>CAWUFW010000277.1:2985000-4185000 GCA_963921515.1 Calotriton arnoldi
AAGGGGCTGAGAGGCAGGTGCGTACCCGGGCACCTGGGGGCCCCGGCGGGCGGGCCCGGGTGCTGCCTTCCCCCGTCTCAGCATCCCCGGACCTCACGGAGGTCTGACTGAGCAAACTCGGAGAAAAAGGACCATCGGGAAGGGGCTGAGAGGCAGGTGCGTACCCGGGCACCTGGGGGCCCCGGCGGGCGGGCCCGGGTGCTGCCTTCCCCGTCTCAGCATCCCCGGACCTCACGGAGGTCTGACTGAGCAAACTCGGAGAAAAGGACCATCGGGAAGGGGCTGAGAGGCAGGTGCGTACCCGGGCCCCTGGGGGCCCCGGCGGGCGGGCCCGGGTGCTGCCTTCCCCTGTTTCAGAATCACCAGACCTCATGGAGGTCAGATTGACCCTCTCCCTAGTAATCCGGAGGAAAATTACCCCCCTTTCTTGTAATCCGTGCACACGAGGTGACAGAGGGGACCCAAGGCGCAAAAGTACCCGACCTCCTGGAGCCCTCACTGGGATCAAGGAGGCAAATGAGCCCTCATCGGGACTTCCAAGGAAGCCCGGCCATCTGGTCACCCCATAGGAAAGCATTGGGTGCGACCAGATGGCCGAGGGGATGGGTGCGACCAGATGGCCGAGGGGATAGGTGCGACCAGATGGCCGAGGGGAAAGGTGCGACCAGATGGCCGGGCACGAAAGGGAAGCCATCTGGTCGCTCTGTGCCCCAACGAAAGAGTGAGTGGGCGCCGGGGCATGGGGGACCGGAGGCCCAGGGCCCCAGCTGGGCCCCAGCCATGGGGGCTGCGAGGGGGGGAGCCGACGGGCCCTCCGACCCGGGGCCCGCAGACACGTCGACAAGCAGGCGAAGCGGGGGAGGTCTGCACGGGACCGACGGACCCCCGTCCCGGGCCCTTGGCATAGAGGCAGGCCGGGGGACAGGGCCCAGGGCTGGAGCACCCGACCCGGGGCCTGGAGGGGCCCCTGGACCCAGCCGGGGCCCCTGGGCGCAGGGGAAGCATACCCGGGCTCGCAGGACCCCGTCCCGGGCACCTTGCCACGCGGCAGGACCAAGGACGGAGCCCGGGGTGGGGAGGCCGCCCTCCCCGGGGCCCTCAGGGGCCCCGGACGGAGCTCCTGATCCCAGCCAAGCGAGGGGGGCTCCCCGGGCACGACGGAACCCCGTCTCGGACCTTTGGCATAGCGTCAGGCCGGGGGACAGGGCCCAGGGCTGGAGCACCCGACCCGGGGCCCGGAGGGGCCCCTGGCCCAGCCAGGGCTCCCAGGCCCAGAGGCGCAGGGGAAGCCTCCCCGGGACCATGGGACCCCGTCCCGGGCACCCTGCCACGCGGCAGGACCGAGGACGGAGCCCGGGGTGGGGAGGCCGCCCTCCCCGGGGCCCTCAGGGGCCCCGGACGGAGCTCCTGAACCCAGCCAAGCGAGGGGGGCTCCCCGGGCACGACGGAACCCCATCTCGGACCTTTGGCATAGCGTCAGGCCGGGGGACAGGGCCCAGGGCTGGAGCACCTGACCCGGGGCCCGGAGGGGCCCCTGGACCCAGCCGGGGCTCCCGGGCCCAGAGGCGCAGGGGAAGCCTCCACGGGACCCCGTCCCGGGTACCCTGCCACGCGGCAGGACCGAGGACGGAGCCCGGGGTGGGGAGGCCGCCCTCCCCAGGGCCCTCAGGGGCCCCAGACGGAGCTCCTGAACCCAGCCAAGCGAGGGGGGCTCCCCGGGCACGACGGAACCCCGTCTCGGACATTTGGCATAGCGGCAGGCCAGGGACGGGGCCCAGGGCTGGAGCACCCGACCCGGGGCCCGGAGGGGCCCCTGGACCCAGCCGGGGCTCCCGGGCCTAGAGGGGCAGGGGAAGCCTCCCTGGGACCACGGGACCCCGTCCCGGGCACCCTGCCACGCGGCAGGACCGAGGACGGAGCCCGGGGAGGGGAGGCCGCCCTCCCCTGGGCCCTCAGGGGCCCCGGACGGAGCTCCTAAACCCAGCCAAGCGAGGGGGGGCTCCCCCGGGCACGACGGAAGCCCGTCTCGGACCTTTGGCATAGCGCAGGCCGGGGGACGGGGCCGAGGGCTGGAGCACCCGACCCGGGGCCCGGAGGGGCCCCTGGACCCAGCCGGGGCTCCCAGGCCCAGAGGCGCAGGGGAAGCCTCCCCGGGCCCACGGGACCCCGTCCCGGGCACCCTGCCACGTGGAAGGACCGAGGACGGAGCCCGGGGTGGGGAGGCCGCCCTCCCCGGGGCCCTCAGGGGCCCCGGACGGAGCTCCTGAACCCAGCCAAGCGAGTGGGGCTCCCCGGGCACGACAGAACCCCGTCTCGGATCTTTGGCATAGCGGCAGGCTGGGGGACGGGGCCCAGGGCTGGAGCGCCCGACCCGGAGGGGTCCCTGGACCCAGCCGGGGCTCCCGGAGCAAAGGGGCAGCCTCCCCAGGCCCGCAAGACCCCGTCTCGGTCACCCTGCCATGCGGCAGCACCGAGGACGGAGCCCAGGGTGGGGAGGCTGCCCTCCCCAGGGCCCCTGGGAGCCCCTGAACCCAGACGAGCAGGGGGAGGCTCCCCGGGCCCACGGGACCCGTCCCAGGCATCCTGCCACACGACTGGCCCAGGGACGGACCCCAGGCTGGGGCAGCATCCTGGCCTGTCCAGCTGACGGCTGAGGACCGCCAGGCCGAGAGGGGTTCCGGCGTGCCCTGTCCCTAGTAATCCGGAGGAAGGCTACCCCCCTCTCTGGTAACCTGTGCGCATCGCGAGACTGAGGGGACCCTAGGCACGGACGCGCCCGACCTCCTGCAGCCCTGGCTGGGATCGGGGAGGCAAATGAGCACTCATCGGGACTTCCAGGCCGGCCCGGCCATCTGGTCGCCCCATTGGAAAGCATTGCGTGCGACCAGATGGCCGAGGGGATAGGAGCGACCAGATGGCCGGGACCGAAAGGACACCCATCTGCCCACCCCCGAGCCTTCGCGGTAGGGCTCCCGCCTGCCCATGCAGGGCTCGGGGGCTCCGCTTCCCGGGTGCTCGGGGACTCCGGCCGGGCCTTAGGCACGGGGAGGACAGCCGGAGCTCTCGGGCCCGGACACCCGGGGGAGGACTGCCCAGGACCCGTGGAGCCCGTCCCGGGCACTTTGCCACGCCGCAGGCCGGAGGAGGGAGCCCTGGACGCTGGGGAGGTGTTGTCCGGGCCCAGCCCATCTGGTCCCCGGCTGAGAACCGCCAGCCCGGGAGGGGTGTCCCGGCATGCCCTGCCCCTAGTAATCCGGAGGAAGGCTACCCCGCTTTCTGGGAATCCGTGCGCACCGCAAGGCTCAGGGGACCCTGGGCGCGAACGTGCCCGACCTCCTGGAGCCCTGGCTGGGATCCGGGAGGCAAATGAGCCCTCATCGGGACTTCCAGGGCGGCCCGGCCATCTGGTCGCCCCATTGAAAAGCATTGCGTGCGACCAGATGGCCGAGGGGAAAGGTGCGACCAGATGGCCGGGGTCAAAAGGACTCCCGCCTGCCTGCCCCGAACCGAGCCTTCCCGGTAGGGCTCCCGCCTGCCCACGCAGGGCTCAGGGGCTCCGCTTCCCGGGGGCTCGGGGACCCCGGCTGAGCCTCATGCACGGGGAGGACCACCGGAGCTCTCGGGCCCGGGGGAGGACTGCCCGGGACCCATGGAGCCCGTCCCGGGCACTTTGCCACGCCGTGGGCCGGAGGAGGGAGCCCCGGATGCCTAGGGAGGTGTTGTCAGGGCATAGCCCATCTGGTCCCCGGCAGAGAACCGCCAGCCCGGGAGGGGTGTCCCGGCATACCCTGCCCCTAGTGTAGTGTAGCTCCTATTTCCCTAATAGGCTCTGCGCATTGGAATAATATATCCTATAGGTTTGACATAGGACTAAGGTCAGTATGTCCCTATCGAGTATATTAAACTTAATTACTTGTGCCAGCTAGCTCAGAGGCCACTAGAAACTCCTTGACGACAAGAAGGGAGTAGTTTCTGGCAGCCGCAAAACATGACCACTTTGTTTCCCTTTAGAATCAGAACGTGTCCCAGAGTCATGGAAACAATAGATAACTATTTCACTCAGCTCAATCGTGCATGCTTAGTTTTCCTCAAAGTTACACAGAAAGAACAGACGGGCGTTTCAATAAAAGATTTATTGAACAGTCTTGTTTCTGGTGTAAGTAAAATGTGCTGTTACGATCACAAGACAGTATGCGAGATAAATAATGTACAGTGTGAGCAGTAGAAATAAAAAATACCGCGATAGCATTATCTTTTAGTATATATGCATTTACATAAATGACACAGACTAAAAATGCGAGTACTCATATGATGCGTTTCTAATCTAGTTCTACCCCAATGTACCTAACCTAGGTGTAGGGAGAGGTATGAAGTAGGTGAAGTATTCCTTACTATGGTATACTAAGAGTATGTTAAGTCTAGTATGCCTAGTATGCCAAGAGTCCCTCTAGGTTCTAGTCAGCTCCATACCTTAAGAATGAGAGAGGTAGGAATCTCTTGGCAGACTCGAACTCCAACACCCCGCGAGGGAAGTCAGATCACTGGAAGCTGGACTCTCTGCGTGCAGGGATGACAGCGTCTTCTCAGTGCGTCAGGCCGGGATACGGGCTCCTCTGAAGTCGAGGTCTCCTCTGATTTACAGGGGCTAGGGAAGGTATATTTATACCTGAGAAGTACCTAAGAATGTTAGCATTGACGTGAGTCGGACAGCGGAAGACGTCATGAATGAACCCCTAAGGAATAATGGTTCATGCATAATATATGAGTCCTTGAAGAAATCAATAGTCCTGGGCTAGGGAAACTCCCGCAGCCTAAGGGTCTGTTCTTCATGAACTCGTTGTGACGTTAGGGTGGACGGATGTCGGAGACCATGCCTGTATTTGGAGTGCACGGTTTAATGCCTAAATAAGGACTGGGATTTTATGCCTATATAAGGACAGGGCGAATTGTGCCTATATAAGGACATGATACTGGAAAGCCCGTTTATGGACACCCTAAGAGGAATACAACACCCACTCCACTTTCGTGTGTACGATAATACTAAAATACTAAACATTTAAAATGCTAAACATTAAATGGAGTATCGCATATTTAAAAAATATTTCTTAAAAGCATTAAAAAACATAGTAAAAAATGCAAAAGGTACTGTACATCTGAAGCAAATGCTTTTCATTTCAGGCATAAAGTTCGAAAATAAATGCAATTGGAATGAAATAAGCAGTAATATTTACATGTGACAGAAAATGATCGATAAGTTGTTCAAAAATCAAAGTCATTTCATGTCATGAAAATTAATGAACTGTTCTAGACACACAAG
Source organism: Calotriton arnoldi (assembly GCA_963921515.1). Classification (NCBI taxonomy): domain Eukaryota; kingdom Metazoa; phylum Chordata; class Amphibia; order Caudata; family Salamandridae; genus Calotriton; species Calotriton arnoldi. The sequence goes on from CAWUFW010000277.1 coordinate 2,990,318, forward strand.
ATGACTAAGTGTCCGTGGAAGTACCGTGAAGTCTGTACTATAAGGCTAGTTCTACTTTAAGCAGATTGAAGTGCCATTTTAGTTCGAAAAATGGGAAAAAGTTCAATTTTGGTAGAGTTCCAAGTTTTTTGAAAAATGAAGGCCAAATTGTTACTGCATCTCTGGGACACTGTATGCTGAATCAGAGTCAGTTTACGGGTCTGGTGTAAACATGAGATCATCTATTTCTATAGACAAAACATCAACCACTGAAGTTGGTGTCAGTTGGAACACCTCGTGTAGTAGATTAATTGCACAGAGATGTGAAGCATCGCTTCCAGCATAGGTTGCCGCAGCAATGTTCGCGTCCGTTGTTACCTGTGTGCCTGTAGATCTTTCTCGTACCTCAGCAGCAGCCGGAAGCGTCTGTGAGATCTCAATGAATGCTGACATCAGGATTGGTAGCCTCTGGGGACAACACAGAGCATGGGCCGTTATCGGGACCAGCAAAGTATCGACATCCGTTGGCGTTGCTGATGGAAATGTTAGACAGGTGTCCAACACGCATTCTTCACCGCATAGCAGGCAGCGTAGAACAGGTAAGATGCAATCTTGCCAGATTGGTCTGAATGACAGGAACCACGTGGTATTCAGGTCCCGTAGACGAGCCATGCCCAATAGCTGTACTATTCGCTCACGGCACTTTCGTTCAAGGAGAGCTTTCTCCATTTCGCTCGGAGTGATGTCTGCGAATAGGCTGGCCATAGCGCAATAGCAGGAAGAGAAATAGAATTCCGGCAACAAGTGCTAGAATTAATGGTATGCCACCAAACACCGAATGTGCAAAGTTCGGGATGATACCGAGTATTGCCTGGAAAGGTGCTAACAGACCGGAGCAGATGCTCTTAAATACATGTACAATTCGTGTTGTATCAGACATGTTAAAGATACGTCCTATCATTTCTACGAAATGTATAGGGCAGTTTGTACATATTAAAGTCTGTATCTCAGCCGAAGTCCTTGCTACTTGTAGATCATAGGTTTCTTTGGCCGAGGTCAAAGGCACTGTTTGCTGTAAAAGCATGGCTTTCATTCTGCTCAAAGTATCAAATCTTATAAAAGAGACGTTCAGCGAAGGCCATAGAGGCGACTCCCTGACTGTGTCTATTGGGGCAAACAATACTTGCATACAGCAAGTGACCCTGGAGTTGACCGTTACTAGATATGGGATGCCTGGCAACATGCCGCAGCAACTCTGATCATTCAACATGAGGTAACTCCCATTAGAAAGTTGTCCAAACGTTGGATTAATCACAGCAGCTGGTGTACCCTGCTGATGGCAAGACAAATTTGCCACAGAACCATTACAAGCCCCGTGTAAAGAAATGTCCTGACATATAAGTGAACCGCTCAGTGCACGTTTACAGTGTGTTCCGCTCAAAAACACTTCACGATCCCCACTCCAACATCTATATGTATACGGTAAATCCCAAGATGTCTTAATGTATTCCTTACACAACCTTTCATATTTGCCTGCTTGCATTTGTCTGAGGCAATACTGAAACTGAAAAGTAGTCACAGGTAATGTTATTTTGCCATGAATAAGCCATTCTGTAGCTGGTTTTTCTGCCACTGTGAAGGGTAATTTTTCCAGTTTTTCAATGCTCAGCAATGTATACCTTGCTCCTCTTTGTGCCAATTCGATCTGTTTATCAGTTTGATTGTATTCTGCAAACAGAGCTGACGTGTTGATAAAACGCCAAGGCACATAGCCCGCTCGCAAAGATTGCAGCGTCCAGCTTAATAACACAATAGAACGTAATTGAGACTGACCTTGTAACATCGCCAAATCTTGTTCTAGTATGTCGATAGCAGAGGATACAATGCCATCCAATGAATATATTCTGGAGGACAAAGTTGTTAACCCATTGTCGACCACAGAGAGGTTTTTCTCTAAATTAATACGATCAAGTTCACGTATTCGTTCTGAGGCCTCCATCTGTGACACTTTCCATGCTTCATTATAGGCAGCATAAATGCCGGCATATATGAAACGTTTTTGACGCGGGTTTCTTGGTCCAAGCAAGAATTCCCTAAGGTCTGCCTCCTCTTTAAGTAAGGATAAGTGTTGTTTCACATCCTGTAGTGTAGACTTATGCAGCCAATCGAGGCATAATTTTCCTACACTGTATGTTGTTACTACCCCCGGATGCTGTCTTTGGACGTATCTTGGGTCTGGCCTATTAATAGTAAAGCCCTGAGTTTTATTCAGGAATCTTTCCTGACAGTTATTCGTGTCTGTGGGCCAGATCAACCATTTTTTCCAATCAGGATTAGATCTGTTGAGTTGTAATATATTGTCAACTGTCACCACTGCCTGTGTATCGTTATCACTTGCAGGTGTTGGTACAGAAGGTGTTTTCATCTCTTTGATCTTGGCTAATCCAAGACAAGATGTTTGTTGGATGGTTTCATTCAAGAACATTATTTGTTCAGGGATGATACAGGCTCTAAATAAAGCTTCTATCCCCTGCACTTGCCAATCTTTATTACCCCAGACAGTTTTTGTGTCTATTGTGTCTTTCCATAAGTCGAAACCCTGTCTAGACAGTTGGGCAATAAATGCTGCAGAGTAAATCTGCTTTGTATTAGTTAACATAATTTTCAGTCCTGTTTTGTTTACATTTCTAAAGTAAAATGATTCTGGGTCAGATGTATTGTAACCTGAAAAATATGGAAACTTGCTAGCAAATGTTTTTGAACTACCTTTTGGCGGTGTAGGACAATGTTCCCATTGGTTAAACATAAACACATTTCTTGGATATGCAGATTTATGCAAATAATGATGACTATAGTGGTTATAACAATACAGTTGTTCATAGTCTGATGAACCCTCTAAAAATTCATTTTTAGAAAATGCAGCAGATTTTTCTAAGTCAAACATTATGTCATTAACCGTCTCAAAGTCCCAATCATCTGAATAGGTACTGGACGTAATTAGATCACTTAGTGAAATTTTAAACAAATGTGGAATGTTCAATTGTTCCGTCGGGCCGAAGATGTCAAAATCTGTTTTGTCCCACACTATACCATCCTGTACAGGAACGGCTGTGATGTTCACTGATGACAAGTCTCTTGCTTCACGATGGGAAGATTTATGAGGTTTCAAAAGTACGTTTACATCTTTTCCTTCAGTGTTCACATGGATGTATCTGCCACTTATAAGCACGCTCACAGTTGTAACCAAAGCTAGCCAGAGCAGGAAAACAAATAGTCCAGATATAATCCAGAGTTCAATCCATGGAGAAACCAAATAAGTCTTTTTCAGAAAGTGAAGAAAGTCTTGTATTTGCTGCTTGAGTTTGAATGATGCTGGCGTCGTTTCAGGTTCACTCGGATCTTCTGAGAACGTATCAAAGTTAATGAAATAGCCAGAAGCAGTTCTGTCAATTGTTGGAATTGCATCAGGATTTGTAGAAATCACTGGAACCAGTTGATCACTTGGTAGCTTGGTGTAGACAGGTGTATTTGGACGAACTGTTACTTGGTTTTCAAGAGGGATGAGTTCCATTGCATTGTTACTCAGTCCTTCATCTGTTACAGCTGAATTCTCGATGGTTATCAGTCTTTCAGTCTGAACCTCTTGGATAGTAGCGAGAGGAGTGCGTCTGCTACTAGGTTGGAGTCCACGAGGCCTACTGTTTAGTATTGGCCACATACTGTGGTTTGATGAGGTCGATGGACACAAATCTTTTCTCCTTTCTTCCAGCAAGGGGCGGCAGAAGTACTGTTCTTGTTCCTTGAACTGCTAGGACAGGTACTGGTTGTCTGTAAGAAGGTCCAAATTCCTTCTTGTCCGCAATTTTTCTCTGACTAGATCCCCAACTTTTGGAATCCAGACAGGCCTTGCTGGGACCGCCGGTTTTTCCCCAGTGGTGGTTGGCTGCAGGAATACGTTGCTTTGTTTCGTTCTTAATTCATTCAGATCCTGTAAAACAGCCAAACGATCTTTGATATCAAACGGTTTATTTTCCACCACTGTGCCTACGTGTTCAAGGTCTGGTACCCACATTCTTGTCCCAAATAGGACCTCATATGGAGTGACCCCCCCTAGAGAACTTCTTGGCAGATTGTTCAATGAGCGTTGGACCCCATTAAGTGTTTGACCCACCCATCACCCGACCCAAATACCCTAGCTGTTATAGACTGCTTTATGTCCCGGTTTTTCCTTTCCACAACCGAATTTCCCTCAGGATGGAATGGAGAGGAGTACCGCAATGCAACGCCCAGACTGGCCATGGCTTCTTTGTAAGCCCGAGAGCTAAACGCAGGACCCTGGTCAGAATGTAGCGTGCCTATTGCGTATGTGCCGATAAAGACTCGCAAATCTTTTATAACAGTTCGAGCGTCAGCCGAGCGCTGAGGCCATATCCATAGGAACCTAGAGCATGAATCCACTGCAACCATGATATATTTATAGTTACCGTTCCTTTGCAAGGGTCCGCAGTGGTCCAGGTAAACACAAGCTAATGGTTTGCCTGAAATTAACAGGGGTGTCTGCGCAGGACGTTTCACTGTTGAGACTTTCATCTGTTGGCAAATATCACATTCTAAAACATAGTTTTTAGTTTGTTTCCGAATGCCAGGCCACCAATATCTTTGCTTGAGTAAAGATACTGTCGCTGAAACACCTGCATGGGCAGAAGCTATCCCTTCGTGTGCTGCTAGGATTAGTCCTAATCTGCGTTCCTAGTTTGGGATTACCCTATCCCCCACTCCAGGGATTCGAGTAAAGGGAACGTTGTTTGCATCAATTTCATAAGAGTACTTGAGTGGAATTTTTTTTGGTAACGCTGCACTGCTGCCCTTGCTTGAAGCATTGACAGCCAACATTATCTCACCGCCTATTTTTGTTTTTGAACGAGTGATCGCAGCTACGGAAGCCGTCTGAACAGCCCCCTTTGCGGCTTCATCAGCCAATGAATTCCCTGCAACGTGAATGCCATCACGTTGATGACTCAGTGTGTGAATCACGTGAGCCTTTGGTAGTTCGTTTTTCAACTGAACTACTTGTTCCCAAAGCATTTTATGCTTTATTGTGCCACCTTTCGCATCTTTGAAACCATTTTCAAGCCAGTTTTGTATATATTTATTATACGACTGAACACAGAAAAAGGAATCGCACACTATTAGTGTGGGGAATTCTCGATCTGTACTTTCAAGTGCCAGTTTGAATGCTTGTAGTTCAGCTCGCTGAGCTGTACAATCTCCTAGAGATTGAGTTTTTGTGACCATGGGTCTGAAGATGCCATTTCGCATGCGACCTTTAACGATTGCACACGCTGCACTGTAAGCTTACTTACTCCCTGTTGCGGGCTGTGCGGATCTGTCAGTGTAAATTATGAATTCGTACTGATCAAGAGGCAGAATCTCAGTGGGCAGAGGACATTCTTGTTCATATTGCAGGAATGCTTGTGTTTTTAAATCTGGATCAAAAACATATTCAACATCTGTTGCAGCAAGAGAATTAACCCACTGTATCCATCTTGGATGTAATGCTTTAGCATTTGGAATGCTTGCTTTTGTGACCGCTTCTAAAGCTGGTACCGGGGTTACGACAATAATGCGTTTCCCTTGGGCTAAGGCTCTTTCTTTTGCTACAGCAGTTTGAACTGCTGTCAGAATTTTTCAGTTGAACTGAAGCGCATTTCCGCTTGTGTGTACAAATGAGATTTGTATGCGATTGGTATTTTCTCACCCTCATTGAAGGTTAAGTAGGTGAATCCGCATTGACCCGAAATTATTCGGATCACCAAATTTCGTTGACTTACACGTGTTTGTAAGTGATTTGTTGCTAACATGTTAGACTGTAGTGAACGCAAGATTTCTGTGTGTTCCTGTGTCCAGTTTTTGATCGAAAAATCAGGTTTGATTAATGCGTAGAGAGGTGTAACCCTTTCTGCGTAATTTAGAATGTATGTTCTTCCAAAATTTAGAAAACCCAGGATGGATTGTAAGTTTTTTTGCGTTTTTGGAGGTTGGAGCAGCGCACATTTCTCTAGAAAGTTAGCTGCCAAGCTCTTGCCTTCACTTGAAAGCTCATATCCTAAAAACAGGACATTGAGATGGGCAATTCGTGACTTTTTGAAGTTGAATTTGTAGCCCTCAGAGGCGAAACCCAGTATAATGGTGCTCACCCTGTTCAAGTGTTTTTCCAGGTCATCGTCTGTCAGATAGATGTCATCGACATAGGACAATGCCTCATTGTCATAAATTTGTAGTAACTCCGTTACCCTCGCTGAGGATAACCCTGGGCTGTTCTTGAACCCTTGTGGGAGTCGACAAAAGTGACGCTGGGTCCCCATTATGGAGAATGCTGTTAAGTATCTGCTTTCAGGTGCTATGTTTTGACAAAAGAAACCATTTGAGATGTCTAATGTTGTTTTATATTTTTTACGCACAATGTTATTCATTAATGCTGTGCTATGTACATTTTGCACTGCAAACGTTTTAGAACAAGTGTTTAGGTGTCTGTAATCCAAAACTAGACGATATGTGTTGTCTGGTTTGGAGACAGGAAACAAAGGATTGTTCATTGAGGAGGTGCATGTTTCAATCACCCCTTGGTATTCAAGTTGATCTAAGATCTCCCTGACCTGTTTTTAGCTTCTTGCTTTATAGGGTACTGCCTTTGTGCAGTTGGTTCATGTTTCAGATGTATTTTATGGTGAGGTGAGTCCTCATCCCATCCTACATGATTTTTATATAATGCTGGGGCCTGGGCTACTGCCCATTTCCTGGCATATGTATATTTTAGGTGTATTGGAATATGGTTGGAGAAGGCAGGCATAATAATGTCCTCGCCATGTGGGCACTCCCTGACAAATTGTGGTGGCCAGTCTTTTTCTGCTAGAAGTATGTCATAGCCCCTAGATAGTCTTTCCCAAAAAAGTGCTTTCACCTGTCTAGGTTTGTCTCCCTCCATCCGGAGTGTTATTTCATATAACTTTTGTGGAGTACTAACCCTGGTGTCTACAGTCTCAACTGTAATGTACTCATTCAAGTCCACTATCTCCAGAAGTTCCTTCAGGTTCTGGCGAGCTATTGTGACTTCTGCTGCACTGTCCAGCATTGTCTGAGCCCATTCTCCGTTCTTGAGTTGTGTTCTCAGTAGTCTCGGCATGTCTGATCTTTAGACCTGCTACTTTCTTTTTGGAGAATTGAGGTTTTGCTTTAGTTTTTGGAGCGTGTTTTTCGTCTTTCGATTTCACGCGTTCTTCTCTATGTTCTGATCGTCCTCTTCTTTCCGAAGTCTGTGATGAGATCTGAAAGGGTCGAGAGGAACGTGTATCAGTATCTTGATACCTGTCAGGCTTTCTCAAATTATCCCTATTCCTGAGGTTATACCTCCTTTCAGAGGGCTCCTTTTGAGGAGACCTACCTCGAGATTGAGAACGTTTCTCATTTGAATTTTGTTTATTAGTCTCCCACTTCTTTTTAGAAGATGTAGGAGTTTGTTTAATTGAGTCCTTCTCAGGACTTTCAGATAGCTTCGGCTTCACTGGTCTTCCACCCAAACTATCTCTGCCTAATTCTGCATAAGATTGTTCTATTATTCTGGGTAGCTCAGTTTGATGTTCTGTAACATCGAATTCCCTTAATTTTTGGCGGATCGCCACTGCTGCTGCCTCCCCTTTAATATTAGATAATATTATTGTTGAGACCTGCTCGAAATTTTTCAGTAATTTCATACCTAAATTTAGAGCAGGCTCTGCCCCGTATTCGTTTTGAATTTGTTTCAGGACATCAGGTATTACCGCAATTGACGGATTGCCATGTGTTTTAGTATAGATGGCAGCAAAGACTGAGCCCCAAGTGGTGCAGTCTTCCAGTTGTGGTGTGATCCCCATCGGTAAACTGATTGTCAGTATTCTGTGTTTCTCATACGGGCTAGTATTTGGAAATACTGCTTCGATTTGAGTAATTTTTTGAGCTATCCAAAATGGAATTTGCTCACGTTTAGTGGGCATTTTACCCATGACTGCGTATAGAGTCTGTGGTGTAATTTTTAGTGTATTCCCCGGGTGAGGAGTTTGATTTGGGAGTGTTAATGGTGGTTAGACTGTGAAAGTCCTCATGACATATTGGACCAATTGTCTGTAGATTTTTATTAACTCTGTGAGTTGAGTAAGTAGTTCCTCGTCTGACATTTCTTCAATGTCAGGATGAGGTGTGTAGCCGGCTAGAATCGGCCATGTTGCTCCTGGTCTACCTAGTGGACCGAGCCTGGTAATGTTTCTGTGATGTTTTAGGGCGCCTTTAAACCAGAGCTGATGCTCCTGGTATGTTAATGGAATTTCAATATCCTCGAAAGGAATGTATTCCTCTGGTGGATCATCTTCTTTGTAGTAGTGAAACATGTGTGTTACTGGATTGGATTCAGGAAATATTACCCATGAATAGAATACCTCTGTCTGAAAGGATTCACGTGCCTCTATCACGAAAACTGCTCTACCGCCTCTTGGTGGTAGGCCGTGTTTTATAAGTTTTAGAGTGATGGCTCTTCTTAAGTTTTGAGGGATGTCTATAACACCCTCCTCGGTTTCAATAAAACCTGTAAAGTTAAAAACTGCTGCTTGTGCTGGATCAGCCGCAGCTCCACCGTTTCCGGCGTCATTGTCGGAGTCAGGCATTTTGTTTTTTGAAAAATGTAGAACAAGTTTCAAGGAAACAAAGATAAGGTCACAATATTTTTGGAACACTGTATCCTTCAACGTTGAGCAAACCAAACAGCTAATATATAGGGTACTGCCCTATGTAGCCGTGGTGGATACTTAACCCTGCCCACTCCAGACGTCTTTTGGAGTATATGGGTAGGGGTCTCTGAGAGAAAAAGCACGGCTGAGTTACTCAGTATCTAACGTTGAATTACCGCCTTACCAAACCGTTGGGCGCCATGTAGTGTAGCTCCTATTTCCCTAATAGGCTCTGCGCATTGGAATAATATATCCTATAGGTTTGACATAGGACTAAGGTCAGTATGTCCCTATCGAGTAAATTAAACTTAATTACTTGTGCCAGCTAGCTCAGAGGCCACTAGAAACTCCTTGACGACAAGAAGGGAGTAGTTTCTGGCAGCCGCAAAACATGACCACTTTGTTTCCCTTTAGAATCAGAACGTGTCCCAGAGTCGTGGAAACAATAGATAACTATTTCACTCAGCTCAATCGTGCATGCTTAGTTTTCCTCAAAGTTACACAGAAAGAACAGACGGGCGTTTCAATAAAAGATTTATTGAACAGTCTTGTTTCTGCTGTAAGTAAAATGTGCTGTTACGATCACAAGACAGTATGCGAGATAAATAATGTACAGTGTGAGCAGTAGAAATAAATAAGACCGCGATAGCATTATCTTTTAGTATATATGCATTTACATAAATGACACAGACTAAAAATGCGAGTACTCATATGATGCGTTTCTAATCTAGTTCTACCCCAATGTACCTAACCTAACCTAGGTGTAGGGAGAGGTATGAAGTAGGTGAAGTATTCCTTACTATGGCATACTAAGAGTATGTTAAGTCTAGTATGCCTAGTATGCCAAGAGTCCCTCTAGGTTCTAGTCAGCTCCATACCTTAAGAATGAGAGAGGTAGGAATCTCTTGCCAGACTCGAACTCCAACACCCTGCGAGGGAAGTCAGATCACTGGAAGCTGGACTCTCTGCGTGCAGGGATGACAGCGTCTTCTCAGTGCGTCAGGCCGGGAAACGGGCTCCTATGAAGTCGAGGTCTCCTCTGATTTACAGGGGCTAGGGAAGGTATATTTATACCTGAGAAGTACCTAAGAATGTTAGCATTGACGTGAGTCGGACAGCGGAAGACGTCATGAATGAACCCCTAAGGAATAATGGTTCATGCATAATATATGAGTCCTTGAAGAAATCAATAGTCCTGGGCTAGGGAAACTCTCGCAGCCTAAGGGTCTGTTCTTCATGAACTCGTTGTGACATTAGTGTGGACGGATGTCGGAGACCATGCCTGTATTTGGAGTGCACGGTTTAATGCCTAAATAAGGACTGGGATTTTATGCCTATATAAGGACAGGGCGAATTGTGCCTATATAAGGACATGATACTGGAAAGCCCGTTTATGGACACCCTAAGAGGAATACAACACTAGTAATCCGGAGGAAGGCTACCCCGCTTTCTGGGAATCCGTGCCCACCGCAAGGCTCAGGGGACCCTGGGCGCGAACGTGCCCCACCTCCTGGAGCCCTGGCTGGGATCCGGGAGGCAAATGAGCCCTCATCGGGACTTCCAGGGCGGCCCGGCCATCTGGTCGCCCCATTGGAAAGCATTGCGTGCGACCAGATGGCCGAGGGGAAAGGTGCGACCAGATGGCCGGGATCAAAAGGACTCCCATCTGCCTGCCCCGAGCCGAGCCTTCCCGGTAGGGCTCCCGCCTGCCCACGCAGGGCTTGGGGGCTCCGCTTCCCGGGGGCTCGGGGACCCCGGCTGGGCCTCATGCACGGGGAGGACCACCGGAGCTCTCGGGCCCGGGCGCCCGGGGGAGGACTGCCCGGGACCCATGGAGCCCGTCCTGGGCACTTTGCCACGCCGTGGGCCGGAGGAGGGAGCCCTGGATGCCTAGGGAGGTGTTGTCCGGGCATAGCCCATCTGGTCCCCGGCAGAGAACCGCCAGCCCGGGAGGGGTGTCCCGGCATACCCTGCCCCTAGTAATCCGGAGGAAGGCTACCCCGCTTTCTGGGAATCCGTGCGCACCGCAAGGCTCAGGGGACCCTGGGCGCGAACGTGCCCGACCTCCTGGAGCCCTGGCTGGGATCCGGGAGGCAAATGAGCCCTCATCGGGACTTCCAGGGCAGCCGGGCCATCTGGTCGCCCCATTGGAAAGCATTGCGTTCGACCAGATGGCCGGGGTCGAAAGGACTCCCATCTGCCCGCCCCGAGCAGAGCCTTCGCGGTAGGGCTCCCGCCTGCCCACGCAGGGCTCGGGGACCCCGGCTGGGCCTCAGGCACGGAGAGGACCACCGGAGCTCTCGGGCCCGGGCGCCCGGGGGAGGACTGCCCGGGACCCATGGAGCCCGTCCCGGGCACTTTGCCACGCCGTGGGCCGGAGGAGGGAGCCCCGGATGCCTAGGGAGGTGTTGTCCGGGCATAGCCCATCTGGTCCCCGGCAGAGAACCGCCAGCCCGGGAGGGGTGTCCCGGCATACCCTACCCCTAGTAATCCGGAGGAAGGCTACCCCGCTTTCTGGGAATCCGTGCACACCGCAAGGCTCAGGGGACCCTGGGCGCGAACGTGCCCGACCTCCTGGAGCCCTGGCTGGGATCCGGGAGGCAAATGAGCCCTCATCAGGACTTCCAGGGCAGCCGGGCCATCTGGTCACCCCATTGGAAAGCATTGCGTTCGACCAGATGGCCGGGGTCGAAAGGACTCCCATCTGCCCGCCCCGAGCAGAGCCTTCGCAGTAGGGCTCCCGCCTGCCCACGCAGGGCTCGGGGGCTCCGCGTCCCGGGGGGCTCGGGGACCCCGGCTGGGCCTCAGGCACGGGGAGGACCACCGGAGCTCTCGGGCCCGGGCACCCGGGGGAGGACTGCCCGGGACCCATGGAGCCCGTCCCGGGCACCTTGCCACACCGTGGGCTGGAGGAGGGAGCCCCGGATGCCTCGGGAGGTGTTGTCCGGGCATAGCCCATCTGGTCCCCGGCAGAGAACCGCCAGCCCGGGAGGGGTGTCCCGGCATACCCTGCCCCTAGTAATCCGTAGGAAGGCTACCCCGCTTTCTGGGAATCCGTGCGCACCGCGAGGCTCAGGGGACCCTGGGCGCGAACGTGCCCGACCTCCTGGAACCCTGGCTGGGATCCGGGAGGCAAATGAGCCCTCATCGGGACTTCCAGGGCGGCCCGGCCATCTGGTCGCCCCATTGGAAAGCATTGCGTGCGACCAGATGGCCGAGGGGAGAGGTGCGACCAGATGGCCGGGGCCGAAAGGACTGCCATCTGCCCGCCCCGAGCCGAGCCATAGCGGTAGGGCTCCCGCATGCCCTTGCTGGTCTCCAGGGCTCTGCACCAGGGACCCTTGTCCCGTGCAGATGGACACTTGGCAGGCAGCAGGATGGGGGCTCCCAAACCCCAGGCCCTGAACGAAACGAAGTCCCCGGGGCCGGTCCCTGCTTCTCAACCCAGCCAGGCCGGGGAGATCGGGGAGCCTGCCCAGGCACGAGGGACCCCTGTCCCGGGCACACGGACCCTCAGGACCTGCGCTCGTTTTCCACACATTTTTTCCAAAATTCTGCATAGTGGCGCTACGCCAACTACGCCCAGCCCTAGTAATGACTGTAATTTTCAAAACAAACAAGCATTGGCAAAGCCAATCGATCTAGTCTTTGCTGATGTGAAGGTTATTTTTAATGCTTTTATTGCAAGCTTGGGCCACAAAATAATATGGAAAAATGCAGCTACATAAATGTGTTTGCTACATTATCACAATAAAAATTCACAGACATGGCTCTTTATTAGTGATGCTATTTAAATAATACACTTTTCAGTTGTGCTATGCACTTTATTATTATTTGTGAAGGAGGTAAGTTTGTGTCACTGGGGCACCACTTTTCCATTCCTGGGCTTTGCTTTTGCATAGTCATGCATTCTGGGAGTTGTAGTGTTGGTTCATTTTAATTGAGGCAATCGGACCAACACACCTGATAACAATGATATGTAAAAGTAAAGCCCAAGAATGGAAAGTAGTGTTCTGGTTGGTGTGGAGCCATCTGGTCACCCTGGACATGAATAAATAGCCAACCAACCAAGCTCTCAAATAGCAGGGAAAAGAAATAGCTGTTTTTTAAAGGTAATATAAAATATATAAAATAAAATACACTATGAATAAGCTTTGTCACTGAACAGAAAGGAACTGTCTTAGGTAGGTGAGAACAATATTCACAGGCTTTGTGCAGTCACTCAAAGTGAAGGAAGCCAGTACCTAAAGTGGACTGGCCTACTGCTAATTCAGTATGCGATAAAGGATGAAAGCAAAATGTGAATGATAATTTAACAGCAAAAAGGATAAAGCCCACTGACCATTTGCCCCTAAATATATGCACCTTATGTAGATTTTTTTGCAAAAACAATAGTCTGGAAAGACAGCTAAATCTCAAATGGTTTTGAAAGCAAGAGAGCCCTGCCTTCCATTTCAGCACTTATGAAAACTGCCAAAAGGAAAGAGTAAACACAAGGAGATGATGGATGGAGTGCTGAAACTTTTCAAACACTCACCCCCAGTCACAGATCTGGGTTGAATCCATCATCATTCTTTAGCTCACTTTGCCACCCCAGTTCAGACACAGCTATATGCAAATCAGTCTTGGCCCTGTGCCTCATGGGAACAGTCCAGACCGAACTGCCAGGCCATGTCTTCCCTGGACCGGAATCAAGCATCCTGGGACCGGTTTCGGGCTAACAGCCCTCATCAGCCAGGCTAGCTTGAATCCAGTGGCAAAGTGAGCAAGGGACCACGTCTGGGCATACCCTGCCAACTTAGGGCGAACAAAGCAAACACAAGGAGATGATGGACGGAGTGCTGAAACTTTTCAAACACTCACCCCCAATCACAGATCTGTGTTGAATCCATCATCATTCTTTAGCTCACTTTGCCACCCCAGTTCAGACACAGCTATATGCAAATCAGTCTTGGCCCTGTGCCTCATGGGAACAGTCCAGACCGAACTGCCAGGCCATGTCTTCCCTGGACCGGAATCAAGCATCCTGGGACCGGTTTCGGGCTAACAGCCCTCATCAGCCAGGCTAGCTTGAATCCAGTGGCAAAGTGTGCAAGGGACCCACGTCTGGGCATACTCTGCCAACTTAGGGCGAACAAAGCAAACACAAGGAGATGATGGACGGAGTGCTGAAACTTTTCAAACACTCACCCCCAGTCACAGATCTGGGTTGAATCCATCATCATTCTTTAGCTCACTTTGCCACCCCAGTTCAGACACAGCTATATGCAAATCAGTCTTGGCCCTGTGCCTCATGGGAACAGTCCAGACCGAACTGCCAGGCCATGTCTTCCCTCGACCGGAAACAAGCATCCTGGGACCGGTTTCGGGCTAACAGCCCTCATCAGCCAGGCTAGCTTGAATCCAGTGGCAAAGTGAGCAAGGGACCCACGTCTGGGCATACCCTGCCAACTTAGGGCGAACAAAGCAAACACAAGGAGATGATGGACGGAGTGCTGAAACTTTTCAAACACTCACCCCCAGTCACAGATCTGGGTTGCATCCATCATCATTCTTTTGCTCACTTTGCCACCCCAGTTCAGACACAGCTATATGCAAATCAGTCTTGGCCCTGTGCCTCATGGGAACAGTCCAGACCGAACTGCCAGGCCATGTCTTCCCTGGACCGGAATCAAGCATCCTGGGACCGGTTTCGGGCTAACAGCCCTCATCAGCCAGGCTAGCTTGAATCCAGTGGCAAAGTGAGCAAGGGACCACGTCTGGGCATACCCTGCCAACTTAGGGCGAACAAAGCAAACACAAGGAGATGATGGACGGAGTGCTGAAACTTTTCAAACACTCACCCCCAGTCACAGATCTGGGTTGAATCCATCATCATTCTTTAGCTCACTTTGCCACCCCAGTTCAGACACAGCTATATGCAAATCAGTCTTGGCCCTGTGCCTCATGGGAACAGTCCAGACCGAACTGCCAGGCCATGTCTTCCCTGGACCGGAATCAAGCATCCTGGGACCGGTTTCGGGCTAACAGCCCTCATCAGCCAGGCTAGCTTGAATCCAGTGGCAAAGTGAGCAAGGGACCCACGTCTGGGCATACCCTGCCAACTTAGGGCGAACAAAGCAAACACAAGGAGATGATGGACGGAGTGCTGAAACTTTTCAAACACTCACCCCCAGTCACAGATCTGGGTTGAATCCATCATCTTTCTTTAGCTCACTTTGCCACCCCAGTTCAGACATAGCTATATGCAAATCAGTATTGGCCCTGTGCCTCATGGGAACAGTCCAGACCGAACTGCCAGGCCATGTCTTCCCTGGACCGGAATCAAGCATCCTGGGACCGGTTTCGGGCTAACAGCCCTCATCAGCCAGGCTAGCTTGAATCCAGTGGCAAAGTGAGCAAGGGACCTACGTCTGGGCATACCCTGCCAACTTAGGGCGAACAAAGCAAACACAAGGAGATGATGGACAGAGTGCTGAAACTTTTCAAACACTCACTCCCAGTCAAAGATCTGGGTTGAATCCATCATCATTCTTTAGCTCACTTTGCCATCCCAGTTCAGACACAGCTATATGCAAATCAGTCTTGGCCCTGTGCCTCATGGGAACAGTCCAGACCGAACTGCCAGGCCATGTCTTCCCTCGACCGGAATCAAGCATCCTGGGACCGGTTTCGGGCTAACAGCCCTCATCAGCCAGGCTAGCTTGAATCCAGTGGCAAAGTGAGCAAGGGACCCACGTCTGGGCATACCCTGCCAACTTAGGGTGAACAAAGCAAACACAAGGATATGATGGACGGAGTGCTGAAACTTTTCAAACACTCACCCCCAGTCACAGATCTGGGTTGCATCCATCATCATTCTTTTGCTCACTTTGCCACCCCAGTTCAGACACAGCTATATGCAAATCAGTCTTGGCCCTGTGCCTCATGGGAACAGTCCAGACCGAACTGCCAGGCCATGTCTTCCCTGGACCGGAATCAAGCATCCTGGGACCGGTTTCGGGCTAACAGCCCTCATCAGCCAGGCTAGCTTGAATCCAGTGGCAAAGAGAGCAAGGGACCCACGTCTGGGCATACCCTGCCAACTTAGGGCGAACAAAGCAAACACAAGGAGATGATGGACGGAGTGCTGAAACTTTTCAAACACTCACCCCCAGTCACAGATCTGGGTTGAATCCATCATCAATTCTTTAGCTCACTTTGCCACCCCAGTTCAGACACAGCTATATGCAAATCAGTCTTGGCCCTGTGCCTCATGGGAACAGTCCAGACCGAACTGCCAGGCCATGTCTTCCCTGGACCGGAATCAAGCATCCTGGGACCGGTTTCGGGCTAACAGCCCTCATCCGCCAGGCTAGCTTGGATCCAGTGGCAAAGTGAGCAAGGGACCCACGTCTGGGCAAGGAAAGAATGGGCGGGGGGACTAGGAAGCGCATAGGGGAGCGGGGGGTCTTTGAGAAATATGAGGGGTATGGCATGCAGGGAGGCTAAAGAGTAGTTGCAACCATGGTGTTTGAGAACCAAGGTGCCTTGCGTGGTTCTATTGTTCCCAGGTTTCTGGAAATACTGTATACTATGAAGCCCACAGGTGTGGGCTGTGAGTTTCATTCACCTGGGGCTACCTTGCCTTGTTCTCCTGGGCTCCTAGCTGCTGCTCCTTGCTCCTGGAACTCCAAAATGACAATTGCCTGCCTGGGGCTTTGCAGCTGCCTTTTAAAGCAGCTCAGCAGCTAGCCCGGTTCAGGTTTCCATTCCTGTTTCTTTCCTTTTTCCATCATGGCTGTTTCTTCCTTGATTCCTTCTGGTTTTCCTTGTCCTTTGTGTTTCTTATTGTGTGATGTTTGATATAATTTCCTTTTTATGTTATTTTACCATATAAAGGCTTCAGTCTGGTAGGAGGGTGCGTCACAACAAAGTCATGTTCCTTCATGTATTTCCTTACTTCCGTCACTTGCTGATACAGACTCCTCGCTCCAGAAGAATTCCACTATCAGAGTCTATATTCCTAGCTTTCTTCAATCCTCTGAAATCTTCATCCAGAAAGAAGGTTTTTTATGCCTTTGCCTTTTTCCTGCTGAGAAGGTGGCAGCTTCTCAAAGACACTTGCCTACCATATATTCCAGGTGACATGGTGGCTTCCGGAAGGAGTCGCCCATTCATCGGGTAGTGGAAGACCCAGACTGGATTACAGGTTAGTGTCCAGAACTGAACAGGTTGCAACAGCGAAACATTTCTTACTGTTTGCGACATGCATCTTGGTATAGACCTGGCCACTTTCCTTCAGAAACAGACCTTGGAATTGGACAAGTTAAGGACCGATAATGCTGCCCATCACCAAGCAATTCATTCCAGGTGTTGGGACCTTCTTCCCATCTGTCCTTAAACATCTATTCTGGAAATCCTTCAAGATTAAAGGAGTCTTTGGAAGGCCTGCTGGCTTATTTTGCCTTTCCACCTGGACAGTTTCTTCTGACAGATCCAAAGTGGGGTTTCTCATTGCTTCCTTGACCGGTGCAGCTCTGGTTTGGGCAGCTTCCTTACATGCCACTACAAACCCTTGTTTGAACAATGATGTCAATTTCTTGGCAACCATCAAAAAGATTTTTAAGAGACCCGATCATGAGCCTTCCACGGAGGACACCTTGTGTGGAATAAACCAGGACTATTCCAATGGATTATCCTATTGCATACAATTTCGTGAGCTTGCTGCTGAAACCACCTGGGTGGAACACACTCAGGTGACCTTATTCCGAAGAGGGTTAAAAGAGGAGTTAAAGGATGAGTTGGCAGGAGTTCCCAGATTTTACTTGTAGGACATCTGCCTTTTCTGCATGGTCGCCCCAGATTTTTTTACCCCTTGTCCAACCCTATATTTTTGCTGGTTTTAGAACTCTGTGCACTTTTCCCCTGCAAGCCAGAGATAAAGTGCCTGTGCTCCCCCTTTTTTGCTTGATCAAATTAACATGCCCCTAATTAGTATATTTAACTTGCCTGTAAGTACCTAGTATATGGAACAAAATTTACCCAGGGCTAGGAAGTTAAAGGCCACTAGTGGACTGCTGCACCTATTGTGCCAACATGACTTCAGCCCTACCATTGAAGCCTTACTATAGTAGTGTAGAAACTGCAACTGAACCTGTCGAAATAAACCCTTTTGAAAGGTCAAAGCCTCCATTTAAATATTAATAAGTCACACCTATGGCCTTGTGGCCAATAAAGCAGGGTGCGTGGTATCTAAAAATAGGACATGTAGAAATGTGATGCTAACATTTCCTTACAGTGACAGTGACTAACATCCAAAAGCTATTTTTCACTGTGGAAGACCTAGCTGTCCTTTTTAAAAACCAGAGTACAGATTAAAATACTAAATTGTGCATCTCAAGAATGGGACTAGCTAGAAAATAAGTAAACAACTATTTATAATAGTTAATAAAAATCCAATTCATTAATGAAGTCGGATTTGTAATAAATATTAAAGAAAAGTAGCTTTTAGAAAGTTACGTTTTCCCAGCCTGAAGTTCCTGGAGGCTAATTTGCATTTGCTCTCCCAGCGAGGAATTAGCATTTCAATAGGCGTGAATGAGGTGTGACATTCCTCCCCGGAGCTACACAATAGGTCACGGTGATTAACAGATCGACTTAAATAGGCATGGATGACTCCTTTGAGCTCAGCAGAACGGGGTGGCTGTAAGCATCTTTTTTTGACACTGACACTTCAGATCCTGCTGGAGTGCCAAATCCTGTTTGGCAGGTCTACTGGGTTTACATATAACACTAGGGACAAACTTGAAAGTACAGGAACAGGATGTTTTTTTTTAACAAATCTGTTTATTGAAATTTTAAGGAGAACAAAGGAAGAACAAAAGAAAACAAGCATCATCATATGTTGGATCAATCGCTGACAGAATAGTGTAAGCTTACATATTTTCCCACGGTAGATGCAGGCTGGACACCTTATAATCAATAGGCATCATAGAATACACAGAAGCTAAGCAAGAAGTAATGCGATTTGGAGGTGTCAAATAGTCAATAAATATATCTGATACACTGAAAAATGCAGTTGAATAGGGGGCCCAGGTCGACCCCGAGACCTCGGGACAAACCCGGTCACCCCTCTTGGCATTCCACAGTGATGACTAAATATTAAAACTCTTGAAATAGTAGAAGGTGGGAGAGGAGAGAGGGTGATTGTAAGGAAGGGTGGTAACCGTAAGGGCGGACGAGAAGGTGTTGTTTACTCAGGAACTAACGTTGAAAGCGAGGGGCCTTACTGTCCAGTCTGAGTGTCAGGGGAGATGATCTGTGGGGTGTCTCGGGGGTATGGCAGGAGGGGGTCCTCAAAGAGCTGGAGGGCTCGTAGTCTGGGAAGGGCATATCGAGCGTTTTCTATCTGAGAAAGGTGGTGGATTAGGGGTAACCAAGTGCTGTTGAATTTGGTGTCCGTGTGGGTGAGGCGGGCTGTCAGTAGCTCCATTGCCATGACCTGCCAGAGGTGTAGAAACCATGCGAAAATCGGGGGGGGAGAGGTTTTCTTCCAATGGAGTGCAATAGTTTGTCTAGCTGCTCCTAACATCTGCGAAATAATGCGCCAATCAGAGTGTGTCACGTCTGCAAGTTGAGTTGGTCTAATACCTAGTAGGATCACTATGGGGGATTTTGGTATGGGAAAACCCACTGTATCCTTGATGTGGCTTAGGACCTCCTTCCAAAACATAGCTAAAAGCGGACAAGTCCACCAGATGTGTAGAAATTCTCCCACCTCTGCCCGGCACCTCCAGCAAAGGGGTAAGAGCCTGAGTAGCATTTTGTGTAGTCTTGCAGAGGTATAGTACCAACGTGTCATTAGTTTGTATGCTGACTCGTGTTGGGGGATGCTCCTGTACAATCTGGGAATGTTACGCCATAGTTGTTCCCAACATCTAGGGGATATCTCCTCCCCCATGTCTGTCTCCCACTGCTTCTGATAGGTGTGGAGTTGATTTGATTGTGAGTGTTGTAGTGTCTTGTATGTACGAGAGATTAAGCCGCGGGTACCATCAAAGTTTCGAACCTGAGCTTCAAAAGGGGTAAGCGGTCTGTTGGCTCCCTGGGAGTAGTTAGGGGCAAGCAACCAGTGACATAGCTGATAGTACTGTAATCTATCAGCTTCCGTGACATAAAAGGATTTTTTGCATTGTTCAAAGGTTTTGAAGTTGTCCCCTTCAAATAGATCTTGGATTATGCGGCATTCTCCCTGAGTCCATGATGTAAATGCGTGTGGTTGTAAGGCCAGAGGGAACATAGGGTTGCGAGCTATAGGCGTGTTGGGGGAGGAGAAGAATGTGAGGCCTCTGGTAATCGCAATTTTATCCCAAATATCAAGCACTGTTTTCATGGGGGTTGCTACGTATGCGCATCATGGTCGCGCCGTTCTGGGGAACCAGGCTAGATCCCAGAGGTGCCTGCATGCAACTGCCTGGTCCATGTAAAACCAGTGTTTCTCACTTTCCCGGACCACTCACTCCTAGATATATCGAAGATGAGATGCCCAATAATAGTCCAGGAGACTAGGGCAGGCGAGACCACCATGATCGCGGGGCATCATAAGCAATTTGTTTGAGAAGCGGAGATGACCTTTGCCCCATATGAAAGAAGTTAAGTCTCGTTGGAGATTCTAGATGTCTATCTGCGGAATGGATGTGGGCAGGATTTGAAATAGATATAATATTTTGAGTAAAAGCGTCATTTTATCCGCGTTGAGTCGGCCCATCCAGGGAATTGGGAGTTTTTTCCAGCGTCATATGACTTCCCGGATTTCTCGTCGACATGATGGCCAGTTGGCCTGGGTCCAGGAGGAGAGTGACCATGTTAAGTTGAGGCCCAAGTATCGGATTGAGCTGCCAAACCAATGCAAAGGGGTGAGAGACTGAAGTTGCTGAACTTCTACATTTCGAAGGGTGAGGTTTAAGGCATGGGACTTGGTCATGTTAATCTTGAAGCCTGATGCGACTTCGTAAGTGTAAAGCAGGTAAGCTAGTGCCGGAAGAGAAGTGGTAGGTGCAGTGAGCGTAAGTAAAAGGTCATCTTCAAAGAGTAACACTTTGTGGTCCTGACCTCCAAAAGGGATACCCGTTATATCCGGGGACCAGCATATAGCAATAGCTAAGGGTTCCACTGCCAGGGCAAAGAGGAGGGGGGAGAGTGGGCATCCCTGTCTGGTGCCCCTGTGCACAGAAACTGAAGGTGTAAGTTGACCGTTGATACGAACCCGCGCTGTGGGATTGGCATAGGGGGCCATTAATTTGGAGATCATTGCCGGTCCTAGGCCTATCTTATGAAGCACTGCTCGCAGGAAGTGCCAGTCGATGCGATCAAAGGCTTTCTCTGCAGAGACACCAGGCAAGCTGGGATTTCTCGTCTTTGGACTTTTTCGATGAGGTGTGCGACACTAAGGATGTTATCTGCGCCCTGGCAGTGTCGAATAAAGCCCACCTGATCTGCGTCAATCAGGCCAGGGAGGTAAGGCTCCAGCCGGTTCGCTAGAATTTTAGTGTATATCTTGGCATCTGTATTGAGTAGGGCAATGGGGCGGTAAGAGGTACAGAGAGAGGGATCTTTACCTGATTTAGGGTTGAGAACCACTTCAGCTTCTGACATCGTGGTGATAAGGCCCAACGTTTCGGAGAAAGTATTAAAAAGATGGAGGCAATGGTCTTGAACTTGGGGCAGGAAAGTGCGGTAGAAGCCAACTGTGAGGCCGTCTGGTCCCAGAGTTTTGCCCGTCGGGAGTTGTTTTAGAGCCTGGTATAATTTGTCAAGAGTAATAGGTTCATCAGGGGTTTCGTGTTTTGAGGATTAATAGGTTCCCAAGGGCATGTGCGGGTAAAGGAAGTGATCTCTTGCGGCGCGTGGGAGTGGGGGTATAGAGCTCTGTATAAAAGGCAGAAAAAGCTTGCCCTTTGTCTCGCTCCGCGTTGACCATGAATTATCTGGATGCTTGATTTTGGAGATGTGTGCTTTGGCTGACTGGGCCCAGAGGCGGTGTGCCTGCAATTGCCCCACCTTGTCTCCTTCTGCGAAGAATTTCTATTTGAGTGTCATAAGTGCCCGTTCCGCTCTATTGGGTCGATGTAGTCTTAGCTGTCCCAGGAACATGGCGAGGAGTTTTTTTGTGCTGAATCGAGGGTGTTGTGTGGTCTGCGCGTTCTAACGCTTTAATGTCTTTAGCTAGATTTGTTTCAACCAGGCGGACTTCGCGAGAGCAGGCTATGGCAATGGAAGAGATGACCCCTTGGATTGTAGCTTTAAAGGCGTCCCAACATGTGGATTCAGGTGGGTCAGGGGGGGTATTTGTCTGGAAGAAGGCTAGGATCTCTTGTTGAATCTGAGCTACGTCCACTGGGTCTCGTAATGTGTGGGGAGTAAGGCGCCACTGAGGGGGGGTATCATGTCGGCGATCAGGTATGCGAAAGGTAACGGCTACATGAGCGTGATCCGATATAGATATGTCAGATATAGTGGCCGTTTCCAGGGACCTTAGCAGAGAATGGGAAAGAAAGCAATAGTCAATACGCAAGTAGGAGCGGTGGACTTGTGAGTAGAAAGAATAATCCCAGAAGTCTGGTGATTGGTATCTCCAGGCGTCCACCAGACCTAGGTCCGCAAGGTCCCTCTTAAGGGCAGCTGACATTGCCCCTGTGCCTTCATAGGTAGCGGTACTGCGATCCAACTCCGGACCCCAGACCATGTTAAAATCATCCGCAAGAATTACCAATCCCTCTAGGGAGCGCAGTTGGACCCTCAGCAGGGACCTGTCAGATTCTACTCGCGTTTCCGCAGGAACGTCATGCAAAAGATGAAAGGTCCTCAACCTCTCCTGGTCACCTATTGTACCCAACTGAGTCAAAGTTCCAACAGTAACCTGGGGAAGAAGGGAAAAACAAGGAGGAAAACAAAAGGTCCCACGACGCACCCCATTCTGGGACAGAACCAGTCAGCCAAGAAAGATCTTTGTTAAATAAAAGGACAGAAAAAGGTAAGTATGCAGGAAAATTCTAATCCTAAGGTCTAGACTTTTCTATGCATGTTTGTAATCTACCTGAATAATTCCTTTCTTCAGTGAATTCTGGTAACTGGTGTGGGCAAAGGGGTGTTTATGTCTAAAAAGGGGAAAAGAAAGAATGAGAAATAAAGTGTTCAGAGTTGGGAGTAATGAACAGAAAAACGTAGAAGGCAGACTGTACTGAAACCTACCTATGAGCATGTGGTGACTGAATAAAGGACTTCCAACTTAAATATCATAAGGTTCTTGTGATACTCTATGGTACACTGTATAACATCCACCTTAACTTCAGGCAGACCTAACAATATTCCTTAACTTTCAGGAATACTCATGTGCTAATCAGCAGCTGGAGAAGACCAGATCTTCACAGACACGGAGCCTGCATTAAATAAATAACATATAAGATTCAAAATATAATCATCAATTCAGTGCTAAAAGCGTTGTTACTGTGAAAGAGTAATGCAGCTTTTTCTTTCTCTCTTTTGTCTTCACTGCAGGAAAAATGCCCCCGGGTGAATGAAGAATGCAGCCGGAGTAACGAGGTTCAGGAGAGCTGCCAGGAATGAACAGGAACGGAAATACGGACGCGGAGGCACTAACTCGATGAGGGAGGAGGCAGACGCAGGAGGGACGACAACCCGGAAGAGACGGTAGGTGAACCGGAAGAGGAACACACTATCCCGAAGCTGAAACGCGAAGCGGGGACCGGCCATCTTTGTAGTTCGCCGGGTGTGCGTGTGACCGGCAATCATGACAGGACCTCAGGAAGGCGTCTTGTGCCTGGTTGGGTGCGTATAGACATTAAAAAGAGTTAAGGGTTGTGCGCCTAGCTGTGTTTGAATTTTGAAGTAGCGACCCTCCGCGTCTCGTATCACCCGAGGGGATGTTTTCCCCAGTTTTGGCTTTAATTAATATTGTCACTCTTGCTGTTTTAGAGGCAGCGGACGCCCAGTACTGGCAGGGATATTTGGGGTGAGCCATGAGGCGTGTGTCTGTGAGTAGTAAGTGTGTTTCATGTAAGAATATGATATCAGGGTCTTGAATGAGTAAATATCGCCAAATCTGGTGCCTTTTGTTGGGTGAATGAAGCCCTTTGACATTGAGTGAGAAGAATTTAATGAGTTGTATCGTGGTCATGGTGGCAGGAGAGGTGGTGACAAGTGGTGCTGGGGCTATATATATGGAAAGGCTGTATCGCCCCAGGGCGGAAGAGTGGAGGGTGTGTGTTGCGTGTCCACAATGGGCAGGGCGTATAAGGTAGGTTGCAATGGGGTCCCCCTGATGGGTGCGTCCGCTCTCCGGTGTAGAGATGGAAGGAAGAGGGAGAAGAAACAACAGTTGTAACAAAGAGCAGCCAACAGGGCCTGTGGGATGTCCTGCCATTCTGGAATGGCTCAGAAGTCGAGACAGGAGCCATTCCAAAGATGTCACTCTTCTGAAGGGCATAATGGGTATGGGGGGTGCAGTAAAGGAGTAGAGGCGATAAGCCAGCTATTGATCCGCCTATGACTAAAAGGTAGGAGAGTAATGAAAGGTCCCTATCTATAGAGTGTTGGAGTGAACTCCCCAGTGGCCCCTGTAGGAGTGGGGGCAGGCAGGATATAAGAAGCATCCCAAGACAATTGAGTCTGATTTATAAACCATGTAATAAAGCCTGTTGTGTTTAGTTCCCAAGTCTATGGGTGATAAGTAAGAGGATCCAAATTCGTCCTTCACAAAGGTAGGTATTTGCTATTCTGAAGTTGCTGATGAGCGAGCCAGTGAATGGGGCTAGCTCATGGCACGGATGTGCTGGATGATGTCTTGTTTGGTTTGTGAGGATTCCTGTGTCTTAGGGTCAGACCTGTGCTGAGGGGGGAGTATCGTGGCCCACTCCGGCCGGGTCGGTACCCTGCGAGAGGCCCGGGGAGAGGAAGGGCTAGTGCCTGTGTATTCCAACGGAAGCTGGAGAAGTTGCTTCGCCTCACACAGAGACCGAAGAACCCGTTGTTTGCCCTCCCAGGAGAATATCAGGGCGAATGGATGACCCCATTGGTAATTGATGTTGAGATTGCGTAGTTTGTCAGTCACCGGTTTGAAATCTTTGCGTCTGCGCAGGGTTACAGGTGCGATATCTTGAAAAATCTGAATCGAGTATCCATTATTTGATAAGTTGGGAGTTCCTTGAGCTTTCTGCAAGATGGCTTCTTTCTCGACAAAAAAGTGGACTCATGTTAGAATGTCTGGAATGAAGTCCGAGCGCCCTCGAGGTCCAGCCACCCGGTTGGCTCTGTCTAGAGTGGGGGGACGAGTCATCATCAGCTCTGATGGTGTGTAGAAGTTCCACAGTGAAGGCCATGATGTCCTGTCCCTCCGCTCTGCGCGGAATGCCTCTGATGTGAAGATTATTGCGCCGACTCCTGTTCTTGAGATCTTCCTGCTTTAATTGAAGGTCAATATGCTGATCTTCAAGCGTTGCCATTCTTCGCCATAAGTTCTCATGGTCCTCTGATCGCGCATCCATTGTGTGTTCGAGGTCGTCAACTCTCCCCCTGATCTCCGTGACATCCCGTTGAATCTCTCAGAGGCAGGTATTGAACTCTGTTTTGATAGAGCCAATTTCGGTTTTAATTTCTTGCAGGAAAGTAGTCATAAAAGCCTGCGTGACTGAGACCGCTGTGGAAGTCTCCTCAGCCGTAGTTTCAGGAGGGTCAGGGACCGGTGGCAGTGTGGTGTTGGGTTTCATCCAGAGGGAGGTCACTGGATTATCTTTAGCCGGGGTGGGGAGGGACTCTTTACCAGCTTTAGCCCGTGGCATGTCTGTATCAAAGCCGTCAGGTATATAATGGCCGTGTGGTAGGACCGCTGGCCAACCAAACCGTAGGCAGACAGAGGGAGAAAAAGGGTCTGGCAACTGACACGGTTGTGATGGCTTGCAGGGGGGAGGCGATCTAAGTATCTCACAGGAGGGGGTATCAGCCTGTACAAAGCAGGGTCAGTCAGTCCTCGTTTGGTATCGTGGATGCTTTGTATATTTGTCTCCAGAGGATGGAAGCTCAGAGGTGTGTGTATTGACCATGAACGGCATCCACTCAGGAGCCCCCACGGACCCCTGCCCCCGCACATCTTCCACAGAGCCACTACCGCCATCGCTCCAGAACTACGACGCACCATCAATGCCACCTTCGAAACAGGCATCTTTCCCGACGACTGGAAATGCACAGAAGTCAGACCCCCTACTCAAGAAGCCATCAGCAGATCCCACAGACCTCAAGAACTACCGACCCATCTTCCTCCTCCCTTTCACAGCCAAAGTCACCGAGAAGACCGTCAACATCCAACTAACGAAATTCATCGAAGAAAACTCCATCCTCGACCCCTCCCAATCCGGATTCCGCATCAACCACAACACCGAGACCGCTCTACTCGCCGCCACAGACCACATCCGCACCCTCCATTTTCCAAGAACACGCTACAGCCCTGATCCTACTCGACCTCTCTGCAGCCTTCGACACCGTCTCCCACCGCACACTCACCGCCGGACTCCACGAAGCCGGCATTCAGGGAACCGCCCTCGAATGGCTCCGCTCCTTCCTTACCGGCAGAACCCAAAGAATCAGACTTCCACCCTTCCTCTCCAAACCCACGGAAATCAACTGCGGAGTACCCCAAGGATTGTCGCTCAGCCCCACGCTCTTCAACATCTACATGGCCCCCCTCGCCGCCATAGTCAGACAGCACAGACTCAACATAGTATCCTACGCCGACGACACCCAGCTCATACTCTCCCTCACCAAGGACCCCCTCACCACCAAACTCAGCTTCCAGGAAGGAATGAAAGACGTCGCATCCTGGATGAGCAGCAGCTGCCTGAAGCTCAACTCGGAGAAGACAAAGGTCCTCGTCCTCGGACTCTCCCCCTCTGCATGGGACAACTCCTGGTGGCCCCCCGCCCTTGGCAGCCCCCCACCCCCACGGACCACGCCCGAAACCTCGGCATCGTACTCGACTCCTCCCTCTCCATGACCGTTGCCTCCACCTGCTTCAACACCCTCCGCATCCTCCAGAAGACCTTCAAATGGATCCCCCCCGAATCAAGGAAGACCGTCACCCACGCACTCATAACCAGCAGACTAGACTATGGAAATGCCTTCTATGCCGGGATCAACAAGTCTCTACTCCGCAAACTCCAGACCATACAGAACACCGCAGCCAGACTCGTCCTAGGCATCCCTCAACACGAGCACATCACCCAGCACCTGCGTAACCTCCACTGGCTCCCCGTCGAGAAAAGAGTAACCTTCAAGATACTCACCCAAACCTACAAATGCCTCCACAACACCGGATCCCAATATCTCAATGACAGAATCTCCTTCCACATACCTAAGAGGAACCTCCGATCCGCCGACCTCGCCCTCGGTGAACCCCCGCGCATCCGCAGAGCAAGAACGGGTGGACAAACCTTCTCGTACATCACGGCAAAGACTTAGAACGAGCTGCCGATCAACATCAGGCGCGCCTCCACCCTGAACATCTTCAGGAAGACCCTCAAGACCTGGCTCTTCGACTGCCCGGAGCTGCTCCCCCTCCCCCAGCACCTTGAGACCCTCACGGGTGAGCTTTGCGTTTACAAACCCCCTGATTGATTGATTGATTGATTATATTCCCTTGCTGATTTCAGAGGACGTAGCGAGCAGGGCAGTGGGCACCTCGCAGATTCAGGCAGAGTCTTCAATGGGGGGGGAGCCCCGCGCAGGTTAAACCATCCAGCACGCAGGTCCCCCACCACCCAGCCAGCCATCAAGGCTCACTGGAGACCAGGGAGTCAGCGTTGGAGCAGAGTAAAAAAAAACAGGAGGCCCGAGCAAATGTCCAGCGGCCTACGCCAGTGTTTGGGGCTTACAGCCTGGGCTAGGTGGAGGTCTCCTATAGAATGCCACATACAGCAGGTGGAAAGGCAGGGTGCAGAAGCGAATTCCGGAGCGCCGGGGTACCACGCTCTCAAATCAACAAGCTGGGCCCCAATAATCAGGATGAGGTTCCGGGCCAATAGACTGTAATAGATGGAGGGGGCAGGGGGGAGGAGGACCCCGCTGCTCAGTCCACACAGCCAATCCCCCTTACCTCCTCCGCCGCTGCAGACTGTCAGATTCCCACACAGGGTACAGTCACCACTGGTCGCTTGACGATGTGGACCTGGTCAGGGCCCAGGGCAGACGCTGGCGCCAGGAGCCATGCAGGGCCGGTCTGGTATCCTTTCTCCAGGCCGCCGCAGAAGCCATGCCCACCAGCCTTCGGTCCTCGCTGTGGGCAGTTAGGAGGACCATAGCCAAGGTCCCCTGCTAGGGCGAGCAGCCGCGACGGCTCCGTCCAGGTCCCAGAAGCGTCAAAGTCCGGGGGTAGGCCGCACCAGTCTCCACAGGAGGTCCGCCCCGGGAAGGCCCAGACGAGTCCTCCGATCATCGTCAGGACGGGAGATACGAGATGCAGTGCCCAAGCCCAGGGTGACCGCTCACTCAGGTGTGCAGATCGGGACCAGGGCGGGCCGGTATGAGTCCCAGCGGGAAGGGGGAGGCGGCTCCGGCGCCACGTCCCCGGGCCGAGGAGTCAAGATGGTGGCTCCAGGCACCGCAGCGGGTCCACAGCCGGGATTTCAGGCTCGGCTGGGAGGTCGTCCTAGCGCCCCCGGAGACACCCGGCACTCCCCACCTCATCTTGGAAGGTAAGCGAGTATTCGTGGGTCAAAGCAGGTACCGTAGAGACGGCGGATGCTTATAAATAGGCCGCGATAGAGCTGAGACGCGCGACCCACGTCCTACTCCATTCGTGGCTTAGCCACGTCCCCCGTCAAGACGATTCTTGTGTATACACTGTCTGGTTGCTATAAAACCCTGTTTTTTTTCTATCAGACTTCAATCTCTGGGTGTATTGTGGGTACAGTGGATGCCTCAAACTGGATTTTAGTGTTAGATGTGGAAGGACACTAAGATTACCATAGTACACTCCCCAAATACTCCCCTCCTCAGCCCTCAAATCTTGAGTTTAGTGTCACCAAAGACTTTTGCCATCTTGAAAATATGTACCCAAAGTGGGCGGATTTGACCCCGGGACTTTTACCTCAGTGGCTAGGGTGTGTCCAGGAGTCATTCCCACCCACTAGCTCATGCCAGGCATAAATGTGAAATCTCCAGGCACCCACTTTAGAACACTCCTGTATGTGAGGAAGAGCAGAAGAGGACTGGACCTGCTGTCTGTAACCTGAGAGGAGAACTGAAGAACTGGATCTACTCTCTCTTGTATCAAGACAAAGAAGTGGGCTCCAAGGGTCATAAGGCTGGCTTCACGTTCAAGCTTCAGGGATACAAGAAGTTACAAGAGACCTTTTCTGCAACTGCTGAGCTGACCAGTAGTAGACCCTGCTGTTGGCCTCTGCCTGGAAACCTCTAAGACTCTAAGTGCCTCCCCTGAGTTCCTAGGGGCATTAGAAGTGTACTCCTGTTGTGAACTTAAAGGACTGACAGTAGGGGGGCGCCAGAGAGCCCACAGCAATATTGACGCACTATAGTGCAGCTCTGCCGGCTAGACGCTTATATCCGACAATTATCCTGCCATCCAATACCTCTAATGAGGAAATCTTAATCATTAAAAGCTGGGGCAGCTGCGACGATTTGTGTAGCCTTGTATGGTGGCTCCGTTGTCCTTCCTGATGGAGATAACGGCACGTCACTGCTGATAACGCTGGCCGCGCAGAGACAGGCAAGAGGAGGCCGCGCTGTGTGGCGGGTGAACGGTGCAGTGGCGGGAAGCTGTTGGCACCCGGAGACCACAGAGGCCCCATCATCCTGTGAGTAAGAGGATATTGCTGCCCTGGGGAGCTGACGGGGAACTGGGTGGTCAACCGCACACTAGCGGGTGGCATGAGCAGCGTGGAAGCTAGCCCAAGGAAGGCACGGCGGGGCAGCGTAATGGCCAACCTGCTGCAGTATAAGCAAAACAGCGGGAGCCACTTCTGTGGCTTGACGCGGTCCCTCGAGCAGAGTCAGTGGCCTGCGACTGCTGTCCACATGGGCCACATGGCGAAAAGTGGCTGGGGATCGTGGCACGAAGTGGTGAGATGGCGTGGCTGCGAGCGGTAATCAGACATCAAGGGCCTCGGCGGCCTGGCCGCCACGTAAATAGGAGACTCTGCTGCTTGGGGCACTGCTGTGAAATAGAGAGTGACTGAACCTCACCGTTCTGCACGGATCGTGCAGCAATAAACATTCCATGACCCATGGGTAGTGTAAAAGGCCAACTTTATTAGGACATGGTTGCATATTGGTACTTTATTAACATTAAACCTCAACTTATAACTTAAAAACCACGATCCCCCAACATCATCATCCATCCAATCACCTCTCAGAGCAACTTCCAAACCCCAACCGTCCTTTCTCATTCCATTCTTTCCCGACAAGGTACCGCCCCCGCTGTTCTCCCCCCCCCCCCCGAGGGTGTGTAAGAGCCCGCATGTGACTTTTCAGCCCCCAAGTGTTCCGCCCCACTGGCTAGACCTGCAACCCGTCCTACCCTTGGCATACAACAAACTTCGCCCCCCCAATCTCCACGTTCCCTTGGCCCTTCTCCCAAGTAGGGTGGGTGGGTGGACAAGAAAAACCTATCCTACACTGACTCCCCCCGGTGATGCACAGGGACCGGAAGAGGCCATTAACGCCTCACCGGACCCTTATATGTGCATAAATGACCCACCCCTTCCCCCCAGAAAGGCCTATCCCAAACCATGTCCTGTCTCAAATGCACGAATACCCCCGGGGAAAGACAAGACTGCGTCTTCCTTTCCCCAGGGGCCGTCATTGTGCAGCAATAAACATTCCATGACCCATGGGTAGTGTAAAAGGCCAACTTTATTAGGACATGGTTGCATATTGGTACTTTATTAACATTAAACCTCAACTTATAACTTAAAAACCACGATCCCCCAACATCATCACCCATCCAATCGAGGGGGCGTGGCTTGGGCTGATGGAGTGAGCAGCACAGCTTGCAAGCTCCGGTCGGCCAGCCACCATCGAGTGCCATCCTGACGCCCTGAACGGGACAGAAGCCCATGCAGCGCACCCTCATAACCATACAGAGGGAGAGGTGCGCGTTAGAGACGAAGAAACTCCGTCTCAAAGACAGAAAACGTCGGAATAGTAAAATACGACCGTGGCCGGGAGGCGAGCCAAGATGGCGGCGCCCATGAAGATATCGCAGAGCTGAGAGGACAACCCAGCCGACAGCACTGACCAGGCGGCAGCGGACTTAGAACTAGAGTGTCCCCCCCCGACCCACCACAGGCCGCCCGGAACAGAGCCCAGAGACTCCCCAAGGCCGAACCGGAGGAGCGGAGCGGAGGCGGACGCAGATCTGCCAGGGACCCCACGTGGCAGGCCTGAGTACAGAGCCTGATCATCGCCGGTGAAAGCGAACTGGGCAAAGAAGACAACCTGGCAATTTCCAGAGATCGCTGCGCTGGTCCCCAGGAGGTGAGCGGACTGCAGCGGCATTGATGTGACCAGCAGGGGCAGCGGCCAACAGCCGAGTCGGAGACAGAGAAGGCCCCCCCTCTCCTTCAGCGTGACGGAGCGAGTGCGGCTCTAGAGATTTTGGTGGGCGCCTGAAGGAGAGGGAGGCCCCGAGGAACCAGGTGAGAGCGGCAGAGGCAAGGAATTGGGACCGCACCACAGAGGGTCCTGAGCACCCTGGAGACTGGGGGGCCCCAGAGATTTTATGGGAGTGTGCCCCTGCGGGGATCCTAGAAGCATACCCAGGGCCCCAGCTAAGGAGACTGGCAACAAGAGGCCGGAGAAGCAGCAGGCCTTCCCCAAGTAAGCGGCGAGCAGCATCTCAGGCATTGGGACCTGAGAAGGGCAGATGATCGTCAGCACTAACAAGGAGGCCTAATATAGCGGAGTAGGCCCAGTGGCTTTGACGGAGTCGGAGAGCAGGCCTAGGGTTCGCCTATACCAGTGGCTAATATGCAAAACAGGGGAGAGACCCCCCCCCCAAGGTACGCGTCCCCAGGGATCACCCTGGTAGAACGCAAAGCCCCGAACTACGCGTGGGCAGGCGGAGAAGAAGGGCGAAGCAAGTGAAGCAGGCAAGCTTACTAGATGGCGGTCTGAGAGCCCGAGGCGCGGCAAACAATAACCTGAGCAGTGCATAAGGCCAGAACACGGCGTAATACGGAGACCCCTGGCAGACATCGAGGAGAGCGGACTCAGGCCCACACTGAGAGTATAAGGCGCACCAGAAAGGGCTGGTGAAGAGTGGCGGGAAAATAATGGAGAGACGGACGCGACTAGCCTAAGTGCGAGTCGGAGTACATAACAAATCGAAGAGCGCTTGCCAGAAGAGGAGAACCCACGAACAACGAGGAATACATGGAGCGTCCTATGAGCGCACGCTGCACCAGAAGCGCTGCAGACCGAGAGGACACGATGGGGAAGATCCCCCAAAAAAAGGACAGAGAAGAGGCCCCAACAAAAAAATCAATGGAGGAGAGGGGAAGGTCCAACCACAGGCGGAGCACGCAGGAGATCCTACGCTGCAGGACATTCTACAGGCTATCACCTCCTCCAGCGAGCACCTGGAAACCAAAATCGACTCGCTGGGTCTAGATCTGGGCCTACTTAGGGAAGATCACAAAAAGTTGGCGGACCGCGTTAAGACCAACGAGGGCCAATTATCCGAGACTCTGCCGGACATAGTAATAATGAAGCAGCAATTAGCAGCGATCAAGACAAAAGTGCGCACATTGGAATTCCGAGCCGAAGACACGGAAAATAGATCGCGCAGAAGCAACCTCAGAATCATAGGCCTGCCGGAAAAAGTAGAAGGCTGCAACATGATAGACTACCTGGAAAAATGGTTGCAAGAGGAAGTAGCGCCAGGCGGCCTATCGAGCTTCTTCGCCCTAGAGAGGGCACACCGAGTCCCCGCCAAACCACCTGTACCAGGAGCGCCGCCGCGGGTGGTGATAGCGAAGCTCCTCCATTACAGGGACAGAGACCATATCCTTGCCCAGGCACGCCTCAAAGGAGACATAGCGGTGGACAATTCAATAGTGCGAATCTTCCCGGATTTTTCCAGAGAGGTACAAAGACACAGAGGCTCAGACTGGCTGGAGAGGCACGAAGGGATGGCGCTGCTACGAGATCCGGAGAGGAGAAGAAGAAGAGAGAACCGCACCCGAGGTCGGTGAGCCTTGAGAGAGACTCTAGCCCCCACGCAAGAAGAGGCACAGCTCGAGCGCCGAAACACGATGCAAGTGGTGGCATTGATCAGCGGTAAAGGGAGAAGCCCCGCACCACCTGAGAGCAGCCAGACTGCAGTAGATACTGGCTCGGAGCAGGTGTCCAGCGACTCTGAGGTGCAGAGTGTGGTACTCCCAGACGTAACCCAGCAGACGGCGGACGATATCGCCTAGAAGAAGAGGGCTGAGATCCATTACGAGCAGGTCTGGAGTAACACTAGACGCACCTGACCCAACAATGAGGTACTGGGGTTGATGGAGGGGGAGCGCTGTGGGGGTTCCTTTGGGACCGCAGAACTGAAGGGCGGCTGCAGAGACTGGGAGAGCGGCGGAAGAACAGCCTTCCCCCCTTGCAATTGACTGATAGAACTGCAAGCAGTCACTTGCGGACTTATACCTTTAGTTTGGATGGGGGGTGTCTTCCTGCTTATCCTATGGAGTGGGAGTTGGGGGACATGTTTAAAGTTAAAATGGAGGGGGCACATCAGTTGCAGCGCACAAAGCACTATATGAGATCGAGTGGGGACAGGAGGCTGATGACGGCGCATAAGGAGGGTGGCGGGCCGAGAATTGTAACATCATCCAATGGCTGATACGCAGAAGTACAAATACATGACTTGGAATATTAGAGGTATGCACACAATGACGAAACGCCATAAAGTCCTCTCATACATTAGAAGGCGGGGAACCCAGATAGCCCTATTGCAAGAGACGCACCTAACACAGAAAGAGGGACAAGCCTTACAGAGGCAGTGGAGGGGCCAGCTCTTTTACACTACCTACTCGGCATATGCACGGGGGCGTTAATATGGATCCAAGCAGGGGTCCCATTCCAATTGACGGACTCGCTGGTAGATCAAGAGGGTCGCTTCGCTTCGTAGGCATAAAAGGGCGACTGGAGGGCCGAGAAATAATTATAATTAGCATATACGCCCCCAATGCAGAACATCCAGCCTTCTTCGCGAGACTGAATCATTGCCTGACGCAATATCTGACGGGCAATACCCTAGTAGAGGGCGACTTTAAAAGTGTGGACAACAGCTCTCCTAGATAGATCTCACCCTCCACTGCGAAATTCCCAAGCAGCACGCGCCTTCGCATGCGTTCACCACCGGGAGACAGAGCTGGGGACTGATAGATGCCTGGAGGACCTTACACCCCCAAGATTGGGACTACTCCTATTTTTCTGCGGTACATGAGGTACATGGGCGACTAGACGCTTTCTTACGTTCAGCAGAAATCCAATGGCACGTTGTCACTGCGGAATATCTTACACGCACGATATCAGACCACAACCCAATGGTCCTATCCCTGAGATGGAGGCAGCCTGTATCAGCGATCCCCACATGGAGGCTCCGCCCGGACACCCTGGAAGACCAGGTCTTCCGAGAAGAGATTAGGGGGAGATAACGCATTACTTTGAGGCCATCGCGGGGACGGTCTCTTCGCCGAATGCAGAATGGGACGCCTTTAAGGTGGTCCTGAGGGGCCAATGCATAACGCGTACCACGGGGGTTAGGCGCGTCATCCTGGGAGAAGTAGAGGGAGCAGAGACAACCCTTAGGGGACTGGAACGTAGTAGACCAGAACACCCAGAGCTTCAGCAGGCAGTTTTAGAGGCCAAGGAGGAGGTGGCAAGACAGACAGAGAGGCTTAGATGCTGTGACTATAAGAAATATCTAGAGCGCACCCACGAAGAGTGGAACAAATTGGGATCACTCCTGGCGTGGTTGGCAAACCCGGTGAGCAGGAGCCTGTCGCTGGTGGAAATAGAGGATGAGGAAGGGGTCAGGCACTATACGCAGGAGAAGATTAATGAGGTCTTCGCCTGCTACTATGCAAAGCTATACAGAAGGTCGCAAGAAGGCGAGCATGCGGAAGCAAGGGAATACCTCGCAGGTCTGCAGATGACGAGACTGAACCCTGAGGAGGCGGAAGAACTAGGAGCGGACATTACACAGCAGGAGGTACGAGCCGCCATCAAGGGTATGGCAAGGAATAAGACCCCGGGCACGGCCGGCCGACTAGCGGAATTCTATGCAATCTTTGTGGAAGAGCTGGCCCCCCAACCGGTCACAATGTACCAGGAGGCCCGGGAAGCGGGCATACTGCCGGAGAGTGCTAGGGAGGCCCTCATTATTCCGGTGCCTAAGCCGGGGAAAGAGCCACACGACTATACAGCCTATAGACCTTTATCCATGCTAAACATGGATTTTAAAAATCCTAAGCAAGTTCCTGGCGATGCGCCTTCTCCCCCACATGCCAGAATTGGTCCATGCAGACCAAGCGGGGTGTATCCCTGAGAGGAACACAGCCATAATATTAGACGACTCCTGGGTGTCATGGGCTCCAACGAGTATGATAAGCAGGAAGCGGCAGTGTTCGCGGTGGACACAGAGAAGGCCTTTGATAGCCTTGAGTGGCCCTATCTCTACGAAGTCCTGACCAAGATGGGACTAGGAGGAGGCTTTCTGGCATGGGTGCGACTATTGTACACATTCCCCATGGCCCGGGTGCGCACCGAGAGGACCATTTCACCCAGACAAGGAGTGGAGAGGGGCACGAGGCAGGGACGCACCCTCTCGCCACTCCTGTTCGCATTGGCCATGGAGCCGCTGGCATGCAGGGCGAGGAGTGGGCAGGACTATAAAGGCCTGGAGACAGGAGCGGTACAACATTCTATAGCCCTGTACGCGGATGACCTCTTACTATTTCTCAGTGACACAGAGGGTGAATTGAGAGGAGCGCAGGGCATGCTAGCCAGGTTCGGTAGCATATCTGGCCTCAAAGTTAACTAGCGGAAATCCAGCCTATATCCTATGATTCCCAATGCCCTTCCGCCACCTGAAATAGAGAATCTGAAATGGGAGCCCAGCTGCCTGCCGTACCTTGGAGTCAAAATATACCACGGCTCAGCAGAGTTGCTAGAGGGTAACGTGGGTAGAGCGATAAGGTCAGTGAGGACTGCGATGGAATTCTGGGGAACGCTGCCGCTATCAGTAGCTGGACGGGTAGCAATCTTAAAGATGGTAGCACTTCCGCGACTGCTGTATTACTTCGGGGCTCTCCCGGTGTGGACCCAGAGAGCAACATTCGAAGACCTTGACTCACTGATCACGTCATTTATCTGGGGGGCGGGACGCAGAAGAGTAGCGCTGACCTCCTTACAGTGCTCCACAGCGGAGGGTGGTGTAGCGGTCCCCGACTTCGAGGGATATTATATAGCTGCCCAGTTGTACTGGCTGATCCAATGGCTGGCGGCGGAACGTAATCCGGAAAGGGAACGGTACCCGGCTGCACCAGATGCCACAACCCTAGCGAAGATCCTGCTGCTGGTGCGACGGAACGTATCAGAAGACACAACGGAAACCAGGGTGGTGGCGCACTGCTGGGCTAGATACCTGAGACGTGTAGGCGCCAAGATTCCCTACTCCCCGGACCTGCCCATCACAGTACTAAACTGTCTGCCGCAGGGAGAGCACTGGACAGGGTTAGAGGACTGGGAAGGGGCGGGACTGAAAGTGGTGGGGGACTTATACCAAGATTCTACACTGCTCCCATCCGAAGTATTACAAGCAGCATATGACTTACTGGGAGGCCACTTCCTGAAACATGGGGCCCTTACCAGAAGGATTAGAAAACGCTGGGGAGAGGGAGGCATGGAGCCGCGAGCACTAGCCAGATGTAGATATGTTGCGCTATCAGCTGGGAGGATCAAGACAGTCTCCTGCCTCTACAAGGCAATGAGGCAAGACATGCAAAGGCTGCTAGAGCACCTGTGACTACAGTGGGAAGAAGACTTAGGGAAGCAGATCCCAGAAGCAGAGTGGGACAAGATCCTAGAGCGCCCCCCGAAAGTATCTAGAAATGCGCCATTTAAATTAATCAATTTCTACATACTGCATACAGCATACCTCACCCCATCTCGCATTAGGAGATATTTTGGGACGGAAACAGCTGCATGCCCAAGAGGTGAAGAGAGGGAGGCACATATAATTCATATGTTTTGGAGCTTCCCCACACTACAATCCTTTTGGGGGGAAATAAGGCAAGTGGTGGGGGAACTTATTGACAAAGAGCTCCCACATACCCCAGAGCACTTCCTGCTAGCATGGTTCCCACACACGGCCAAAAACAAGACGACTGGGAAGTTTTAGGACCTGGCCTATGTTCTGGCCAAAAGAGAGATATCCAGGAATTGGAAGGCACCGGGGGGGCCGCAGATTGTTTCCTGGAAAAAAGAACTCGAAAAGTGGGCAGGAGTGGAAGGTAGACTACTGCTCAGGGAAGCCAGTCGAGGGATAGGTAAAATAGATAGGGCCAGGGCAAAGGAAAACCTAGTGAGTGTACTGACAGCCGATAGACAGGATAATAGCGGGATGGGCTCCCCGCAGCCGGCGATGGCGGAACAGGAAAGAGGGAGAGGTGAGCACCAGGAACAGGGACAATAGGCACCACATCATACTGAATCTAAAAGCCTAACTCACGAGATCCCAACAATACCTAGGGATTAGATTATATCCACTTAAGCGCAACTCAAGGGGAGAGGGGGGACTGATTTGTTAATAGGGGTGTTAAACTAAGTACACCAGAGAGTAACAATATTGCGTAATGTACACTGGATAAGACATGAATAATGTTTATGTATGTCAATGATGTCTTGAAAACCTAATAAAATCTGGTTGTAAAAAAAAAAAACTCATCACCCATCCAATCACCTCTCAGAGCAACTTCCAAATCCCAACCATCCTTTCTCATTCCATTCTTTCCCGACAAGGTACCGCCCCCACTGTTCTTCCTCCCCCGAGGGTGTGTAAAAGCCCGCATGTGACTTTTCAGCCCCCAAGAGTTCCGCCACCCAGAATAAACCCCGAAAGGGTGATTTTCTGCCCTCTCCCTCCTCTTTTCCTGGTTCCACCTCCCATACATTCCATTCTCGGCTAGTCTCGCTTACACCATATGTTCTCGTTCCACAATCGACTCACAGTGTCCCTCAGCTCCATCATGTAATAGGGATTACCCATTCTCGACAAATGCACTCCATCATCCCGAAACAGGCATACTTCTTGCTTACGAATCCCCACATGCGAGATCACCATAATCCCTAGACCCTCACAAAAAACTCTCATCGCTCTGTTTAGTTTCCTGCGAGCCTTATCCATTGTCCCATGACGAATTGCCCCACGCCAGCTGCGACGTGGCACAAATTCTGTCCATATGATGAAAGTTCCGGAAAAATTCCTCTTGATGGCCTCAAGATCCCTCTGCATATGTTGCAACAGAGTCAAACCGGATAACCTCACCAGATCATTTCCCCCAAATGGATCAGCAGCATGTCTGGGCAACCTCTCCTCGGTAGAAGGTTAGCCAACCATGGCAGCAAACTTCCCCAACGCATTCCGCTTTTCCCCCCAACAAAGCACTTTGTGCCGGCTGCTGTGCAGACCCAGATTCCTGCCGAATATTTCTTGGTCCGCATATTTGGTTGCCCAATGAACCAGAGAATGTCCCATAATCCAGGTCACCGTCTTGGCCCCTGGACCGTTCACACATCCTGCGTTAGAAAGAGAAAACATCATTATCCTGAACCCCGGCTCCCTACTCCCCCCACCCCCCCTTGACCACCTCCCCATCTCTTCCAGTATTCTTACCACAACCCTTCTTACAATCGTTTCCTCACGTAATGCTCACAACAGCGAGACCGCCACCTACCAATCCTCCGAATACTCTCCCACCCCCGCCCCAGGCCTGCCGCTTCCGTCGCTGCCCCAATTCTGAAGGAATGAGTCCCAAAAGCCATTGCGTCCCTGCCCAGTCGGCGAAGGCCCATTCGCATTACCGCCAATAACTGTGATGCCAAAATCGAATTCCCATTCTGATGACAGAATATACTCTTGAACATGCATCCCGGCCATCTCATGCAGCTTTGCCACTCCTGAACCGGGCACACTGATGCCAAACCTCCTTCATTCAGCCAAACTCACTTACCCCTGCCCTGTTGATCTGTCTTCAAACGACTTAACCATATCCCCAAATGATCCGCATCCCATCGTACATCAACCACTTGTAACCCTGGTGTCTTTGCCGACCCCAACAATTCAGAAACTCAAAAAGCCCCAAAAAACATCCACACAATGCAAAGGCTAAAAATGGCTAACTCGAACTGGTCATAACAACACCTAGGAAAGACTGCCAGTAACTCTCCCAACAACTCAAACGTAATGGCCTCCCTTGGTGCCAAGCTTCTCCCCTTCCTCTGCTTCTCCCAACCTTTCAGCATTCGACTTAAAATCTCGCTCCCAGCAGGGTCGAACTTCCCAGCAATCGTGATCGGTGACAGATCTTTATCAATGCAAAACAGCACAAAACGCAACACTCTCCTCTTTATCTCCTCAGGATCCCGATCCCATCCTTGTGGCATGTTCCCTTCAAAGGCCCAGAAATCGGTCCATGCCAGCCTATAGCCCTTCTTTGTGGATGCCGCTAAAGCTCCCTCCACCAAGTTGATGACCCTCAATCGCCCAGCTGCCAGATCTCGACCGGTAGCGGCGTCTTGACTGCGTCCGCTCCAGGCGCCAGTGATCAGAACCGTTGCCACTGCGAACGAGATAAAGCATCCGCAATGTCATTCTGGGCTCCCGGGACATGATGCGCCCTGAAAACAATATTCAAACACAGACACCTCAGCATGAAACAACGCAGCAACTTCAGCACCCTGAGATCCCTGGCCTTCTGTCGGTTAACCAGGTCAACCACAGACATGTTATCCATGTGGAACAGTACTGTTTGCCAAATCCGCTCCCCACAGATGTAGCGCCACAATCAAAGGGAAGAATTCCAAAAAGGCAATGCTGCGTCCTTGACGCACCCAGTGTTCCTGCCAACTCTCCACGCACCAACCGCCATCCCAAAACAGCCTAAAACCATGTGCTCCCGCAGCATCCGAAAAAATCTGGATTTGCCAAACTGCATTGTCGTCCAAAAACCTCATGGGCACCCCACTGAAATCAGACAAAAAACTCCTCCATACGCATAGGTCTGCCCTGACTGCTCTAGAAATCCTGACCCTGTGGAGCGGCAAAGTTGCCCCGGACATGGCCATGCCCAGTTGGCGACAAAATGTTTGCCCCGCCCGCACCACTCGGCATGCAAAGTTTAGGTATCCCAAGAGTTTCTGCACTTTCCTCAGTTCAATCTTTCTTTCACCTATCACCTCCAGCAAAAAGGCTTGCATCTCATTCACCTTGGCCTAAGGTAATCTTGCCACCATCAAAACCATGTCCAACTCAATTCTCAGAAATGTCAACACAACCTTTGGACCTGCCGTTTTTTCAGGTGCCAATGGCACTCCAAACGCTTCTGCCATTCCCTGAAAATGCTGCAGGGCCGACCGACACTCACCTGAGTTCGCCCTACCCACAAATAGGAAATCGTCCAGGTAATGCGACCCCTGCCTGTGGCCACTGGATCTCGTAAAAACCCACTGCAAGAAAGTGCTAAACGCCTCAAAACAGAGCACACGAAATGGGGCAGCCCATGGGCAAGACCTTGTCCATATAAATGCACCCTTCAAACTGCATGCCCAACAACTGGAAATCTTCGGGATGTATGGGGAGCAACCGGAAAGCTGACTTGATGTCACTCTTTGCCAATTCTGCCCCCTGACCACAGTTCCTCACTAGGGCCATTGCGTCATCCACCAATGCATGCAAAACCTTGGGATCCACCTCCGCAATGTAATCATTCACTGACTCGCCCTCTCGCCATGATAAATGATGAATGAGCCGGAACTCCCATTCAGTTTTTCCGGTACCACCCCCAGGGGTGACACTGTTAAATTCGCCATGGGCCAAGATGTGTATGGACCTGCTATTCTCCCCTCCCTCACTTCTTTCTCCAGTTTTTGTGCAACTACTTCCAAGAATTCCCTGGCTGGCCTAATAGGAGTAGTTGCCTTTTGCCCCAGGGTGACCCTGCTGTCCCCTCCCACGTGGCCCCCTCCATTGTTCAGATGGGGTGGCCAGTGTGAAACACTGGGTGCCGGGGTGTCTTCCCCCACATTTAGAGCACTCGTGCTTGAACTTACATGGGTGCCTGTAACAGTAGCCTTTATTGTAATTCCAGCACGCCCCAACATTGGTTCCAGCTGGTTTCGGGACATAGCCCACCCCCTGAGGGGCGGGCTTCGGCTGAAAGGGTCGATACGTAACTGGCAGGTCGCTAGCTGTATGTGTGGATGCCGTTGACTGCGTGGATGACATCCACAGCTCAGAGTCAACCTCCCCCCATGGCTTATCTGGGTTCAGGCTCACCCGTGCCCTGAACTCCTCATCATAGCTGAGCCAAGCGAAACCACCTAAATGCTTTAGGGCTTTCCTAATTATGTCCATGTATTTTAGCAGCGCTATCGCCCTGTCCCCGTGCCTCTCACAGTAAATGCTAGCATATATAAGGAAAGCTGACGTCCAGTTCTCCATTTTGATAGGCACTCTAGGCCGCCTCGTAAGCTCCCACTCCTCCTCTTTCGACCCTTCTTTGGCTTGTATATCTCTATTTAATAGCTTGAATACGTCTACGTACTCGTGCCTCCATTTTCTGTTCTTTGTCTTCTCAGACAAATGAGACCCTAGTGGCATTGCTAGGCCCATATAAGGCAGCTTCTTTTTATGCTTGGCCTCGTCTGACTCCGTATCGCTTCTGTCTTTATCTGTCTCTGACGAGCTATCTGACTGCCGCCTTTTCTTATCCTTATGCTTCCTCCCACCCTTACATTTGCGCGATGTCTTAGTATCAGATCTTTCTTTCTTCTTGTCTTTCTTTACCTTACTCTCATCATCCCCTACCCCCACTGACTGTTTCGCTGGCGTCTCCCTCTGCCCATCCCCCTGTTCCCACACTGACCACCATTCACCCGTACCTGAAGGTACTGGTTCGGTCCGCCTCCTGGTCGGTCCGCCTTCCCCTTTGTCGTTCTCCTTTCCTTTGACCTGTTTGGCGTCCGCACTTGACTGCTGCAAAACATGAACTGGAGAACGTGTTGCACGCCGTTTGCTGGCGCCATGGGGGCCGTGCTGGACTACCCCATCTTCCTCATGCAACTCCCCCTCTTCCCACTCATCACTCTCATAATCCAACAATAGTTTGTCCGCAAATGCATCATCATCGCCTACAGCACGCTCCACTCTCCCCACCATCATTACTGCTCCAAAAA
This sequence comes from Calotriton arnoldi, assembly GCA_963921515.1. Lineage (NCBI taxonomy): Eukaryota > Metazoa > Chordata > Amphibia > Caudata > Salamandridae > Calotriton > Calotriton arnoldi. The sequence continues at coordinate 3,032,578 of CAWUFW010000277.1, forward strand.
CCGTCTCCGACATACATGCTACCGCGCGCCCACTCCCTCGGTGTAGGGTTGGCCGCCGCGGACCCCCGTGGCTTCTTGCCTGCGCCTCGAGGCCGTTGTGCACCCCACCAGCATTGCCCCCCGTCTGTCGGTGTCTGCCACCGACCTTGCCTCTACCCCTCCCCCTTGGCTGCTCCAAAGTAGGGGGTCCTGTGCATCACCGTGCCCCTGGGCCGCATAGGCCGTTCTGGGGTCTTCCCCTTGGCTCCCACTAGATGGCACCCATACCCACCGCCCGCTGCCCTGGTCTGTGCTCCCCGGCTCTGGCCTGTCTGTCTGACCTTCCCTGTCCTGCGCCTTCTCCACCTTCTGTCTGCCCTTAGTGTCCCTCTCATGATCCTCACATAATGCCAACCAGCGCGCCTCGGTTTCCTGAACCAGGCGGCGTTGTTCCCTGATCTTAGCCTCAAGGTCTACCACCGTCCCCCTGCTCTTAGGCGCCTCCTGACCTTGGGTGTTGTGGGCCCTGTCTGATCCAGCGTCTTTTTTCCCTTGAGGCCCTGGGTCCCTGCCCTTGTTGGCCCCACCAGTGCCCTTTAATTTTTTAAGGGCGGAGCCTTGAGCCCCTCACCCTCCGAGGTCACCATCTACATCTTTTATTGTGATGGGGGGATCGTGATTCTCATGAGCCCCTTTTTTGTGTTGTCCCCCTGTTGCACTGCCTTGTGCTTGTTGATATCCTGCCTCCCGCCCTGACGATCTACCCTGCTGAGCCCCGGCCGCGCCCGAAACCCCTTCTGTGCAACTGGGGCTGGGCAGCTCATTCGCTTCCAGACGCACTGGGAGGCTGACGCGTCTCCCTTCTCTGCTCGCGTTGCGCCTCCCACCCCTCCCCTCCCACTTGTTCCTGCCTTCAAACGGCCTCCCTCGCCTTCAGGAAGGCAGGCCATGACCGCGGCTGCCACGCCGCTCACCGCCAAACCCGTGGGTAAGGACATGCCAACCCATGCCTCTTCGAGCACGCTGGGCCGCAGGAGGGCCTGCCTGCCCGCCGCACCTAATGTGTGCTGCGCAGCCCGGGCTTCGTCCGCTGAAGGGGACGGCCCACAACTTCCTTCGTCTGCCATGAGAGAAAACAGGCAATTGACTTGGGCCGCCACACGCTAAGGTAAGCAGCCTGCAGCGCAGCCAATCGCCACAAAAAGCCCGAACCTAAAACTCAAACTGAAACTACCACAAAGAAACCTATCCTACGCTGACTCCCTCCCCCCCCAGTGATGCACAGGGACCGGAAGAGGTCGTTAACGCCTCACCGGTCCCTTATATGTGCATAAATGACCCGCCCCTTCCTCCCAGAAAGGCCTATCCCAAACCATGTCCTGTCCCCAATGCACAAATACCCCCGGGGAAAGACTAGACTGCTTCTTCCTTTCCCCGGGGGCCGTCAGTGTCCCACTTACCATCTATCTGCCAGGACTGTGAGGGCCGGTGCAGGTACAGGGCCAAGAGGACTGTTGGAGTGTACGGCATTGCGGCCGTGAACCGTATGCGGTAGTTGGTTTGGGAGTTATCTACTGCCCGGCACTTGTGAAGCCCTGAAATGAGGTAAAATTGACATTTACATACTACTGCTTTAGAGCTACACTACATGAGTTCTACTCACAAGAGCCACCCACACTCGATGCACTGAAGACACTTCTCACTAGCGAAATGCGACTACACTTGATAACAAAATTATATAATGCAGCGCAGACGGACCGGCCACAGGCCCCGGACAAGGCACTAAAGAGCTGGAATGCTGTGCTTGACAGACCACTGGAGATGGCAGACTGAAAATTCTTCTGTGCACAGTTACATACCCTCACCTCTAATTGTAACTTGCGCATCATATACTTCAAATATTTACACCAAATGTACTACAAGCCTGCAGAATTATGTAAATTAAGTCTGAGAGAAGAACTGAGATCTTGCTCCGGAGCGAGACCCGACCGGAGATCTGCACCCCCTCCCCTGAGCGGCCGAGAGGAGAAACCCGGACACAAGAGGAGAGGCCGTTCCGACTTCTGCGGAACACCTGTGTCCCCGCCACTGGTCTGTGGTGTTACAGAGGGCTTCCCCGGGTGCCGTGCACCCCTGCGGTGAGACGCCAGCTGCGTGGCTGTTCCTGAGGGTGACGGTAGCGGGCTACCGGAGGTGAGGAGGCGGGGCCCGTGATACTGTCTCCATCGTGAGCGGTGCTTTTGCTGATCGCATATGTTCCCACGGCGGATTTCCTGGTGGCTCCCTGTTGCATCATAAACCCCCCCCCCCCCCCCGGAGCGGCGGAAACGCTATTTTTCAGACTGCTGTGACCCGGAGTGTGGGCTTGAGGGGGGCAGATCCGGATAGTGGCCTGCATCTTTGTCGGTTTCCTGCCAACGTGGATGCAGATATGCAGGAAACTGACACAGCACTGATCACACGGGTGAGGCACAGTGCACTCAACATAAACTTTGTAAGGGGAGGAGAAAAGAAGCCTCTCCCTGCTATGCGCGCTGCATGCTTGCTTTTCAAATCTCTTGTCTCTGAGGCGCTTTGAGTGTGTAAGTAAGCCTCTGCTTTGTGGTTTAATGAGGGAAAGAACTTCTGCCTCATAACTGTGAACCATGTCTCTATGGGAAGTCTCTGCTTAACGAGCTGCTCCCCACCCTCACTTCTGGGAACTTCCAGCATTTAAAATGGCTGCTCCTTCTTTGCAAAAACTTAAAGAAAAAGGACTACCAAACACTCTCCCAATCTCCAGCTTTCAAAATGGCTATGGAAATAGAAAGAGGAATAGTCTACTCTCAATTTATGGTGGCCATCTTGGACAGGGCTAAGAAAACCTTTATTTCCTACCTGAGTAATGGTGTATGGAAATAGAAAGAGGATTGGTGTATCAATCTGCAGCGGCCATCTTGGATATGGCAACTCACCACATTCCTCCACACTAAATTAATTGAGTCCTTCATTAATGACGTTCGTGCACTGACTGATTCTGTTGCTGTTTCTCCCCTACCACTCATATGAGCACCTCTATTAAATGGAATATGCTTTCTTGCATGTCTTCAGCCTCGTTAGATACCTTCTCCAAAATGGTCTCCCTTGTCGATTCCTGAAAACAAAGGAGGGACTCCCACGAACCGCTGCACTGGATGAGCAAATACGGCAGCCATCTTGGAACGGTATTGGCCAGTCATCAGTCCGGGTCTTCTCTTCTTTACTTGTCAGCTGACGCACCTCCGGTGGCCAATAGTACCTCCTTTTTGATCCTGATCTGACCACACCTCTCCTGGATCATTTTCACTCGATTTCTGGAATATGCTCACTCCTCTTATTATACTTCTTTGCACTTTCGCTACCCTAGTGGCCCCTTCTTCTACCACCAAACCCAACCCCCCATCACCTCATCTCCCTACCATGGCTCCCATTCGAATTAAATCTGGAGTTAACTGCTTCAAAGTTATTTATCCCCCTAATCTGTCCAAAGTAGCAGCAAAACGATTTACGCATAACACCATTGAACAATTCCCCGATTCCCTCTTTGTTGACCAATTCCACAATGGGCGTCTAGGGAAGCTAAAAAATGACCTCATTTTCTTCACTCGCGACATCCCTGCCTGGTCCACCTGCTTCTTCAATTCTTTCAACGTCTCCTCCTCCTCCTCCTCTATCCCACATGGGCAGCGGCTAAAAATTTCCCCCTCCACTTGTTATAATGGTTCCCTCACCATTACACTTTATAACAATGGCACTGTCATGATCCAAGCTACTGACTCCTGTCTCTCTCTCTTTGACCGCCTCTTCCACTCCCTTCGTCCCACCCATCCGACTACGATCTCCCTTGATTCTTCTTCTGCTAGCTCCTCTCCTTTCTCCCTTTCTCCCCCTATCTTCCTTCAGGCCGCTCTCCCGGGAGACACAGGGATATCCCTTGTCCCCCCCTTCCCTTGCTCCCTCCTCTCCCACTCTTCCCCCTTCCCAATCTGATCTTCCCCCTATCTCATCTGCTTTACCTCCGGCTTCCCCTCCCCACCCTGCACCTTGCCAATATTCCATTGCCATCTCCCGCCCCCTAATCCCCCTATTCTTACCCATCACCCCCCTACTTAATCCACCTATTTTACAACCTGGTCCACCGGTCAACTTTCCCTACCCTCCCCCTTTCCTCCTCCCCTCTCTTTCTCCTCATCCCTTTCCGCTCTCCCCCTTCCCTCGTATCCTTAATTCTTCTCCTTCACCCTCCATCCATCTCTTCTACCTCCCCTTACTCCTCCTATGCTTTGCAACCCTGTCTCCCCTATCGGTAATTCTACCCTCTTCCCTCCCTCTGACCCTACAGTCCCACACTCCTCCCCACCTTCCACTTAGCCCAATGCCCCCAACTCTGCCTGGAGCCTCTTCCCCTACCTACACCTTTCCTAGCATACGGTATCTATCCAGCACCTTCTCCTCTCATCTCCCCATTCCTCTGGCCTTCCTTTGATCCTCCTCCCTCCCCTCCCTGTACAGCCCAGTCTCCTCTCTTCTCCTCTTACCTCTGGCCTTCCTTTGCCCCCCCTCCTTCCCCTCCTTGTACAGCCCCCTCTCCTCTCATCCTCCCATATCTCCGGCCTTCCTTTGAACCCCCGCCCTCCCCACTCCACCCCCGCCCCCTCTCTATTCCTCAACTGCCTCCTCCCACTTGTGATCTCTACTCTACCCCTATGCTCAACACCAGTAAAAATATCACTGTAACACCATCCACTCCTCTCTACCACCATCGTTCCTTACCTTCGACCCCTGCACCCCAATACCCCCCCAATCCCCCACCTCTCCCTGTCCTCCCTCGCCTTCTGCACTCCCTCCCTTAACCACCTCTCCCTGTCCTCCCGCCCCTACTGCACTCCCTCCCTTAACCAGCGAGCCTCCCAACACTGCGTGCTCAGCCCTCCTCTCCCTGGAAAATAAACTCGATTCTCTCATCTCTTCCATTTCCCAGCTTGTCTCGTCCATCTCACTTCTAAGTGCTAAGTTATCCCACTTCCCTAACAACCTCCCGAGGAGTTCCCTGCTCCCGCGCCCCAATAAAGCCAACCAGTCTGTCCTCCACAGACATCGCCAACTTACTGGCTAGCTACAAGACCACCAAAGTCAATCCCCCTCCACTTTCCCCTCCTAAGAATCCCACACAATTCTCTATTCAGACCATCTCCTCTGTCAGATCCATCGAGCCCCCCTCGTCTTCCCTGGCACCCTCATACAAGAATCTTATCCCCATCTCCCTTAATAGCCCAAACTCCCCCATCACTAAAACAGTTGCGTCAGAGCTACATTGTTTGCTCCACAACTGCAGATCTGCAATCAAGCACAAACTGGAAATTTCCGACACTATCACCCATCACAATCTGGACATGCTCTTCCTCACTGAGACCTGGTTCAATGACTCCTCTCATACTTTGTTTGATCTTCTGATACCTACTGACTACTCAATCCTCCGTAATGACAGAACTGACAAAATTGGGGGAGGTGTCGCTATCATTTTCAGAAACTCCCTTCAAATTAAAGTCCTTCCTACCACCCCCTTCCGTACACTCGAAAGCCTATCCCTAGAACTTCAAGTTCATTACGGCTCACCTTTCAGGTTCCATGTCATCTACCATCCACCCGGTAACTGCTCTCCCTTTTTGGAGGAACTCACCGACTTCATCAGTGACCAATTGTCTCAAAGTGACAGACAGATCTTCCTGGGTGACTTCAATCTACACTGGGGCTCTTTGGAAGACTCGGCTGCCAACAAGCTTGCCACATTTCTCTCAGCCAATGATCTTTTCCAACACTGCTCGGAAACTACACACTCTAAGGGCTCAATTCTGGACCTTGTCATATCCAAAGCAGACCTGCTCACTATTGCTCCCCCTGTCCATGTAGACTGGTCAGACCATTTCCTCATTCCCTTCCGTTTTCATTTATCGCTCGTTATTACACTCGGCCAACCCAAAAGGGCAACTACCTGGTTCCGCAACACTAAAAACATTGATCTTGACAGTCTGTGTGACTCTGCGTTGCAATCACTTCCTCGACTAGACCCCAACGTGGATGTCCATGATCTCACCTCCCATTGCCTCTCAGTCCTAGCAGTCGAAATCGAAATAGTCGCTCCACTCCAAAGCAAAAAGAAAAGACCCACCCCCTCAGCACCTTGGTTCAATAAAGCTCTCTACGATGAAAGGAAAAACCTTAGAATCTTGGAGAAACAGTGGAGACAATCTCCTTCCACCACCAATCTCTCTCATTTACGTTCGGCAAGATCCAAATACCACAAGCACATATTCCATGAAAAAGCATCACATTTCAGATCCCTCCTCGACTCAGCCAAGAACAGACCCAAAATACTTTTTGACCTCATCAAAAACCCAATCTGCTCTCCCCAAACCATCAAGCCTGAGGATTCTTCAAAGAAAGCAGCAGAATTCGCTTTATTCTTTGATGAAAAGGTAAAATCACTAGTGGATCAGGTCACCCACCCCACCCCCATTGAGGAACGAAAATCCTTAGTCACTTGGCAGAACTTTGCAGCCATCTCGGAAGATGACCTCCTCAAATGCATCCTTGAAACCAAACCCTCCAGCCATTCCTCTGACCCCATCCCTAGTGGCATCGCCATTGATTTCTGCACCCATACACTCTCTTACTGGACCAGGCTAGTTAACCTCTTCCTTAGTCAGGGCTCCCTCCCTGGTGCCCTCAAATCAGGACAGGTTACCCCTCTTCTAAAAAAAATCTTCCGCAGATGCGAATGACCTCAACAACTTCCGCCCCATCACCAACCTCCCTTTTCTTTCTAAAATCACAGAAAAATGTGTTGCGAAACAACTTTCCCTACATATTATGGACAATAATCTCCTTGACGTGTTCCAGTCTGGTTTCATCCAAAATTGCAGCACTGAAACAGCCCTGCTGCAAATGATTGATGATGCGCTGCATATACTCGATTCTGGGGAATCGTGCCTTCTGATTCTTCTTGACCTCTCTGCAGCCTTTGATACTGTTAATCACAACACCCTCCTTAACATTCTTCAACAGAGAATGGGCGTGGAAGGCACAGTGCTTAAATGGTTTGCCTCATTCCTCTCGGACAGATCCCAAATGATCAAGATAGCGAACAGTCTTTCGTCTCCATTGGCGGTAGGTCAAGGCGTCCCTCAAGGTTCCATCCTTGCACCCACTCTGTTCAATCTCTATCTGGAACCTTTAGGGAACCTCCTAAGTAAATCTGGGATCCACTACCATCTCTATGCGGATGACACCCAAATCTACCTCAAGGTGTCTTCCGCAGACGATCTTTCACTACTCAACTCTACTCTCAACTCTATTCACAACTGGATGTTAGTTCACCAACTCATTCTCAATCCCACCAAAACTGAATTCCTCCTCCTATCTACCTCTCTCTCCCCTCCTCCGGTTCAATCCTGGATGGATCAGCTGAATTTACTCAACAATAAACCCGTCATTGTCGACAGCGCTAAATCCCTAGGTGTCATACTTGACAAAAGACTCAACCTAATCTCCCACATCAACTCCATTGCTAAAAACGCACGTTACCAGCTGCGACTTCTGTGGGGGATCCGTCGGTTCTTCCCGGAGAAAGACCTTAAAACACTGGTCCAATCGCTAGTTCTCTCTAGACTGGATTACTGCAATTCTCTCCTGACTGGCTTACCCAAATCTCACCTCTCCCCCCTCAAATCCATCCTCCATTCAGCAGCTCGCTTTATTTCAGGATCCAAACGTAGTGACCACATTACTCCTATCCTGTCTTCTCTTCGATGGCTTCCCATCGAGGCAAGATCCATTTATAAAACTGCCTGCATCACCCAAAAAGCCTTGCACACTTCTTCCCCTCGTTACCTGGCGAATAAACTGAAAATGTCAGGAGGTTCGAGACCCTCTCGGAATGCAGAAAAGTTTCTGCTTGAGCCCCCCTCCTTCAAAAAGGAAAGATCGATGGCTCAATCGTTCTCAGGTAATGCGGTGAAAATCTGGAACTCGCTTCCGCCATTGCTCCGTGCCACCACCTCCATCCAGATTTTCAAAGTGGACCTCAAATCTTTTCTCTTCCAAAGACACTTTCAGAACTAATACCCTCATTCTCAGACCCCTCCAGGAAGCTAGTTCATCATTGTAAATTTGTAACATCTTCTTGTTCATTCCCCACCCTTGATTGCTGTGTCTGATATTGCCTATATGGTGTTACTCTACCTCTTCTGTTTATTTTTGTAACGTTCTATTTTGTACCATTTCTCTCATGTAACGTAACTGGTTCTATTGTACAGCGCTCTGACACCTTCGGGTAAAGTCCGCGCTATATAAAAATGCATTAAATAAAATAAAAAATAAAATAAAAAACTGTGTGCGACATAGGACGGCAGATGCAGATTTCCCTCACTCAGCTTGGCAATGTGACTCTATTAGACGATACTGGACTCAGATCACGGAAGCACTTTCAGCTATGGTGCTTGAGCCAGTGGATTGTGAACCTAGAGCAGAGGTCTTCAAACTTTTTTGCTTGGAGCCCCCCTAAGCACAATGTTTTAATGTCAGCCCCTCCCTCCCCCCTCCAAAACTTTACGGCAAGGATTGGGGGAGCGGGAGGGAACGGGCTGCGCGCAGGAGGCATGGCCCATGAGATTATTTCAGGAATACTTTTTCTATAGCTCATAAACCACACTAAATATGAGACTTATAAAACAGGAAATGAATCAAACAAAAACAGTTATTGACCCAAAAATACTGCCCCCTATAATTGAGGTGTTGTGAGCCCCTCGCACTCCTGGTCCTCAACCCAACTACACTTGCTGCACAAATGAAAACTTCAGTCCTGAGCAGCAGGCTATCTCCTCTGCCTCTTATACCCCTTCGCCACCATGCCGGACCATCACTCTAATCTTGAAACAGGCCCTTTCAGAAAAAAAGAGATCCCACATGTTCTCTTCCTTTATCTGCAATGGTGCCCTTGGTCCTAATGTTAGAAAATAAGCTCCCATGTACCTTTTATTAAAGTGAGACAGTCATAATTGTGATGCAGTGGGCCCCTCTGACCCCTGGGCCCCAGTGCTGCTAAACCTGCTTCACTAATGTTAGCTACTGCCTTGCAAAGAGGGCAGTCTCCTCTGCCCTTTGTTAAAAACATGCACTCCCATCTAGCCACACACCCTTCTCTGCCATCTCTCTGAGGGCAAACAAAGTGTCTACACTGCTTTAATTTTTCTCCTCCCGTGGGCTATTGCTCTGAGGCACCAAACTGTGTGAGGCAACGTATCACCCCACCCCAGCCGCACAGCAAGTTTATGGAATTCCTCCAATATTCAGAAACATTTGAACCGTTTTTCTTCTTTAACTAAATTATTTCCATTACTTTAACCTTCTTATCTGTTTTTCATCCACATGTAAGGAATCATGCTTTCTCCCAACTTATATGCTCACGATGTGCGGCTGGGGTGGGGTGATACGTTGCCTCACACAGTTTGGTGATTTCGTCTAAGTGCCATTGGGGCAAGGCACAAGCCCAGCATGCACGCACTTTTCAATTATATTGATAAAAGGAGATGAACAGCACAAAAGGGAGTGCATCCCGCCATTATTTGATGTGACTATTGCTCTGAGGCCCAAATCAACACTGGCAAGTGTACAGTGGGCCCTAATGCTAAGAAGGAAGGATAGTGAACAGCCATAATTAAGGTTTAGCTGACTTCTCATAGCTCTGGTTCCTGGAGACACTGTACCTGCAGTACCAGTGCTTATTTCTGCCCCTTTATGTTAAAAAGCAGCAAGAGCAACCTGGGCTCTAATGCTAGCAAGGAAAATGGGCACCCACTCCACTTCATGGTAAGACCGCCATAATTGAGCAGCAGTGGCCACTTACACACCCAACAGCATTACCTGCTGCACTAATGGATGGCCCTTTTTTTATATATTAAAAAAGGCTCCCTTATATCATGCCCTTCTTTGGGGTATCTCTCTGAGAAAGAGGGCTCTGGCCATTTGTAACCATAAAAATGAAGCCCCCACACAGTGCTTTCTCTTCTGGGCCATCTCGTTGACTATATTTATGAATCTCACTCCTTTCCTCTTTCTCCTGGATGATTACTCTGAGGCCCTAGGGGTCAAGAGGGCCAGAGCTCTGCATCTGAATGGAACCCTGCTGACTTCCTCCCTGCTACCCCCTGGATTCACCAATTACAAAAACAACTGCCCCTGAATGGTTAGTGCTGACTTTGAGGTGCCTCTGCTTGAAAGCAAGGGTGGGGTGGTAGTGCAAACAATTAAAGATGAAACAAGGCTTTTTTTTGTTGCATTTTTATATAGCGTGTACTTGATCCGAAGGTATCAGAGCACTGTACATGAGCACCAGTTGCATTACAGATGGACACGTAAATTTTTTTTCAGGTGCAGGGAGATTAAGTGATTTGCCCAGAATCACAGGACGCTTGAGCCTCCTGTCAAGACTCGAACCTTGTTCCCCAGCTTCAAGGTCAGCCACTATGGCTGTTACACTACATCCTCTTATCAGCCATTAATTGATTAGTCATTTAAAACCAGGGCCACTGGAATTATGAGTTTCTGAGGCAGAAGCGTTTTCTGCATTGTTATGGATTTACCGCATTTGCTACATAAGCCATCATCTGTTGCGTAATCTGCAGATTTTAACAAAAAAATGTGATTCTATTTCAAACGAATCAAAAGTTACTTAAAAAGTGGCTGGTGACATGTGCTCCAGAGCAGTATAAGGCCCTTCATAAAGGTTGATTGGTCATCTTGCAGTTGCTTATTGATGTATTTTGGTGTTACATTGGTACTAATGAGATATAATATTTCACCTGACAGTGTTACCATGACTAAAAATGAAACAAAAATTAAATAAAGCTAACCACATAATGTGTCAGACTATGCTGCATAATTTACCTTTTCTTCTTGCATAATTTAATCGACCACGTTGCATAATTTGGTCCTCTTTTGCCACATAATTCCAGGGGCCCTGCTTAATGGGTCAAAGTGACAAAGATGTTTTTTTAGAGGTAATGTAGGGGTGTTATCTTCTACTTATAAAAATGCTTACATTAGGTACAGTCTGATCACTTATTACTAAAAGCTATATTTTGTAGGAATGTGTTTTTATTTCAAACACTGAATCATTTTGCAGCAGCCTATGTTAGACTGTGTGTAATGCAAGGTTAAAATAATAACTTACATATTCGGAGTGCTTTCTGTCAAATGCTGGGACCTCGCAGCACTATTAGTACAAAGGTCACTATTCCCCAATGTGTTTAACTAGGGTTCAATCAAGTGTTCCTCAGGTTTCAGACTCACAGAGATCTGCGGTGATGGTATGTGCCAACTGAAGTTTCATAACATAAAAGAGTACATGTACTAAGGGTTAGTTTAACTTTATTTTATTTTTCAATGAATCTGTTTGATCATTATTTTATATGCAGTTAGCTGACAGCGAAAAAACTAAATACTCAGAATAATAAGTTCTTTTCTTTTAGCCAACTTCTTGACACTCAGTGACCTCCCTTCGCAGCACTCTGGGCTGCGTGTAAATGGACAGCCAGGAAATGCAGCAAATGAATAAGGCCGCAGTTCCAGGCCATCTTCATTTACATGAAGTTGCAGAGGCATTTGAGCCCCCCCTTGGAAACCATCCACGGACCACCTGGGGGCGCGCCCCAGAGTTTGAAGACCTCTGTCCTAGAGTGTGTCTGCTGGGGTTGGTCAAGATGTTGCAACTGGTGAACCGTAAATTTGTGTCTGTGACCCAGCTGTTAGCAAAGAGGAGGGTAGCCCTGCATTGGGGTAAAAGAGCTGTCGGATCAAGCCTACTGTAGGTCCCAACTGGAACTGTACGCTGAAGAATTGCCACTGGCCTCAAGACCTAAATACATTTGGGGGTCCACTTACAACATACTTGTTGGCTACCCCGGATGAGCCATAGGGGAACATGCACCTTGGGTACTGGGTACATTACTATGTTGTGTATTTATGTCTGCATATGTACTACTGCAAATGCACTGTGGACCTTATGTTCATGAACTGCTTTGATTCTTACATATCAATAAAATAAATAAAAATAAAAAAAGGACTGAATGTTAAATATTTGACCAGGATGAACCTACTTATTTGGTGTATATGACGAATACTCCATCACAGTCAGCAGGTCATTGCGGGGTAAAGTCAACCTAAGAACAAGTTCTACGTTCCTTCTGGTGGCCTACTGTTCGCAAGGGTGTATGTTATATCTGTCCTGTTTGTGCACAATCCAAGGCAGTCCATCATAAGCTTTTTAACGTTCTCCATCCTTTGCCTATCCCACCTTAGCCATTGCACACAATTTCCACCAACTTTATTGCGTACTGACCCCCTTTGGCAGGAAACCAGCAATCATTTTCACAGTGGACCTCTTTTCTACAATGGCTCATTTATCTTTGTTCCGGAGGCTTCCATCTGCCAGCATGTTGGCAAGGAAATTTCTGGCTGATATATTCCACCAGCATAGGATCCTGACATTATAATCTCAGACAGGGTCTCTCTGTACATTTCTAGGATATGGCACTCTATTTGCTCTACCCTGAGTATCCATCAAGCTCTGTCTTCAAGTTACCATCCACAATCTACTAGACAGACTGCGGGGGTGAACCAGAGTCTTGAACAGTTTCTGAGGCGTATCCGCAATGTCACTCAAAACAGCAAAGCAAAATTCTTACCCTTAGCAGAGTTCTTCTATAACAACTCTATTCACTCTACAACCCAGGTTTCTCCATTCTGGTGCATCCAGGGTTTCCATCCTTGTTCCTTTCCATGTTTTCTGTTGTCACCTCCTCTTTTGGTTGCTGCTGCTGATTTGCCAGAGATGCTTGACTCTAACAGAAAAGTGTTTTCCTGGAATTTACAAGATTCTAAAAATGCTATGAAGCCCAGAACCAAAAGATTAGGAAGAATGATCCCAAACTTTAGGGCGGCAGAGAAAGTCTGGTTGTCTTCCAGGTTCTTGCCCACCCAACAATTGCCAGTCCGGTTTGGTCCTCAATTTTTTTGGTCCATTTGTAATGAGCAAACAAACGAATCCTGTTGCCTTTAGGCTCCCTTTTTGTAGTTCTTGGAAGGTTCACCCTAGTTTTCATGTCTCCAAGATGAAGCCCTTTGTGCCTGATGCTTTTCCTCTGAGTTATCCTCCCCCTCCTGTTATGGTAGATGCAGAACCAGAGTAAAAAGTTAGTGAGATCTGGGATTCCCAAAGTTTCAGAGGCCGCTTACAGTTCTTCATTCACTGGAAGGTTTATCGTGCTAAAGGGCAGTCTTGGGTCCTTCCTCTTCTGTCATCGACCCTAGATTGGTTCGACATTTTTCTGGTCTTTCCTGACAAGCTGGGACCTGGGGAAGAGGGTGTACTTTTGCAACTTTGGCATCTCAGCCACCTGGACATTTAAGAATCACAGTGTCTTGTGTTGATCCGTGGTTCCCGAGTCTCAGAAAACTCCACATGAAGCCTGCAGATGCAGGCTGTGAGATTCTTTCACTTGGGACTGCCTTCCCTCGTGCCCCTGGACTCCTAGCTGCTGCTCCTTCCTCACCCAGCTCCAAAATGGCAATCACCTGCCTGAGGGTTTGCAGCTGCCTTTTGAAGTTGCTCTGCAACTTGTGCGGTACAGGTTTTTGTCCCTGTTTTGTTGCCTCTTCCATCATGGCTGTTTCATCCTTGATTTCTTTTTGCTTTTCCTAATCCCTTGTGTTACCTGTTGTGTGATGTAAGAGGTAATATTCTTTTTCTGTTCTTTTACTATAGAAAGGCTTCAGTCTGTTTGCAGGGTTTGTCGCACCAAAGTTGTGTTCCTTTGCTGGTCTCAGTGCTCCCTTTCACTTGCTGATCCTGACTCCTCGCTCCTGTGAGATTTCACTATCAGATTGTAGGTTTTCTTCAATCCTTTTAAGTACTCGTCCAGCAAAGAGGTTTTTTATGCCTTTGAGAAGGCGGCAACTTCTCGGAGGCACCTGCCTACCACATGTACAGTGTGTGGTGACATTGTGGCTTCCAGAAACAATCACCTGTACATCGCACAGAGGAAGACCTGGACTGGATTACGGGTGAACGTCCAGACATGAGCACAAGTACACAGAGGAAGGAGGGATGGGTAGAAGGGAGATATAAGATGGTGGCATACAGGGGAATGAGGTAGAGGTTGGAGTAAACTGGGGGGGATACACAATAGGAACAGAAAGACACACAGGAGGGAAACAACTCGAGCAGACAGGGCTATCATTGCAAAGTTGTCTGTCATGAATTTCAATGCAAACTCTTGAGTGGAGACAGAAGGATATAGTTGCAAAGTAGTCCCTCGTGAATTTCAATGCAAGCAACTGAGTGGAGGCAGAAGGGTACATACTCCAGTGGGCGGGGCAAAGATATGATAGACAAGGTTGTAATCAAATGACTGGAAGAGGCTGAGCGAAGAAAGCTAATAGTTGAAAATGGTGGACCCAAAAGTAAGCAATAGGTCAATTTGATAACTGTAATGCCAAAACCTAGACCGAAAAGTAGAAAGAAAGAAGTGAGAGTGGACCTATCAATTGGAGCTATTGAAAACTAAAAAGGACCTGCCTCCCAGCCTTGGCACTGAGGCGCACTCATTTTTACGAGGATGTGCGCATGATTAGAAAAATGTCAATCACAGGGCAACAGAACAAACAGCTGAAGTAGGCTGATCCATTTCCCCATGTTGTGTGCTGTAACGGCGGGAGCAGAGCGTGTATGACACTCTATCGGCCAATGCGAATAGGACTGGCCCACAGCCCCTCTCTGTATGTAGGTATGTATCATTTTGAATGTATTTTTTGTTATTTTGTTCTTATTGCAGAGATAACTGCACCTGTAAGGCAATTCTAAGGGAGCCTAGCAAAGAATATTACAGGTCAAACCCCAGGGTTTGTGAAAAGGTGTAACCAACACCAAATTCCTAGAGATATATGTGTTTCAATTGAACAAAATTACTGTCTATAGTCTTTAAAACAGTACAATACCAATCCATCAATTTAACTCCAGGGTTTGTGAAAAGGTGTAACCAATACCAAACTCCTTGATATATATGAGTTTCAAGATAAGAAAATACATGCCTATACCCTCTAACACAATGTGATATCAATCCATCCTTAAAGACCCATTGGCTTTCACAAATACTTATCACGAAAAAGGCTAGTCCTTCTGTTTTTGTTGGAACGTTTCATAATAAGCAGATCAGACCTATGGTATTAAGCACAATTTTCCAAATGAACCAATCAGCCCTTTATCATCAAACGCAATGGGGTTACCTCGTGTCCCTCAGAACCTGGGTATACAATGTTATAAACTACAATAAGTTCTGTCGGGTGTCGCAATTTCTTTGAAAAATAGGTGTTGGAAGTCATCCAGCGCGATACTAGCCAACAGCATTCATACACCAAATACTCACTTGGGCCCATACATTCATACTACGCTAGTACTTACGCTGGTGAGTCAGTTGTACTCTTTATCAAAATCCCTGCTACCAATTACTTTTCTGATTGAAGAGTAATGACTTACCAATGAATCCTTTGCTAATTGGGAAGTTTAAAATGAGTGACATTCATTACAATTCATAATCCTGAAATAACCACTGAGTCAGGAAGTTTTAAAATGTTTATCTAAAGATTTAGCAGAGTAAAATACAGAACCACATGATACTCAGTCGCATATCAAGGATGAAGCATAGAATAATAATTATTGATCAATGACGGTCCCTCAGGAAAGAGAAGATAGAGACAGCAGCGCAACTAAGAGTTGCATGTATATTTACCTAAAGTGCGAGAACCAAACCCCTTGGCCAAGGAGTTGGAAAGATAGGACCCAGGAAGGATGAAGAGCAAAGACCTCCTCCAGGTTCAGGACAGGACCGGTGACCTCTCTACAACGACACCTGCGTCGTTCCCTCTCTGATACTCGACTTCTCCTTGATTCTCCCGTGCCTTCCTTCTAGTGGACTCCGCCGCCCCCTCCTCGGGACCTCTCTGGACAGCGGTTGTCTGCAATCGATCAGCTTGTCGGTCTGGAGCCTTCTGCCTCTCTGTGTGGACGCCTGTTCTCTCGTCTCTAAGTCTCCTAATTAACTAATTCTATATCTATTATACCCTTCTACGCCCATGTACCTCCCAGTAATGTTGCAAAAATATGGGACCACTATTTCTGATTGGACAGGGACAGGGGGTTGATCCTCACACCATATTGATTTGGTTCGATTTCTTAAAGCTCATTGTTTTAAAATACCGCCCATCACTTTTATTACATTTGCTTTATTTCCCACCCGTCTCACGACAAATTTTATACAATCTTCATATAAATTGTTGCCATTCAGTTGGTACATCATGGGTACAGCGGTGTTGGCCATCAGGTCATGGCCTTGGACTTCGTCCAGGTTGACTTCATCCTTTTCTCTCTTGGCAGCCATGCAGAACGCATGCGCGGAATCATTGTCTCTCGAGTTTCAGTTCACCAAACCCCAGGCCCAAATTTACGAACTAATAAAAGTCAAAGAAGAAGATATTAAAATCACAAATAAAATGTTTCACTGTATACCCACTCTTTCTACTCTATTCCCATTTACTTATAAATTCTGTCCCGCATTAGTAGCGTTAAGGAAACGACAATTTAATTATAACACGAGAGCAAGCTGTAGCATGTGAAAACATAAAGCAGCCATTTTAATGCACACTGCGCAGAAGCAAGAGTTTCCCACCAAGCAAAGAAAGACGTCACACCACGTGATATGGTTGAGACATGCGCAGTAAAAGTTCCCGCGTTTTAGCGGCCATTTTAGAAGAGACAAGCGTTATTTGTTAGTTTAAACACATAGGCAAGCTTCCTTGTTACTTATGTTTGTGTATGCAAAAGTTAGTATGAACAATACAAAGTTTAATAAATTAATACTGTGAGGAGATTGCATCCGAACAAGTCTCATTTGTGAGTCCTTGCTCCATCAATCCCCTCTCTGATGGCGTTTCTGAGCCATCAATTACTACCCACAACCAGATGCCAACTTTTAGCATAAAATAGTTTCATTTTCATTTTTACACTTTCTATTTTTCACATCCCCTTTCAGTTTCTTGTATAATTCACTTCTCAAATCTTCTAGTTCGATTTCATCAAACTTTCGCTTCTTTCCTTTTCCTGTTACATTATACGATTCATTCTTTCTACAACATTTGCACCATATTATTAATGACAGAACTATTATTGCTATCCCTGCTAAAGGTACTAATATTTGACCTATAAGTCCTTTTCCTACATTAGCAAACCAGGTACCAATTGACGCAATACTACTTGTCAATCTTTCCCATACACTATCAACTTCCAGTGGTTTTAATTCCTTCTCAAGTTTCATTATATTCTGTATATATGTTCCAATTTCTGCACTTTTATCAGGTATATAAGTGCAACAGTGTTTCGTCTTCAATAATTTACAGACTCCGCCCTCTTTTGCCAATATAATATCAAGAGCAAGTCGATTTTGCATAACCATAGACCTAATCGCAACCATCTCCGCATTAATCATTAGAAATCCTCCAGCAGTATCCGTTGATAAACGATCAACCACTGTAGATAATTTACATATTTTCCTTGAGTTCAGAATTATTCCTACCGAAGGTATCAATGCACCAAATATATCACCTACAATTTCTGAAAAACGAGCTCTTTTACTACGTGTTAATTCGCCATTGCTTTCATCGCTCCCAGTGTTTCTTTTTATGTGGTATATTTTTGGAAACACTATTCCAAAGTAACAACTTCCATACCACCGTGCAGGAAGCCTAAAGTAAGCCTTATTCCCACACACATAATAGATTCCAGGAAAAACTGAATCTGTTCCTCCTTTGATTCCCCACCCTCCAAGAATTAAGAAATTGTGTTCATATTCACTGGTACCGATGAAAATATTGTTATAATCAGTCTTTAATCTATGTAGACAAATTTTCCCTGTCTTTACAAAATCCAGAGCCATAGCAGCTTGAGCCCTGCCAGGTGTGTAACTACCTTCTTTCTCAGCCCAAGGTGGTAAATGAGCATTATGCTCAGAACCTTTCTTTTGAAAATCTTGTCTCCTATCCTCTACTAAATTCAAAAATATCTTTTCTTCTTCATGTAACGAGCATGTTAGATTGCTTCTATGTGCATGTGTTATATCTATAGATTTCATTGTTAAGAAAAATTCTCCCATAAACTGTGCGTCTTGACTACTAAGCACTGGGTTCATACTCTTTCGAATTGGAACCTCAGAAAATATCACATCTATGTTTGAATAATAATACTGAAGTCTCCCTGTTCTATAAAATAAACTAGCCAGTACACTACATGATATGCCATACGTTAATGGCAAGTGAGGATATGTTAACCCTTCTGCTACTGATTCGGGTAAATTCATACAGACATAACAATTACTAACTTCCATGGTATCTACATATTGAAACAATAACTTTGTGAAAACATTTAAACTAGTGTCGTTATCAGATATTTCATGATGAATTTCTGGTTCATTTTCCGCCATTAGTTCTACTCTATTACCTTTCAAGTTGGCTGTCCTTTCCTTAGTTTCGTTATTAATCTTTTTATCCATTATCATAAGGTAAGGAACTGCTATGATCAGAACTAACCATACTATAAGCACCATTACTAGACTACATATGCATACTGCACAGCATCTTTTACAACATTTCTGTTTTGATCTCCCAGTAACTCTATCATCGGACATTTTGACAAGGAAGATTGCTCTTCTTATCTATTTTCAGTTTCTCTTTTCGTTATCAAGGTGGTCTTGTTTCTTTCTCATATGTAAGTTCAGCACTTGTTCCTTCGTCACCACTTTCACTTGACTCTGAGCTCTCGTAATCTTTAAGAATGATGTAAGTCCAATCAGGACCCTTGAATTTGTTATTCACAAGTTTCAGTCTTTTACTTCTTCTTTTCTCAGTTGTACTTTCTTGTCCTGTTTGGCTTGTTACTTCATTTACTTGATCTGGATCTTCACTTCTGGTTTTTATGTGGTATTTTACTCTTTTAATGACACTAGGCCAATGATCACCTTTTCTTGTTTTCTTTGTTTGCACTGTCTCTTTATTTTCCTCTTCAGATATTCTTTTATTTTCGGGTTTTAGCACAGTTTCGTTTTCTGCAATTACTGTTTCTCTTATTTGCTCTTTTTCAGGTCTGATTGGTTTCTCTTCAGCAGCTCCACTGTGAGTTTCCAATAAATGACCTTGTTCTTGATTTATTTCTTCATCTTCGTTTTTCTCGAGATCTTCTTTTTCTGTGTACTTTTCTGGATCTAACTGATTCTGATCAGGGCTTATTGCACTTTGTACTTCTGCAGCCTGACCGGGTTCTTCTAAACCTGTCTGTCCCTGCTCAAAATGAGTTGGTTCTTCGTTATTTTGAGCCCAGTTTCCTCTCCCTATCTGGTCCTGCTCAGGTTCTTTTATTGTGTCTTCTTCTTTTTCCTGAGCTGCTTCTTCTTCACCTATCTGATCTTCTTCAATTTCTTCCAAATTTGTTTGACTTCTTGTTCTGTGTTAAACTTTAGGAATTTCCACCACCGGTATCCAGTCCTGACTTGTGCTCGGTTGTTCTTCTTCAGCTTCCCTTGAATTTCGAGCCTGAGATTCTTCAGCTGGGCAACCTTCAGCTTCCTCAGTGATTGATGCTGTCTGAGGATTTTCTTCTTCAGGGTCTGGTACTCTTTTGGTGTGACTTACATGAATCCAGTTAGGAAATCCTGCACACTTCACTGCTGTGTTGGTGGTCAGTATGACCTGACAAGGTTCGCCCCACCTAGGCGATAGACACGTTTCTCTAGTGTGATTCTTCACTACCACCCAGTCACCGGGATTCAGATCATGCTCTTGTTCAGGCTGCCTGGAAACTGCGTCTTCTCCAACCTGGTGAGAGACAGAATGCACTAGGTCAGCCAATCCTTTGCAATAATCCAGAACCATATCATCAGATATATTCAGCAGTTTATTTGTGGGAACATGTGCTTGTCTCATTGCTCTTCCCATCATTATTTCGTGTGGGCTCAATCCGGTATTTCTATCAGGAATGCTTCTGAGTCCCATTAAAACAAGAGGCAATGCATCCGGCCACTCTAATGATGTTGATGCACACATTTTTCCCAGTCTGGATTTTATTGTGCCATTCAATTGTTCAACCACTCCAAAAGCCTCTGGACGATATGCACAGTGCAGTTTTTGTTCAATTTGGAATGCTTCACAGATTATTTTAATCACTTCACTGTTAAAATGCTTTCCTCTATCTGATTCCAAAGTTACTGGGAAACCAAACCTAGGAATGAGTTCTCGTAGTAACAACTTTGCGACTGTAATACTGTCATTCCTTCTGGTAGGGTAAGCCTCCACCCACTTTGAAAACAGACACACTATGACAAGTACATATTTCAGCCCTCTGCAGGATGGTAGCTGAATGAAATCAAATTGCAATCTTATAAATGGACCTTCTGCCTTTCCAATTTTTCCAAACCCAATTATTGTTTTTCTTCCTGGATTATGCATTTGGCTATTTGTGCAGATTTGACTCCTGGTAAATAGGATGCTTCGACTATTCCAGTTAATTCACACACTGCATAGGAAGCAGTTAGTTTACCATCTTCATGCCTTTGGCATGAACCATCAACAAACAGCTCC
Source organism: Calotriton arnoldi (assembly GCA_963921515.1). Classification (NCBI taxonomy): domain Eukaryota; kingdom Metazoa; phylum Chordata; class Amphibia; order Caudata; family Salamandridae; genus Calotriton; species Calotriton arnoldi. The sequence goes on from CAWUFW010000277.1 coordinate 3,053,311, forward strand.
CTGTCTGGCTTCCTGAGGGGTAGTTCCTGAATATCAGGACGTGGTTTCGTGCACAACTCTGTGACTTGTAAACAATCATGTTCTTCTTCTTCGTCATCGTTAACTTCTTCATGATATGGGTCTGGCAGTAAAGTAGCTGGATTTACTATCGTGCACCTTACCATGGTCACATTTTCAGCACCCATTATTATTCTCTCATATTTAGTCAGCCGACTAGGAGTAAGATGCTGAGTTCGGGTTCTTGTCAACAGAATCACAACCGCATGTGGAACAAACACCTTTACAGGGTGTCCCATTACAATTGACTCACTTTGTTCAATGCTCAAACAGGTAGCCGCCACTGCTTTTAAGCAGCCTGGCAACGCGGCTGCCACTGGGTCCAATGTAGCAGAAAAATATGCTATAGGACGTCTGTCTAAACCATGTCTCTGGGTTAGGACTGAAAGTGCACAATTTTCTCTCTCATGACAGAATAATGCAAAAAATTTCTTTTAATCAGGCATGCCTAGGGCAGGTGCTGCACACAGAGCATTTCTTAATTTTACAAAAGCTCCTACACTTTCATCATCCCACTCAACTGGGTCCTTTGCCTTCTTTTTCGTCATTTGAATTAATGGCTTAGCTAACAGAGAAAATCCTAGTATCCACTGTCGACAATAACCTACTATTCCCAGGAACATTCTCACTTCTCTTTGTGTTACAGGCATTTGCATTTTCTTGATTAATTTTACTCTTTCAGACGTTATTCTTCTTTTTCCCCTCTCAATTTGGTGTCCCAGATATTTAACTGCTGTTGTACAAAACTGTAATTTTTCAGGTGAGACTTTATGCCCTTCTTCAGCTAAATGATTTAATAATGCAATGGAATCAACAACACAGTCCTCTCTGGTGTTAGATGCCACCAGTAAGTCGTCTATATACTGCACTAAGACTGAGCTTCCTGGCATTACTAGTTTCTCTAGGCACTTTTTCAATATCTGATTGAAGATGGAAGGACTTTCCGTGTACCCCTGAGGAACACGATTCCATACATAGACTTTGTTCTCAAATTTAAATGAAAAAAGATACTGGCTATCTGTATGCAAGGGTATCGAAAAGAAGGCTTGGCATAAATCAATCACAGTAAACCATCCTGCACGCCAAGGAATTTGATATAGAATTACTGCAGGATTTGGCACTATAGGACAACAGGGTTCCACAATTTTATTTATTTTCCGCAGGTCTTGAACAATCCTGTATTTTCCACTAGGTTTCTTCAAACCCATGATTTGTGAATTACAAGGGCTACTCATTACCTCTTTTAATATTCCCTGTTTAACCATTCTGTTTATTTCTTCAATGACTCCTGCCTTTACTTCTGCACTCATTTTGTATTGTCTGGTATTTGGGAAAATCGCACCTTCCTTTACAATAATTTTAACTGGGTCTATTTTGGCCATAAGTCCTACTTCCTTTCCCGTGAAATCCCATACTATGGGGTTTACTGTAGTTTTTAATTCTTCTGGCAACTCATCTTTTGTTATTAAAGAAAACATCTCATCTACTTCTGTACCTTGCTTTGCAATCATAAACTTATATACATGGTCTTTATCTGGGGTCTGAACTGCCACACCATCCGGTGTGCAGAAAATTGTGCAATTCATTTTGCACAACAAATCTCGGCCCAATAAATTTACTGGACTGGAATCACACACTACGAATTGATGTATTTCTCTAAAGTTTCCTATTTTTACTTCCATTGGTTCGGTAAGAGGTGTTCTAATCTTTCGATTCGCCACCCCCACAACTTGGATAGCTTCTCCAGAGAGAGGAAGGTCTGGGATGTCTGCTGTTCTCACAGTAGACCTGGTAGCACCAGTGTCCAAAAGAAAAGTAATATCATTACCTTTTACATTTCCTTCAACATATGGACCTGACTGATCTACCGGTAAGGATGCACCAAGTACGCACTCCTTCTCCCCCTCTCCTAGGCACTGTCACTGACTATAGGAACACAAATCGTCCTGAAAAAGAAATTGTGATGTCACATAATCATTCTTACCACTTCCTCCTTGATATCCGACGTCTGTACCGTGCTTTGCTCTGCTTACAATACCCTGAATAGGTGCAGGTGGCAACTGACTCTGAGGATTTACACCCTGCTGTGTGTCATTCTGCGTCTGTGGATTTAAATTTTGATTTGGGCCATTATTATTTCGAATCTTTTTACATTCATCTTTCCAATGCCCCAATTTTCCGCATCCATGACAAGGAAATTTCTTTTTAGCCTCTTCTCTGCTCATTCGTCCTCTCACTTTTCCACCATTCCCGGTGTCACCACTCGTTCCAGAATCCTTTCCCTGATTTTCACTTGGATTATCCAAATTAATTCCCTGTTTCTCGGCCATTTTCACCTGAGCCCACATTACTTTCTCCTGTAATTTCTTGTGCCTATCCTCAATGTCATCTCTACAATATTTTGCATATTTCAAAATTTCGTCGATCGGCTTCCCCTGCCAGCACAACATGTGCTGCTTAATCATCTGACAAATCTCTGGCTTGAGACCATATACAAATCGGTAGACAAACTGACTCATATTTTTATCTCCAATATCCTCAAATCCACTATACTGCTTGAATACCTGCAATAAACGCTCATAATAGGCGTGTACCGATTCACTGGCTTCTTGGGTAGTTCTGTCTATTTTCACCCAATCTGTTTCTTTCGGTGGTATTTTCCCTTTAAGGTAAGTTATTAACTGTGGGTACTTTTTCATTACATCATTTGACGGGGCACCTGTCTTTGGATCTCTAGGATACTCTTCACTTGGCCAATCAACTGTAATCTTACAATCTGTCCATAAATCGGCAGGTACCACTATGTCAAACAAACCATCCAAATCTTTCAACAATACCTTTGACACTTTCACAAACCTCTCAACCTGCTTGTACCATTCAATTGGCTTTTCTCTCAACTTTGGAAAATCATTTGTAAATGACAAAATATCCTGTCTGCTCCATGGGACATGTTTGTAAAGAAAAGGGTACCCCTGACGTAAGTTCCTAAATCAGGGAAAATGACCAGTGTGTAAATATCTTATCTTGGTGTTTGTTCTACTCTCTGGGCTATAGCTTTCACAATCAATTTTTCACTTTCAGGTGGCTTTTTGGTATTGTTGATCCTATTCTATTTCTTGATGATGAATATCTATTAAATACGGCACATTGTTATATTGTTTTACTAGATAAAAGTCTCTCTGTTAGTTATAATTGGCTTGCATTTAGTGTTTTTATCTTTCAAGTCCCCAGGGACTCAGTTTTATCTTTTTCAAATAAATTGGTAGTTAATATTGTATTAGGACCGTCTCTCTTTTTATTCTTTATTAAATCATTTTGATTCATGTTTTGTTTATACATGCACCTTCTCTTTAGGTTTCCATTTTCTTGTACATGGCTTCCTGATGAAGGCATACAGCCGAAACGCGCGTAGGATACATATTCTCAAGGCCATGCCAGAAATGTTTGTCCTCTGAACACATTCATATAATTATCCTGTTTGTATGTCTGTGATATTAATTGTAGTGTGTCAAATAATTTCTTATATATCAATGAATAACACTGTGTATATCATGTATCAGATTATGTATAAATAAGAAAACCATCTTTGTTATTTGACCCTCTTGAACCCAGTGTAAATATATACACACAGAGGACTATATATTTCATGATTGTTTTTTGTGTATTCAGTTATAATTATCTATTTTTAAAAAAATAATAAAAATATTTTTGATACTACTGAATCAAGTTTGCATGTATATATGTTTTTTTTATTTTTTTTATATTGTTCAGGTCCACAACTACCTTCTTTGTTCCTAAATATTATGATATTTACACACTGCTCCATGGGACATGTACATATCCCCCTCCTGGAACTTCTCGCATCGGGTACATCTGATCTGTTTTCCCCGTTTCCTTCATTAAATATTCAGATGCTGTTCTACTGGATCGTGCCTCTTCCTTTTTCTTGGTCCATCTAACTCTCCATTTATCTAGATCTCCCCATTTCTGTAAGACTGACATTAATTCCTTTATTTGTAATTTTCTTCCAGAGGCATTCATGTTTTCTAAATCTTTGTCTGAAAAATCTGCTCTATAGGGTTTTTGTAACAATTTCGATCTCCCTATTTCAATTCCCATCTGCAGAGCCAAATCTGATAATTTCTCATGAAATAACTTTACATTTCTTGTGATACTTCTGCACACAAACAATAGTTCTTCTTCATCGTATGTATTTAGGCGATCTACCCCTACATTTCCTGCTATTATTTCTTCTAATTCGACCTTTAATTTATAAATGTCCATGATCTTTGGGGTGAACTCTGTTTGTCTGTTCCTTGTGCCCACCTTTCTAAGTCTTCTGGTGTTACTACTGTGGCACTTTTTGCTCCCGATGAAGTTATTATGTTTACATCTCTGAGCAACCAGGTGTAGCTCTTCTGGGGGTACTATTTACAGAATCTCGAATGGGTAAGTCCATTAATGAAATCATAGATTTACAATCACTAAAGTGATCCTCAACCATTACTACTGCTTCAGGTTTAGGAACATTCACAGGAGTAGGCATAACTAAAGGTTTTGGGTAATTTCCTTTGTCACCATATAAGGGAACCACTGGACCAATCGTTACAGGTATGGTTAGTGAATCAGGATGCATACTCAATTGTGTTACTTTCTGTATTAATTCTGCTCTGTTTTTATCTATTGCTTCCTTTTCTTTGTCGTGAAGTACCCTACTAGCTGGGGAATCATGCAAGACTTGTGGTACCAATGGTGTCCTTAACAGTGGTGCACTTGGGATGCATCCACTTGTCCCTTCCTGATATGGTGGCAGGTTCTTTAATATCTCTTCCATGAACTCATCTTCGGAATCTCCAAATCTAGTCAAGTGTTTTGTCTTTTCGGTGCATTTGCCCCCTAATGGCTCATCTGCCATTAGTATCGGATACAAACCCTCTGTGAGCATTGCCCTCCTCCACTGTTTCATCTGACTGTCTCTTGACTCATTTTGGTTCTTAGGGAAAAATCCTCGATAACCCCTATTACTCCTGTATCGGTCACGCTCAAATGCCTCGGTTTCCCATTCCTCTAAGGCTTCGTATTGAGTTAATCTAGGTCTGGGTTCTAAGTCATTCATCCTCAATCTCAAGTTTTGAAGAATTCTTCCATTGAAAGTACCATTTTCTGGGAACGCTAATATCCCATCGTTTTTTGTATATTCTATCCAATTCTCTATCCATACACAAGTATGATAACCTCTCTCCATCATCATGAATGAAGCAGGCGTTTTAGCTGGTGGAATGATAATTCCTTCCCTAGTTTTGATTGGTTTATCCTTTTTAAAATAATTCTTAATCTTTTGTAGAAATGACATTTTTCTCTTCTCTCCGTACATCTTGGGTAGATCTCGATGTATAAAGTTGTATTCTGCAAAACCTAGATATCTCCTGTCCGGTCGAGTTCCTGTTAAAGTTGGATCGCGTTTTAACATACAATCTCCAATCCACTAGGATTTCAGCTTCTATGGTAACAACCAATCAAATGCCAGCTAACTTCTATCTCTGACCCAATCCTAGCGCGGCCTTTCTGTGACGTTTGTCTGCCAACCCCTCCTTTACAATCTGCGCTTCTCTGTCCCTCGCTGTTTTCGACCAATCCCAGCGCGGCACCTGTGACGTCAGTATTACTCCTGACTACTGACCCCTCCTTTACAAGAGTCTTTCCACGCCCGCTGTTTCAACCAATCCCAGCGCGGCACCTGTGACGTCAGCTCCCTCTCCGGCACCTGACCCTCCCTTTACAAAAGCGTACGCAAAACTTTATTTTTCTCTACGATTTTAATTAAAATTCAGTAACAACATAAAACATTCGCTATCGTGCCAGTTTCTCTAAATTAGAAAAGATAGTTTCTCTCACACGTAGTAAAACCTTTCCGTTTACTAAACATACACTACGAGTAAAACCCTTCCGTTTACTCTTCACGCAAGCTTTAGAAATACCTGTTACTTCTTCAATGTTACCCTTTCTAGGTGATATAACATCAAATTTTACCAGTGTATTCCTTTGCTATTACTCATACGCATAGAGTCCCTAACAAGTACTGATAGCCCTGCCTAACTTTTCAGTACTATTTCTGCCTGACAGATAACCTCACTGCAGTATGGCTTCCACTTACCATCCGCTATTCAACTTTTCCCCGGGGATTTCTGGACAACATAAAACAAACTTTTGAACACACGGATGTTAGTTCATCAAAATAAAATTCTCATTACCCAATTAACAAAGTCCAACCATCCTCTGATAACCAGAAAACTGATCCAGCGCGATACTAGCCAACAGCATTCATACACCAAATACTCACTTGGGCCCATACATTCATACTACGCTAGTACTTACGCTGGTGAGTCAGTTGTACTCTTTATCAAAATCCCTGCTACCAATTACTTTTCTGATTGAAGAGTAATGACTTACCAATGAATCCTTTGCTAATTGGGAAGTTTAAAATGAGTGACATTTATTACAATTCATAATCCTGAAATAACCACTGAGTCAGGAAGTTTTAAAATGTTTATCTAAAGATTTAGCAGAGTAAAATACAGAACCACATGATACTCAGTCGCATATCAAGGATGAAGCATAGAATAATAATTATTGATCAATGACGTTCCCTCAGGAAAGAGAAGATAGAGACAGCAGCGCAACTAAGAGTTGCATGTATATTTACCTAAAGTGCGAGAAGCAAACCCCTTGGCCAAGGAGTTGGAAAGATAGGACCCAGGAAGGATGAAGAGCAAAGACCTCCTCCAGGTTCAAGACAGGACCGATGACCTCTCTACAACGACGCCTGCGTCGTTCCCCTCTCTGATACTCGACTTCTCCTTGATTCTCCCGTGCCTTCCTTCTAGTGGACTCCGCCGCCCCCTCCTCAGGACCTCTCTGGACAGCGGTTCAGTCTGCAATCGATCAGCTTGTTGGTCTGGAGCCTTCTGCCTCTCTGTGTGGACGCCTGTTCTCTCGTCTCTAAGTCTCCTAATTAACTAATTCTATATCTATTATACCTTTCTACGCCCATGTACCTCCCAGTAATGTTGCAAAAATATGGGACCACTATTTCTGATTGGACAGGGACAGGGGGTTGATCCTCACACCATATTGATTTGGTTCGATTTCTTAAAGCTCATTGTTTTAAAATACCGCCCATCACTTTTATTACATTTGCTTTATTTCCCACCCGTCTCACGACAAATTTTATACAATCTTCATATAAATTGTTGCCATTCAGTTGGTACATCATGGGTACAGCGGTGTTGGCCATCAGGTCATGGCCTTGGACGACGTCCAGGTTGACTTCATCCTTTTCTCTCTTGGCAGCCATGCAGAACGCATGCGCGGAATCATTGTCTCTCGAGTTTCAGTTCACCAAACCCCAGGCCCAAATTTACGAACTAATAAAAGTCAAAGAAGAAGATATTAAAATCACAAATAAAATGTTTCACTGTATACCCACTCTTTCTACTCTATTCCCATTTACTTATAAATTCTGTCCCGCATTAGTAGCGTTAAGGAAACGACAATTTAATTATAACACGAGAGCAAGCTGTAGCATGTGAAAACATAAAGCAGCCATTTTAATGCACACTGCGCAGAAGCAAGAGTTTCCCACCAAGCAAAGAAAGACGTCACACCACGTGATATGGTTGAGACATGCGCAGTAAAAGTTCCCGCGTTTAGCGGCCATTTTAGAAGAGACAAGCATTATTTGTTAGTTTAAACACATAGGCAAGCTTCCTTGTTACTTATGTTTGTGTATGCAAAAGTTAGTATGAACAATACAAAGTTTAATAAATTAATACTGTGAGGAGATTGCATCCGAGCAAGTCTCATTTGTGAGTCCTTGCTCCATCAGAAGTCACACCTATATGAGAAGATCAATGTGTGCTCTCCAAGAAGTTGGGAGAGTGTGGGCCTATGCTGACCAAAATGAATGTTTGATTTTTCAGCATTCCGTCCATCATCTGTTCTTTTCACATTTATTACAATAAATATGACAGGCCTGTGGACTAACCTACCTCTGAACATGCTGGAAAGAATAGCCCTATTTAAGATGATGGTGCTACGGAAGTACCTATACATCCTGCAAAACATTCTGCTTCCACTTTCTAATGCTTGGTTCAAGAAGCTCAACGAGTTTGTTTGCACATTCCTTTGAGGAGGGCGGACTCAGCGCATGGCCCGGGATAACTGTCGTCAATCAGCGTTTGCTAGTGAATTGGGGCTAGCGGACTACTATAGGGCGAGGGCTGGAATAGGGTGACCAACCGTCCGTAAATTTCACGGACCGTCCGTAATTTGGACCTCACGTCCGTTGTCCGTGAGGATCCCTTTTACGAATGCCTTTTGTCCGTAATTTTGGGCATTGCAGGGGAACAGTACTGTTCCCCTGCATGAAGCCTCAACTCCCTGATGGGGCCGCCTCGCACTCCTCCTCGGAGCACAAGAGCACCACCCTGCCCTTTGTCATTCTGTATGGGGCTGATTGCCACATACAGAATGACAATGGGCCAGTCTGGGCTGCAAAGCATGTGATGGGCCTCCCCCAGCCTCTGTCTAGGGCAGGGCATTCTGTTGAGACAGAAGAAATGTGCAAAAAGGCAAATGCTGCTACATGAGAATCCAGTTCAAGAAAAGAAGCTGGTGAAAGAAGTTAAAAAGAGGGGCTAGAGTTCTTTCACAGTCTCGTCATTTTAGAACTGATGCATTTTCAATATTATATTCAAGGAAGCCATGATTGCTGCTTTTTTATTTTATGCAACTAACAACCATTGACAAAGCCAATAGTTCTGGCTTGTTGCAGGTGTAACGTTACTTGTGTTATATATCTGGATAGAATGTGCCTCTTTATTCCGCTTGCCGTCACCCTGCATGTTGTTACAATGCGGTCATTACAACGACCGTGTTGTAACAACGCATACCATTACCCCGCAAGTCGTAACAACGACTTGGGGAGGGGGGCACTGGATGTTTGAATAGTATAATTTACTATTCCAACTCCAGTCTGTGCGGACAATAGGGAAGGTGTTGGATTTTAAATCCAACACCTTCTCCCCCCTCCGCAAGTCGTTGTTACGCCTTGCGGGGTAATGGTATGCGTTGTTACAACACGGTCGTTGTAATGACCACGTTGTAACAACTTGCGGGGTGATAGATTCGTAGTAAGGGCTATTTACCATCTGGATACAATGACAGAAGAGGCAAAATACCAGTTGGGCGGTACACTATACTAAGCACAGATTTTTAGCTTAGGTCTTTTAAGACACGCCCTTAAATACATCGAACACCCCCTTTGGAGAGACCCCCCCCCCCCCAGTTTTTTCATCCCACTTAAAGCCCTGGAAACAACACCATGTCACATTCCCCTCATGGCCTGGCACTGTGCATCATGCATGACTCATGACTTCTACTTTTTCAGATTGCCTATGTGCAAGGGCATAGTGAACCCTACTCCCAAACCCACCCTTGCTTTAGGAACTACAGCAAGAGTGAAATTCTTGATGGGCCTCTTCTGTCTGCAACTCTGCAGAAAAAGGCTCAGCTCATAATTAATATGAAAAGGTGGGCGAGTGAGTAAGTGAAGGGATGGGTGGATGGCTGGATAGATTAGTGAAAGGGTGAATGGATGAATGAAAGGGTGAATGGATGAATGAAAGGGTGAATGGATGGATAATGAGAGAAAGGATGGATGGATGAGTGAGTGGAAGGATGGATGAGAGAAAAGGTAAATAGATGGATTTATGGGTGGATGGGTAGATGGATGGGTAAAAGGTGGATGGATGAGTGAAAGGATGGATGGATGAGTGAAAGGGTGGATGATGGGCGAGTGAATGGGTGGATGGATGAGTGAAATGATGGATGGATTGCTGAATTGATAAGTGAAAGGGTGAATGGATGGACGGATGAGTGAAAAGGTGGATGTAAGGATGGATGAGTGAGTGAAAGGGAGGGTAGATGACACAAGGATGGATAGATGAGTGAAAGAGTGAAAGGGTGGATGGGTAAAAGGGTGGATGGATGAGTGAAAGGATGGATGGATGGATGAGTGAAAGGGTGGATGGATGGACGAGTGAATGGGTGAATGGATGAGTGAAATGATGGATGGATTGCTGAATTGATAAGTGGAAGGGTGAATGGATGGACGGATGAGTGAAAGGGTGGATGTACGGATGGATGAGTGAGTGAAAGGGAGGGTAGATGGACAAAAGGATGTATAGATGAGTGAAGGAGTGAAAGGGTGGATGGATGAGAGAAAGGATGGATGAGTGATAGGGTCAATGGATGGCTTCATGAGTGGATGAGTAGATGGATGGGTGGAAGGAAGGATGGCTAAGTGAAAGGGTCGATGGAGAGAGAAAGGGAGGATGGATGGATGACTGAAAGGGTGAATGGGTGGAAGGATGAGTGACTGGGTGGATAGATGAGTAAGTGAAAGGATGGGTGAAAGGCTAAAAGGCTGGATGGATGAGTGAATTGATGGATGGGTGGAAGAGTGGATGGATGAGTGTACCGATGGATAGGGGGAAAGGGTGGATGGATGGATAATGGATGGATGAGTGAAAGGGTGGATGGAGGGCTGGATGAGTGAAATGATGGATGGAAGGATACATGATGGATAGGTTTGCAAGTGGTTGAATATGTTTGGATATGGATGGGCTTAATTATATACTATTGCGCGACCTCCTCTGATGTGTCTGTAAAACTTACCTTTTGTCCTGAAGTGTTGTCCTGAATTTTGACCTGTCCTGAATTTTTGTCCTGAATTTTGACCCTTTGTCCTGAATTTTTACACTCACCGTCCTGAATTTGCTCCCATGCCAGTTGGTCACCCTAGGCTGGAGGGACTCTGCCTACAGGGCGGAGTTGGCCCTGTTGAGCCTTGACAGTGTCCTAGGGCTCTTATATGTTGGTCCCATACACACGTACAGACACACATGCACGCACGCACACACACACGTACACCAACAAAGGCGGTGCTCCTGTGCTGGCGAGCCGCGCTCGGCTGCACAGAATGGGATAAGACGTTAACACAATAAGCATCGCTGTGGGGCATCCTGTATCCCAGTCATACATTCCAACTACAGGGGTTCAAGCAATGGCATAGGATGGGGACCACAACCCTGGGGAATGATGGCCCCCGGGGGAAGTAGGGTCGCAGACCAGTCTTCCCCCGGGGTTTTCGCGCAGGAAGGACAAAGCTGTGGGGTCAAGGGGTGGAGTTGGGGAGGAGTATAAGGGTGCAGGGGAGGAAGGTTCTTCCTCTTCCTGCATCCAGCACCATCAGGGAGGGTCGTTTAAAAGTTAATTGGACCACCCGCCCACCCTGCAGATTTTGGGGTTGAGGTGACGGGTAGGTTGGTGCAAGCCAGTTTAGGACAGGTTGTAGGTTGGTGGGCAGTACTTTGGAGGGGTGGGGGAGTCACTGACGGGCACACCCACCCCTCGGGGGGGAAGGGTGAATGATGGGGGTGTGCGGGATGCATGAGTGCGATGGCAGGAGATACAGGACAGGATGTTCGAAGATAAGTGAAGAAGTGGATGGAGAGTTGAAAGGGGTCACGGATTGGAATGGAAAGATTGATTTGGAGCAATGTGAAAGGGATTGAGTGAATGAAAGGTTGATGTTGGGGATTGTTATGGTTAATTGATGTTTATGGTTAATTATTGTGTTTATACAGCCTTGTCCTAATAAATGGCCTTTTACGCTTCAACAACAGCGTGGAGTGTGTTTATTGCGCGATGTGAGGAGTGGGGCTCACATCAAATCCTTTGCTGACCTACAGGCGCCATCCCATCTACATCCTTCCCAGTTTCACAAATACTTACAGATCCGGCACGCACTGGTTCGGAACTCTCTGACTTGCCGGAACTTAGCCCACTGGAGGCCCAGCTGATCATGTGCAATTTAGTGCAGGGTGGGGTTTCTAAGATCTATCGTCCCCTTGTTAATAATGCACCTGACGCATTCCGATCCCTAAAGTTATGCTGGGAGGGGTGGGTTGGAAAGCTTGACTATTCCAATTAGAGGGACACCTGGTTGGCTCCGTGGAAATCGCGATATCCTCCAGGCTCCGATTCATCAAGTTAAACTATCTGCACGTGACTTACCTCACTCGCGGCAGCTCTGGTGGGCTGGGAGGCTTCCCACCCCCGATGGCTTCCACTGCACACACCCTGATGCGGATTTCTACCACGTGACCTGGCAGTACCCCTTCGTTGCTATGTACTGAGGGCAGATTGCCAGAGCGCTCATGTATAGACCACATGCCTAAAGTAGAGCTACTGGGCGATACTAGCGAACATGGGAGTGAAAGGGGGCAAGTGAACACTGGTGGGCATGGCAACGGTGTTGGCAAAACATGACATTGCCCGGAAATGGAGCTCCCCTGCCCCACCCATCTCTGCAAGGCAAGAGGCTGCCTAAAGAAAGACATCCGAGTGTGGGGTACATGGTGGGACTATTATGGACTCTCCTTGGACGTAGAGATGGGGGGAGGGGGTGGATGTAAGATGATATATCGTCAATAATGTTGAGACAAATAAAGGTGGTGGAGGCAGGGGGATGGGGTTGTGTGGGGTGCAATGCTATGTTTGTTGAAAAAACAATAACATTTGGTTATAAAAAAAAATATGGCAGGCCTGCTGTCTTTTTGTATCTTTTTATAATAAATGATCAGAACTAAACCTTGACAATTGGCTTGTCGCCTTAACCAGCTCAGTCCTGCTATACTGATCAGATGTTTTCCCACAAGGCAAAAAGTGTAATATAAGCATTTTTCCAGCAGAAGCACACAGCGTCTGCCAAATCAAATGCTGTACTCAAGGAATCAGCAAGTGGGTGAAGCCAAAGCCCCTCGCTTAGTAGTGCTTTTTAAAGCTGTTTTTCTGTTGATGCCAAGCACACCTAAGAAGGGGACTTCCCATGTACATAAAATACAGACTACAAGTTGAAAGCTACAATGAAGATAGGGAGAGAACTCAAAATACATGCCACCATTTGGAAACAACTTAGAGGGAGATTTAAAAACTGAAACTCTGAATTTTAATTTCCTATTTGCTTGCAGTGCATCATAACAAAGGAAATTTAAAAAAGACAAAAGCTGCAACATAATTTTTTTTTAAATATTCTTTTTATTTCAGTTTTTGTAGAACTAAAACAGTGCCACATTATTGGTCTCGTACTTGCCACATTTACATGTTACATCAGATTAATCCCACAAGAATTAGTCCCCACCCATCTCCTGACCCGCCGCCCCTCCTTTCAATCAAAACTCTTGTCTAAACACACATCCCATCAATATCATTTTTTAGAAAAAAATGTATGTCTTAGTGTTGCCACCTCTTTCAGAAAAAAAACATCGACCATTTGTTTACATGTTGGTATTCTGGAATGGCTAAGAGCTGGTAAGTTAAAACAAACTTATAAAATTCTAGAATCCTTTTGTACCATGGTAATTATGCCTCTGTTTGCTATAACAATCAGTTAGAAATTAGCTGACCAATACTTTTATCTTTATTTCTTCATATATTTGTTGTTTTAGCTTTGTTGGGATGGAAAAGTCCTCTGCATGGTAACGGATGTGCACCCTGCCCTGTGTGACCCAACTGTACTGATTTATGGATGCCTAATGCTGATTTGTGTTGTCATAGGCAAACACGGATCATTGACGTGTGCCACAACATAGCCCTGTCTCACGGACTGCAGTCTTGTTAAACCGGGAAGGACGCCTAAAGCGCTACCCTCATAGAGATGAGAGGTTATTACCTTCACCAGGAGTTAAGCTGCATAAGTGTGGTGGTGGCAGCATACAGTGAAGTGATCAGCAAGTGTGAACAGGTCCTTTTTAACCTGTGTCACTTGAGTGAGGCCTGCAGGCTCACTCAGTTAAAATTCAGCTGCTGTGTGTTGAACTCACCATTGGCCTACATCGGTTTGGTGTGTATTGCTGAGCAGCATGACTGGCGGATCTGCGCTGGGTGTATGTAAACCTGGGAATGGTACGATACAGGGATAATGCAGTACTGTGCAATGCATGCTGAATGCTTCTGCTGTATGTATGTGTGCCTATGAATGGTACTATACGTGAAGGATGTAGTGCTATGCAGTGTGTGCATTGTAAATACATGTGCAGGCTGTATGTATGCCTATGAGTGCTACACAGTACAGGAAGGATACAGAGCTGTGCAGGGCCGGACAGGTCATAGCGGGCCTTGGGCTTTTACGTAAGAGGCTGGAAGGGTGGGTGCCAGTTTTCTTACTGGTGGCTGGTTTTGTAGCAGTGCTGCAATATCGGCCCACAGTAACAAAAGCAGCAGGGCTTCACGCTTGACACCCCTCCTCTCTCCCAAGGCTTGTCCGACAAAATTGCCAGGGCTGCTTTGGATTCCGAGTCTGGCCCTGGTGCTGTGCAGTGTGTAGTTGCTGTATACACGCACTAGGTGTATGTGTGCCTGTGAATGGTAAAATACATAGCAGACCCTGGGTTTCATTTTGGGAGACCCAGGCCTGCATGGTGAAACATGGAGGAGGTAGAGGACTCTAGCCAGAGATATTTGTGTATTGCTACATTCCTGTAAGCTGGATGGGACACATACTGGAGAGACAGGGTGCTCTCTGATTCAGTAAGAGGTCACAAGGAAGGGGCCTGGGCACATCTCAGGAAGGAGATGAGGCTGATAAGAGAACCATGAATACGGCAGAGTCCCTGGCTAACATTTTGATACATATATCACTGTAGCTGACATTTAGGTGGGAACTCTAGTCACTCCCATGGCCTGTGTTGTTGGCTATCAGCTTTGGAGTCACTTCTGCTGGTGACAGACTGGTTTCAGGAGGAAGAGAGGACAGAGGAGTGGACCCTTCAAAAGAAGCAGGCCCCCAACATAAACTTCAAAGACTCAGACTTTAAATTACATTTGGTGTCTGGAAATAGACAATAAGGAGGAGAGCTGAAGACCCCAAAAATTGTCATACGCCAAGTAGCCAGATGGGCTGTGTGAGGATGGGAAACTCTACAAGACTTCTGCCTGTGACCAGTACTGGGGGCAAAGCCCTGCTATTCTCACTGCTGGGTGAGGGGACATTAACCGGGGAATCCAAGACCACCTGCCCTGGAGCCTAGAGCACCAGAACTTTCCTGCTTTCCAAGACCAGTGTTCCGTGTTAGGAAGAGGAGAGCATTGGAGGGAGTGTGATCCAGTGGGGGAGCCCTGTCAAGTTCACTCCCTTTGCAAGATGTGAGGAGGCAGTTGCTGCACCGATCAGGTCGTTGCCCATGTACAGGACGAAGTCAGTGACCCTCATATGCCAGGTGAGGGCCGCCATGAATTGAGCCATGTGCTTCGCTGTGCCAATCGGACTGGAGCCCGAGTGTGGTGAGGAGCAGGTGACCCAGTGTGGCAGGAGGGACTGCCACAAGAAGATTGCTGTGCTGTGAGGGCCATAGCCCTTGTGCAGTAGTGAGCTACAACCCTATATGCCGTAGGCTGGAGCCCATGTACAGGGAGGGTTTGGTGACCCCATATGCAAGAGGAAGTCACCAGTAACAACAAAGCATGTGACCTGATCCACACACCCGCTGGGAAGTGTGGACACTTTGGGAGCACCTGCACACCGTCATCAAGTCGAGGGACCCGGTTCAGGATACTCGTATCTCCCGACCAACTGTGAGATAGATCAGACACTTACCCTGCAAGGAGGAGCTCCAGGAATCTCTTTGATGGCGCAACAGCTTGTGAGGATCTCTGCACCCACTGAATGCAGCCTTCCTGGGCCGCGTGCATCAAACTCACCTGATTCAGCTCCTACCTCTCCAAGCGCCGGGAGACAGGGCGCACTCAGGAACCCTGGATGCTCAAAGTCTGCAGGTGCGGGTAGGACTTATTTTGGCCCAATTGACCCCTGAGGAACTTGCTTGCTACTTAACCCTGCAGCGCTAAAACACATTTGACTTAAAAATAGAATCAGAGTGGACTCTTGAGACTCAGAATAATAGTGCAGCTTGCCCTGGTTGTTGCCTATAGTGAATGGGGAAAAACCACTATCGCTAGCAGCAAGGATCGAATGGAACCTGGGGAACCGCCTAAAGAAACACTAGAGGCCTGACTATAAAGTTGTTTGTGAATGTCATGTTTTTCCTTTGTGTTAATAGCAGTAGAAATAAACGACTTCTTTTTTACTCATAAAAGTGAGTATTTGGCTAAACAGTGATTTATTGCTGCTGGTGCGCACATTTTGAGTTGTGAGCCTGTGTTCACTCTGCTATGTCTTCCTTCCCCTGAGGGAGGCCTTAACTGCTCGGATCACGCTACTCCCGAGAGTCAAGTGCTGAAGGGGTAATGACCCAGTTGCTCAGAATCCATAGTAGGTCAGGCGCCGGGACGTCAGGGGTAAAAAAGCCTGAACCCCTTACAGTTGGGGCCAGTAACCTTTGCTTGCCCTGTGGCCCTCTGAAAGGGGTTCTGGCAAGGTTTATTTTTCAAAAGTAAAAAATACCAGATTTCACTGCTTTACCCAATCTTTTTTACGAGCATGGATGTAAAAATCCAGACCAGGCCAATAAAAATAACAGCCGGATGGCAACTCTAGTGAGCCTGTGACCTTAATTGGGATTGTTGTTATGTGTACTTTATCGCCATGCAAGTTTCCCCAGTCCAGGCTTTTTCTTTCCATTCCGTGACAGTCTTGAATAATCCATTAGAAATCCAGGACTATAGGCAAGGCCACTGGAAATATGCGGCACAGGAGGGCAAAATAATGAGGTAGGGTTGAGTAAATTATGCGGCAAGAAAAGGCAAATTATGCGGCGTAATGTGGCACTTTTTTTTTACAGTATTACTTAATTATTTTGTACTTTTTACACTTGTTAACACTGTCTGGGCATTGGGTGTGCCTCATTAGTACCAGTTTAACACCCAAATATAGCTATAAGCAACAGAAATGTAACCAGTCAAGTTTTGCAAAGGGCCTTCCACTGCGCGGCCACACGTTGTGGCATTTTTAGTAACTTTTGAACCAATTGAGCTAGAAACTAAATAGTTTTTTGGTTAAAATCTGCAGATTATGCAGCAGATGATGTATCATGAGGTAAGTGCAGTAAATCTAAAATTATGTGAAAAAATCTTCACGGCCGCACAATAGCATAATTCCAGTGGCCCTGACTATAGGTCCCAGAATTCAAAGAAAACACCTGAACTGTAGCAGCTTGTTACACATGGATCTGGGAAACTGGACAACTGTAGATATTGGATGAGACTCAATGTCCCTAAGGGTACAATGCTCCAGTCGAATTTTTGGTTTAGAAGTAAAAAACATTCTTCTTCGTCTTGGAGTCCTCTTCCACTTCAGTTGGCCTAGCTGGACACACCTAAAGCAACGATCAGTAAATGAAAAACACAAAAAATGAAGCATTTTATACTTAGGACCCGATTTAGACTTTGGAAATGGAATTTACTCTATCAGGGCGACGTAGTACAGTACTCCATCGCCCTGATGGAAAACCAGCCTGCCAAATTTAGAGTTGTCTGTCGGCCCAGTGGACATCTCTTGCACTGGCAGGAACCTTCGTCATGGCGGTTCCTGTCAATGAATTGAAAGATTGACGAACTGCTTCGTCAACATGACAAAGAAATACGGCAAACTTTCAAAGAACTATGTGATTCACTATATAAGTGCACATGTTTAGTGTTATGGTGAATACACGAACTAGGAGAGTACCATTGGACAAAAATGAATGAAACTACACCAATATGGCTGTGAAGAATCAGTATTCCAACTATGAAGGTATCATTCCTCTCATTGTGTGCTGCTCTCAATTTAGTAATTATAGCTTGTGATGTGATTTATAAAAAGTTATTGGCGCCATGAACTAATTTTTCTCAGTGATATATATATATATACACACATATATATATATACACATATATATATATATATATATATATATATATATATATATATGTGTGTGTGTGTGTGTGTGTGTGTATATATATATATATATATATATATATATATATATTCCAACAAAGAAATGCACCGCACTCCAGTAGTCTTGAATAACTGCTTTCCTTTTCAATAAAGCACAAACTCCACCACCACCAACGTTTCGGCCAATAAATGGTCTTTCTCACAGTGTGTATATATATATATATATATATGTATATATATATATGAAGAAATCCACGCTCCTGTATTGCCACCGTCACGGCAAGAATCAGGTACGGACCACAGCGTGCTTTGGTTGCTTAAAGTGCGTTTATTGCAAGGTTATCAGCTTTCATACATTGTGGCAAGTGCCCAGCATTACGCGTTTCGACAGTGAAACACTGTCTTGATCACATGACGTTCTATGGGCCAATAAGCAATAAATAGTGACTACAATTGTGAAAAAACTGGTGAAAGAAAGCCCGCCCTTTTCTTTAAGCATGAAACTAGAAAACATACTTCAACAATCCAAATACAGCCGCAATGGTATATTGTTAAGGTAAACCTGAAATGTTAAATGATTGCTTAAACAGGCAAAATTAAGTGCATGACATGGTGATAAAGTGCAAGTGCATATAACTTATATTAAAATAATATCATCATCTAAAAACCAGTTATTAAAATCATAACTGCCAATAGCATTTGAGAATGACCGGTAGATGCTTATATTCTTCATAAAAATAAAGTGCAAGTGCATTGTAAACAAATATAGATGTGCAACATGAGCTCAGTCCTGTAAACATTAATCAGTGTATTACATTCTTGTGGGCACGTTCAGCCTAGGGTACCAGTATGCATAGATGTAGATATAAAGTGCTAGTGCATTACTTTAACATCATACAGTACAGCCAAATAGAGATAAAGGATACACTATAAAATCATTATAGCTAAAAGAATTAAAGGTAAAATCTCCAAAGTGACCATTAGAACTCCAGGCAAAGTCACGTAATAACCGAGTAAAACCAGAGGTAAAACCAGGTAAAACCCAAGTAAAACCAGGCTAAAACATAGCTAAAACCAAAGAATAACAATGGACCACCTCTAAAGGAGACATCTTAACCTTAGGCCAAAACTGACAATCCAACACAGTACAGTAGAATCTTGCCCAATTAGTTATAAAAAGTTATGTAGGTCCTCCCCTGTGTTTAGACCGTTAGGCATCTTGGTGTCGAGTATTAAAATATAATGGGACTCTAACTGTCTAAGTTTTTTCTCTCTATTACCACCTCTGAGTGACCTGGGCACAGAATCAATCACAAAGTAACTCAGGTTTTAAGATCGTTATTATGCACATGTTTAAAATGTCGAGCCACCGGATAACTTGGGTCAGAGTTTACTATAGCCCGCAAGTGTTGCAATATGCGGTTAAAAACTTGTAGTTTAGTACTGCCTACGTATTTTAATCTGCATGAACATTCTAAGACGTAGACTGCAAAACCGTACGACAAGTTAACAGACTTTTGATTCTCATAGGTTTAAGTTCAAATGCTGTAGAGAACTCACAAGTATTCTTCCCAAATTTACATGCTCGACACGAGCTGCACTTTTAAAAACCTGTTCTTTTGGACATCCAATTGGATGAAACAGTGACCTCTGGACTAGTTTTCACCAGTGCATCCCTCATGGAGGGTGCACGTCTAAAAGTTAACGCAGGTAACTCAGGCACCAATTGTGACATTGTTAAGTCTGTTTTTACAATGGGCCAGTTTTTGTAAATAATTTTCCTGAATTGCTTCTCCTGGCGACTATAGGTTGTAATACGTCTCAATGTATCCTTAGGTCCCGATTGGTCAGTAATACTGTTGCTACTCATGAACGTGGTGTCAGTTTTAGTACTGTGTAAACATTCATCTCTGGTATGGCCATTTGCTTTAGTCAGGCCGAATTGAGATCCCTATCCTTGTACCCTCGACACTTAAATCTCTGGAATGCCTCATTTTGACAGAATTTGAGGTCCTGATCTGAGTTACAAATTCGCCTTATTCTTAAAAATTCCCCATAGGGGATACTTTTAATGAGGTGGTTAGGGTGGGAACTGCTGGCAAGCAGTACTGCATTTCCTGCAGTACTTTTTCTGTGTAGTTTGGTATGTATGGTATCATGCTTAATATATACCTCGACATCCAGAAATTGTACTCTCTCATTGCTAACCTGGGCTGAGAAATTCAAATTTAAATCATTCTTGTTGATGTCATTAACAAAATTGAAAGCAGATTCAATAGATCCTTCCCAGATAATGCACACATCATCTATGAAGCGCCACCACTGTTTAAAATGCGCATCATACAGCTCCCTGTGGGTGGTTCTGAGGACGTGCTCCTCCCACCAGCCCGCGTGAAGACACGCATAGCTGGGAGAAAAGCACGCCCCCATCGCCACTCCACGTAACTGTTGGTGAACCTCTTTGTTGAAAATAAGATAGTTGTTGGTGAGGCACATATTAATCATACTCAAAAGCATTTCATTATGATGGTAACATTCAATATTACGTTTAGATAAAAAATGTTTAACCGCTGCTAACCCATCAGTGTGATGGATGCTGGTATACAATGAGCATATGTCCATAACAATAAGAACATAATCATGTTTCCACTCAACCCCTTGGATTTTCGACAGAAAATGGCCTGCATCTCGAATATACGATGGTAAATTTTCCACGAACTCATGTAAAAAATAGTCCACATATTTGGACATTGGTTCGAGTAATCCTTTTTGAGCAGATATAATAGGCCTGCCAGGTACAGGTATTGCGTTTTTATGTACCTTCGGGATGAATGACAACACTGGGGTGGTAGGGTAATAATTAAAAAAAAAAAAAAATTCATTAGGTCTCGGCCTGCACCAGCGCTTGCGCTGGTCTGGCCGAGAGTTTTAGTAAGCGGGTTTTGGAAGTGCAAACCCACTGGCTTTCGGCTGGCGACCAGCTTGCGTTCACGATAGCGTGCACGCCGCGCAGCTGCCATCTGGGTTTCCTATCTCTTCCACATTTCCTCGTCATGGCTCATTAACTCTCTGGACTCTGATGTTTCAATCGCAGCAGCAGCTCACATTACCAACTGACGGCCCTGGACTACAGTCACATGAAAAACAACAGCGATTAGCATTGAAATGCAAGCTTTTTTTGTCTAGTTAGAAATATTGCTTCGGTGGGTTGATTTCACCTTATATCGCTATTTGTTTTATATTGGGAGTCACAGCCTAATTACCAGTATTTTTGTCTCACTCTGTTTTTTTTTTATATTTATTCGCGCAAAGCACAAAGCTATATTTAAGGTTACTTTTTCCGCCTTCACTCTATTTAAACTCCACACCCCCACTCTTATTGTCTCTCTCCTTCTCTATCCCCTCTCTAATTCTCTCTCTACTTAATTAACTCTCCCTCTCTATCTTTTTTAGCCTTTCATTCTCTCTCACCCCTTTATCTGTTTCTCTTTCAAACTCCTTCATTCACTCTCTCTCCCCTTCTTTCTCTCTCTCTCTATCCCGCTCCACTCTTTATTCTATGTACACCCTTTCTCTCTCTTTCTCTCTCACCACCCTCTCTAATTGGGCATTATATCTTCACTCTATCTCTCACTCGGCAACACCACAGCATCACTCAGCATCACCACAGCATCACTCAGCGCAACCACAGCATCAATCAGAGCCAGCACAGCATCAATCAGAGCCAGCACAGCATCACTCAGCTCCAACACAACATCTCTCAACGCCATCACAGCATCACTCAACGCCATCACAGCATCACTCAGTGCAACCACAGAATCACTCAGTGCAACCACAGCATTACTCAGCACAACCACAGCATCACTTAGCGCCACAACAGCATCACTCAGCGCCACCACAGCATTACTCAGCAGCACCACAACATCACTCCGCACCACAACATCACTCCGCGCCACCACAGCATCACTCAGCACCACCATAGCTTCACTCAGCGACACCACATCATCACTCAGGGCCAACACTGCACCACTCAGCACCACCACAGGATGACTCAGCACCACCACAGGATGACTCAGCACCACCACAGGATGACTCAGCACCACCACAGCATCGCTCAGCATCGCTCAGCACCACCACAGCATTGCTCAGCACTACCACAGCATCGCTCAGCGCCACCACAGCATCACTCAGGGCCACCACAGCATCACTCAGGGCCACCAAAGCATCACTCAGGGCCACCAAAGCATCACTCAGGGCCACCAAAGCATCACTCAGCACCACCACAGCATCACTCAGCGCAACCACAGCATCACTCAGCGCAACCACAGCATCACTCAGCGCCACCACAGCATCGCTCAGCGCCACCACAGCATCGCTCAGCGCCACCACAGCATCGCTCAGCGCACCACAGCATCACTCAGCGCCGCCACAGCATCACTCAGCGCCGCCACAGCATCGCTCAGCACCGCCACAGCATCGCTCAGCGCCGCCACAGCATCACTCGGGGCCACCACAGCATCACTCAGCACCACCACAGCATCTCTCAGCACCACCACAGCATCACTCAGCGCCTCCACAGCATCACTCAGCGCCTCCACAGCATCACTCAGGGCCACCACAGCATCACTCAGGGCCACAGCAGTATCACTCAGCAAGACCGGAGTATCATTCATCATCACCTCAGCATCGTCTCCGCAACAGTCACCACCACCACCACTACCACCTCAGCATCACTCAGCACCACCTCAGCCTGCTCTCGGAATCTGGCATCTGTTGATTCTCCCCTAGCGTCTGGCCGCTGCTAGTGTTATAATACAGGTACTAGTTCCCAACCTTCACCCTCCGATTGTTTATGCCCCCTCAAAAAAAAAAGCTTTAACAAACAACCATTGCAATAGGCAGAAACAAGTTGCCAGCATTGCAAGAACAAAAGAAAACTGAGGACATTTTTTATTGTAAATACTTTTTTTAATATGGTCGTTCAGTTTTACATAATGCCTTCTTGGTCATATATAAAGTAACAAAAATGCTTCTGACACTTTTTTATTATAACTTTTCAGCATGCTGCACAGCAGCCACACTTCTCTACAGCACAGCTTAAAGACATTGGCAAAGTCAATAGCTCTGGCTAAACACTTATAAGGCCCCAAAGGCGAGACCTATTGGCTATGCCAATGCTTGTTTTTGCTTAAGAGTCCCATTCTCTTCCATTGTGATAGTTCTTTAAATGTGGAATCCTTGATGTGTTTGAGGTCATTAAAAGTGGCTTTTCTATAACAAGCATTGTCACTTAGATGCCTTTCTGCTTCTTGCATATACAACTCACGGGGCCAGAGCACAATGTTTCCCCTTTGTCCGACTTATTTATGATAATATTACCATTGCTTTGTAGTTTGCGCATAAGTGTAGAATATTGTTTTTCTTTAAACTTTCTTTGTTTTTCCTTGCGCAACACAGTTCGATTCAATTGTTTAAGATCTTCCACGACACAATCACTAAAGATATCTATTGCATCTTTGGGCATCAATGGTATGAACGTAGACGGCAGCCGAAAGGGAGTTAAGCTCGTTTGATTGCCCTGCACTCCCAGTTCAGAAAGGTCATCTTGAGTTGAGCTAGCAATGTTATCATCATCTTGAGCTAAAGCATGCATAGATCTCAGTAGATGGATATCTGCTACCTGCAAGTTGCTGCCTGATGTAACTGCAGGTCTGTTTATATTGGTAGTTTCATTGATTTTATTCAACTTGAAATGCTTTAAAAGTTTGAGTTTTCGAATTAATTTAAATACGTCAACACGTGACTGAGCATATTTGAAGCTATTTCCAGGAGAAAATGATAAACCCAAAGAGAGCAGTTGGAGTTCAGCGACCGATAGTTCAACATCAGATAGATTTATCACTGTTTTGTCCGATTGTTTGATCTCATTCACTGTTGGGGCCACTTCTTGCCTCTGCCCCCTCTGCCTCTGGATTTTCCGCCTTTGTTTTCTGTGGTTATTGCGCCGTCGCCGTTTTTCTTCGTAGGGTTGTGAGAACGAAGTGTTTGACGGCGGTCCTCTATTAGAAAACCCAGTTCCTCTGAAGGTGTATAATCGGTGGGTAATTTTGTTAATTGGTTGTTGGTACTGCTGTCGTCAGACTCATAATTACTACTTCCAGAGCTAGCCTTCTTATTAGATGACTCATTGCCCGTTTGGGCTAATGTACTACTGTCAGGTGTTTTAGAGACTAAGGCCTGTCTCTTAGCCCTGTCGAATTTCCTGGAGAAAGTAAATACTCTGCCAGTCTCATAATCCTTTTTATCACGAGCAAACTTCCATATTTTACGGGCCTTAATTGTTTCCTCGTGTTTCTTCAATCTGATGTCAATATCATCACGACCTTTTTTAACAAGCTCCTTCTGTTCATGAGCATCCAATAGCGCATTTATTTTATCAATTTCTTTAACAATTTCCAATCTGTCAATTTCAGCATATTTAATTAAGATAGATACCATTTTCATGGAGGCTTCTAAATTGTTCGTTGCCCACTCTTTCAACATGAGCGGGTTTGGCTTCTCAAATGATGGAGCAATAAGTACTCTGAGCCCCCGAGGCACCCTTCCAACTTCCTTGTATTTCTCTAAACTTTTCTTTTCCCACCATTTAGTAAGCTCCGTCCGGAGCAGTTTTTCCAGGCTCTTCAACAAGGTTTTTATATCATTATTGATACTTGCGTTGGTACTTTGCCCGGTTTGCACATCATTTATTTCCGGTAGATTTAAAAATAATGCATCTGCCACGGCCTCTCGAGCCCGTAGCGCGTCTGCTGAAGTTGACATGTTATGCTGGATTGCAATTATACAGTCTGCACTCTGCGTGCCTGCTGTGTGGAATAGACTTCACAGGCGCGTAACTCTTCCAGCACAATCCCTTTCACCCGTAACTGTCTCTTTAATATATATGTAGGTAGAGCTGACCCGGCTTACCCGTCCAGCGCCCGACCAGCTCCTCGGCGTCCTCCGACTCCTGAAAGCTGCCAACAACTCCGTGGGGCCGCCAAGTGCCTCTCTTCTCCTAGGATTCAGACAGCGGGGGGCTGGCGCGGCTAATACTCCTTCCGGGTTGTGCACTGAATCGCGTCCGCGATATCGGCTGCGACCCGGCCAGCCACTGTTTGAAGGGAGGGTCCGTATAGGTGAAGACAGCCGAACTTCGCCAAAATAGATGAAGAAATCCACGCTCCTGTATTGCCACCGTCACAGCAAGAATCAGGTACGGACCACAGCGTGCTTTGGTTGCTTAAAGTGCGTTTATTGCAAGGTTATCAGCTTTCGTACATTGTGGCAAGTGCCCAGCATTACGCGTTTCGACAGTGAAACACTGTCTTGATCACATGACGTTCTATGGGCCAATGAGCAATAAATAGTGACTACAATTGGAAAAAACTGGTGAAAGAAAGCCCGCCCTTTTCTTTAAGCATGAAACTAGAAAACATACTTCAACAATCCAAATACAGCCGCAATGGTATATTGTTAAGGTAAACCTGAAATGTTAAATGATTGCTTAAACGGGCAAAATTAAGTGCATGACATGGTGATAAAGTGCAAGTGCATATAACATATATTAAAATAATATCATCATCTAAAAACCAGTTAATAAAATCATAACTGCCAATAGCATTTGAGAATGACCGGTAGATGCTTATATTCTTCATAAAAATAAAGTGCAAGTGCATTGTAAACAAATATAGATGTGCAACATGAGCTCAGTCCTGTAAACATTAATCAGTGTATTACATTCTTGTGGGCACGTTCAGCCTAGGGTACCAGTATGCATAGATGTAGATATAAAGTGCTAGTGCATTACTTTAACATCATACAGTACAGCCAAATAGAGATAAAGGATACATAGCTAAAATCATTATAGCTAAAAGAATTAAAGGTAAAATCTCCAAAGTGACCATTAGAACTCCAGGCACAGTCACGTAATAACCGAGTAAAACCAGAGGTAAAACCAGGTAAAACCCAAGTAAAACCAGGCTAAAACATAGCTAAAACCAAAGAATAACAATGGACCACCTCTAAAGGAGACATCTTAACCTTAGGCCAAAACTGACAATCCAACACAGTACAGTAGAATCTTGCCCAATTAGTTATAAAAAGTTATGTAGGTCCTCCCCTGTGTTTAGACCGTTAGGCATCTTGGTGTCGAGTATTAAAATATAATGGGACTCTAACTGTCTAAGTTTTTTCTCTCTATTACCACCTCTGAGTGACCTGGGCACAGAATCAATCACAAAGTAACTCAGGTTTTAAGATCGTTATTATGCACATGTTTAAAATGTCGAGCCACCGGATAACTTGGGTCAGAGTTTACTATAGCCCGCAAGTGTTGCAATATGCGGTTAAAAACTTGTAGTTTAGTACTGCCTACGTATTTTAATCTGCATGAACATTCTAAGACGTAGACTGCAAAATCCGTACGACAAGTTAACAGACTTTTGATTCTCATAGGTTTAAGTTCAAATGCTGTAGAGAACTCACAAGTATTCTTCCCAAATTTATATATATATATATATCCAGTCTCAGAATGCAGCCATTGACGGTAGTAACAACTGTTGCTCATAGTGCCACGAAGCCATATGAATGTTCTAACACGTGAAATACTTTTTAAAGCTTTTTATGCTCAGAAGTCTGGTGAAAAGTGGAAAGACTTAGAGATAGTATCCTCCAGCTGTTAAAAAATTAAGAGTATGTGCCTAATGTAAAAGGTGAGACCTCCGCTCAGTAGCCTAGCCAGTGTGTCTTGGGCCCCTACTGAAAGGAAGGAAATGGCCCCTCCGGCTGTTGTTCGAATGATAAAATACAACAATAGGGTTCAGTAGGCTGACAAGGGCTCTGGGCACTGGTGCCACAGCACCTGTTGCATGAATGGAGAAGCCAGGCTCCTGCTTATCCCTCTTTTGCTCATCTATACACAGTTTCGAGCCCTTTCACTTCAATAACAATTCTTTTTGTAATTCGTTTTTATTCTTTGGCCTATTCTTGACATGGTTCCACACCCCTCGGACATTAAAACCGTATTCGTGCCCGCAGTTGTAGGTCACATCGGCTTTTGTCAGGACCTTTCTGGTTCCTATGGAATACCATATCTTGGTATCGAGGGCGACATAATACCAGTGGGATCAAGAAAGGTCCTGACGAATGCCGATGTGACCTACAACTGCGGGCACGAATACGGCAGAAACATGTTGACGAACTATCAGTAAGGAGGGGTGTAGGAATTCTTTACTCTTTCCTGTCACCACCATCCTTCACGTTTTTAGCCCTGGCCGGAGGGTCCCGGAATACATTTTTGAGTAGTGACACCTCCGAGCTAGTTTTAACCTCCACTGCACTTTTCTTTCGGTGATCCCATTATAATTTGGCATTAAGTATTTGTAAATTTGACATGTATGTATTGTCTACCCCTCCCTTTTGCTCCACCCCAGGCGTTGGTCTGCGCGGGGGAGTACTGCAGCAAAGCCCGATGATGAAGCATGTCACAACCTTGTGAGTGAGGGCAGTATTTTCACACTGTGCACTTGCCACCACCGAGACCTTTTCCTTTTTCACACTCTCTACTCCTCTTTGTGTGAATAAGAATGTACAACTTACCAGGTTTTTCACTCAATTTCCTGCTCCAAGGTTTTGGCGAGGGAGAGGCGGGGTGGAGTGGATGCTCTGTCTATACTTCAGATTTTCCAGGGTTGGGTTAAACCGAGAAAACCGGTCTTAACCAATCTAACAGAAAATTGACATCTCTTATTTTAACCGGAATCCACCATGACCAGACACCTGTTGCTGGACTTCAAAATGACTCATGCACATCTTCACTGTGAAGGGGGGGCGGGGGCTCAGTAAGGGTCAATATAGCACTGTTAAATGAAATTCCCCCCCCCCCATCCCCCAACTCCGAGTGGAGAGGAGACTGCACACAGTACCCGAGGCTAGCGTACGGAGGAGGTCTTGAGTGGTGAGCAGTATTTTATTTGCTGTTTGAGGGCCTGTTTTATAGTCTGCTGGTCTGGTTTTTACTGTTGGTTTTCCTAATATTAACATGAACATTGCCTACCATAAGCGCAAATGCATGCAGTCTTACATACCTTGCAAAACACTTATACAGCTTGTCTTTACAAGTTCGAAACTGCCCCAACTTCCAAACATGGGCCTCTTTTTAGCTTTCTAATTCACTGATGGGTCCCACTTTTATTTTGGTGCCCGGGTCTATTTTCTGTCCCAGTCAGACCCTGGAAGGTGTCCTCCATTTCCACTATCAGATTGATTTGGGCCACTATTTCTTTGGCCTGTTCCTTGTCTGATTCTATCCTTCCTGATGTCATTCAGAGTAGATCCGCTAGAAATATAGCAGCACCGCTTGGCAGAGATTCAGAGGGTGCCTATTTATGAGATTATTAGAGCATCCACCTGTGCCTCTCCTCATTCTTTTGTCAACTATTATCACACTCAGGAGCTTGGGTGAAATGCTGTTTTTGTTTTTTCAGGGAGGGCTGAGTTCAATCCTGTCTTAAAATCTCAACATATTTGAATGGCTTTCGTTTTGGATTATTCACTAACAAATTCTATGATTGACAATATTTGTGGCTTTATATACTTATTTCACACTGTTATTAGAAGTGCACCATGGCTTTGGTATTCCTCATAAGAAACCACAGGGACATGGATACGGGACATTATCTAAATGATATACCTGCAATCTTCATTATCTTTCGTTCTACTCTTCATCACAATCATTACGAAATGCCCAGTCTCTTTATTCTGCTGTCCTTTGATTAAGCTTGCTAAAGTCAGGAAAAATGATGAGTAGGCTATACTTTATAGTGGGCAGGTGGATGAGTGGAACCAACTACAGCATACTTTCAGGTTGTTTTCTCCTGTTGTGATGTAGGAACATCACATAAGTAAGGACTTTGATGAGGACAAGTAGGACTGAGAATAATAAAGATGACCAGTAAGTAATTGAGAACCCGATTTATATCTTTACGTCAAAAATCGATGTTCTGTCTGTCCGCAGTCAGAACTGTCCTCCCGCCTGATATATTTGTTGGCGGTTTGACAGAAAAAGTTCATCAGGCCCTAGCCATCACCGTCATGTGCAGCAGGGCCGGACTGGCAACCAAAACCGGCCCTGGCAAACTGCTCAGCCGGCCCCCCCTGGGGTGAGGGGTGGTGCAGCCGAGCAGTTTGCGAGCGCCGGTTTTGGCCGATTTTGTTACAGGGGGCCGATATTGCCGACCCCCGGTACCAAAAACGGCCCTCCAGGGGCCCAAAACCGGCCCCCACCCTAGCGGCCCACCAGGGAAATGCCCGGTGCCCGCTACGGCCAGTCCGGCCCTGGTGTGCAGACTCCTCGGTCAATGGAGTTAGAGCAGAAAAGCGGCTGACGTAAGTCAAACAGACACAACTCAACCCGCCTAATAACAATGTCGGTTTCCTTCGACGTTACCATGGCGGCTAAATCTCCACACCTGAGCTGGTGGTTTAAAGCTGATAAAAAGGGTTAAGCTACCTTTACCAACCTGCTCTACTCAACTTTTCAAAATGAACTTGATGTTGCAAGGTGTTGCATACCTGCTGCTCAATATGGATGATGACCCACGACGTCGCGCCTTAATAGGAGGTATGTGCACTTTAAAGTATGTTGTCATATTAAAATTGCAATAATCATGCCCATTTCCTATTTGTAACATATACTCTGCTGAATGCCTGAAAAATGTTAACTTTGACTTTAAAAAAAAAGTGTTTACATTGTCTGCAACACTAGTAAAAGTATTCTCTTGAACTTTAACGCTAAGTGATTAAAGTGTACATATGATCATACACTGTTATATTCCAGAGTTAGGTTCATGTAGCGAAGCAGCTCATTTTCTTACATTGTCCTCACAAATAACATTTCCAGCTGTGACCTTCGGCACACATTTGCACGCACAGCAATGTTGGATTTGTTTCTCCGAAACTAAACTTGTTTTACATCTAGCTTTGCACAACATTATCACAACTCCCTGAACATCATGTACAAGGTCTCGTTTCACACAACGTACAAATGTCATCACTATCTTCATCCACGGGGCGACAGGGCTATCTGCATATCCATAACATCACTAATCTATGCGTACATCCCAAGGCTGCTTTCTATTATAAAAGATGAGCAACCCGATCGATTAGTAGAGGAGGTACTTCGGTTGACTCCGAGGGTCCTTGCATGCTGAGAAATCACCACGCAGCGGTCTGACATCTCGTGAGGGGTGTCCAGTTCGTGACCAAGACGGGGTCCTTCACTCTATGCCATCAGGAAGTTGGGTTGGATCGTCCCTTGGGGGATTCTTGGCTGACATCTACACACACTCTAAGTACACTTAGAGTAGGGTTCGCATAGTAGGAGTATGCTAGATTACTGCCTTGTTTATATGCCTGCATATATATAATTGTTCAGCACCATGGTAGAACTAGATCTACTCTTTATGCTTTTGGTGCTAGTAATCACGTTTATCTGCTTCTGTCTATTAAACATTGCAGCACACGTATTTTATGCAAGAATAATGTTGGTTCAATAAATATTATTGAAAACGTCCCACTGTGTATTCTCTGTATATTACTCTGAGAGTAAGTGAGCACGAGTGACTGAGCGAAAGCTTCTGTACTGTTTCCACGATCCCTGAGGGGTCAGGGTTGTAATATTCAGTGGTTGCCAGAAACCATTCGCTCCCTGATAGGTTAGGGGGGCTTATGGTGGCACTGTGATCTAGCTGGTCTATAGGCCAACATATCCTGCAGGGGTATCCAGAATCAGTCTTGACACCAAGCCCTTAGTTTATGCTGTCCGAACAATGCGCAGGTCCTACGGATTGGTAGGAACTACATGACATGGCGCCGCCAACGTTGGTTAGGCTCTTATTTATGGTCAAATCTGAGTAGTTCAGTCATGCTTTCTCAGAGACCCCTACTCACATTTTTACAGTAGAGGTCCATAGTGGGAAGGGAAACAAATCCGCCTCAGCTGAGTAGGCATACCCTATGTATCGGCTGTAGGTTAAATCAAGCTTGCAGGATTAGAGGTTCCCACACTGTGCAAACCATACTTCTTTAACAATTTGGCTAAATACTACTGCTTTAACAATGACCGAACAACTAGGTGATGACATTGAAAAACAGATAGTTGGACTAAATATTTCAGAAAATTGCAGACAGGCAGTTACCATGAAATTATTACAACATGGCCTCCTGGCAATGGGTGGAGATGTTACTTTCGTGGTTGAGGCACACGAGGCATTCAGGACAGAGGTAGTCTATTCTTGGGTTAAATCCCCGCCTGCAGATGCACACACAAGGTTATTTCATGAATACATTGAAGATGAACCAACTGATGAGTATTTTCCATACTTGAACTTAGAAGTCCCGTTAACATACCAAGAACATATTAATTGGTTTAAAGGTGCTCTACCCCATACCACAGAACATGTGAGACTTGGTCCGCTCAGCAGAGAAGCTGCGACTTGGCCGGTCTTAGCACCATACATGTCGCATCTAGACGTTGCTGCCTTAACACCAGCAGGAATGTGCAAACTTTACAGAGATTTAGTAAAAATGTACAGAAATCCAACACAATATATAATGAGAACATTGACAGTTCAACCTGCGGGGGCTGCTCAGGCTACACAACCACACATGTGTACCACAGGAATTAGCCATTATGGGAAGGGTTTCCACCAGCCGGGAGCAAATCTCGTTGTGGATAGCACAAAAAACAGCACAGCCTGAAGCAGTTTTTCCTCATACAGGCCCACAGGAAAAACACAGAATACTGACAATTCGCTTGCCGATGGGGATGGCTCGCCAGTTAGAAGATTGTGCCACTTTGGGTACAATCTTCGCTGCCGTATATAACAGAACACATGGTACCCTTCTCGCGGGGCCCGTGGGGGACTGCAGCGCCACCCACACAAGGAGCAACGCCCAATGATGAAGCATGACACCCTGATGGGTGTGTGAGGGCAACTCTCCAATTAGGAGTAATTCCCCCTGCTTCCAACCTTTTGACAAAAGTAAGATAGCAATTTCTCAAACTACACTTTGAGCCGCTGAATGGGCAAGCTATTATCGATAGGAACAGTTACCCTCCAGTGATTGACACATTTTACCTTGGGAGCATGGGTACAGGACCTCATTTCCCTTAGCTCCCCGTCCCTCTCTCTGTGCATTACCCTTCAATAACAGTCATACCAGATGTGCTGAAACAGATTCAGGATGAGTACGGGGCAGAGCCTGCCTTAGATCTGGGGAAGAAACTAATGGGCATTTTTACCCCGGTATCTACCATTATGTTGAGTAACATAAAAGGGGAGTCAGCAGTGATAGCTACACGCCAACACCTGGGGGAATTCACTCCTGACCAGTAGAAGCGCGAATTGCCTAAGATTATCGACGATACATATGCCTTTCTAGGCAGGGATAATCTGAGAGCCAAACCAAGGAAACCAATAGTTAAAAGTAGTTCTGAAAGAGACAACTCTAAACAAGCACCTGATTCTTCAAAGAAGAAATGGGATAATAAACAAATAAATAAACAAAACAAAACACAGTTACGGGATGGATCGCCTCAACAGGAACACACCGAACAAAAATACAATTTGCGAAACCGTGACAATATTAGAAAGCCTGATAGATATCAGGATATTGATACACGTTCATCTCGTTCCTTTCAGGAGACATCTGAAAAGCGTTCGGAGCGAGACGGACGGTCAGAGTACAGATCGGAAGAGCGAGTCAAGACGAAAATGGAGACACTTCGCACTTCAGATTACATCATTAAACAGGAAGACAAACAAAATACTTCAAAACCTCAATTAAAAAAAAGAAGGTAGCCGGGATTAAAATTAGAAATGCACAGGCTACTGAGGACTCTGCTTCTGAACGGGGAATGGGCAGTGACACTGCTGGAAAGCGCGGCCGACGTTACCAGAGCTCGCTGGAACCTGATGGAATTTCTGGGGGTAGTAGCGCTGAGTGACCTTATCATTGTGGAAACACCTGCTACAAGGGTAAGTGTCCCACATTGTTTATACAAAATAATACTCCAAATGGAGGGGGACATACCCAGGAAAGTGAAGGGTCTCTTTTGGGAGAACTTGACCTATGGTTACGACATTCTTTTGGCCGAAAAAGATTGGCCACCTGAGTTTGTAATTGATTGCCCAATGGGAGAAGAATTTATTCTACCTGCTTTTCCCGACCTCGTACCAGAATCAGTTAAAAATGCACACACGCAGGAGTGGGCGTTAGCTCCTGCACTTTACCGCAATCATGTTGGGTGGGATGATGAGTCACTTCATCATGAAATCCCATTAAAATCAATTCCTCAACCTCAGAGACAATACCCGATTAAACATGAGGCAAAGAAACAAGTCAGGAAGATCTTAGATCAACTTGAATACCAGGGTGCGATAGAGAACTGCACCTCACCTATGAATAATCCCTTGTTTCCAGTAATGAAACCCGATAATTCATATTGTCGAGTCTTAGAATATAGACATTTAAATGCATCCAAATGCACATTTGCAGTACAAAGTGCACACAGTGCTGCACTAATGAATAACATTGTGCGGAAAAAAATACAAAACAACACAAGATATCTCAAATGGATTTTCTGCCAAAATATAGCGCCTGGGAGCAGATATTTGACAGCATTCTCGGTGCTAGGCTCTCAACGCCAATTTTGTCGATTACCCCAAGGGTATAAGAACAGCCCTGTGTTGTTTTCAGCCAGGGTAACAGAGTTACTTCAAAATCTTGATGAGGAGGCATTGTCCTATGTAGATCTATCTGACCGGCGATTAATTAATGGAACACTTGGCTAGAGTGAACCACATACTCCTTGGGTTTGCAAACATGAGTTGCAAATTTAATTTAAAAAAATCAAAAATTGACCACCTTAGTATCCTATTTCTAGGGTACAAGTTGTCAAGTGAAGGTAAAAGCCTGGAAGCACAATTGTTTGAAAAATTTGCACAGCTCCAACCTCCAACGACTCTTTAAGGTCTTCAATCCATTTTAGGATTCTATAATTTTGGCGGGACAATCATTTTGGATTACGCAGAAAGGGTAAAGCCTTTCTACGACTTAATTAGACCTGATTTTTCAGTGCACAATTGGACACAGGAACATACTGATGTCCTACGTTCCGTACAAGCTGACATGATAGCTTCCAAACATTTAAACACACGTGTCAACACGACTAACCTGGTGATCCACGTAGTCGCTGGACTAACTGGGTACACTTTAATGAAGACGATATAGTACCTATTGCATACAAATCACATTTGCTCACGAACACTGAAATGCGTTTTGCACCAACAGAAAAAATACTTCCAGCAGTACAGACTGCTGTAGTGAGAGGAAGAGCACTAGCACAGAGGAGACGCATAGTTGGCTTAGTTACGTGCACTTCTCTTAGCTCTTGAATATGCTGATCCTGGATTACCCACCCTTGTTGTGTGTGATTCTTTTTACTGTGTACACTCTTTTAACAACAATTTGTTTTTTTGGGAACAAAACGATTTTCGGGATTCTAAAGGTAGCACAATCAAGCATAACACGCTTTGGGTTCGAGTGGCAGCCCTTAAGGCATGCTTGCCCCTTACAGATGTCCATACGTTAGGACATCAACGTGGGGGAGCGCACGCTGTTGGTAATTCATTGGCTGATGAGGCAGCCAAATTCGCAGTAGCCACAGTTAGAGTAGCTCCTGTTACTCGTTCCATGACTAAAATTGACGGTGACGTTTTGGCGGCTATTGCCCCAACTAAGGAGGGCCCTTCTTTTCCTCAAGGATTCTCTTCACGTTATACTTATCAGTTAACTACTGACAAAGTTCCTTTTGTTTCTATTCCTACAGTTGGTGATCGCATGATCCCCAACTTCGACCGCAGACATTCTCTTATTGTGGCCGCTAATGAAGGCATGGATTCTGCTCACACTGGTGTTGCAGCTACTGTTTCTCTTTTACAACAATGCTATTGGTGGCGCGGGTTAAACCAGCAAACTCGCAAATATGTCCTTTGTTGTGATGTGTCAACAAATTAAGAGTTCCACTGTGTTGCTTCCACCGCAAACTCATCTCTTTATTTCTAATCATCCTTTTGGATGTATTTACCTTGATCATTGCGGTCCTTTAACATCAGACACTGCTTTTAAAAATATTTTGGTTGCAGTGGATTCTTGCACTAGGTTCCTCTGGGTTTGGCCACAGCGCTCTGCTGACGCTCGCAATGTTATAAAGGATTTGCATGTCTTTGTCCGGACTTATGCCCGTGGCACTTTCCATTCTGACCAAGGTCCATCTTTTGCCTCTAAGGCGTACCATGATTTGATGAAGTCTATGGGAGTGCCAGTGCATTTCTCACCTCCATATCGGCCTGAAGGCAATTTTGTTGTGAAGCGGATGAACCGCGACCTAAAGCAATCTTTGACAGCGAGGGTATTAGGTATGGGCCGTGGCTTGTTAACTCACCTTTATGGGGTTCGACATGCTCTCAATAATGTCCCAAGAAGATCTCTAGGTGGGCGGACGCCGTACAAAATGCTTTTTGGTATCAAGATGTTTGTTCCAGACCTTGAAGGTCTAGGTGGTGTGGCGGCTGCCGCAACATTTTACGTAGATAACCACTGTGCTGTCTTACAGGATCTACAAAAGTGTTGTGATACACTGGCAAAATCTCATTTGCCATCGACTTCGCCTGAAGAAGCAGCAGTTCTGATTCCTGTTTCAGGCTGGCTCCCTAAAGTGAGCGATCTGGTTTGTGAAAAGGTGGCGATCAAGAAAGAATTTGATCCATCCTACCGTGCTCCTGTGACAGTTCTTGGTCTCTGGGGTACCCAAACTGTGATTTTACCTCCTCTACCTGGTTGCAAAGAAAATCGCTTCATTTCAATTGACCATGTCAAGTTACACCATATGGCTGATACTGAATAGTACGCCTCGGGGTGTCCCAGGATGGGATATTTCTTTACAGCCTTTGAGCTCTGTTTTTTCTCCCCGGCTGCCGGACAGGGATATGAAGCCTTCAGTTGACCTGGTATCTGCTTTACCTTCTACACCCTCCACAATGGAAATCGTTTATTCTGATCCACCCCTTGAGTCCTCTACGGGAATACAAGCCCCAACTTCAAATCCAGATTGCCAGCCTCCATTATTTCAGCTGAGTTCTTCTGGTTACTATATTGATCAAGACAATTTTTCTTCTGACAATTCTTTGCTATCTTCAGTTTTATCTGCAGCACCGGCAAAGATATGTGTGTTTATATCTTGGTTAAAACACACTTATCTGGTACCACCATGGACATATTTCTGGATCGTGTTTTCCATGGTATTTCTGTTTATGTGGATTGGATTTGTGACTGTTTTTTCCTTTTGATTAATGGCGATTACCTCCCGGAACGTTCTGCTGCAGAATTTGTTGATGGAGTATTGGCTCCACAATCATCCTCGCATAAAATGAAAAGAGGCCAGTCCCTCGTGTCCTTATAGCGGTCCCCGTCACTGATGGGATTGTATGGGATAAAGCACCATTCAATGTATTTGGTCCTACGGAGACCCTACAAATTCCATATGTAGTCCATGTTTCTATGGGTGATGTGATAATACATGGGGTGCAATCAGATGATTGGGATGTAAAGGCTGTGAATTCCATGTTTTCTGAATTGCAATTTTACACTGTTTATGATACTGAAGATTTATATTTAAATTCTGCTAACTATGCCGATTTATTCTGTTATCAACATTATGGTCATCACTTTCTGCACAGATCAAATTGACAGCGTCCCAACTTTAACTATACTCAATGAAAACATTGCCCAACTCTATCTCAGGGTAGTTCCAGCACACAAAAAATGAAGTACACTTATTTCACTGGTTATAACCTTTCAGATCCGGTATCATATTATTTTAAATTGGCTTCCAATCTTTCAAAAAAATACATGCTTACTTAGACTAAGTTAATTTATGCATCTCCTTTTATTGACAATTTAGCACTGAAAGGATAGATTATTGGAAAGACAATATCGATTTGAAATCAGTATAGGGGACTAAGTCCTGGCAGGTCCAAGGTATTAAAACTTTATTCCGTGCATATCTGATACCTGCTCAAATTATTTTTCTTAATGACACGGTCCAACAGACTACTTGTCTGGGGTTGGCTAAGATTAAAGAGTTGAATACTTCCACTATTCCGTCCTTGGCCCTGTTTGATAATTGGCAATCTTATACCAATTATACTGCAGACCAACTAAATAGTATGATACAAAATGGTACATTTAACTCCACTACTATATCCTCATCTGGATGGTCATTATGGCCTCTAAACACGAATGTTTCCCATTCTCCTTTTGTGAACACTACTTCAGGATTCACGTTGCATAGACCTGATACACGTTACCCACTTTCTAACACTATTACCACTTATTCTGTGGTTAAATTGTGTCAACAATGGTTAGAACATTCAACTTGGTCTGCCGTGAAACAGCATCTTTCTCTCCTATCGGATGACATAAACCTTTCTGATTTCCTTTTAGGTCTCAAAACCCCTCGTACCAAACGATTTGTTTATGCTGCATATAAGGAATTTTGGAAATTGTTGCAAATGGAAGCTACTGTGCGTTTACGTAAAATTGATCAAGACAATTTAGACAAAGTACTTGCTGTTGTCTACAACAGCATTAATACATTATTAACTCGTATTTATACTCTAGATAGCATTGTGTCTTCTGTCATTGATATTGTGCAAAATGAAGTGTCTACCTTGTATCATGTTCAACATCAACTTAGAACAGTTATGCAATTTGGTTGGACACTGCAAACACTAAATAATGGGCGCATATCTTGGCACTACCTAAATTGTAGCGCATTGTTCTTACCCTTCAATTCAACATGTAAACAACAGTTAATGGCTATGAAAGACTCAAGTTATACCATTCTACATATAGAAAAACTTGAACAGCTTCCCTTCACTGTAGCGAAAACTAATTCAGCAGTTTAGTTAATACACAGGGTTATCTCATTGCCCATCTCGATGTTTCAATTTACTGCCTGCATGAAACACTACCCTATAGGTAGATATGAACCACTTGGGAGCATTACATTCATGAGTTATGGTCCCTGCCTTTTACATATCATTGTCAACGGGCTGAGAGAGAGGTTTTTCTAACGGGAGAAATGTGCAATTCCACTGCTGGCCATTTCCTTGTCTGTCAACAAGTAAAAATCCATGGCGCCTGTAATGTTTCTGCACCCAATCTGGCTTGCTACTTGAAAGGAACTCCTGTTCCCGCTATAATTCCCACCCTCACATTGCTTTCAAACGGCAGTTATCTTGTTCTTAATAATCATGACTGCTGCAGTCTGCGGGCGGGAATCCCATACGTGGTGTCTATTTTCCAGTTGGTTACTTGTTGCAACAACATCTTGTTTCACCCTCCATATGGGAGTGTAGATAGTTCATTGAGGCATTCCCTTCCAACCCTGAAAACACATTTCGATAAACTTACTAGACTCAAAGCGCTATTGTTTCAATAAGAAGCGGCTCTCACTTCAGCTCATGAGACCTTCGAATTGCAGGTGGCAAGAACGTCTAGTGAAATACAATCATTACTGAACACAGATCTCCCCCTGCATTTCAGGGAATTGATTCATCAAATATATTTTTTTTTCTTTTTTTTTTTTCTTTCAAAACCTTTATTGAACATAGTCAGCATTACCAACATACATGTTGCATCAAGTCAAAGCACTGAGCGCATAAGACCATCTACGAAGCACCTCAATAGTAGGGGGAGTATTACAGACAAAAAATAAACAGTGTAATATGCAGCATGACAGAGCACCCTTGAGCAACAAATATCTGAAATGTGTGGGGGCAGCACTGCAGAGGGGGGCATTAGGTCCGGTCAGGAGGGAGGGAGAGGGTCTGGGCGGGAGAGGGCCAGCAACCAACACCGGCGGCCGCCGCGGGCGGAGAGCCGGCGGGGAGCGCGGGAGAGGCAGTCTGCCCAGAATGTGATCGGGTGTGGAGGTATGTCACCAGGGGGCCCCATATGTCAATCGGGCGAGATCTGGCAGGCATAAGGTCCCAGAATTCAGACAGAAGAGTTTGACATCTCGATGCGTCTTCCAGCCAGTGAGCGAACTGAGGCGCCGGCCTGCGTCCCCAGCACATGGACACCCTGCGCCGCGCGAGGACAAGCAGCATTGCGACCAATCGGCGAGAGGCATCCGGACAGAACTTGACAAAGCCTAGCAAGCACAACGGTGGGTCGGGCTGGACCGGTGCGGAAACTATCTCAGTGAGGGCGGCGCAGACCTCCCGCCAAAACTCCGACACCCTTGGGCACAACCAGGCCAGATGAGCGAAATCCGCAGCAGGGGCAGAGCAACGCAAGCACCTGTCGGTGGGAACAAGTCCCATTTTATGTAGCAGAACGGGGGTTCGGTAAAAAGCCTGTGCAGGTATTTGAAGTGTATGAGGCGGAGACGGTAATTGGGAGAGAGTTTCTTCGTCTGGCTACAGCAATAAAGCCAGTCGGCTTGGGAAATGTCCATACCAAGGTCCTCGCCCCACGCCACGCGTGCGCGATCAGTGGAGACGACGGAGGTTGATAACGTAAGGGCGTATAATTTGGACACCAGCTTCCGGGGGAGGTAGAAGAATATATAAAATCAAGCGCGCGCATCGAAGGTGGAGGTTGTGGGAACGTGGGGTGTAATTCCTTACAAATAGCCCGCAGCTGATAATAGAGCAATGTGTCCATAGGGCCAGAGGCAGCAGGAAGAGAATAGAAGGTGTTTCCAGGGTAGAGGTCCGCCAGTGTCTCCAGCCCCAAGCGGGCGGCATGCTTAGCCATGCCGGTTGGATGGAAAGGTGGGAAAGCATGGTGGCGCACAATCGGCATAGCATTTGCTGAGAGCAATGGAGCATTGGAGAGGCGACGCAATCCCGACCAGGCCCAGCGTAAAGTCGCGACCGTGTCCACCTCAGCCCGCGCGCGGCCGTCCGGAGCAAACAGGGCGGTAGCCAGCGGCCAAGGAGCAGCAAGATCAGCTTCGACCGCAGCTTGCGGCTGAAAAGGGGACGGATGAATCCAGAAGTGAAGGAAACTGGCCTGGGCACTTAAGGCATACAGTTTGAAGTTGGGGGCGCCCATGCCTCCAGCCGACATGGGGAGAGTAAGGACATCATAGGCAATCCTGGGCTGCCCGCCAGCCCAGACCAGAGAAATGATCAGGGAGCGAAGCTTGCGGAAAAAATGGGCCGTCAGTGGTAGGGGAATATTTTTAAAAAGATAGAGAAATTTCGGGAGGACTACCATCTTGGCAATGGCAATACGCCCAGCCAGCGACAAGGGGAGCCGGTTCCAATGGGGTATCCTGGACTCGAGCCAATCTACGGCCCGTCCAAAGTTAGCCTTCCCGAGATCTTCCAGATCCCGACTCAACCAGACACCCAAGTAGCGGGTGGGGCCGGAGGCCCATTTAAAAGGAAAGTCCGGGGTGAATTGTGTGGTGGCATCAGTAAGAGGGAACAGCACTGACTTACTCCAGTTCACCTGTATTCCGGATAATCCACCAAACCGTAGTATCTCACGCACAAGGGGGCTGAGGTTGTCTTGGGGGTGGCGGACGTACAGTGTAATATCATCCGCGTACATGGAGACCAGGAGGGCGCGGGCTGAGAAGCCAATGCCCCTCTGAGTATGGTGCTGCCGGATTCTGGCCGCAAGAGGCTCCATCGCAATGGCGAAGAGCATGGGGGAGAGCGGGCACCCCTGTCGAGTGCCACGCTCAATTAGAATAGGGTCAGAAACTTGTCCGTTGAGCCGAAGGCGGGCAGAGGGGCGCGTATAGAGAAGTTGAATTTTACGAATAAAGACATTGCTGAAGCCGAGGCGCGGCAAGAGATAGAATAAGAAGGGCCACTCCAAGGTGTCGAATGCCTTGGTGGCATCGAGAAGAGCAGCCACTGCGGGGAGGCTAGGATTAATCTGGTGCAGAACGGAGAATATAGCCCGAAGGTTGTGAGATGTTGCGCGGCCCGGAATGAAACCGGACTGGTCCGGGAGAGCGATGAGGGGCATGAAGTGGAGAAGACGGGAAGCTATCAGTTTCGCAAAGATCTTATTATCCGTGTTGATTAAAGAAAGGGGACGGTAGGAGTCGCGGCAATCCGGGGGCTTGTCTGGTTTCAGAAGAAGTGTTATGATCGCCTCACGGAGCGATGGCGGGAAGAGGCCACTGTCGAAGGAGTCATTGTACATAGCGGCCAGGTGCGGCACCAGAAGCGGGGCAAATGTCTTATAAAAAGAAGCCGGGAGGCCGTCCGAGCCAGGGGCCTTATCGCCGGGCAAACCAGTGATGGCAGCAAGTATTTCTTCCTTAGAAAAAGGCTCGTCTAGGAATTCGCGGTGATGGTCCTCGAGCCAGACGAGTGAGATGGTGTCAAAAAATTGGTCGAAGTCCGCCCGCGAAGGTGTGGGGCCCGCGGCGTAAAGGTGCGTATAATAATCCGAGAACAGTGACTTGATTTCCTCTGGGGAGGTGGTTCTAGCAGGGCCGCCGTCCTGAAGTGCCGCAACATACGATGCAGCGCGGGGGGGACGAAGGAGGCTGGCTAGGGTCTTGCCAGGCCGATCGCCCTCGCCGAAACGGCGCGCCCGGGCCTCTCTGCCTAGAAAGGAGAGTTCCCTATCGGCCTCCCTGGCAAATTCTGAGTGCTTTTCGCGCAGGCGAGCAAGTGTCTCGGAGCTGGGGCGAGTTGCCTGAGCAGAGTCCAGGGCCTTAATCTCCAATTCTAATGTTCCTAATGTGGTGCGGATGGAGCGGAGGACTCCGGATTGTTTTGAAATACACTCACCGCGAATCACAGCCTTAAAACCCTCCCACAGGGTAGACGGCGAGTCCACGGAGCCGACATTCAAGTCAAAATAGTTGGAGATCGCAGTTTGGATCTCGGCACAAAAGACCGAGTCGCGAAGAGCGTACGAGGGAGCCGCCAGGCGAAGGCCCTACGCGGGGAGTCGGGAAGGCGTAAACAGAGCTGGATCGGCGCGTGGTCAGAAAAAGTACGCGCCATATTAATGACGGATGTAAGCCAAGTGAGGACGTCAGGAGAGGTGATCCAAAGATCAATACGAGACCAGCAGCCATGGGTACCGGTGTCACAAGTTCCCTCGCGGGCCTCAAGCCACAAGTGTCGCCATGCGTCATACAGTGAGTTATCGGCTAGCAAGGACTGTAAGAAAGCCGTGGATTGCGGGTGCGACGAGTGGGGGCCCGAGCGGTCAAGGACAGCAGAAAGGGTAACGTTGAAGTCCCCCCCCCCAAAGGAGTGCCGCAGGGCCCAGTGTGGATATTAAGTGCCAAACATTAGTGAAAAAGGCAGGGTCGTCCGAGTTGGAACCGTATATAGCAGCAATCGTCATTGGTTGGGAAAGTAAGGAGCCATGTAGAATAACATAACGTCCCTCAGGGTCAGTGAGTACCCGATCAGTGTGCCATGGAAGTCCCCTGCGTATCAAAATGGACACACCACGAGAGTAGGAGGAATAGAAAGAGGAGTGCGATTCGCCCTAGTGGCGCGACTGAGCCTAGCGGCGGTCGCAGGCAACAAGTGAGTCTCCTGTAAGAGACAAATGTCAACTTTATGACGGAGTAGGTGTGAGTGGATGAGCCGGGCCTTGCGGTGGTCGTTGAGGCCACGAATATTCCAGGACCAGCATATGGTGTCAGTCATACTGTGTGAGGACGTAATAGGAGGGAGCGCAGGGCCGCGAGTAGGAGCTGCAGTCAAAAGCTAGCATGTGTAGCGGGGAGGTCATACTTGGATAGAACAAAGGCGAGTCAGCTGCTTGAAGTCTGAAATGGAGCCGGCGAGAGCCCGCCAGGGGGAAGGTGTGACACCGGGGGAACAGCAAGGGTACAAGAACAATGAGGCAGGCAATGACCCCCATAGGGCACCAGTCGAAGGGAGGGCGCGGTGTCTAGCTCAAACGTGATGCAGTGATCGAGCGAGGCAGTGGTGTAATGCGTACTGAAGGAATACATAAATTGAAAGCATAAATACATTAACTTTTCTGAAAAAAACACAAAAAGACAGTCCCAGGAGCCAACCACCCCCACCCCGAACAAACCCACCCCATCGCACCATGATTGAGAGTATAAATCTTGCAATGTGAGAGCAGAGAAAAAGCGATGAACCACGAAATAGCCGCGAAAGGCGGACACAACAACCCAACACCCCTCCACCCACCACCCACACCAAC
The DNA here is from genome assembly GCA_963921515.1 of Calotriton arnoldi. Classification (NCBI taxonomy): domain Eukaryota; kingdom Metazoa; phylum Chordata; class Amphibia; order Caudata; family Salamandridae; genus Calotriton; species Calotriton arnoldi. Next base: position 3,096,668 of record CAWUFW010000277.1, read on the forward strand.
CCCCCAATCAGGACGAGTAACCACCCACACCAACCCCCGGGGACCCCAACCCGGAGGGGGAGAATCAGCAATAGAAGTGGGAATCATCCCGTGGGGGCATGGCGACGCCTAGCGTACCCCCCTGCCAGGAAAGGCAGGGTGGCCAAGCCAGAGCGAACAGCAGACAACACAGGCAGGTAATATAATGCAACCAAATTAGAGCCTGTAAACCCAGCGGAACAAGAAAAGAGGAGAAAGAAACCATGATGGGCCGCAGCCAGTTGAACAGCCACGGGGCAGCCGGGGGAATGAGACCGCCACTGCGCTACACAGTCTTGTACAGAAGGGCCGGGGGCCAGAAACAATAAAGAGGTACAGTTCAGTCATTGTCACTCAAATTGGCTGCAGCAGGGTCTTGAGAGCTGGCTGGAGTGGAGTGGTGAGAGCGGTCCAGCTGTTTGGCGAAGGCAAGGGCTCCCTTTGAGTCCGGGAATACCAGGGTTTTAGAGCCCTGTCTGACCCGCAATTTGGCCAGGTAGGCTAGCGAGTAGGACACTTCGTGCTTTTGCAAGATGCGTTTTGCGGGCAGAAACTCGCGGCGGGCAGCCTGCACAGCCAGGGTGTAATCGGGATAAAAAGACAAAGTGTTACCTTGGTGGCGGATCACACCTCTTTCCCTGGCAGCCCGGAGGACCGCGTCCCGGTCCCGGAAATTTAGGATCTTCGCAATGATCGGTCGAGCAGGCAGACCAGGGGCAGGCCGAGGGAGCGGTGCGCTCTCTCCACGACAAAGACCTGGGAAAGCACTTCTCCAAACAGTTCTCGCAACAGCTGCTCCACGTAATCCTCCATCCTGGAAATATTGGAGGACTCCGGCACACCAGTGATGCGGAGGTTACTCCTGCGGGAGCGGGCCTCCAAATCTTCGTTCTTAGAACGGATGAGGTCAAGGATTTTGTCCATTTGGAGCAATTTTTGGCGGTCTTGGGTGGCGGAGTCCTCCACATCAGACACCCTCGACTCGACGTGGAGCAGACGGCCACCGTGCGCATCCACCCTGGACTTGACCACATCCAGGCGAGAAGCCAGTTGCTCCAGCTGAGTGGCAATCCCGGACACCGCCGACTTTACCTCCAGCATGATGTCCTTCAAGTCATCCTCACGTGCGGCAGCCATTTCCGTGGGTGCGGGCAACTCGCCCCCGTCAGCAGTGGCGCCCTCCTGACGCGTTTGCCTCCGCTGCTCAAAGGTTAGTCGGGGCTGTTTCGGGTCAGCTTTACCCATGGTGCCTTCTAGAGCAGGGAGCCCCAAAAAGGCCCGCAACGTTACAAGTGGAAAGTGCAGCCGGTAAGGGCACAGGTAGCAGGAAGATGAACAATGGGGGGCAAAGAGGATCCCCCTCCACGAGGCAGGTGTGCAGCAGGCGTAGGGCCCGGGCCGCAAATGCAGCGTTGGGGGCAGTGGACCCCGATCTTGCAGCCAGCGCGCAGGCCCCTCCACCGAGCCGTCGCCACGCTCCCAAGGTGGCGCAATCCAGGAGGCAGCCGGGGTCCAACACGAGAAGTCTCGCTCCGGAGACTGTGTTTGGCGCGGAGGTGTGATAGAGCGCATGCACCGCCACAGTCCCCGGGCCGTGGTGCAATGGGGGGCCCCTGCAGTGCGTGAAGAAAGGGAGGACCTGGGTGGAGGGTCGACCCGGCGGTGAACCCAACCGGCAGAGAGAGCTGGAGGATCAGAGGGCCAGGCAGGGGGTGCAGACACGCACCAGTGCGCCCCGGAGTCGCCCTGAAGAGAAGGCCGGACTGTAGGCCGCTGCAGCCAAGTCGGGGAACACCCCGATCGCGGGCTCCCGTCCCAGATCCCCGCTCACCGCCGGTGACCACAAAGGCAGGAGGGGAGGCAGCCGGGACGGTCGTGAGCGCAGCGGCAGCAGGTGGAACCCAGCCGGGAGTAGCGAGGGGGCAGCGAACCGCGGCAGGAGGACGCGGGAGCGCGCGCCCTCTTCGCCCGGCCCACCAGCGCGGATACCGGAGACGCTCAGGGCGCCTACTCAGGGTCGGGCTGGGCCGGGCGGTACGGCGAGCGCAATCCCAGGCCCGCCCCGGAGCGCCCCCAAGCAGCAAGACTCACCGGCGGTTTGTCGTGGCCGCAGGGCCAGTGGTGGAAGGTCCGGTTGGCGTGCGGAGAAGCACGGGTAGCGCAGGCCGGGCCCCGGTGAGTGAGCAGACGTCTAGGCCCGACTCCTGGAGGCGCCGTAGCCAGTCACAGCCAGGTCGTAGGGCCGCGGTGAACGGCTCCGAAGACGCCGCCGGTGCAGGGAAGCTGCGAAGGTAGGGTCACAGGCAGCGATGTGTATGAAGTCTGCCGGATAATTGCAGGATTTAAGGCTTGGCCGGCAGAGCCTACTCAAAGTGCGGCCATCTTGCAGCCGGCTAAGCCACGCCCCCCGATTCATCAAATATTTAATGCTTCTGATACCACGGGCCTGGCACACTTTTTTAAACCCGTGGGCTCCGGCCTCGTGACTTCTATTCAAACTGTTTTCGGAGTAATTCCAGCTTTTATTTATTCTATTTTTTCCATTGTATTTTGGTGGGTTCCCGCTGCTGCTCTTCTTGGTTTGTGGCATCGTCGTGCAGTTCCTTCTATTCCGCAATGGCTGCTCCGTCTGTGGTCCTGCCCGGAGAGGCACCGCTGCTGCTGTACCGTGAGCGGGTGCTACAGTTTTTTGGAATAGTGCCTCTAGATGCCGAATTTTGTCTGACCTTCCGATATGCTTACTTCACCAGTGTGCAACTTGTATTTCATTGTACCCGGTGCCCCTTTCAGTGGGCCCTGGATGTCTGCTTGGCCACCCCATCTCATGCTGCCCTGGATTTTAAACTGTTGATGGGTCCCTTAGTGGCCCATAACCAGAACTGTTCCTTGGGTATGCAGCTTGTGTACAACCCAGCATCGGGGCCAGTGGCCAGAGGTAGTCCCTGTGCAACTGCACAGCGTCTCTTGGATCTCAGTTTCATCAAAGTTCACACAGGTTCTCCTTGGATGGTTCTATCAACAACTGGAAACAAGGAACATGTTTGCTCCTTTGACCTGCTCAATTGGATGGCAGTTATTTCCAATTTAGAAGGTTCAGGTATGTTACTGGAATTAATGTTGTTCCATTTGGCATCCTACATCTTGGGTCCCGGCGATACACTGTAATTGGATATATTTTTGTGCACACATTTTTGGAAACACTCTTGCCATGCAATTTCTTTTGCGCTTTGGTTCTGCTTACAGTTTGACTTCTATCATCATCCGGTGCTACTGTCCTGACCAAGGGGAGGGTATCATAAGTCCTGTGCAGGCCCATTGTTGTTTTCAGTATGCTAGCATGAGCACGTTGCAGATTGTCCTCTGCTTTGCACACGTTACTTTACAGATATATTTTGCTTTGTGCCATAATGTACTTTCACAGAGAACACGCTGTTGTTTTTGCCCCTGTTCTTTCCTGGGATTTAGTCTGAACATGTAGACAAAGTCGAACAACAATGCTCCTTGTTATTCTGTTCTGGTCAGGTACTAACACCTAGACAAAACAAGCAAATGCAACTGTTGTTTGGGAACACGTACATTTTGTCAAAAAGGTATGCAGTGCTAGGTAACACTGACTTGGAGAGGGACCTTTTCCAGGGAAGGGATTGTGACAGCACCTGAGATATAGAACTTTCATCTGTGTATACTGAGGTACGGGGTCTGCTGCTAACACCTAGAAATCTTCTGGTATATAATCATTTTGCTTCTGTAGAAGGGGAGGGAGGTTAGGCTACGCTGTCGTATATAATGACAGCTCCATTTATGATTTACGGACTACTTGCTATGCTAACCGTATTTGTGTTAGGCATTGTCCTGCTTGTTGTGGCACTTATACTGCATACTAGAGCACGATAGATAAAATAAACATTTTAAACTTTCCTTATGTCTCCGTCAGAACTCATTGTGGACTAGTACGAGTGTGAGAGAGAAAGGGTGTGTCCTGCAACCGCGATTCCTGAGAGGGTCGGGAGTGTTGTGTTCTGGGATGTCTAATCACTTGTTCCTCTGTGAGTGGGTAGTAGGGCAAGTGAGACACTATAGCTAGTCGGTCCCCGGCTCATGGGTACCCAGGTGTTAGGATGACTCAGTCCCTGCCTAATAAGGTCCCACATTGCCAAGCATAGTTATGTGCTTCTGCAGAATCCTTGCAACAGAGGACGCGTCTTTGAGACGCTTCCGAGGCCTCCTCCTAAATCCTTTCTCATCCTGGCACCCTGGGTCCCCTAACACCTTAATTGTGCCTCCCTGACCACCCTGCACGAAGGGGTCAGCTCCGCTCTGCCCTCTGTCTCCTCTTGGGGCAGCAAGCTGTGAGCACTATCTTGGTCTAGCCATGCCTGTGTTCCCTCAAAATGGCAGTGGCCTGCGAACCGCGACCCGCGGTGCGCCGTCCTCCCCAGAGGGGTGTCCTTAGATCTCGACGCCTCGTCAACTGCCAACCCGATTTGAGGACTTACCTTTGCCACTCCGATGGCATGACCTCTTGCTAGCGACTGGGGCCTGACCCGGTCCTGCCTGTCTAGCCGCTGCCAGGCCGTAAGTGGACGCTGGCTGGGGCAGCGCGGTGAAGGCTGTGGCCCGACTTGTTGTGTACTCCCGGCTGGATAGATGCAGCGATGCGGAGGCTGCGAGTCACATGCACCACTGACTGGGGTGTGTATTTTGAGTTGCAGCCCCAGTCTGCCTGATGCTCACGACTGGGGCGAGGCGGTATCGGTTGGGGCTGCGGGCTGCGTGGCGGCACGACCGGATTGCAGGACCTGCTCCTCGCCACCCATTAAGATCCTCCCTGGGGGCCCCAAAATAGATTCCAGACGTGGCACAAGATGCCTTATTGAGTGACATTAAAGAATAGGTAAGCCCGGGGCTGTGAGGGGGGGCGGCCCTTGCGTCGACACGGCCATCAACTGCCAGCTCCCAAATCTGGGGACAACGAGATACCGGGAACCTTTACAGCTGTTCTTTTGTTTTTGGATGCCCCTTGCTGAGACTTTGCACTTCTATAATTGCCTTATTATAGAAGTGCAGGTGCAAGGTGTTGGCCCCCCCCCCATGAGCTGCCGCCATTGCTGCCTTGATTCTCCCCACTTCAGCAGTGGGCCTGGAGTCCTCCTGGCAGAGAAAGAACACTCACTCACTGGCTGGGAGCCCTCATTCATTGCTCCCTAACAACCCTGTGTCTTGCCCCAGCTGCACGTTCTACCCTGGGTGTGGGGTAAGCAGGCTGGGGAGGACCATCCACTATTCTTCTACTGTTTGTAATCTGAACTGAGACAAGTGGAACAAGAGCTCCTATCCATCGGTGGTCTTGCATTGAATCTGGATCCTCGGTGAACTTGCTCCATCCACGATCACTCGGGGGACTGCCCCCGCTCATTAGTCGAGACGGTGGGGATGGGGAAAAACAAACCTTCCGCTTCGAGTTCCCAATCCAAGATCGACAGGTTTGCTAGCCTGGCACCTGACCTCCAGAAGAAACCCTCATGGGGGGACTCTTAAATGGCCAGCGCAGTCTCCACTGATGTGCATCATATCCTCTAGGCCAGTGGTTCCCAAACTGTGCGCCGCGGCACCCCGGTGCGCCTTTACAACTAGCCAGGGGCGCTGTGCACATCTTTGGAACGTGGGAAAGGTATTTCTGCTGAAGAAGAATTTTGTAATGTGCAGAGTTTAAAACCTAAGAATCTTTTGTGGCCCCGAGTAACCCCTAAAATATTCCCAGAAATGCATACTCACAGAGAAGCACCAGGGACGGTGTGCCTCAGAAACGAATGCAGTGGAGGGTGTGAAGTTTTTGACAGGCCCTTGCTGTCTTTTTTCTTCTATTCTCAGGCAGTTGGTCGGCATTTGTGACCGAGGTGGTGTCTCAATATTAGCAAAGCCAAAGCTCTCTGTCTAACCTTCTTCCCGTGGTAGTAACAAATTCTGTGTTGCACTGAGCGTGCCATGAAGAAAGAGAAGGCTGCTTGCAGACACATTGAAGCTGGAAGTCCCTTGCTGAAGCCATTGCCCGAACCATGCACAACATGGCAGAGGAAAGAGAACCGTAAGCTCCTGTAAGTGGCCTCTGTTTTCTTACACGCATGGCTACCACCTACAGGGCACTCACTGACACTTTGAGGGTTGTACGGAGGAAGTTGGGTGGTCTTGGGTCACAGTGACGTGTTCCAAATTGCCACGCTTCCAAAGAGTCTTTTCTTAACCATGTCTCTACTCCTTTTTTGTTAAGAATATTAAGGACAATAATCATAAATATTACTGGAGTCATAACTTGTTTTTGTGTAGTATCACTTCTGTAATTTATAAGCACTGACAATAACAGGAGGGTACAGCTTCCAAATCATTTTACTTACCTTGGGGATGGAATGCTGACCAGCAGTGAGCATGCTTTTGTGAGCTGTATGTGTGGCAAACGCAATAGCTCTGGGTAATTAAGGTTTTAAATTTGGGGATTTCGTAAGGGCTCCACATAAATAGTGCAGGCACTTAATTAATGTCTTATAGTGCTGTCCAAGCTTCTGACGCTGTACAGTACATGTCAAATCTGCTATGAATGTGAAAGGCTGCAGTAGCTTCCCTGCTCATCCACTCATTGACCTCTCGGCTGGCACTGTTAACATTGAGCGTCTTTCCGGTACTTCTCTATAGGTAACTCAGAACCTCCAGGTGCAGGTTTCAGGCAGGAGAGCTACACCTCAGGACAAGAACTTACAACCTACAGGCGCAGGTCGCAAACAGGAAACCTATATGGACCAATTCAAGTTTTTTATTAAACGACTGCTATATTTTTCTTTTGTTACACAATTGGTTATAATACCTTTATCGGCTTCATTCCAATTAATTTCAGGGAGAAAAATGTGAGTACTCGCGAGGTCGGGTTTACATCCCCCCTCCCGAAAAAAAGTGACATGATGGGGAGCCGCGGCCAACGTCCAATTAGGTCAAGGGAGCCGCAGGTCGAAAAAGTTTGGGAACCACTGCTCTAGGCCATCCAGGCATTCAAAAATGCCCTGGAATCCAGAATAGGAGAGGTCAGAATTGACGTGTCCCTATTGCGACAAGATCTCCGCAATGTAGCGGGTCGGGTGAGGGAGGCAAAAATCGCCTATCTACCCTCAAAGACGATTCTTCAACCATTAAAGTTTAAGTATCTACCCTGCAAACCATGGTTCAGACTCTTGAAGCCTGAGCGGATGGCGCCGAAAATCTATCCCATTGGAATAGCTTCTGCTTGGTGGAATTCCCCTCGCTCGATTGTGTTTGTAGAAATCTGGCTTCAATCCTGGATGCCTGAAGGTTCCCTATCAACATGGTTCGAGGAGGAACGGGCCCACCGATCGTTAACACAGAAAATCCCCTCTGAGGCTCCCCCCCGCCTGTTGATCATACGAATCCTCAACTACCAGGATGGACTGTGACGTGGTCTTGTGCGAGGCACGCACCCAAGAAACTCTCCTATATCAATCAAAGTGAAAAATGATATTCCCTAACTATGCGAGGGCGACCCAGCTGCAATGCAAATCCTTCGATGCAGTGAAGCAGAAGCTTAGGTCAATGCTCGTCCCCTATCTGCTGCTGTTCCCCACCACACTGCAAGTGGTACGTGGATCCCGCACTTACTTTTTTGACACCCCAGAGGCAACTTGGGAGTGGGCAACCAAGCAGAGGTCACTCTGAAGTCATGATCTCTCAGGAAGCAGTGGGCGGATTGCCTCAAAAGCTTAACAATCATCTGCTGTTCCCTCTTGCGCTTGCCAACATTGTAAATCCAGAAGCAGGAAGGCAGGCTGCGCTCGATCCCCTGCTTCTTCTGACTCTGACCATTCTGAGTCGCAGCCTCACCCTGGGGACAATGTGGCTCTTCAGCACCCCAGTGATTCCCCAACAGCGGAGGACATCATGTTAATGTTTTGTTTGTTAGAGTGGTCTATTGGCACCTGTTCTTTGGGTAGCGCTGGGACGCCCCGTTGCTGGGGCAGCTATGCGCTGTATAAATCCGTAAATAAATAAATAAATAAAATAAATCCTTTCATATGGAGGAGGTCTTCTTCAAAAGCCCAGTTATGTGTTTTATGATTGTTGGGGAATGTTATTTGGCAACAGATGCTTCCGGGTGGAGGTGTGGTGTGGGGGGAAGTTGAGGATCCTGTTATGGGTCTTGGTTGATTGCTTTTTTGTTGTTTATTGCTTTATGTCTCCTTTTGAGTTCTCTGCTTCTGGCCACTGTCCATTCTCCGTGGAGACCCTACCTGCTCTCCTTCCAATTCATGCACATTTCACATCCCAACCAGCGAGATGATGCACCATAGTCTCTTATCCGGGAATGTCAATGGTCTTTTCGACCATATCAAATGGACAATGGTCCTCAAATTTATACATGGACCAGGAATAGTATTATTACAGGAGACCCATCTTATGGGCACAAAGTGCCCATTCCTTGGTAGATTTGGTTACAATCGTGTCTTCCAAGCTGGCTTTGCCAGAGAGTCCAGAGATGAGGAAATCCTCCTCCATAAGAATTTTCCCATTGTGGTCACCCAGATACTACATGCTCCCCTAGTAGGTGGGGGTGACGGGTGGGCTGGAAAGAAAATATTATAACCTTTTTTTAGTGTTTATGTACCTCCATACTTGTAAACACAAACTCTCCACAACTTGACCCGGTTCTTGTCCGAATTGCCCTGCGGCTCATTGGTCCTTGGCAGCGACCTCAATGCAGTGGTTGATCTGCTCCTCGACATGTCCGGCCCTATCTCTCGGGATCGACAAGCTCGGTCCCGTTCCTTAAACGATTGGTCGACCTCCTTGGGCCTCTGTGACGGCTGGAGGGCTTGGAATCTGCGTGAGAGGGCCTATTCCCACTTGTCGGTAACCGCTAAGGCGATGTCCCAAATGGACTACATATTGTCAGCTACTGACATTCCATCACGGTGGAAGTGTCAATGTTTCCCCGGGACATCTCTGATCACCAGCCACAATTCCTTCGACTGGGCAGCTCAGCCTCTTCTACTCGCCCTATGTGGCGCCTTAATGCGTGGCTCCTGGTAGATGTGGGACTCGTGGAACACCTAGCTGGTGAACTCACCCCCCTACTTTGATACTAATACTGGGTCTGTGCAAAGCCCTGGCACTCCTGGGTGGCCACTAAGCCAATAATCCGAGGGCGGACGAGGAGTTACCTCAAGCATAAAGAGAGAGATAGGCAACAAGACAATGTAGACCTGGAGACTCACATATTTGACAATGAGTCTAGAATGACCTGGATGACCACTGAGACACTCACCCGCCGACTCGATATAGACAAGGCCACGTTACGGCAATTATTCTTGTGTGAAGCACATCGTGTTTGGAGGGCGGCCACCCAACGCATCTACGAACACAGCAACAAAAATGGTGTGCTCCTGTATCAACTGGCGACTCAAGACATTGCCTCACGATTTATACCCGAGGTTACTGATGTCTCAGGAACTATAGTCACCACAGCCCCCGAAATTGCAGAGGCGTTTGCAGCCTACTACTGGCACCTTTACACCCGCAGTCCGCGGCCACCCATAGAGGGTACTCAACCACTCTTTAACAATATACCAACTCCTTCTTTGAGTCAGACCCAGTGCAGAGCCCTAGAGGAACCGATCACCGAAGATGAAATTCACCTGAAGGCTGGGAAAAACCCTGGCCCAGATGGTTTCTCCCTGGAGTATTACTCCACATTTCGCAATATTCCGGTTCCCCGTCTACTTCAGCTCTACAAGGAGGCCATCAGAAAGGGATCGTTTCCTAGAGACCTGGCGACTATTGTCGTCATTCCTAAAACTAATCCGCCTTCGCTGGACCGCGGGTCCTATAGCCCCATTTCCTTAATCAATGCAGGAATTAAAGTATACGCCAAGATCCTGGCGACTAGGCTCCACCCGATTCTCACCTCCCTAATACGTCCTGACCAATGTGGCTTTATGCCACATTGCAGTACCCGGCTTTGCACCCGACTATTGCAATGTGTCCTTGCTCACACAGAGGAACTGACAGGTGATTTAGTGTTGTTCCTTGTTGATTGTGAAAAAGCCTTTGAGACTCTCGAATGAGATTATCTGGTTGCAGTGTTGCACGGTATGGGCCCCATTTTCGCACAATGGTGTCACTTCTTTTCTCTTGCCTGACAGCTCAAGTCCGAATCAACGGGATGCCATCCTGCAAGTGTCCAATTGAACGGGGAACCCAGCAAGGCTGTCCCCTTTCCCCACTGCTCTTCGCCCTGGTGATTAAGTCCTTTGGTCAGTTGATCCGGTGCAATGCACAGCTCGAAGGCTGGCACTGGGCGAATGCCTTTGAGGGAAAAAATCATGTTATACGCTGATGACATTCTTCTTTATCTTGCAAACCTGGTGGTCTTGGGCCCTCGATCTCCTCTGTCTTTTTGAGGAGGCTTCCGCCCTGCGCCTTAACAGGGCAAAATCCCTCTGAGGGGTGATAGTGCATCGACCAATTGGAGGACAGATGTCTCCCTTCGCCCGCTTAGTTTCAAGTACTTAGAAATGAACGTGGTAACTGTACTGGATCTCACCCGTGCCCCTAACTTGATGTCTCTCTTGAGCAGTCTTAAGGCCAGCTTAAATGCGCGGTCGGACCTCGTGTTAAATCGTCTTCGTAGAGTTGCATTGATAAAAATGATGATACTACCCCATTTTCTCTACATATTACAGAAGTTTCTGCACTACATTCCAAACACTTGGTTTACAGAGGTGGCATCTCTGTTTTGCTCCTTCCTCTTACGTGGGCGCCCTCCCCATATAGCTCAGGGCACATGTTGTCACTTGGTCTGTAAGGGAGAGATTGAAGCAGTGGATATTAGTCTTTACCAGTGGTTCCCAAACTGTTTCAACCCATGGCTCCCTTGACCTATTGGTCGTTGGCCACGGCTCCCCATTATGCTACTTTATTATGTTCGATGGGGAGATGCAAGCTCAGCCTCAGGAGTACTTCCATATTTCTCCCCGAAAATAATTGGGATGAAGCAGATGAAGGAATTATAATCATGTACGGCCTGAAAGCATGGAAACACGCCCATTACCCAGGAATTACGCCCACAAACCTAAGACCACGCCCACAGGGAACTAGCGGCTAGTCTTGTACAGGTCCAGCCCACAGCCCAAAGAAATAGAAGCCAACAGCGCCCCTTTCCGTGGCTCTTCGGATAGCCATCCACCTAGGTCATGGGGTGTTCTAGATCTGTTTGTGTTGCCTACATTTCGTTGAACCAAGCACTGTAATATATACATGCGAGAAGTATTTCTGTGGGAGAACCTGTACATCTGGGATTGCTGCAAGGAGGTAGACGCGTGCAGTTTAACATGCACAGATTTTACTGCAACCAAAGTAGCCATGGTCATTTTCTCTTTAGTCTGCCAAAGCCCTGAATAAATATGTGCATTTATTCAACATCTGGCCTATCATCCATGACATGCTCATCACATTGTGAGGCTCATCAACGAAGCCCTGGGAAACATTTCTCCATCTTCAATCACATCAGTTTTAGGAAAGGCAAGTACCAAACATAAGTATGTATGTCTTCTAAGAAAGCCAATGTTATGTGTATGGTACATAGAGTTTGCCTTTTGAAGCTTTCTGTCCCCTCCTAATAAAGGCAAGTGTATTTAGGATTACTATAATTGAATTCCTATTACATATATGACTGAAAATCGGAATTTTCGTGTCAATCATTTTTAAAGGCCTCTTGAGGCAGATTAACATACATATTGCTAGTTTTCTTTTCTTTTAAATGTATTAATGTTTATTTTAAATGTTGAAACCGTTTCCATTGTTTCTGTCTGCCTTAGTGGTTGTTGTCTGTTGTCCCAGTAAATAGAGCAGGTAGCTTTTGTCCCCACTAAAAGAAACAGATTTCTAGAAAAATGCATTTTAGATCAAGCAGCTGAATCAATATTCATATCTGCTGTACATCGTTGTCAGCTGCTTGGGCCCATCAATCTGGGAGAAGCCCAGCTGATCTGTGCGCTCAAGTAGCCAGAGCGTGAGCGGTATCTAGTCTGCGCGCATGACGTTTGATGGAGCCTTGCATGTTCTTCATTTGCTGCCTTTAGAAAACTTCACTGAAGAAGTTACACACAGGAGCTAAACAACTTGAGCAATGTGCAAATAATGAGGAGCGAAAGATATCGCATCCCCCAACACGAGTTTATCTTTTGCTTTGGGAAATCAGCCAAACAAACGCACAGAAAAAAATGCTCCATCTTCTTTTCTGTTTTCAAGAATGGTGATATTGTTTGTGTAGAATTAAAAGCTTCTTTGAAATTGTCAGACATGAAACTGTTCCGAGTCTTGGTGGCAACACTCTTTAAATACTGGAAAAAGCCACAATGTGGTATTCTTATGTGGTGGTTTCACAGTTTTTCAGCCTGGGTAAAAGGCTTAGCTGGCTCCCGATATTCTCAGATTTATCAGCTAACGCTGGTAACCGCTGTAGTGGGCCAGAGGAATAAGAGCCTAACAGTTGGCGGCCTAATTAGCTGCCAGTGATTCCCAAACTCTGTACATGGTGCGTGGCGCCCCTGGCTAGTTTTGCCGGTGCACCAGGGTGCCGCGGCGCACAGATTGGGAACCACTGGTCTATACTATTGGGCCTACCATCTTCTAGCTATGAATGACTGGTTGATAGGCAGCTGGAGCGACCCAGCATATAAGCTGGAGCTAAGTGGCTTGGGTCTAAATGGTGTAATGCACTACATGTATGGATGCCCGCTTCCCCTCTCACTTCCAGAGGTCTGGATGGTGGTCTTGTTGATATGGAGGGGGGGGGGGGCCTTTTGATTTATGGGCTGGAACGGGTGCCTGACGGGGCAGACTCCCATGTGGAGAGGTCGTTGGCTTGCACAATTGACACAACTTAAGGGGTTTCATTGTTGGGACCTGATTGGTATTTCCACACTGGCTGATGTTTGGAACGGGTCCACCATGTACTCTTTCGCTGAACTTCAGTCACAGTTCTCTCTTTCAAATACCCAGTTTCACCAGTACTTGCAAATACTCCACGCCGTTGAATCTTACAGTGAGGATCTATGTGATCTCACAGACTTAAATCCTCTTGAAGCCCGACTGTTGTTGGGGAAGTGGGGTAAGGGCAGGATTTTCCAACTATACAGAGCCCTGGTTGGAAATGCATTCATTGGAATCACTGCATCAAAAGTGGGATGGTTGGATTTGGGAATTAGACGAGGTTGAGTGGCGGGAGGCCTGTAGGGCTTCCTGGAAGCTAGTGATATCTGCCCGACTATGATTAATGCAACTGCACTATCTCCACCACACCTATTCGACTCCCCAGAGTCAGGGCCGCATGCAGATCCTCACTGATACCATCTGTACGCGCTGCCAATCCCCGAAGGCCAACTTCTTTCATATGGTATGGCTGTGCCCACGGATTGCCCCTTAAGGGCACCAGGTTGGTGCTACCCTATCAGCGGTTCTGGGAACTTCCATACATTTATTGCCTAAAGTGGCACTGCTGGGGGTGCTTGATGGGATGGGAGGGTCTTGTGGGGACAGAACATTATTTGGACTGGCGACTCTGGTAGCCAACAGAGACATTGCTCACACTTTCAGGCAAACCTCCCCACCAACACTGAAACAATGGCACGCTGGAATGGATTGGTGCGCTAAACTGGAGGAACCTATCTACAATGCCCTACAAAATTTTCCAAAATTTGGAGTAAACGGTGGGAATACTATGGATTATCATTAACACTGAATTTTTTGGCAAGTCATGTAATTTAATCTTCGGGGGGATGGGCTGCGGGTAGAGGGGGGGATGGGGACTGATGGCTTGGAGCACATTTACTGTTGCTTTTTCATTTTTCCCGTTATTGTTACTTTTTATTTGAAATCTAATAAAATCTGTTTATCAACAAAAACAAAAATTGAGTGTGTGTGTGTGTGATAGTTGGCCAGGGCACAATACCTTTTACATCTATTTCTCTTACACACTCTTAAAGGAACATTGGCTATATTGTGGTGTAACCCTACAAACGTAATATGATGGCAGGAAAAATTATTACATTTATACCAAAAATATGGGTTTCTTGTAGACACTGGACAAATTTTCATATTCTGAGAGCATCCATTTTATAAGGCAATGTAGTGATCTTAACATGTATTTATGAACTTTCTTTATATCACACACCATTTGTTAAGTGCAAACATTGCACAAATATGTGCCTAATCTTTGCCTTAGAAATATTGCTTCGGGGCAACATTTCTAATTGTTGCAATAACACATTGTAGTAGAAACAACATTACATATATATCTGGATCTACTAAAAACATTTTGGTTTAGAGACCTTCTTCTTTCCATGTACATATCTGTTATTCCCATGTCACAAACCATCATCATAGTTTGGAAATCACTTTGGCATGACTTACTATACATTTTTAGGTATAAAAATTCCATAAACTTGCATATGCTATACTTACAACACCATTAAAACAATGTGTCCTTAATGTTGTGATGTCACCACAAATACTCCTACTTATGTAGTTTGTCTACAAAAAAAAAGTTATTTCATACAAAGGTCCACACACAGAACGTCATACTTACCCCCTTGTTGCTGCTCTCTGACCTTCAGCTCCCCATCAAGCAGAGGATAGTCCACCAGCAATATGCGGGCCATTCGGCGGTTCAGGGTGCTCCGTCCCCACTTCTGCTGCCAGGGGGCCTTTCCCAGTTGGACCACTGCTATCACCTTGGTCCAGTGACGCAGGTCATCCCACCACTTGCAGCAATACAGGCTACAGCGCCTATGGATCCCCAAAGTCTGCACTTTAGACGTGATGGCCCTGTAGATAGCTTTATCGAATGGGGCTGACCTAATATAAGAAAAAACATTTAAAAAAATATTAAATGTGTTAATGGTCTCAGCATATAAATATTTATAAATTATAAATAAACATTTGTTGAAGAACATTTTTAGAACAACACTTGTAAGTGTTTTGTAAACGTATGAATGAGGTCTCTTTATCTAATTTAAGTTTACAAGCATTATTTTTGTGTATCGATGCACACATAAATTGAACTAAATAACTCATCACTCTGGAATCTTAACTATATGTATATATATCTATACATAGGTCTTAGATCTATATCGTTATGTATTTTCTGAGTATGTGTTATGCTAAAAAGGAAAGTTATCCATGATAATACTTCTATATATGAAAGCTACAACAGTAATTCAGATCCTATAGCATGTGCCTAAAAATAGCTATCTACAGCCTATGTGTTTGTATGTTTTCTGATTTTACCCATAATATATTGAAGACAACTATTGATATAGGTGTCCATAACATATTTATCTGTATTTCTAGCCCACATTGTCTGTGTGTACCTTACACTCTTCCAATGTGTATGTATCAGTAAAAGTGTGTTAGTTGTATAATAATATATTTAATATAAATGTTATAAATGTATCATTATTTTATTTATTTAGTGTTTTATAGAGTGCGAACATGCCCATTAGGGTATCAGAGCGCTTTACAGAGATAACAAGTTGCATACAAGTAAGACGTAGGTAGGGGGGTGAAACATTTGGGACTAAAACAAGTGCATACAATTTTCAAGTCGAAATGTAGAGAAAGTCCAAGAGTTACATGTGTGGGAGTACAGGGAGGTGCAAGGTGGATAGCAGCTGGTCAGTCCAAGGTGTAGTAGCAACAAAATATAGCTAACATTTTATTATATGTATAGTGTAGTTATATCTGCATTGTAATGTTAGCAAACACTTTTAATGTATATGCAAGCTAATATTACATAAGCATGACATACCATCCTGTACCCCCATTGTGAATTAAACACTCACAAATTGACTTTTTCGACAGTCGTATCATTATACTTGTGACAAGTACAACCCAATGGAAGCACGTATCATTGTATTTTTTTTTTAAACATGTCTTAACTACATTTATAGACATCATTTGCCATATTGTTCCTCGTAGGTTAACTTACCATGTGTTAAATCAACACAATGATGAAAGAACACATTATTGTTCTATCCGTGAAAAAAATATTGTGTTACTAGCCAGATACATACAAGAAATATTTTTTCTACCTGTTGCTGTGGCATGCCATACAGTTGTGTATACTTGGACAAGACATCATCAGTGAGAATCTCCAACTCATCAGGTGTGAAGTTAGGGGCCCTGTCTTCAGTACTTTCCACCATGGCCACCACCAGTTCAGGGGAAGCAACAAAATGTGACGTGGTCTGTACTGTGCCAATGCTAGGAGGCAAGTGAAAACCCATTACAGAATGCGGACATCACTGCGACTTATACATGTGTCAACTGACATATTAAAAAAACATTGGATGGTGTCAAATCCATCGGCACACGTTCACCTGTCGATGTGTACTCCTTTGGTGGATGTTACATCTCCTAGACATACTATTTATGTCTGTCATGACACAGAAGTCAGGCAGTCATCATTTGCAGAGAGACCACAAGTACTTTAATATAAACCTCACTAGCAATAGCTAAAATGGAGGCTTATGTGACGAAAACACTGTTAACATCATAAATGTCAGACATATAATTTAAAAAGTTGTATACGTGCAATAGTGGAAGTCATCATTATACATATATTGTACAACCACCCAGTTTTCAAGTACTGTAGAAGTAGTGAAGGCACATTGTTATGCTTAGGGAGGCATTCACATGTTATTGGTGCCATTGATGGGACACACATTGTCTTTGGTCCACCACATAACAGAGAACAAGTATACCGCAACAGGAAATATTTTCATTCTGTAAATGTGCACATTTTTTGCAGTCCCAGTCTGTATATCACAAGAGTCTGTGCACACTTCCCTGGATCCAACCATGATTTTTTGGTGCTACGCAATAGGAGCATAGATCAGCAAATGACACAACTTGGAAATGTGAGTGCCTAGCTTGTTGGTAAGTGCTCAGTGTAAATATATTTTTAAATGCCTAAAATTGCTATCTCAACATTGCAGTCTAAAACCACTTTATCTCACATTATATTCATATTTTATGTTTTCTAGGAGATACAGCTTATCCTAATAGACCATTGTTGTTTTCATCTCTGAGAAATCCAACAACTCCAGGTGAAGTCTGCTCCAGTGAGGCACAAGTTAAAACTCGGAGACCAGCGGAGTGGGCTTTTTGGTTCCTGATAGCAAGATTTTGTTGTTTGGATAATTCTGGCAGAGCCATCCTTTACTCACCTGATAAGGTGTACAAAATTACCATGCTCTGTTGGATGCTGCACAACATTGCCCTGCAGTGGAACATTCCTTTCTTCCCAGATGATGACTACAATGAGGAGGTCCTGGGTGATGTTGAAGAATTGCCAAATGAATATGGCAGTGGTGAAGAAGTAAATTACTTGCATCAAGATGTCAGACAACTTCTTCTCATGAGGGTAACTATATGTTAATTGAAATTCATGCAAATGTAACAGTCTTTATATACAGGTGATAGATTGCTGCAGTCTTTCCTGAAGTAGTAAGTTTAGGTATATGTCCACATAAGGTGGTTGTAGACTGTGATGTTTTCCACTGTCTTCACTACATGGCAGAGTGGAATTCCTTGTATATGATACAGTAATTTTGTTAATTGCTACGTGGAAAGGTGACCTTTTTAAGTGGCAACATTGTGGTCCAGTCCTCCTTTTGAGTGTATTTAATTATTGTTTTAACATCACTTATTGTCTTTAAACATGCATCTTTTCCCATAGGTCACCACACACTGCCATCTTCAGTAGCACAAATAAATCGCTGGTGACTTACTGAATGGGTAAGTTACCTTGCTTGTGTTGTACAGATGTAAAAGAATATGAATTGATTTCCTGTTGTTGTACTTTGTATGCTCTTACATTAAAAAATGAAATCACTGCTGACATAATTGCAGTGTTTATAGGGATTCCTCTGTGTGAGTATGTACGTATGTAATGTGATGGTCATAGTATATACTTAAAATTGTAAATCACCATGTATTAAAATGCATGAAGGACATAAGATGATGATGATTTTGTTGTATGTAATAAATGGAATTTTCATCCCAAGTACATCAATGTTTGTGTAATTTTGTCAGACAGCCATAAACATATTAGTAAATATCACTAATTAACTATGATCATTGTAAAAGTCTGTATGTGGAGTATCTTTAGAATTTGACACAATATAAACATTTCCTACCACAACATTTTGACAATCCAGCAAAAAGTAGAACAAAAAACTGTTTAAATGTTTTCAAAAACAAATTGTATTCTAATTCACACATATATTGAATAAGGTGGGATACAATGACAAGAGAAATGATGGAATATCAAATAAAAAAGTATATTTATATCAGACACAGGACACAGAATTGACCCAAGAATTAATGTTACTGTTTCAGAGGAGGAAATTACTTGCGCCTCTCGATAGTGATTTTGGTGTGATCCTCTCCCACTGGCCTTGATGAGCGACTCCATGTCAGGTTGACTGTTGCTCCGCAGTTGCAGGGTTAGAGGTGATGGCAGGAGGATTTTTGTGGAGGAGCCTGGTGGATGGTACATAGATATTGAGGGTGCACAGAAAGGGGGACCGACTAATAGCCCTGCATATGTCCCTAAAGCCACCTTGCACCACCCGAGACAGGGAGCACCAGACAGATATCTGCCTCTCAATGAGGTAATTGTACTCCCCCTGCAACTGTTTGATGTCACCTATGAGCTGGTTGTTGTCAGTGGCCTCACTCTGCTGTCCAAATGATGGCCTACCCCTACCCACACTACTCTGTGGCCTTTGCACAGTTGGCACAACCACACTGGGTCCTAGTTTAATTGCAGATGTTGTTGCCAATACGGGAGCCAGGTCTGGGTTGTGTACTGCAAAAGTTGTTTGTAATGTTGCCCACAGGGATTAGTGACAACGAATGCCTGTTGGGGAGGGGGAGAAACAACATGAGTGGTATTACGGCTGGTAGGCAGAGTGAGGATCAGCCTAGCAGCCTCTCCAGGCACACTTGACGGACCAGGCTGCTCCTCATTGAGATCAGGACCAGCAGGAGCTGTGCCCTCAATGAAGGCTTTTGCAGGAGTTGGAACTGTGGTTGGAGTTGTAGGTGTTGTTTCAGGAACTTCTGCTCTGGGAGCTGATCAACAATATTAAATAAAATGATGATTAGTAGTATAAATCTGTGTGTAATAGTGTAATGTTAATTGTAAGCATCAACAACAGACCCCGCTGTTTAGAACATACAGAGGGAAGGGAAGAGGTCGTCTGCGGGGGTCTGCTCGCCAACAAGTCTCCTCCTCCTTCTCTCCTGTTCGCCCAACTGGCTCCGCAGGGAAGCAGCTCTAGATCCCCCATCTTAGAGCATGTTGGACCCGTGGGAGGTCGGATGTCCCATTTTCTACAAAATTGGAATTCTGTTGCGTCAGATCTTTGGGTTTTGAATCTTGTGGAAAATGGGTACGCCCTTCCTTTCCGGGAGTTTCCCCCTCTTTTCATCCCTCGCCAGGGCTGGTGTTCGGATGACCATCTGTTGATCCTGCAACAAGAGGTCCTGTCCTTGCTACAGAAAGGTGCGATAGAGGTTGTTCCGGAGCAGGAAAGGGGTCAGGGATGCTACTCCCAGTATATCCTGATCCCCAAAAAGGACGGGCGATTGAGACCAATCCTAGACCTCAGGATCTTGATTTTTTACCTCAAACAGGAGAAATTCAAGATGTTGACCCTAGCTCAGGTTCTGCTGGCGCTGCAGCAGGCAGACTGGATGGTGTTGATCAATTTACAGGCTGCGTATTTTCACATTCCCATCCTAGAGTCGCATCGGAAGTATCTCCGTTTTACAGTGGGGTCTCAACAATACCAGTTTGCTGTCCTCCCGTTTGGTCTTACATCTGCACCACGGGTCTTCCCAAAGGTGATGGCGGTGGTAGCAGCACATCGCAGAAGGTCGGGGATTCCTGTTTTCCCCTATCTGGACGAATGACTACTCAAAGCAAAGTCGCAAGAGATAGTGCTGCATCATTTGCAAGAGACAACGCGTCTGTTGTTCGACTTGGGTTTTTCCATAAATGTACCCAAATCTCACCTGGTGCCCTCTCAGCGCAACCTGTTCATAGGGGCAGTACTGGACACTACTGTGAGTCATGCTTTCCCGCCTCCTCAGAGGATTCTAGACATACAAGCTATGATTCCAATGTTTCAAGATGGATCGGCTGTTCCAGTCCTGAAGGTGTTGCGCCTGTTTGGTCTGTTCACTTCCTGCTTACTGTTGGTCAACCATGCACGCTGGCACATGAGGACACTCCAGTGGTGCCTCTGCAGGCAGTGGTTTAAACACAACGGGGATCTCAGGGAGGTGGTCAGAATCTCCCGAGACACTGCAGCGGAGCTGTTATGGTGGAGTGTTCCAAGCAACCTGTCTCGGGGAAGCCATTTCAACCTCCTTCTCCAGCGGCCACAGTGATAACGGATGCCTCCACTCTGGGGTGGGAGCTCATCTGGGGGATCTGGAGATCAAGAGCCTTTGGTCTCCAGAGGAAAGATTGCTTTACATCAATCTTTTAGAATTGCGGCGATACGTTTGTCTCTCAAGGCCTTTCTTCCCTCCCTTCACGGTCAGTCAGTTCACGTCCTGACGGACAACACTACCGCAATGTGGTACATAAACAAACAGGGAGGAGTCTGGTCATATTGTCTCTGCAGAGAGGCTCTGCGGCTCTGGTCCTGGGCTCAAGACCATCAGACTAGAGTGATTGCGAATCATCTGGCCGGAGTGCTGAATGTGCGTGCGGACAGTCTCAGTCGGCAGTTCTCGGCCGATCACGAGTGGCATCTTCTTCTGGAGGTGGTCCATCACATTTTCAGGATGTGGGGGTTTAGGACCTGTTTGCCACTCACGAGAAAGCGCACTGCCCGTCGTTCTGCAGCCTCCAGTATCTGATGCAGGGAGCGTTGGGGAACGCATTTCAGTTAGATTGGGGCTCACAGCTTCTTTACACATTTCCTCCCATACCCTTGATTCCTCGGGTTCTGAGGAAGATTCGCCAAGACCGGGCCCAAGTCATATTGATCGCCCCGGATTGGCCAAAAAGAGTGTGGTACACAGACCTCCTTCACCTCTCATCGCACCCTCCGCCTCTCAGGGCAGACCTCTTCTCGCAGTCCCAGGGGCAGGTTCTACTCCCCCACCTCCAGAGTCTGCACCTTCAAGCCTGGAGATTGACCGGGGCAACCGGAGTTTTCTCTCTCCCACCAGATGTGGTGGATGTTATTTTATCGGCCAGAAGACACTCCACCAAATCTGTCTATTCTGGTAACATAACATAACATGTGTATTTGTAAAGCGCACGATTACCCGTAGGTGTCTTGGCGCTGAATAACAGATGTTTATTGTTACCCAACTCAATGGTACTCATTTTATCGACCTCAGATGGATGAAAGGCTGAGTGGACCCGCCGGGATTTGAACCTGTGACCATGAGGTTGAACACAGGCCCCTGCAGAGGCTGCATTAGCCCTCTGAGCCACCAGACCCGGCTTGGTAGGTGGGCGAAGTTTGTTAAATGGTGCGGAGAGAGATCAATTGATCCTTTGCAGGCCCATTTGTCTGATATTCTGAGTTTCACTCTTTCCTTGGCTCAACAGGATTGTGCTGTAGCAACTGCTAAAGGCTACTTGTCTGCCTTGTCGGCCTTTCTTTGCTTACCAGACCAACATAAGTCTCCTATAGTCATGAGATTCATTAAGGGTCTCACTAACAGGTTTCCTCCCACTCCATTTATCAAGCCTCAGTGGGATTTAAATTTAGTTCTTACTTTCCTTATGGGGTCCCCCTTTGAGCCTCTACATAGTTGTCCGTTGAGTCTCTGTCATTCAAGACAAGTTTTCGGATTGCGATTAATTAGGCCAGGAGGGTTAGTGAGCTACAGACTCTTAGTTCTAAGACTCCTTTCACCTCTATTCATGCAGATGGTTCTTTGGACCAGAGCTGTTTTCCTGCCTAAGGTGGTCACTCCTTTCCACCTAGGGCAATCTATAACTATCCCCCTTTTCTATCCTCTCCTGCACCCTTCTAAGGAGGAGGAGAGACTTCACCGCCTGGACCTTAAGAGGGCGGTCAGCTTCTACCTGGACAGGGCTGAAGACTTCAGGTTGGACAACCAACTCTTCGTTGGATACGTGGGAAAAATGAAGGGCAAGGCTGTCCACAAGCGAATGCCGTCCAGGTGGATCATCCTCTGCATCAATATCTGCTACGCCTTGGCCAAGAAGGTGCCTCCTGAAGGTATTCAAGCTCATTCCACCTGAGCTACGTCTTTTTCTTCGGCTTTGGCTAGAGGTGTCCCTGTTTTAGACATCTGCAAGGCGGCACCTTGGGCCTCCTTCCACCCTTTTGGGAAGCATTACTGCTTATATTCAGAGGTGAGGAGGAACGGTCACTTTGCACGTTCTGTGCTGCAGGATTTTTTGGTATAGGTAGGCGGACACCCTTCCCCGGGAGCAGGACTACTTGGGGATTCAGTTCAAAAGGTGAGGAATCCACAGGCAGATGCATCCATCAGGAGAACAAGTAACTTACCTTCGGTAACGCTTTTTCTGGTGGATACAGCATCTGCCTGTGGATTCCTCACTGACCCACCCGCCTCCCCGTTGTCTGCCTACTTATACCGAAAAGAATTTTGGGTATGACATTCTTGTATTTCATTGTCATTTGAAATGATATGATGCTTGTCGCTGGGAAATGTCTCTATTTTTGAATTTCCAGTTTCCTTTTTTCTTTGAATCGTATACTGTGTATATTTGTGCAAATTTTGTATACTGTGTATACTTGTGAAATGTTGTCGGTTCACCCGTTCGCCTCGAAGGCACGGAAAAAATGGGTGGGACTGACGTAAGCACGCCGACGAGGTCTTTTTATGGCTCCAATGACGTCACGCGGAGTCGCGAGCGGAGCCGCACCATTGTGACGTCCTCATTGACGTGGGAGAGCTATGAAAAATGTTTCTGTGGAATGCTGTGCAAGGGGTAATTGAAAAGGTGAGGAATCCACAGGCAGATACTGTATCCACCAGAAAAAGCGTTTCCTAAGGTAAGTAACTTGTTCTTTACACTTCTTCAGTCAGACTTAGAAACACAAAGATTACATTACTAACATCAAGTAACATGGTCAGTATTTCTATCACATCACACTTGTAAGTCATCTGCCTAGAGTTATATCCAGTCCTTTATCATGTTGAGCTTCCTTACACATCCAAATATTGTCATTGATAATTTATATCTGATCCCTACATCGTGTTAATTTCACATATGCATCACATTATGCATACCCTGTAAAGGGGAACAAGCACATGTAAATGCTTCAAAATGTTTTTACACAGTAGCTCCAATGGAGTATATTTAAAAAAAAAACATAGGTTACACATTGTAAGTCTGAAACCACAGGCACACGTAACCCTCCTTAAACTATGTATGCTTTGTAAAGTGTGAACATGGCTTTTTTTAAAGTCCAGAATGTATTATGATGAGAGTGAGACATCACATACAGCAATATTATCAATTACGAAGCATTATGGCAGTTGTGTACTGCACTATAGAATAACTTAGTAAAGGAAATTAAATAACTTTGCCGGATTATTGCACATAAAGAGTTATTAAAAATTCAAACACTAATAGTGAGGAATTGGAGTGTATTATAAGGTATGGTGGTGCAACGTCACAGTGCAGTACACTTACCAACCCCTTTAGTAGCCTTAGGTTTCGTTTGTAAATCCTTCAGCTCAACCCTGGGTACCTGTGTCTCTGGAGAGCAAGGCTTACAGAAAGGAACAAGTGTAAAACATTTAAACAGCACCAAAACAATTGAAGAAGACATTGACAAGACACCAAGGAAACCCGACACCAGTTTATAAAAATAGACTGTATTTTATGTATTTTTAGACACCACAATGAAAAAGATCCACCAGAGAGTTCTGGAGATATCGACTTTAAAAGGTATTGTAAATCAAAGCATTTCACTTCAATGCCACCGAGCACTGGCAAATTCAACTAATTTTCAGCGAAAGGTTGGACTAGATGTAATGCGCTCATTTAGAGTCACTTTAGGTGACCAACTCCAGTAGGCAGCCAGTCAGGGGGACCAACAAGGTCCTGAGAATCAGTTACCTCTGCAGGTGAAGCAGTCTCCAGGCACTTTATCCCCTATGCAATGGATCCCTATGGAAGTGGTACTGATGCAAGGGATGAAGGATGCTGAAGATGCTCAAGGATGCTGTAGATACGGTGCGGTCGACGGGGGGTCTTCCCGTGGCTACTACTCAATTCACAAAGGGTGTGAGTCGATCTTGGTCACAGGGTAAATGTCCCTTGAGGTCCTCTCGGGGTTCGCAAAAGTCCAGTCACCACTTTGCTATCAGTCACCTAGTATAGCGGTCACAGCCAAATCATTCCCTGAGTGATAACTCAGCTTCTGGGTGACCAAGCTGCATTCCGATGACTGTCCTGAGCCCAATGAACTCTGGTGCAACTTTTAGCATTGGGTCCTGTTCTTTGGTGTTGTACGGTGGCGTTTGGAGGCGGCTTGAAGATTCTGGGCTACCAACTTGCCCCTGCAGGCTTCTCAGCTGTTGTGTCCCTGTGCTGTAAACAGGAGGCCAGGGTGGGTAACAATATATCAAGTTAAACCTAAAAGTGGAAAACAGGTGGTTTTGTTAGCTTTCTGTGCTCTCCCAAAGCCATTCAAGTCAGTGCATGTGCAGAATAACATGGAGAATTTAAAAAAAAGAGTATATGACTTCATATGCAATTCCCCAATTTTGTACAAACATATAATGTCTTTATGAGATAAAGAATTTAACATGGGATGATTCAGCATACTTTTGAGATGTAAACTAGTCCCTCATGCATTGCAATGCAAAGCATCCATAGGGGGTGAAATAGCCAATAGAATGAGGTGAAAAAGAAACACTCGAGTGGGTGGAACCATAGCCTACCCTTTGTACATTTTAAAGACTGGATAACAAAATGTCAAGTTAGACCTAAAAATTGGAAAACACGTAGTTTTATTAGCTTCCAGTGTGTCCAAAGTGGTTCAAGTCAGTGAATGTGCAGAATAACATGGAGGGATTATGATGTCGGGTGGACCGCCACAGACAGGCCGTCGGTGTCGGTCCGCCCGACATCTATGACAGCGGTCCGACCACTGAATTATGATACCAGCGGTCAGAGTGCAACGGGCGGGGGAAAGACCGCCACCTCCGACAGGCTCAAGGAGCCCGTAGGGGCGGCGATCGGAGCCTAATCCCTACAATAGAGGCAGTGCCTGCGGAGACACCGCCATAGGGATTAGGATGTCAGTTTCCGACAGCCTTTTCATGGCGGTCCGCCCACCATGAAAAGGCTGTCAGAAATGGACTGTGGGGGCCCCTCTCAGGGCGCCTGTCCCCTGTAGACCTCTGCGATGTGGCCTGGAGTATAAAAATCCATGCACGTATGCCAGGCACCACATGGTGCCTGACACACGGTGCATGGGTGTTTAAAAACATCCCTTTTCATATTGTGGCTTGTGCTGCTGCCCTTTTCTGGCCCCCAGCACAAGCTGCAATAGAAAAAAGGGATGTTTCCGACCGATGACATGGCGGTTGCATCTTAATCTGGCGGGTGGGACCTCCGACTACTTGTCGGGCGGTCCCACTCCTGCTTCGATGGCAGGCGCAGGCCCAGAGAGTTTAAAAAAAAAAAAAGTATATGCCTTCATATGTAATGGGCACTACAGTCATCCCAATATATTACAATCATGGCCAGTGGACTTATGCACCAACAGTGTTGTCAGCATAATTATGGATTTTCCGCACATGACACAATCTATCATCTTCTGCATAATTTGCAGATTTTAACAAAAAAGTTGTTTCAAGCTCAAATGAATCTGAAGTTACTAAAAACAATATAGCAGATGTTTCTGTGTAGTGGCAAGCCTTTTGATGCTCAAGCAGATTGCTGATTGTTGTATTTATGTGTTACACCGATGCTAATGAAGTGAATCATTTGCCTATACAGTGCTAATGTGTAAAAATGAAAAAATAGTGAAGTATCACTGCTTTAAAATATGATGCATCATGTCACATTGTTTGCCTTATTGCCACATAAATTAGTCAACCTGCCACATAATTTGGTCGTACCCAACTGCGTAATTCAAGTGGCCCTGATTACAATACAATCTCCTTTGCCATGCTGTACACTGCTACTTTAAAAAAAAACATTTATTATTGTGAATTTTCTGACAAAACATAGTCATGTTACAGATATATGATTGATTCCACGAGCACAACAGCTAATGTGGGGAAGGAACTGAGGTATACCAGATCTGAAAGGGTGAAAGTCACTGGCATGGTTGGGGGTAATAGGGGAGGGTCCTGTCGATTGCCTCTGCATGTGTCTCACGGGAAAGAATGCCTGCAAGGGCCCAGGCCGCACTGTTGGGGTTCCCCAAAATTCTAAACTTCAGGATTTATTTCATAAGAATAGAGGGGAGCAGGAAGGGGGTCTCACCACTAGGATAATAACAGCATGCATGGGGCATCCGAACTGAGGACAGAATACAAATGGCGGAACAGGGACTGGTAGGTCCTCCTGCCAGGGAAAAGCTAGTGGGAATGGACCCGCTGCTCACAGGGGTATGACAGCGTCCGGGGAGGGTCATAACTATAATTCGCTAGTCTACCATGTACAGTGTTCTCATAAATTATGTAATTTGAGATGTCATAACTGTTGTCATGAATGCTAAAATTATACATGGCAAAAGTGATGTTATATGAAAGGGTATAAGAAGTGCATCGTAAAGGCGCGAGTTATAGTTAATATAGTGTGGTTACGAGTTGACAACACTGTATACGGAGGTGTGCGAGCTATAGTAATTTGAAGGTGGTGCATAAATTAGTATAACTTTAACTTTAGAATTTCTAATGTTTGCGTAGTTGAAATTTGGTTTGCATATAAAGTATAAATACAGTTATAGTAATTTAAAGGTGGTGCGTAAATTATACATTTTAGATATGACTATATCTTTAGAATTTCTAATGTTTGTGTAGTAGTATGGTTTGTATAAAAAGAATAAATAAAGTTTTCCTAACTATACCTAAGCTTTCACCTTTGTTTTTTTGATTGAATTTCAATAGTTTTTATTTTTTGCTAAAAAAAGTGTTTCAAATCATAGAGTCTAGTGTTGTCTAGTGGAGTGTCATTAAATGGAGTGTCAGAGTACAGTGGAGGAGTGTGCCTTAGAGTATAATGTCACAGTGAAGTGTAGTAGAGTGTAGTGGCGTAGAGGGGAGTGGCATAGAGTTGAGTGGCATAGAGTGGAATAGCGTACATTGGAATAGCGTAGAGTGGATTGGTGTACAGTAGAGTGGTATAGAGTGGAATAGCGTTGAGTGGAGTGGCGTACAGTGAAGTGGCGTAGAGTGGAGCGGCGTAGAGTGGAGTGGTGTAGAGTGTAGCAGCGTACATTGGAATAGCGTAGAGTGGATTGGTGTACAGTAGAGTGGTGCAGAGTGGAATATCGTTGAATGGAGTGGCGTAGAGTGGAGTGGCACAGAGTCGAATAGAGTGGTGTAGAGTGGTGCGGCATAGAGTTGAGTGGCCAAGAGTTGAGTGGCGTACACTGAAATAGCAGAGTGGAGGTTCGTAGAGTCGAGTGGCATAGAGATGAGTGACATAGAGTTGAGTGGCATAGAGTCGAGTGGCATAAAGCTGAGTGGCAAAGATTGGAATAACGTAGAGTGCAGCATAGAGTGGAGTGGCGTAGAGTGGAGTGCCATAGAGTCGAATACCATAGAGTGGAATGGCATAGAGCAGAGTGGCGTAGAGTCGAGTCGAGTGGCATAGAGTGGAGTGGCATAGAGTGGAGTGGTGTAAAGTGAAATCCATAGAGTGGTGTAGAGTGCAGTGGCATGGAGTTGAGTGACATATAGTAGACTGGCGGCAGAGAGGAGTGGCATAACGTAGAGTGGAGTGGTGTAGAGTGCAGTGGCATGGAGTGGAATAGCCTAGAGCGGAGTGGAGTAGAGTGAAGTAGCATAGACTGAAGTGGCGTGGAGTGGAATAGCTTAGACTGGATTGGCGTGGAGTGGCGTAGAGTGGAGTTTGTAGAGCGGAATAGGGTAGAGTGGAGTGTGGTCGAGTAGAGTAGCATATTGTTCAGTGACAGAGTGGAGTGAATGAAAAGTGGAATTGTGTAGAGTGTAGTGGCGTGGAGTGGAGTGGTGTACAGTGGAAAACCGTAAAGTGCAGTGGCATAGAGTTAAGTGGCGCAAAGTGGAATAGCATAGAATGGAGTAATGTAGAGTGGAGTGGTGTAGAGGGGAGTGGTGTAGAGGGGAATAGCATAGAGTGGAGTGATGTAGTGTGGAGTGGCAGAGATCAGTGACGCAGAGTCCAGTGGCATAGAGTGGAGTGTTATCGAGTGGAATAGCATAGAGTAGAGTGGCATAGAGTGGAGTGGCGTAGAGTGGAATAGCGTAGAGTGAAGTGGCGTTGAGTGGAGTGGCGTACAGTGGAATAGCGTAAAGTGGCGTGGTTAAGAGTGGAGTGGCATAGAGTGGACTGGCACAGAGTTCAGTGGCGTAGTGTGCAGTGGCATAGAGTGGAGTGGCATACAGCAGAATAGCATAAGTGGAGTGGCACAGAGAGGAGTGGTGTAGAGTGGAGTGGCATATAGTGGAATGGTGTGTTGTGGAGTGGAGTCGCGTGTTGTAGAGTGGAGTGATGTGTCATGGACTGGAGTGGCATGTAGTTGAGTGTAAGTTAAACCGACCTAGAGAGAAAATAGGTCAACTAATGTAGATTAAATTTTGCAGGAATATATATTATGGGGTGGAATAGGTCCTTTTTGGTAGTAGATCTACATTGGTTCTGTAGTGTTAAAGTTATAAGGAACAAATATGTATTGCTATATTGTGCCACGTTATACCATGGTTATTTCACGGTATACTGATGTACATGCCAATGACAAAGCAGTATATAATTAGCTAATGATTGCCTTAACAAAAGTAAAAGGCAGCCATATTGTTTAACCCTCACTTAGTCGACTTTCTGGGCTTTAAGTGGAAGTATAGTGTACTACTGTAGCATGAGTGCAAAGGAAAGAATGAAGCAATTTAGATAAGTCTGTAAAGGTAAGGAACACTAGTTTTATTAATTTATATTTCTTTTTTTAAGTTTACGGAGTACCGCGCTAGTACCTAGTAAATATTGTGGTAGTTACAGAAAGACTAAAAAATAAAATATTTAAAAATACACTGTAGTACACTATATTTGTGAACTATATTGTAGTACAGTGTATTTTTAATTTTAGAAAAAGGTATTTTTGGAAAGAGCTGCAGTACTTTCCAAGTAGTACCGCGGTACTCACAAATGCAGACTAAGTATGGGCTAAACAAGGTGAGTGCCTTTTACTTTTGTAAAGGCAGTCATTAGCCAATCATATACCGCTTTGTTATTGGCATTACTACGGTATACCGCAGCCCAATATATCACAATATTTGTATGCCTTATAAATTTAAAACTACATAACCAAATTACATCTAGTACCAAAAATGGTCCTTTCCAAATCATAATCTATATTACTGTCAATTTCAAAATCAGACTGGACATTCTGGCGCTACATCTGTCTAAAGAGTCTATAGAAAATGCATTGGTGGAAAAAGACCTTTTGGGACCCCCTTTTTTCTTTGCACCCCCTTAACAAATCACTGCGAAACAATGCATCATCTGGCAATGTAGAAAAAGGAAGATTCGTCAAACTGTGGCTAGGTTTTTAGCAGGGAAAAATCTGAGGAAATCCTATCTTTGGGAATCTTAACGGTAACTACAGAGTGACTACTGCCACTCTGTAATATCTGTCTATCTAGCTATCTGTTTATCTATCTGTCCATCTATCTATATGTATGTATATTGTAGGAACGTGCCCTTTTTGACATGGTCACCTCCACGTTTGCTTGGTATTTGATGTGAATTCAACTGGAGGTGCACTGGGTTCCTGCTAGCCAGGTCCCCAATGCCAGATCTCTATCCCAAAAACTGTGCAATTGTACCCCAATTGGCAATATTTTTAGCACTCCCTGCAAGTCCCTAGTAAGAGGTACCCCTGGCACCTAGGACAAGGAGGCTAAAAAGGGACCTTAAAGGCTGCAGCACAAATTGCGCCACCCTAAAGGACCCCTCACCAAACACATCTGGGCTGCCACTGCAGGCTGCATGTCTTGGTGCAGACAGAAGTGAAAACAAGATATGGCACTCAACCCTGTGTGCCATGCCCGCAGATGCTGCATGCAGTATAGGTAAGTCACCCCTATGGCAGACCTTACAGCCCTAAGGCAGGGTGCACTATACTACATGTAAGGGCCTATCTGCACAAGCAGATACGCCCCTGTGCTGGTCAACTCTATTGCTGCCAGTACAAGTGAACAGGGAAGCCAGTTTGAGTACCTGTGCTGGACACTGGTGAAAACGGGTTCCCCAGCTCCATGATGGCTGCACTGAAAATAGGGATGTTTGGTTTCAAACATCTTGTAATACTATAACCACACTGATGCCAGCATTGAATGTATTGATACATGCACACAAAGGGCACCTTAGAGGTGCCCCCTGAAAACATACAAGCTACTAATGTGCTGACGGACTGGTTTTCGCCAGCCTGCCATCAGAGACAGGTTTCTGACCCACAAAGGTGAGGGCTTTGCTCTCATGAGGTCAGAAATCAAGCCTACTTTAGCAAAAGACATCTCATCCTGCAGCTGTCATGCCTCCAAAGCCTATGAGGACGGCATGCCTTCAATAAAGACTCAAGAACTCCTGTGAAGTAGTGGAGCTGCTCCCCTGTATCCTGCGGGCATCCCAAGAAGAACTATGAGGACTCCGGAACCGACCGCACGCAACCTGGGAGTCATCCTCGACTCAACGCTCTCCATGGCCAAGCAAGTCAACGCAGTCTCCTCCTCCTGCTTCAACACCCTCCGCATGCTTCGCAAGATCTACAGGTGGATCCCGACAGACACAAGAAGGACAGTCACCCAGGCCCACGTCAGTAGCAGACTTGACTATGGGAACGCCCTCTACGCGGGAGCCCGGCCAAGCTCATCAAGCGACTGCAACGCATACAAAACGCCTCCGCACGCCTGATCCTCGACATACCACGCCACAGCCACATCACCCCCACCTGAGGAACCTGCACTGGCTCCCCGTCGACAGGAGGATCTCCTTCAAACTCCTCATCCACGCACACAAGGCACTCCACAAGACTGGCCCAGCCTACCTCAACAGACGACTCTTCTTCTACGTCCCCAACCGCCAGCTCCGCTCCGCCGACCTCTCCCTCGCCACCGTCCCTCGCATTGGAAGAACAACCACCGGCAGCAGATCCTTCTCACACCTCGCCGCCAAGACCTGGAACACCCTCCCACTAAGCCTACGACAGACCCAAGACCTGCTGACCTTCAGGAGGCTACTCAAGACCTGGCTGTTCGACCAGTAGCAGCACCCCCCCCTTTTCTCTCCCCAGCGCCTTGAGACCCTCGCGGGTAGGTAGTGCGCTCTACAAATTCTGTGATTGATTGATTGATTGACCAAAAACCCGACACCGCTAAGCACCATTGCACCCGAGCCCCCCAGTCCATGCTGAAGTGGGCTAACGGTGTTAGAGTGTCCCTAAGCCTTCAAGAGACCGAGTTCACTTTGGGTTCACCCCTTGTGAACTCCCCGACGTTGCCTGCAGCCTCTGTTTGCGGGCCCCTTCAACTGTGGGTGCTCATGGACGAAGAAACCCAACACCACAAAGTCCCTCTGCACCTGGCCGGCCCTGGCCCAAGGAGAAGAGGACAACCAGTGTCCCTGCGTCCCCTAGCATTGCAAGACTTGAGCCCTTTGCGTGGTTCAACCCAACTGGCCTCGCAGTCAAAACCTGCAGCTTCTCTTCACCAAAACCGATCCCCCTTGACTAGCCTTTGGCACCCAATGTGGTATTGCACCACTGCACACGGCCGCACTAGTGCCGCTGGAGGTGACCTGCTGGTGCTGCCTTGGACCTTGCCCATCACTCACCTTAGGTCCCGGAGATTGGTCTTGTAAGCCGATGTACTGTACCTGAATGTCGTATTTGTTTTCCTCTCATAGGATAACTCTGCAACTTTTGAAAAATGCACTAAGTGTTGACTTTTTAAAACGCAAAGTATTTCTCTTGCAAAACGTAGTTACCTGATGATATTGATTCCGGTACCTAAACATATATAAAGATACGTGTTATTTTTATAAACTGGTGTGGATCTCCCTATTGAGTTGTGGGCAGACTTTATTGACTATTGTGTATTTGCAGATGTCTAACACTCCTCTCTTATAAGCCTAAGGCTGCTCGATCCCATTACCCCCTAGAAGAGCACCTTGGAATTGCTAGAGCAAGCCCCTGTCCACTCATAAGGGAACCCCTGGACTCTATGCATGATATACCTCATTTTGATATATCCTATAATGAACTAGCTTTCTACATATATGCAGATATATGTATGTGTGTACATATATACATAATATATACATATATAAATATCTATATATATAGATAGATAGATATATATTCAATGAGTAAAATAAATGTTAAAGTAATGTTGTAGTTTGGTGAAATGTTCAGTAATTAGCAGATTCGTCAGAGTCATATCCAAATTGAGGAGCATCTTTGATCTATAGAAGCATACACCCAATACTCGGATCAAGTTCAGTGCCTGTATGACTGATTTTGCTCACTGGATAAAGACCAGCTGTCTACAGCTGAGCACCAACAAGACTGCAATTATTATCTTTGGGTAGAGCTCATCTGGTGGAGCTCCACCTGGTGGGCAACAGAATAAGGCCAACCCCCACCACCCACAACAAGAACCTCGGGTTCATCAACGAGAGCAAACCCAAATGACCACTCACGACTGAACTTTTATCCTCGACATCTTTTTTAATCTAGGTTGCCCCACGTCTATTCGCTATGGAATCTGCTCTCTCCATCTAGTTCTATCATAACAACTTTGTTCCTGGTATAGAGCATAACAGAAATTCCTTGCTAGCTGAGAGTTATCACGCATTGAATACTCGTATCGATTTGCCTATGATGTCTACAATGTTTATTATTGTTTCTAAGTACATCGCATGGACCGTGTTATTATTATCTACATTGTTGTCCCCATGTCTCTTGTGATGCCTCTCTATTTTGTCTTAATTTTGCTACTATGTAATTGTTAAGCGCTGAGATACCCTTTGGTTCATGTTCGCGCTATATAAAACTCTGAATAAATAAATGTGGTGCACCTATTGCTTGATACTCTTTTCTCCATAAAAAATCTATCACTTGACCAAGGGGATTTTCTGTGGTTAAGTATAAAAGCATTGTCTACAAACATTTGCAGGATCCAAGGAACATAAATCAGTGGAAGCTTTTGTGTCAATATCTTCAATGTTGCTATTTGCCTCAAGTAGAAATTGATACCTGCCGTCCCATGCATATTCTGCGGAGCTTAACATAAGAAACCATGCAGGTAGTCCTAAATTTCCCAGCAAACATTTCAGTTCTCCATGTCTTCTAAACCAATATTCATTTGTTGCTCGTTGACATGCCATAATGTTGATTAAGTTATATTCTAGAATCTCATCTTTCTCGTGCACTTTGTTAATGAAATCCTGGGCTATTATATTGTTAAACCCAGTTCTACTGTGCATAACATGTGCAACAGCATAAGAAGTAACAGAAAGTTCACTTTAATAGAGAAGTGTGAAAATGTAAGGTATGTGTTTACGAAAACGTGGATCATCTGAATATAATCTGGTAGCGAGGTACTCTGATGCTGAAATTTGAACAGGATGATTATTATACTGTCCACCTTTCCCGGTGGGGAATAAATAAGGATAACATCTTGCTTCTGAAGTTTTTCCCCACACACTAATAAGCTCTCCTCTAGCTTCTCTCATCTGATAATGTCCTAACGTATTACCCATCATTTCTCTACAGTGTATTGGGTGTATACTATAATGTCTATATATTTGTTCAGCTTCTTCCTGATTCATTGGTTGAAATTGTCCTCTTGCATCTTGTAATTGCCCACTTTCATCTTCTTTATAAAAGGTTAAATTGGTTGAAGAGATGAAGTTGAAAATGTCCAAATCTTTGTAGTGTATGTTGTTTTTTTAACTACAGTTTTCTGAACTTTGTCTATAATGACTAATTATTGCAAAATTTGTTTGCTCTTTGTAGGTACTCCATTGACCAAACCTACTAAAGGTTCCTCTATTTTACGTTGTATTTCAAGATTTCATATGTCAGTTGTGAAATCTAATGGAAGAAAAGCTTTTCCTATGAGGGCTTGTACTAATTCATGTGGCTGAAATCTTCCAGATTTGGATTGCAATCTAAGAATTGTTTGAAAAAGGATGAACAGTTTGTATTAAAAATACTTTCTCATCAATTAAGCTGGATTC
This sequence comes from Calotriton arnoldi, assembly GCA_963921515.1. Classification (NCBI taxonomy): domain Eukaryota; kingdom Metazoa; phylum Chordata; class Amphibia; order Caudata; family Salamandridae; genus Calotriton; species Calotriton arnoldi. The sequence goes on from CAWUFW010000277.1 coordinate 3,131,241, forward strand.
GTTCTAGTTTTCCTACATAGTAATTACAGATAATATGGTTTTGGCAAGGATCATATTTTGCTTCCATAAATAGATACTGAGTTAAATTTCTCTATGCTATGGTGCACTCAATCCAAGTTTTGTTAATAAGATTAATAATTTTAACTTGCTTATTACAATGTGTTCTTAGCAACAAATGCAAATCTTATTTGGTATTTCAGCAATTTTTTCTTGAAACTAAACAATATCCAATCCACAATTGCTGGAGTCCATTAAAGCATTTTCTGGTTGATTTTGAGTGAAAACAACCCGTGGGCAAACATCGTTTTGTGACATGGCATCTAAATATGTAGGGGCTTATTTACAAGGCCCTTGCGCCACTTTTGCGTCATTTTTAACATGGGAAAAGTGACGCAAACGTGGCGCAAGGGGCTTGTAAATCTGCCCCGTAGTTTTTATGTACTCTGGTACAGTGTTGACCTGAGCTGCATTATGGTGCAATAGCGCTGAATTCAGTTGTTCTAACTGCAATGATGGAGTTTTTACCAAGTATAAAGTGTGCACAAGTTTCCTAATTGTTGAATGATATGTAGAAAGCATTTTAACGTGATGAAAAGTGGTGCACTCAGGTGGAAAGAAGCTCAAGGGCTGCAGAAATACCCTATAGCTGTGGAGTGGGACACTCTATTAGTAAACTTATAGCGAGGGCTGCCCAGTCTAGCGCTTCCGTGTACCTTACTAGTTAACATATTTTATCATACCTGTGAGGCAGTGGCTTACTATTTGCCAGCACGCATTCGCTGATGGGCCTCTCCTTATATGCTTTTTCTTGCCTTTTTCCTGTTTCTGTTGCACCTGCCTAGAATCCACATGTGCATTTAGATTAGTCCAAGCCTTGATGATACTGCATAATAATCTACTGGCAATTGATGGCCCGGTGGGTATTGCGCTTCAAACCCAATGAACTTGTAATAGATTCAGACTGGAAAGGATTCTAGTTTACACCTCTAATTGTCCTGAATAGTGGTAGTGTTGCTGCATGTTCTCAAACGTTTGGCTGGTTGCATTAGTTGATGATAATAACCATGACTTCCTTCGTTTTTGTACGAAGTCAAAATAACCCTGTTTTGGAGACGCGCGAGCGCGCGAAAACAAGATGGCCGCCTCCCGGTGAGCTCCGTGACAAAGGGGCCCGTTTTCATCGCCGAACATCGCATTTCCAGTCAGAATTTACTGGAAATGAGTGTAGCAGCCTTGTGAAGCCTCACCTGTTGCTGTGGTGCTGTTTGTTTGCTGTTTGGGACGTCGGAAGTGCATTTTTTCTGCCACCTGCTCCAGCCTGTTCCAGCCTCGAGCTCTGCATTAAGGTACTGCCCAGATTTCCTGTCAGGGGGGCGGAGCATCTTCTCAGGAAAGGGCCTGGCTTTGGCCTAACCACTCCCACAGTCTGGTTTAGCTGCTGCACCAGCATTTTCAGTGAAGCAATTTCTGTACTTTTCTTACTCACTTGTTTCATTACATTTAATTACTCTTATTCATTTTATTATATGAAAATGGAGAATAAAAATCTGCAAAATCCTAATAATAAGAGGAAGAATCAGATTTCTCCTCCTCCAGTAAAATCTAAAGTGGTGGAATCCAGTGAGCCATCCTTGGCTTTAATTCTTGACGAGCTTCATGCATTGCGTGCAAATACTGATACCATTGCGTCCGAGATTAAAAACTTACGTAAGGATATGGCCAGCATGTTGATGAAAGTCTCAGATAATTCAATTAAAATACAAGACAATAAAGTAAAGATTGATGCTTTTACACCACTTGTGGCAAAAATTTCCCCCATGTCTACCCTTCTTCTGGATATGGAAAATCGTAACAGGCAATATAACTTGCGTATTTTTAATTTACCAGAGGAGGTTGAAGGCTCTAATTGCAGATTATACCTGGAAAATTTGTTAACTGGCCTTTTAAACATCAAATTTCCGGAGAAATTTGAAATTGATAAAGCGCATAGGATTCCATCCCATCGCAATCCTCAGCATACTAAGCCAAGGCAAATGATTTTTAAGGTACTGCGTCATCATCATTTGGTCATGATAAGGAAAGCAGCACAGGAAATTCCATCTTTAATAGTTAATGGCAACAGAATCTTTATTCACCAAGACTTTGCCAAAGAGACTGTCAAGATTCGTACAGAATTCACTGATTGTCGCCCTCAATTGAGAAGTCTTGGATTTAAATATGGCCTATTTGATCCTTCAACAATGAGAATCTGGAAAGATAATTTTTCTAAGTCCTTCCAACGTCCAGAAGACTTAAAATTATTCCTGGAACAGCATCCACAGCTCTCACAACATTCTATGGATACGCATGACTCTGCTACTTGAATATTGTCTTAATATGTATTTCTGACTAATTTTCTAGCTCTTTCCACGCTGGGCTCCAACGGGTTGGTCATGCTTGTAGAGCGCGTGTGCGTCTCAAAATTCGTATTAATGTTTATGTGTGGTCGTCTTTTTTATGTTTGTCTGTTTCTGTTCTTTTTCCTCCTGTTCCTTGTATATTGTTCTAGAACTACTACTCTCTGTATTTTTCTTCAACGTTTTCTCCTCTTCTTAAATCTTATTTCCTCTTCCTCTCTATTACACTATGGCTAGTATTCATAATGTTAAAATTACTTCTTTAAATGTTAAGGGTTTGAGACATCCAGTAAAACGTACAAAGATTTTAAACTATTTAGGAAGCTGTAAAGCAGATATTTGTTTTATTCAGGAAACACATATTGACGACAAAATATTGGATTCTATGAATAAAAAGTGGGTGGATACTATTGTCTCTTCTCCTGCCAAAGGGAGAAAAAATGGTGTTGCTATTCTTTTTGCTAAAGGACTACATTGTCAAATTTTAAGTAAATCATCAGATTTAGAAGGTAGATATGTCATAGTTAAAGTTAAAATTTATGATTCTGTTATGTTTTTAATTAATGTTTATGGTTCAACTGCTGATGATCCTTTGTTTTGGTCTAATTTAACTATGAAGTACTAAAGTTAGGTAACGTTCCTCTTATAGTTGGAGGAGACTTTAACCTTATTTCTGATCCTTTATTGGATAGATCATCCTTCACTAAATTTAGACCTCCAAAAGCTTTTCTAACTTTTAAATCTTTCCTTAAAGTTACAAAATGAATTGATATTTGGCGATTACATTTCCCTACGGAAAAAGTGTTCACTTTTTTTTCCAACCCTCATAATTCACATTCTAGACTTGATTATTTATTAATTTCCACGCAACTCCTTAATTCTGTGGTTTCTCCTAACATTGGCAATATTGATATATCGGATCATGCTCTAGTATCTTTTGTTTTACAATTTAATACAAATTATAAAACACAATCTTGATGGCGAATGAATACTGATATTGTTCTTAATTAACAAAACAAACTGAAAATATTAGATGCTATACAGGATTACTTTCAGCTTAACCCAGAAGGTTCTACTTCCCTGGTGAATAGATGGGACGCCTTTAAAGCTTATGTTAGAGGTGCTTCTATCTCTCTCATGGCGCATGAAAATAAAACCTTTAATGTAAGAATTAAAGAATTGGATAAGCAAATTGCACAATTTGAGAGGCTTTTTATCACTTCTAACGATCCTCAATATAAATTTAAATTACAAAAACTCAGATATAAATTTAATTCCATTCTTAGTAGAAGAGCTGGTATCCAACTTTCCAAATCCAAAGCTAAATTTTGTTTTAATGCTAACAGGTCTGGACGGCTTTTAGCTAATTATTTACGTATAAAAAAGATAAAGCCCAAATAAATTCGATTTATGGTCCCAATGGGAAAATTGCCATATCACAGAATGATATTAATGAATTTTTAAATTATTAGACTAATTTATATAATCAACCTAGTTCTAATGATTCTTCTTTAATTGATTCTTTTTATCTACTTGTGGATTACCCAAAATTTCTCATTTAGCTAAAAATAAATTGGACCTGCCCATTACTGAAGATGAAATTCGATTAGCTATTAAATCTCTCAAACAAAAAAAATCACCTGGTCCTGATGGCATCCCAGCTGAATTTTATAAAGAATTTCAAATACAACTTATTCCTTATTTATTTAAATTATTTACCTTTTTTAGCACAACAGGGACTATTACGGGCTCTTTTACTGAAGCGTTAATTGTTGTAATACCTAAACCCAATAAAGACCCTACACTAGTTTCAAATTATCGCCCTATTTCCTTATTAAATCAAGATTGTAAATTATACGCCAAAATACTTGCTACCAGGTTAACCTCTGTTTTAGATTCTATTATTCATCCGGATCAATCTGGGTTTATGAGAAATAGAGACTCTGCAAATAATACAAGAACATTATTACATGTTATAGAACAAGGGTTTAAGTTATCTATACCAGCAGGAGTGTTAGCACTGGATGCTGAAAAAGCTTTCGATAAAGTTCATTGGCAGTTTTTATTCCATACTTTAGTTGCATTCAATTTTGGTGATATATTTATTCGTATGATAACTGCTTTGTATTCTACACCTACAGCCCGGTTATTTATTAATGGCCAAATCTCTAACCAATTTTCTCTTTTCAGAGGTACCAGACAAGGTTGCCCCCTCTCCCCGCTCCTATTTCTTCTTGTGATTGAACCTTTGCTTGTGTCAATTAGGAAATGTAATGATATTAATGGTATTAATATTAACAAGGTCAATGTAAAAACACTAGCATATGCAGATGATGTACTTTTATTTATTAGTAATCCTATCTCTTCACTCCCTCCTTTATTTGAGATAATCTCATCCTATTCCATACTTTCTGGTTATAAGCTAAATACTAATAAAACAGAATTTTTTCCAAAAAATATTCATTGTACCCCATATATGTTACCCATGAAAGATATAATTTGGCAAAGAGAAAAAATTAAATATTTAGGTATTTCATTCTCATCTACTATAAAATCTACAATTTCATTAAATTGTGAGTCTATTCTAAGTTATATTAAAGATAAAATATCTAAATGGTCTCCACTTCATCTTTCGTGGTGGGGGAGAATGGACTCCATAAAAATGACTATAGCGCCAAAGATTTTCTACTCCCTCTCCATGATTCCTACCCAATTTCCTATGAAGTTTTATAAAGATATAGATCGGCTTCTCACTAAATTTCTTTGGTGCAATAAAGCACCTCGTATCAGTTATAAAAAATTAAAACTGCCTAAATGTAATGGAGGTTTTGGTATACCAGATTTATTTTGTTATCATAAAGCCTTTATTTTAAAGCAAAGTTCTCTTTGGTTTAATCATTCTCAATTGAGTAACCCCCCTGCATGGCTTTCTATAGAAAAGAGTTTAATAGATCCGTTTCCCTTACCTTCTTTATTAACTATGTTTAATAGGTCAATATTTTTTAATAGATCTGTTATTCTGAAATCTACTAAGTTAATATTACATGATTTTGATTTAATTTTCCAATCACCCATGTCTATTACTGAAGACATGTCGTTATGGTATAATTCAAACATAAAACTCACTAAAAATGTTAGATTTTGGCATTCATGGATTAAGAGTGGTATTTTTTATCTCAAAGATATTTATTATAATAATACTTTTATAGCTTTTGATGTTCTGCAGGAAAAATTTAACTTACCTTTTTCTGATTTATTCAAGTATGAATATTTATGCAATTCAATTTTGGATTCATTTCCTCATTCTATACCTCTTAGTGCTAAATCAGATTTATTGATTTATATTCAAACCCTTTCCACCTTACCGCATGGTGTTTCTAGACTGTATAAAAAGATGTTTACATTTAAAGGTGACAATATTAATATGTTATTGACATATTGGAATAATGAGCTCTCTTTATCCTTATCCTACGAAATATGGAAAACTATTTGGCTTAATAGTATTTCAGGATGGCTACCTGTTTCCCTTTATCAAACAAACTCATATATTTTACATAATTGTCTATGGTCGCCATTAAGACTGTTTAAAGCCAAACTCATCCCATCCCCTAAATGTTGGCATTGTAATTTACATACTGGTTCGTTAAAACATTTGCTTTTTGAATGCCCTCTGATTTTCAAATTTTGGACTGAAGTCTAGGATGTTATAAAAAACATACTTAATATTCAAGATGATTTAACATTTAATTTGATAATTTGTAAATCTGCTGTTCTTTCTCATAAATTAATTGACTTAGAATGTAAACTTTTTAATTTTTTATTATCAGCTGCCTTAAAGTCTATTACCTCATGGTGGAAAGACGTTTCATCACTATCTGTTCATGCTTGGTGGTCTTGGGTTATTTTTACAAGAAGAGGAGCACATTTATCCTTGAATGGTGTTATTCATAATTGTAAATCTTTTAATTTATTCTGGAAACCTATTGATAATTATTTATCTTCTTAAAATGTTTTCTCAATAAGTTAAGTGTTTATCAATATTTTTATATATCTTTTATTGGATAGTAGTTCTATTTTAGGATCATCAATAACGTATGTAGATTATCTATGTTCTCCCCCTTCCCTTTTTAATTTAATACAATAATATATTATATTATAATGTACCTGTTATAATTTTAATATGGTTGTTAAATATCATATATGCATGTTAGGTACTTTTAATGTACTATTTCTTTTTTGTATTGTCTGTTTATTAACTTAAAATTCAATAAAATATTTTGAACACGAAAAATAACCCTGTTTCGTTGAAGAATATATATATACTGTCAATATACTATGTCCATGTGTAACATTGAACGATGTTATGAAAATGCAATAAAATGATTAAAATAAAAATTAGATGAAAAGTGGTGTCACACGTGATTTTTAAGGCAAGCCAAGGAATGTCCTTGTAGCTTGGTAATGTCTTGAAATGGACAGACGTCTATGTTCAGTAGCAATTTAACTTTTTTAGGTACTGTTCATTTTCGAAATGTCATCAGAAATGTCCTTAGCTTCTCAATGGATGTTTTTTGGATATTGTAAATAGAAGTTCAATTCTATTCATATACAAGTTGCTATAGTCTTTTCTCAGGCAAATCATCATTAGATTCAAGTTTTTCTTTCTTTTCTCTTCTATTCCTGCTACAGTTCCATGTAGAACTCCATAACACCACACTTCATTTATGACAGAGAGTACACAATTATTGTGTTGAAGGTAAGTAACCTTATGAAAGCATGATTCAGTGCTTGATGTATGCCTGCATGTGCCTTGGAAAATGTTGCAGAAGTTAAATGTATACAGTTTAGCTTAAAGTATATTATAAATGGCAAACAGTCCAGGCTTTTGATGTGATTAAAAATTAAAGTAAACATTTTCCTTTGCACCATGAATGCTTTATACACAATATGTTGAACATATAGGTTGCATTTTAGTTTGTACATGTTATTCCTTATAAATGGAACTGATTGAAGTAGATTGTGGAGGATACAAGTTTTGTAATGCTTTGCTGTTATATTCCTAATCTTGTCTCTTCTTGTAAAAGTGAAATTATTTCTTTAGTTCTGTGAGATGATTGTTTAGAAGGCATACATCTGGCTCGTTGTTTGTTTGTCAATTGCTTAACAGAAATGTTTTTACTATTTAAAGTACTCTTTCATGAAATACAACGTATTTCAGCAATATTGTGGCCAGTAGTATTATGTTTGAGAAGGCGTCCTGTATGTGTCATCTTTTTCAATTTTCTGTTGTTTTACATACTCCATTTTTTTCTGGAGATATTGCTTTGTTGCCATTTTCCTCAATCTGGAGATATTGCTTTGTTGGCATTTTCTTCAATCTGAGTGTATCTAGCATTAAAAAAATATATATGAAAAATTAGTTTTCTTAGGAATGGTTGTAAAACCGGTGGTAAAAACATTTCATTTAGTTTAAAACTTTAGTGTGAAAACAATAGAAAAGTAAGTTACAAACCTGTTTTATTTTGAAACATGTAGATCTGTATGGAAGTAGGACAGCTGTATTGTTTTCCAATGGTCACCACACTAACAATGGTGTAAGATGTAATTTGGTAGCATTGTGCTATGTTTATAACCCAATTACAAATCTCAACCAATGAAATGATGTAAAACTTGTTAATAGTATAGCGGTGTGTATGTATTTTCTATTGGTTGTCCTTGTCATGTGATGGAAAGTATCCATAAAGTTGGAGTAGGATGGTTGTATAGCTATCAGTGGCGGCTGGTCCATAGGGGCGCCGGGGCAGCGCCCCGCAAAAGAAACTGCTCACTGCAGTTCCAGCAACAGGAATGTAAGCAGACGAATTGACAGCTTTCACAATTCGTCTGTTTACATTTCCGGGCCGGCCTGTGCTTCACTGGTGATAGTGCGCATGTCAACGCACAGTGCACGCAGGCGAGAGCAGGAGTCCAGAAGATGGTCCGTCTGACTGCGCATGTGAGTGAAGAGCGTTGCTCCTCACTCACATTCACGAACCATTAGGTATGCTGCGCATGCCTAGTGTGGTGCAGGCGTCTAAAGATAGGCTCCTGCTCAGGCGGTGACGTGTTTTTCGTAAAGTCGCCCCATGCCCTATCAAATGCCAGCCGCCCGGCCCCCCGTCGCATCCAGTCTCCTGATTTGTCACTGCAGTTAGTTTCCTGTTGAGCGGCAAAAGAAAAGAGCGGGGAGAAGTTAGTTCCAGTCCACCACGTTCAGTCAGGTAAGAACCGAGAAAATCACATTTATTGCCGTATTGCTCTGAGCTAGTGACTCTATGGGCTACTCCGGGGACATCATTAAAGAGGGGCACAATGCCCAAGGCGGTGATGCGTGATGTGGGACTTGCTGAGGCGGCGAGCAGCGCACATGGCACACGCCTGCCAAGGACAGCAGGGGGGTGACTTGTGGTGCGCAGCGCGATGCAGAGGTGGACACAGTGCGAGGCATGCAGCTGCCACGGTAGTGGGTGAGCCCGGCTCACGCTCGCGCCTTCCTTGGGCTGCAGACCCGGCACCAGTAGGCTGCGTGTGAAAGAGGCAGCTCTCGTGACGGCTGCAGGCGAGTGTCACGAGGTGACTGTGGGAGACAGGCTGCGGTGTGCTGCGAGTGACAGAGCCTCTAGGGGGGCTTGAAGGCTCGAGAGAGCAAGTGTCGAGTGAACCGGTGAGGGAGCGCTTGTGGGATGAGTGCAGTTGAATGAGTTTTGGGGAAGAGTAGGCAAGTCCATGTGGTGACTCTGGGGTTACAGTGGAAGAGACAGCTAAGGATGATGTGTGGTGACTGAGTACAGGGAGCCCGCTTCTCTCCCCGCCACCTCCCCGATACGTGCCTCGCCCCCTGGCATGACTCACTCGGCGCTACAGCCACCAGGCAGGTGGGCCCTCAGGAGCGTGGGACTGCAGTCAGCCTTCATCCTGCCAGCTTGGCAGCACGTGGGGGCACAGCGTCTCTAGGAATGCTCTGGCCGCAGCCAATGCTTGATTTGTGTTGGTGGCTTGTAATGTATAACACAAACAACAGCATTCACAGGAACTTACTTTTCATCATCTGACTGTGACCTCGAAAAAGAAAGCGAAAGTATGAAAATGGAGGAAGAATGAGAAACATAAGGATAGGAAAACTGAGACCGTGGAATAATGCAGAAATAAAAAGACCGTGAAAGAGTGCGATAAACAGACCGGAAGTGAAGGGTGGAGGAAGAAAGAGGTGTGAGGTGGCATCAAGAGAAGGTAGACCTGGTGTTTGACATCTCCGACTTTGGGCAGCTCTGCAGTGGCTCTGAGAACAGCTTTCCGCCTTTGCCTTTACTTATTTACTTTACAAAGTAAGCGCAGCTTTTCTCCAAGTTTGCTCTGAATAAGCACTTAGTTCCTCAAGGTCCTTGCTGACTTCCCGGAGCTGCAGGATAAGTTAACTCCGAGGAGCTTCCCGCTGAACTTTCATTCCTGTCGAAACACTACATTATGTAACAAGCCCTCTTCAATCTCACCTTTCCACAACACTGGTGCTCGAGAGTCAGGTGAGAGAAGCTGTCATTCTGCAAGTTTTGACGACCCTGAAAAAGTTTTCAGACAACAAATAGCGCTTTATATTGAACATTTGCCAATGCTCATAAACTACATGCGTCAGAATGAACCAGTAAGAGAGCTCCGTCTGGAAGGACGAAATACTGAGGTGGCCTTCAGTCACCACCTATAAAGCAAGTCTGGGATTTTAAAACATAATTCTCTGACTAGCACTTGGAAATTTGCAATATCCTATTGTATAAATGTTGGAAAAAGTCACACCCACAGCAACTAAGACCCCGCATTAACAAGGATGATTTGTTATTTAATTTAAACCTTACTTCATCAGTGAAAAAATGCATATGAAAATGTTTCATCCCAAACAAATCTGTGGTTGTCAGTGTGTCAACAAATTTCCATAAAATTAGGTCAGAAGATAAAAAAAAAAAGAAAACCGTTGGTTTCTTTTTCAAAAGACTGTGTGGCTCCGCCCGTACCAGGAACGATACTTGCATTAGATTTCCAACGCAATGAGAAGCCACGGGGCAATTACATTTCATTTTATACGTTTTACCTACGTTTATTGTGAAGTATTATGTATCACACTTAAAACTGACTCAGCTAAGAATGGGTTCAGTCTTGTAAAATGTTCTCATTTTTTGTAAACAAAACATAAAATGAACGTGTCAAACGGAAAGAATTGTATTGGATTGATAGGGTGTGAACTGTATATACTTTTAAATATGTTTGTGGTTTTATTTTGAACAATTAACAAATTATGCGGTCTGTTTGGATTTTAGATAATTTCTTTTCCTGTCATACTTGCATTACAATCAATATAAACTGAACGCGTCACTAATCTCATGTTATCTGTGTCCATTGTCGATATCTTTGTATAAGACAGCATTACGCAGGCTGTCGGCACAATGTATTGTAATAATGCTCTGTTTGGGTGTACATATTGTAAAGTAAGCCCTCATTTCACGCGCAGTGCTGTCTGATTCCATTTTCATATCTTGTTCTGATGTTATCATGTGATTTCTTAGTTCCCCGGATACGATGGTATGATGAGTTAGAACCCCCCGCTCTCCCGTTCATAGGGTCAAGCTTGCTCGCTACGCTCGCTCTTCACATTGCGCTGCCTGTGACTTTTACGCCTCACCTTTTTAAAATGTCACCAGCCGCCACTGATAGCTATGTGTGAACATCCCGGATGTGGATATAGAGCAAGACGCTGAGGAAACCACGTGACACAGGGTGCCAAACTGCTGTCGAGCCGTAGCCAATGCCGCTCCGTCAAGCACCGAATCAAGTGGACCCCACAGCTCCAACTAGCCCCGACTGCCCTTATCACCCCCACATAGGCCGGACTGCAGCAGGCGGCAGCTAGCGACAAGCATCAACAAGCAGAGGAGGGGGCTACACAGACACTGCCGTGACTGCAACTGCGTTCTCCAGGCCCTCGCTGGAGCCCTGCCCAGTGCCAGAGTCGACACCAGTGTGCCATTGCCCTACCGCCCGCTGCTGAGAGGCATAGTGCGCGGTGAGACAGGGTGAGATATGGCAGTGTAAACAGCAGAGGCTGACTTAGCAACCCAAGAGAACCTGACGGGCCCTGCCGGGGTCCGCACCAGGCAACAGCCCAGAAAGAATAAGCCCAGGAAAACAGTTGCGGTCTGTGGATTGCAGATTGCTTGGTCTGCCACTTTGTAGTCTCTCGGCCTCCCTATACACCTACACCAATATCCACACCATTAACCCCGCTGAGAGTATCGAGCATTGAGCTCAATGAATATCATGGGGTTACATGAGGCACGAAAACGTACAGAGAAGTACAGAGGGCAATGGATGGTAACGGAGGTTTGACAGACGGTGGTGAGGAGGTAGTAGTGATGTAGCAAGGAGCAGCAAGGGCAAGCAGCACAGAGCAAAACTTGCACGACCACTTGAAATAAATCACTGTACCACCCAGCGCCCAGGCCGCAACCCCTCCTCCCACCATATCAAAGTAAAACCAAGAAACAGATTGCTAAACATACACACAAAGACTGCGCCTTCCCCTCAGTGTTTTTAAAAAAGTGTGGCAGAGAAGCAGGAGCAGTATAGGCAAGTAAGGCAGGCCGCAGGGTGCTCTGGGTAAATGCCACTCAGGCTTTCTACCTTGAGTTAGTCTGGTGCTCCAGGGACTATCGTGGCTGATCCAGGTTTCAGAGTGGCTTGCATGACCGCAGCCCTGCCAAGTATCACGCACCAGGCGTTAGACTAACGCATTTCAGTGCGGTGGTCCGCATCACCGCACTGAAATGCAAAGTCACGCATAAATGGGATAGCGGCTCCTCGCGGATAGTGCCGATTAAACTAAAAGAGTGGCAGCGCGCTGTGTCATGCAGGTTGCTCCTGGCAGGCTTGGGGGCTAACAGTGACTGAGGTAGTAGCTGCTAACTCACTTGGCTGCTAGAATTTATTAATAAAAGAAGATGATTTCCCGGTGCGGCATTCATTGTGACTGACGTCACGAGGCAGTGCTGTGCCCAATAGGTGCGCCGCAGGACGTCATGTCCTGCTGACGCTGGCTGCTGTTAAGCTTGTGGCAGGCCGGCAAATGTTGGCAGCGCTGGCGGTGCTATAATGTCGGGTCTTTCACCCGGAATAAGGCACGGACACAGATGGTGCGGGACAAGCTGGTTTATTACGGAGAGGGAGAAGGAGGGTGCTCCCCGTTCTGTGCCCCTGCTACTTGTGAGCGCGCTATCCCGTCAGGCACCACCGGGGTCACGTGGTTGCCTGACGACTAGACTGCGACACCACACATCTCCCCCCTTAACAACAAATGGAAAATACATAACATTGCATTAGCTTCGCCTAAGCACCGATTGCTTGAACAGTGGGTCTACCTTCGACCTATATAGTGGCACCTCAGCGGAGGCGCCGCGTAAGTGGGGCTGAGCCTGCTGCTACCCTCAGCGGTGGCAGGAGGGAGGAGGGGGGGGAAGAGAGAGAGAGAGAGAGAGAGAGAGAGAGAGAGAGAGAGAGAGAGAGAGAGAGAGAGAGAGAGAGAGAGAGAGAGAGAGAAAATGTGCGGACGGTATCCTGAGGTAGGGGAGCAGGAGAGACCTGGGGAGGATTTACATAGCAAACTTGCTATATCTCTTTGGGCGCACCACTATCCTGCCTGTGCGGGTGGAGGAGGCCTGCTCCTCACCTGTTTCTCTTGCCTGTGATGAGGTCTGCATGTTGCTCTGTACCGGATTCTCGTCGTGTGCGGTGGGGGGCCCTTTGCCTAATGTCTGGGTTGTCTACGTCATTGGTTTCTAGCGGTGGTGTGTGCTGTGTGGAATCCACCTTGTTCCTCACCCCTGTGGTCCCCGTATCACCCCCTGTCCCCCTCATAGTGCCAAATGCTCTGGAGTCAACAGGTGGTGGGGCGACATCTGCGTCTGAGTCCTCTCCGTCGTATCCTGCCCTTGTGGTAATGCTGTCCTTTTCCCACTGGAGGACCTTGTTGCGTTTCGCCATGCTGCAGTGTGACCCCACTTTGCCATCGCTCAGTAGGGCGGAGCGGGAATAGAGTTCCCTGACTTGTAGAGGCTTGCTGAACTTGCTGTCTCCTTTCTTGGTAAGGTGGCCAAGCTTCACCCTGACCCAGTCTCCTAATGCCAAAGAGACCGCCCGCACTCAGTGTTTCCTGTCGTAGTTGTCTTTGTAAATCTTTTGAGCCTTCTCTATGTTGCTTCTAACCACCGCAGGAGACCATTTGCTTTGCAGTTTCATGTTCATTCATACGAGATTGTCCCTCGAAAATGGTTCTCTTCCTCGCAGTATCATGAACGGGCTGTATCCTGTCAGTGTGGGCGTAATGCGATATGCCCATATCGTGTTTCTGATTTCTGTTTCCCAGTTCTTGCCTGCGCTGATGGCCGCTTGGACTGAGCCCATGATGACTCGGTTGAAACGTTCGGCTAGGCCGTTGCCGGCGGGGTGATACACTGGCGTGTGTTTGGTCTTGATTCCATTCCTCCGAGTGAAGGCCGTCCATTTCTCAGAGATAAACTGGGGGCCGTTGTCGCATGTGATGACTCTCGGGATGCCTTCCCTCAAGAATGCGCCGGTGAGGAAAGCGATGACTGCATCCGTGTCCACCTTTTCGCATACTACCACCTCTGGCCATTTGGAGTACCTGTCGACTAGAACGATAACATATTTGGGTACGCCCCAAGAGTCCAGAATGGGGCCTAATATGTCGACCGATAACTCTTCCCAGGGGCTGGTGGGAGAGGTGAACTCGCCCATCGGGGGCCTCAGTAGGGTCAATGATTTGTCTGCGTTGGCGCAGTGCGGACACGCACGTACATACTTTTCCACGGAGATGTCGATGGCAGGCCACCAGTACGATGTTTCAGTCTCCTTTTTGATTTCACGATGCCCAAATGGCCCTCATGCATGATGCCGAGGATGCGGTCCAATAGAGCTTTTGGGGGGATTACTTTGTCTCCTCTGAGTAAAAACACTGTGTCGTCGCTGAGGGACAATTCATCCCGCACTTCCCAGTACTTTCGGGCCTCATCTCTCAAATGCTTTATTTCAGGCCACCCCTGCGTGACAAAGGTTTTCACTTGGGACAGAGCAGGGTCGTTATCGTAGGCGGAGGTCCAGTCTTGCGCACTGATGATGTTCTCATGGTCGTCAGTGAGCGCCACCTGGTACTCATCCCAGTCACTGGGGTTCGGCGCTCCTTCCATGGCAGTGGAGCGGCTGAGAAAATCCGCCACCTTGTTCTTTTGGCCTGGCAGGTATTCCACGTCATAAACAAAGTCCAGGAGCTTGTGAGTCATTTTGGCTATGCGCGGGGTGGCTGTCGGGTGGCCGCTGGACGTTAGGACCTTTATTAACGGTTTATGGTCCGTTCTGAGGGTAAAACGGGAACCCCAGAGGTACTGCCGGAACTTTTCCATGGCCCAGATGGATGCCAACATTTCTTTCTCGATGACGCTGAATTTCTCTTCGTTGGGGGCGAGCGAGCGTGACGCGAAGCCTATCGTGGTTTCTGTGCCATCTGTGGCACATTGCGATAAGACCGCTCCCAACCCCTTCTCACTCGCATCCGTTGTTAATATGCTGGGGGCAGAGCAGTCGAATCCTTGTAAGGGTACGGCTTCGCATATGTCCCTTTTAATGGTCTCGAATTCCATGTTCGATTCCGGCGTCCAGTTGAAGGTGTTCTTTTCTTTCAGGAGCTGGCGCAGGCTGTGGGGTTTGGTCGCAAAATTTCGGACAAATTTGCTATAAAATTCCGCTAATCCCAGAAAGGAACGGACTTCCTCCTTGGTCCGTGGCCTGGGCGCTGACTTGATGGCCTCCACATTTGCCTTCTTCGGGGAAATTCCATTTTCACTGATCTCATGCCCCAGGTATGTGACGTTGCGTAGACCGAACTTACACTTCTCCAGTTCCGGTGTGAGTCCGTTCTCTGACAGCGTCCTTAATACCTCTCGAAGTTTGGTATCGTGCTCCAGTTTGGTTTTTCCCATGACGAGTATGTCGTCCTGGAAGTACAAGACGTTGTTGCTGTCTTTGAATAACTTGTGCATCAGTTTTTGAATAACCGACGCGGCGGAAGCCAGTCCGAATGGGAGTCGCCGAAATCTGTAGCAGCCAAACGGGGTAATGAAGGAGGTCAACTTCCTGCATGAAGGGTGGAGCAGGATTTGGTGGTACGCTGCTGTGAGATCTATGGTAGAGAACCACTTGATTCCCTTGGTCTGGGCCAACAGTTCGTTGATGCGTGGCAATGGGAATTTGTCTACCAGTATGTTTTTGTTCAGTTCTCGAAGGTCAATGTTCGGTTTCCGTGCCACGACCAAGGGCGCCAGCCATTCGGCGCTTTCGATGGGTTCTATAATGCCATTATCTTCCAGCCATTGCAACTCCAGCTGTACGGCTTCCCTACAGTTGAACGGGATGTTCCTTACTTTGTGGCTGACCGGTGTTGCGCCCTCTTTTAGCACTATCTTGTGTGTGAACTTGGAGAGTTGTCCGATAGTCCCGCCAAAGACAGCAGGGAAGTCTTTCTGCAAGTTGAGCATGTCCGGTCCAGGAGGGTCATCTGTCATGAGCACTTGGGTTTCTCCGTTGGGGTTAAGTTGGATGCCCAATGCTCCTTGGTCGGCCCATCCGAGGACCGAGGGGCCTTTTTCGGCCACATATAGTTTGCCTGTGGTTTCCCTCCCTTTGAATTCGAACTTTAGTTGTCGGAACCCTACCATGGGGATTCTCTCCCCTGTGTAAGTGACAGGGTGTACATCTGTGGGGTGTAGGTGGCTCCCTAAGGTGTCCGCGAAATCACTTTCCCAAATGTCCCTTTGTATGATTGTGAACGGGGACCCTGAGTCTGCCACCATAGATATCTGTACTCCCCCAATAGTCAATAAACAGGATGGCTTTTTTCTAGCATTGCATCTATGTCCCACACTTGTTCATCAATGCACAAAATACAATCGTCGTCACCATCACCCTCCCCCGTTTCGGGTTCTGATTCATACATGACACATTTCACTGATGAGCTGCTGGGTCTCCGTCTGCAGACTTTGCCAAAATGTCCCACCACCCCGCAAAAGGAACATTTTCCACAGAAGGCCGGGCAACGTTTGTCATTGGCCATGTGCGTGTGGCTGCCACACCTGTAGCAAGAACCCTTCTTTTCTGAAAGAGTTCTGGTAGGCCCTGTTGCGTTCCTTGTGGGCCGTCTGCTGTTTCTGTATCCAGCCGTGGGGGCAGGTCTGTCACCGGAACCTTTTGTGTCTCTCACTTTACATACTGCGGGTTTACTTTCAGCTTCCTTCTTCGCTGCTACCGCACATCGTTTGGACAGTTCGGCTTTTTTTGACGATCGCTATGATCTCATGAATGGGCGCTTCCCCACTCACCCACAGCTTTTCTTGGACGTTGGTGTTGGTGGTATGCATTATTATTTGATCACGCACTAAATCGTCATGAAGGTGTCCAAATTTGCAGTTGATAGCCAGTTTCTTGAGTGCCGCGACATAGTCTTCCACTGTCTCTGAGTCACTTTGCTTCCGTTGGAAGAAATTGTATCGGTCTATGGCCGTGCAAATCACCGGCTGGTAGTGACTGTCTAGATCTTCTAACACGTGTTGGAACACGTCTTCATCCGTTGCGCCCCTCGGTTTCTTTACCATGTTCTCATATACTCTCAACCCTTCCGGACCTAGATTGTGTAGTAGCATTTTCTTTCTGCGTTTGCTGGCGAACGCTTCCTCTCCTTCATCTTCCAGGGCGATAAGTAGTTGAGGAAGTACCCCTTCCAATCAGCCCACTTCATGGCTGGCTCACCTGGTTTCGGGAGGAAAGGCACTGGGTTGGTGAGTGAGAAGGTTTGGGCGCACATCGTGATGGGCTGGAATGCACTCGCAGGAAAAGATCAGCAACTGGGGCATGCGTTGGTAACTGCTTGAGACAGAGGTGGCAGGAATAGTAGAGTGATGCCTGGATTCTATGCTTGACTGCAAGAACAGGTTGTTGATGGCGTCACAGGATCGCTGGGCGCACGTACTTCCCCAGTAGGCGTTGCGCGGAAGATGACCGCATGCAATGAGGCCAGTGCGCGTGTCACTATGATGCCCTGCGCAGGGCACGCTGCGTGAGTATGCGGCGTAGGGACCAGAAAGCAGGCCGCAGTGGTGGGCGTCGCTGTGCGGGGTGTAGTACCGACTGTAGGGGCCACTGGACTAGTGGTGGGCACCCTCGTGTGCACGCCCGCACGTGGCACGTGATGTGGTCACCGGCAGCTGCGTTATTCGAAGTCTCATTGATGTGCCGCTATTGGTGGTGCAAGGAGTGAGGAGCGCGTTCAGGCAGTCGCGCTAATGGTGTACCTCGCATTTGCTGGCTTGGAAGGCCGGTCACCAGACGCCTCAGGAGGGGGGTGGCCGGGCGATGCGTACACAGGAGCTTCACAGGCACCACTCTCCCTCTCTGAATTTCTGATGCAATGCGCGCTCCCCGCCGTGAATGCGGTTCTGCGAGGCGCGGCGCGTCAGCAGGCAGGTGCAGCGGGGTCCGTTTTCCGCTCGTCGCCAGTTTGTAATGTCGGGTCTTTCACCCGTAATAAGGCACGGACACAGATGGTGCGGGACAAGCTGGTTTATTACGGAGAGGGAGAAGGAGGGTGCTCCCCGTTCTGTACCCCTGCTACTTGTGAGCACGGTGAGCGCGCTATCCCGTCAGGCACCACCGGGGTCACGTGGTTGCCTGACGACTAAACTGCGACACCACAGCTGCTCGGCGGTATATTGAAATAAATGACCCTGCGACCGCGGGACCCAATCCACAGACCCGGCGGCCGCTGAAGAACAACACTGTGCAGCTGAACTGTTCCTGCTGCTGACCCTGAGTGAGTGAGTCTGATGGCCGGGCGGCTGGCGCACATTTGTAAGTATCACAGAGACTGTGCCAGACTCAGCGTTTCATTGTTAATCTAAACGGAGACTACCCTACACCACTGGGAAGAGCGCCCCTGCCCCTCCTGCAGACCGGGCAGAATCACAAGCATAGAGGAGAAGCATCGCCAACAATTATATATGGAAAGACTCAGATCTGCTCCACCAATGACAGCAACAGGGAGAAGGAGAAATTATGTCCAGGATAAGCACCCTAAGTCAGACCCAATCACAGAAAGGCTGTTGCAAGTACAAATCCATAGATCTACAAGCTGCCTCCCCTCTCCTACGGTGTTTGACTTCTTTAAAAACATCGGCACCATTGCTAGTGAGGCTTCACCAAGCAGCAGCGCCATCGACCAAGCTAACACAGGTAAAGGCTCTGAGGAGAAAGGAAATTAAATCCTTATTCATAGGACAAACCCTTCGGATTTTGAACTCAAAGGTACGGGTCTATTGAACTTGTTAGCCTAACCATCCTACCAACCTATGTTCGGCTCACCAACAACACAGGCCCAACCAGCAGAAGACCTGCTGGTGTTATTTTCCTTGCAAACCTTCCTCCTGTCATAGGGCAAAAGCCAGCAAGATAAAAACCTGGAAGGAACAACTAGCTTCCTTGAGTAAGCAGCCCACCCCCTTTTCACCAAACCTGGGCCCCCAGTCTCTCAGTGAAAAACAAGCATCAGCCGGAATTTAAATAATCACCACCGAGGGAACACAATCCTCCCCAGCCTTTTCTGGTTGAGGGGCCAAAATTCAACAACAGGCAAACAAGCTTCAGCACTTTATAACAATGTACCAGCCCAGGAGAGCGGGACAAGCAGCAACCCTAAGTTTTGGTCCTCACTCTTAGACACATTGCTCTCAACCAAGGTGGCAATGAACTTTCATTCAGCAAAGTTAGAGCTGCAGGTCAACATGCTACACACAAAAGCAATATACATCTCAGGAACAGCTGCTAAATTGGAGGCCCTAAACAAATTAATCTCCATGGTTTGAGAGAGATCCAGGGGCCTCATTCGCTTCGTGCTATTGTCCACCCATATTGGGAAAACTATGTACCTTAACACACTCACAATTCTTAAGCAGTCTCGTTGGGGAACTAAAGAAAAACGCAAGCTGGATGCACCATGTAACCACCGACAAAGAAAGAATCCCACAATTCGCCCATGCTGTTCTCCTGATATACTAGGAGGTGCAAGTCCAAGACCACACTGAGCGTGACACCTGCTTTGCGAAGCCACTTACCTATGCCGAAGTAATTAATTTGGGGGCAGGCACAAATCAAAAACTCTCTACAGTCATGCAGGAGTCTACCCCAAATGCACCAACCCTCTTGGCCCCCCTCGCAATCCCCTCACAAGCAAGCACATATGACATCTGCCATTCTAATGCCCCCCTACATGCACCAGCGCAGCTAGGAACTAACACAGCCACAGCAATAAGCCCACACGGCCTGCATCAACAAGGCTTGGCCAGAAGCCCCCAAGGGAACACACCTCAAATTACGGAAGGGGCAGCAAAGGGCGAGGAGGCTCCTGGCCATATCAAAAAAGGCAGGTGGCACCCTGTCAAAGAAAGAGCGCAAAAAGCTCTGTAAACAATGGAAACAACACTAGAACCGCTACACAGATGTCAAAGGTTCAAGAGGGAAGTTATTCCCAATCTTCAACACAAATCAAGCTCAGACAAGCACATCAACTTCCGATGGGGAAATTACTCACACCCACATCGAAGCCAATCCCTGTGTGGGCAAATAGCTCCTAGGATTTGGAATGCATTGACCCTAGAAACCAGACTGAATCCCTCTACTGCCTCTTTCAAAAAAGAAGTAAAATCCCTTCTCATATCTAAATTTACATGAACAATGTATGTAACTCGTAAAACGGCTGCTGGTGTTTGCATGACATAATTCTGTCTTTCAATGTTTCTTGTTCAAATATATGCCCTTGTAAAGCTCTCTGATACCGGCAAGGGTCATGTTCGCGCTATATAAAACCTTCAAAATAAATAAATAAATAAAGTCCTAGCGGGGCACGAGTAAGCTCACCCTCGGAATGCGTGTGTCGTAATGAAAAGACAATACCTCATAATGCAATCAGGTATAAGGAGCTGTTTATTGGAGAAACCACAAAACAGGCTCTACATCTCTAGCAAAATAGAATCTTTAACCCCCTTCAAACCATAATACAGAAAAACTAATAAAAACACATGGAAAGCTAAGCTCTAGAATTCCATGCTCCTATGTACAATAATAAACAAGTCTACATTACTACACCAGACCTGCCAACTTGTGAATCTATTTCGCCGTGTGAGGAGGAGGCATGGCCATGAGGGGGCGTGGCTTAGTGCCGAGCACAGCCCGAGGCACTTCTAAATCCACAGCCCCCCCAACAAATGGCACCCCTCCCACGACACCCCCATTTACCTTTCTCCCTCCCCCGTCAAAAATCAAAAAAAGCTTTTGAGGCTGCCACCCATGTCCTGGTGAGGTTTTACACCTCGTAATGGACATAGGCTGAGCGAAACCTTCAAACAAATAGCTGAAAACCTGCTCTCTTCAGGAGTTTCCAGCTAATTGTGTTCCAACCATGTGATATCGGCTCCTCACCGGGTGACAGTGTGTAAGGAGCCAATATCGTGTGACACGTGGTGGCATCGCATGAGTTGGCAGGTCTGCTACACACCTCCCCTCTTTATGAACAAAATACAACAAAACAAACCATAATCAATATTAACAACCCAAATAATGAAAAAGAGTAATAATACAGATTTCCATTGTACAGGTCTAGTACATACAAAATCATTGTATTTTGGGGTAATTTACCACTCCTTGAACCCTTTGTATTACTCATATTACAGTAATTAGACACTGAACTGTTTTCATTGTTCCCTAATGACAACTGAACACTGGCATCACCATTAGTGTTCATTTAATGTCTATAAATTGTTTTACTGACAAAATCAGGCCTAGATCAATCACTCGTATCAGTATATACATTCTTATTTATGTGTGCTAATTTTGAACAACTCCACCAAGAACCATTGTTCAATAAAGCTGATGTTCTGCCAACTTTAATAACTTTCCAGGCTTTTGAATATTTGGAACTCTCTTTTGACACATGCCACAGCAATTTGATCTTAACCCAGTCTCCACAGTGTAATGCATAAGATTTTTGTTTTACATTTGTGTTCAACTCACTATTTTTACTTGACACATTTTTTGGGCTTCATAATATACTTTTCGCATGTCAACAACGGAAGGCTTATATAACTTGGATTTAAACCGTGTCTGGGTTTCCTTCCTTTAAGTAATAAGAAAAGTGAAAACTTTGTAGTACTGTGAGGGGTACAATGATACCACCAAATTAATTTGGCAACATGTTCTTTGACATCAATTCTTGCCTGGATTGCTAACTGAATACCTTCTACCAGTGTCTTATTAAATCATTCCACAAGGCCATTCATATTAGGTGAGTATAATGCAGTGGGTTCATGTTTAATGCCAAGATTTGAAAAAAATTCTGTAACTTTAATGAAGTGAACTGGACACCATTGTCATAAGTGATGGAATCAATGATGGTATCCTTCTCTTCTAAAACACTCATCCAGAAAAGAAATCACTTTCTCTGTGTTGGGTCTCGCAATCCATTTATATTCCACCCATTTGGAAAAGTAATCTATGAGTACTAACACATACAACTTTCCCTGTATAATCCCTTCATAAGGTCCCAATAAATCAATTGCCAAATCTTTCCACTGCTCTTCTGGCAAAGTTTTCATAATCATGTCACTTTTCTGTACTTTCAGAACTTTATCCGAATTCTGACACAAAATACAATTCTTTATATATGTCACTGCCTCTACATCCATAAATAGCCACCATAATAAATCTCTCAATTTCTCAATAGTACCAGACTTACTAATGAGTCCTATGTGAGCTAGAGCAATCAATTTACCTCTCAAATCCACTGGAGGAAAAAACACTCACCCTTCATCAGTAAGTCATTTTCAATGAATAATTCATTTTTGACCTACCAAAAGACTTGTAAATCTCTGCTCAAATATTTCTCTATAATCCAACCATTGATAAAGTACTTTTTCACCACACTTAAAACTTTATCCTCATTGGATGCTAGCAAATATTCTTCTTCCAAAATTACTTGGCCAACTGATAAAACAATATACTTCACACTGGCTACAACACATTCTTTAAAACTATCTACTCTATCTGCATTTCCATTATTACCAGACAATCTAGATAAACAGTTCACTCATACATTACATATCCAGGTAAATACACATTAAAATTATATTCATATCGTTTGGCCAGTATTCATATCACTGTGAAGAAGCCTTTCCAACTCCATTTTTAGATAAAGCAATTAAAAGTTTGTGATCCCTTCTCAACTTAAACTGTTTGCCCCACAGATACATTTTGAAATGTTCAACAGACTAAGCACAAGTCAGTGCCTCACGCTCTACTGTGGAATATTTACACTCAGCTTCTGTCAAAGGTTAAAGTGCGAAAGCAATGGTATGTTCACATTTCCTTTAGTTTGTCTCAAAACGGCTTAAACCCCACTGAACTGGCATACACAGTAACTACACTCAATGCATCATTTGAAAAAGGAGACATGGGTTGTGAATCTATGATTTCTTTTTTTTTTAAACTTTGAAAATGCTTTATTTTGTTCTTGTAACCATTCAAATTTTGCACCCTTCTTGAGTAGTGAGCGTAAAGGTACTGCAATTTCCGCAACATTTTAGACAAATCTAGAATAGTACTCACATAAACCTAAAAATGATCGGAGTTGGTCTTTGTTGCTTTGCTCAACAATGTCTCGAATAAGTTTGAGTGAATCTTTTTTCGGTGCAATACCTTTCCCAGAAATAGTGTGACCTAAATATTGCACTACTGTGGCAAGACACTTGCATTTATCTAAATGAACTGTCATACCCTTTTCATTCAAAATAGACATTACTTTACCAAGAGTATGATAATGTTGATCTTCAGAATTAGTGTGAACCAAAATATCATCTTGAAATGCCACCACATTATAAGTATCTTTGAACAGGTAAAACATGAGCTTCTGAAAATACTGATGTGGCAGATGCCAGACTAAAAGGCATCCGTGTATATCTGAATGCTCCATCTGGTGTAATGAAAGAAGCGATAAAATAAGCATCGGTCATCAATTCAATTTAATGATATGCCGCCTTCAAATCAAAAATTGTAAAAAGTTTTGCACCATTCAATGTCGCTAATAACTCTTGAATGCGCAGCAGGGGATGACAATCCACCAAAATTTGTTTATTGACTGATCTTAAATCCACACACATGTGAAGATCTCCTGTCTTCTTCTTCACTAAAACAATGGGAGATACCCATTCAGCCACATCTACTGGTTCAATCACGCCTTCTTTGCACATGTCCATTAGCATTGTAGATAACTCACTCCTAACAGATAATGGTACATGCCTTATTTTTTGCTTACCAGGCATCGCATTATCTTTTAGTTGAATGTGATGTAAAAATCCCTCCACCTTATCCCATTGTTTCCGAAACAAATATTTGGTTCTCCAAAAGAGCTTCCGATCGATCATTGTCCAACTGACAATTGTGTATACTCTGAACATTTTCTGCAATATAAACTGGATTTTTAGCATTTGGATTTAACATCATTCCCATTTTTCCCTGATGGTGCCAACCCAGCACTTGTAAACCATCAATAGCAACATAAATCTTTAACGCCCTTCAAACTATAATACAGAGCAACCATTGAAAACACATGGAATGCTAAGCTCTAGAATCCCCTGCTCCTGCTTACAATAAGAAACAAGTCTACATTACTACAGCGTGCCTTCAATATCAGTGCTTCAGCATTTTAACTCTGATAGGAGTGCAAAAGATCGCAGAGTACTTGAAGTAACAATTATACTGACCGACTACAGTCAAGCACATAACAAGATGATCAATGACACTGAAGGCATATAGCCGACCCACACAGGCAATAAAGTTCTGCTGGTGCCCCAATATGCCTCGTTGGGTCCCTATGACATACTAAACCGTGGAAACCCGATGAAACTCTTTAAGAACATTGTAGGAGCTTGCCTCTCTGTACAGTGTACTAAAATGGAGTAAACTATGTAGAGAGTGAGAAAGATCCCTAGAGGAAGATAGAGGCAGTAAGTAGATAATACTAACTCTATTTTTGTGGTAGTGTGGGCGAGCAGTTAGGCTTATCAGAGTACAGTGTTAAGAATGTGTTGTACTCACAGAGGCAATACATGAGGCACACACTCAAGAATAAATCTGAGACCAATTTTGAATAAAAAATGCCAAGATTCTTTATATATGTTTTGAAAAGAAAGACTCAAATCGGAAATATACTCTATAAAGTTTCGATATTCGAATAAATACATTGTATACTTGTGGTGATTGAAATAAATGCAGTGCAGTTCAAAGTATACAGTACTTTCAGTATCTAGGCACTCGGCGGTCGATACCGTCAAATATTTACCATCGCAGTTGGCGGAGAGAGCACTGGAATTGTATAGCCATAATGGAGTACAATCAGCTGCCAACACAGTTACCATTGCGGCCGCCGGCAGCAGGTCACTGGAAGCCAGTGGATTTGGAACACTGCCAACCCAGCGGTCACGGTTACTGGAGGATACTGTGGATTCTTAGTAGCGGAGGACTGCCAACTCAGTTAGTGGCGTGCTCGCTGGAAAGAGGACTTCGCCAAGGAGTTTCAGATCACCACGGTCCCTTGTAAGGTTAGAGGCCGACTACGCTATAGGGATGAATGTCTTTAGGGGTCCAGGACTTGGGTACAGCAGGCAGTCGGGTTGTACCTGGATAAGAAGTATCGGGGGTCATGGGTGCTGGGTACATGGGTCACCGGCAGCGGTTAGGCCGCTGGTGTGCTGCAGGGCAGACCACCATGGAGGAGGTGATTGTGTCAACGTTGCTGCCTTACGATGTTGCCGCCACTGGCAAGAGGGCATGGGCTCTCAGTAAGTGGGCTGTTTACAGCCTCGGTCATTGTGTATAGAAGATCCCTCTAGTTGGTTGAGGCGTGCAGGGGTGGGTTCCACCGGGCTGGGGAACCAGCAAGCCTGGGATGCTGAAATGCTTTTTTCAGTGATGAGTCGCGTTGACACAAAGTGTGCCGGTCCTCAATCACGGCGGTTTCTTTACCAGCATACGCAGGGGACTAGAGCCTATAGCTCAAAGGGAGGTTCTTGGTAATTTTCAGAAAGCTGGAGGGCTCCAGGGTTTCTTGGAGGCCTCATAGGTTTCAGGAAGGACAGCAGGTTGCAGAGGTTGAGTCTTTAGCAGCGACAGGGGTTTGTGCTAGTTTCTTCTGCATCAGATCTCAGTTCTTGAACCTCAGCGGTTTTCTTCCGTCGTCTTCTTGTGTCTGTCGAATCTGAAGTCAGGTTCTCAGGGAGCCGCCTAAATACTGAATTCAGGGGTGTTTTTAGAAGAGACCAGGTAGTAGCCAATGAGCTGCTTACTCGTAGGGTGCCTACACCCTCTTTATGCACACCCCACATCGAGGGTGAGCATATCCTGACTCCTAATAAGCTAGTATGCCCATCCTCAAGATGGCGAATAGTGAAAAGTGGGGTTTGCCTCGCTGCCCCACCTCCTACTTTACCTAATTTTCCCACCAGTACTCCTGCCAAAAGTGGGGCAGGAGTGGGGGGTCGAGGGGGGGTCGTCATCTGCTTCTAACAGCAGCGGCTGGGAGCAGGGTTCAAAGGCGGCATGGCCTTTGAAGTTCCTGCTTCTGCCAAGGTAGATCCTGCCGGTGGAAGGTGTGACTGCCTCAGCCCACAGCAGGCTTTGTCTCTGCACCCAGAGAGCGCTGGCTCTATACCCAGGGGTCCAGAAACATGTCTGGTGATGGCAAGCTGGCTAAAACTAGACAGGGACCACACCAGTGGTTGGTAAGGTTTCAGGGGACCCTCTTAAAGGGTCTCCTGTGTGAATTTATTAATAAATCTGACACTGGCATCAGCAAGGATCTATTAAGACAAGATGTTTGGTACCAAACATCTTAGAAATCAGTGAAGCCATCATGGAGCTAGGAAACTCGTCTTGACAAGTATCCAGCCCATGAACTCTGTATGGCTTCCCTGTTCACTTACAATATCTCAGAATAGACTGGACATTGTCGGGACATATCTGCTCATGCTGATATGCCCACACATAGGGTATAGTGCACCCTGCCTTAGGGCTCAAGGCCTGCCGTAGTGGTGGCTTACCTATATCAAATGCAGTGTAAGGGTGGCATCGCGCACAGGGCTGTGTGTCATGTCGAATCTTCGGTTTTTCTTGCACCTGGACAAGCAGCCTGTGATAGCAGCACCACCGGGTCATGATGAGGGGTCCCTAGGGACCTTCTTCCATCCCCATGCCCTGAGTACTGGGGATACCGGCTAATGGGGGCTTACAGGGGAAACAGAAGTGGTGCCAGTCATGGTACAGTTTTAGGGAAATGAGATCTGGCACTGGGAACCTGTTTAGCAGGGACTCAGTGCACTTGCAGTTCGAAATTACATCAGGTAAAAATTGGGGGCTAACCATGTCAAAATAGGCATTTTCCTACAAATATCAAGTCCCTCGAAAATTCTAAATCATCAGATATCTGCTCAGTAGCATTTGTAAAACGCAGGGGGTCACAAATGACCTGAAAAGTGCTAGGAGAAAAGGGAATCTTTTAAGAGTAGGGAATAAAGATCTCACCCTATAATGACATCTGCTATCCAACTCCCCAAGTAAACCGTCATGAGTGTCTGGTGGCAGCACACTAAGAGAAAATGATACGACAGATTGCATTAGTTGGACGAAATTCAGCTTCGGGGAGCCCATATTCATGGAAAATAACCGATTATGACATGCGGGTTGACATGAAGCAGTCACCCTACCTTCCCCTTCTCCATACTCAGAAATCACATTGGTTCCTCAAGATCCACTGCACAAATTCAAATACCGACTGCCAACATGACTTTAGATGCACCCCAGCGAGTAAGCGCATCAATAAAATCTTACTGGTCCTGGCTCCCCTTGGTATTATCTGAAAAGAGGGAATTATGAATGAAGTAAGCAGTCCAGCCACATGCCACCAAGAAGTAGGCTGCCAATAACATCAGGTCAGTGGCACCCCCATTATACATATGCTCATGGAATAGATCTGGATTTAAGAACAAGGCCACAAACCTGGAAGTGATTGAATAACTCATGTAGTTCCAAGTGATACTGTTGGAGGAAACATGGGCTGAACACTCAGTACCCCTGGTGGGGTACATGGAAATTCCAGAAGATCGCCACAAACTCAGCAACAAGGGCTGCGCAAAAGGGGGCCTAGCAATATACATCCCGCTGCAACTAAACCTTCAAGTCAAACCAATATCATGTCCAGAGAACTGGCTCCAGGCAGTCAAAAGATACCGCACGAGGTGAAACAGCCATTAATATTATTGAATGTTTATAATAACCCAGAACGGAGGTCAAAGCTGGTAGCAGTCCTGATTTTGGAAACAACAATTATGAACTTGAAATGAGCCCACGATGCACAGTTCATTATAATGTCTGGTGACTTCAACGCCAATCTCGTAACTCCCAGAAAAAATGACGACACTCATAGGTTTTCAAATCAAAGAGCACGAGAAAAGCAACCATAATCTACAGTTAATAGTGGTTAACTCCCAACCTGAGGCTTACTCCTCAGCCAACACATCTACCTGTGGCCTAAAATCTGAGAATCTAAAGCCCTGCGCAGGCAAGCACAAAGGCAGGATATAATCCTATCAGACTGTATGAATTTATTAGATGAACATCCTATCACAACAGCCAACGCTATCAGCGACTGGGAGCAGCACTACAGGATTATGATAACAAGGCACGGTAAAAAGAAAATCACCCCTCTACTCCTGACTACTAAACAGAGAACCACCCCGTGGATAGAAAAAATATCATCTCAGTAAAAATTGCACTAAACCGGGAATACCCCCCTTTTGAAACACAATCACCTGGTGAAGGAACAAGACAAAGTCAGGAAATTGAGTAGAGTACGAGAGGGCAGTATGGTTGGCCAAGAAACAGCACTCAGATATATTCTGGGCAAAGATGATCCATCCATGCAACTTCAGACATCCTAGAGCCTTCTGGAAAATAATCCACGGGACAACATTGAGGTATTCCAATCCAACAAGCTTTATTCGACTTGTGTGTCATAAAAGCACAATACATACAATACATATTCCATAAAACACAATACGAACACATAATTAAAGAACCATGATTGGACTCTTCAAATATTGTATCACGAGTAACAATTCAGAATAAAGCATTTTAAAAACAGCTAAAAGAAAATGATAAAACCTATAAAAAAGTTGCAATTAATAATGTAAATTGATACTGGGCTACAAAGAATAAATCACGAGCATTTAGTATGTATTCCCATATTTCATATGTACCTATTCAGGATAGAATACACTGATAAAAACCATCAATGTGCATGGAGTGCCTGTGATCTAATAACCCAAGCCCATCCCAGAAATTTCGCTACTGCAATAACAATGGGAGATAAAGTGTTTGTGCGCAGTATTCTTAGTGCATCAGCGCTCCTTGTGGCACCCAGTGTCCTACAAATTGGTGGCAACCACAGTCGACGAGGGGCATCATATGCAGGGCAGATAAATAACAGATGGGCCAATGACTCCAGTTGTGCCTTACAGGCGGGACAAGCTCTATCGCCTGAGGCCACCCATCTTGCAGTATAGGATCCTATTGGTAATTAACCTATCCTAAACTGGAAGTATAACTTCTGATCATGCGGTTTGGTTATTATGTCCCAATACTGTTCCAAGCTTGGGGATGGTTTGACTTCTAAGAACTTTCCCGTGAGTGAGGACGTGTCACAGTTTCTATAAGTATTACGGGCCATCAAATCCCAATATTTTTCTTTTAAAATCTCCTTAGAAGGGAAGATAGCACGTGATGGGTTTTCCCACAATGTAGCCATGCCCATCCTTACTAGCGCGGCTCTAACCTCCCTTAACCATTTGATTTTATGAAAGCAATCTGCACTAATTAAATCTTTTAGGCCTGCAGCATAGGTTGCCAATTCTGAGGTACACCAAATTCTTCGCCAGTATAGTATAGGGCGCAATCTTGCTATGTCAGCCAGTGGTTTTCTGCCTAAGTCATAAAGCAGTGGGCGCACGGGGGGCTTTGTGGGAGGCTAGTGACTTTACGTAAGAACCTGTTTTCAGCTACGGTTAGTTTGGTCAGGGTCTCAAACCCCCAAAGCTCCGCCCCATATAGGGCGGAGCTGACCACTTTCATATTGTATATTTGGAGCACCGGACTAACTGGTTTTGTCCGAGACGTGTTAAACTTGGTAAGTAAAGCTCCGGCTAGTTGCCGGTGTTTCAACGTAGCCATGTCAAGCTGTCTATCCCACTTCATATCGTTCTGCATTATAACTCCCAGATATGTGAAGGCATTGACTTGCTCCAGGGGACGGTTGTTCATAAGTATGCCTCCTCTAAATCCTTTGTGTGGGTTGAACAACATAAATTTCGTTTTTGACACGTTAATTTCCAAACCCCGTATGAGGCAAAACTCCTCAAAAAGTTTCAAGGCTCGCTGAAGACCATTCGGGGTTTTCAAGATAATTAACGTGTCATCAGCGAACATTAGGATAGGGATTCTTACCCCTGCTAGAACTGGGGCGTCAGTAGGAGTGGACTCCAAAAATGTTGCGATCCCATTGATAAACAGAGAGAATAGTGTGGGCGCCATGACACAGCCTTGGCGCACACCTTTCTCTATGGGAAAGGGATTGGTGACGTTACCCTGAGTACCCCATCGAATTTGGGCAAAATTGCCCTCATGGAGTCTAACAATAAGGGAAAGCAGTTCAGGGGACATCCCCAACTCTTGCAGCACTATCCATAATTTGCTACAGGAAACCAGGTCAAAAGCTGACTTAAGGTCAACAAAGGCAGCATACAAGCTGCCCTTGCCTAAGACCACCGTCCTCCAATACACTAAGATAAATCTAAACACCTGATCAATAGTACTAATATGTGCCCGAAACCCGGCCTGCAATGGAGATAAAATGCCCTTCTCGTCTAGCCAATCTTGAACCTTGTTTAGGACTAACCGCCCCACTAATTTTTGCAAGGAGTCTATTAGGCTAATAGGCCTATAATTACGTGGGTGGGACTTGTCCCCCTTTTTAAAAACGGGGATAATCTCTGCCCCTTTCCAAGAGTCGGGCACAGGTGCACCTTGGGCAATTGCGTTTGCCAGCAGAACGATATACCAGCACCATTTTGTCTTGTCATGAAGAAATGTCGGCCGGGATACCATCTAGGCCTGGTGCTCTTCCACCCGTTACTGCTCCTAGGGCGGTAATAACATCGGTCTCGACAAATGGTGTGACTTGATAAAATAAGTGTGAGAACTCGATCCGATCACCATCCGCTATATTATGGGCATATTGGGGTTTAAAATGGTTAACCCATTGGTCCTGAGCAACGTGATTTTGTGGTGGCAGTGGCTGGCCTCCCCTATCCCATTTTACTATGTTCCAAAACTGTTTGGAACTATTACTAGCACAAGCCAGTCTAAGGTACTGCCATCTACTTTCATCCCATGCTTTCTTTGCCTTTTCCTGGGCCCTCCTGTATTTTAGCCTGAATGGCCGTACTATGGCAGGGTCCCCTGCCTTAATCGCATCCCATAGGGACCTACGAGCCAATCTACATTCCTCATTAAACCAATGGGTTCTTTTCATTTGATGATTGCTCTTAGCCTTGTGTTGCCTCACAAAATGGGAGCGTAAGTAGGCAAAGAATTTGTTGTGAATAGCAGTTGTGTTACCGGGAAACTCGGGATTGGCTTGACAAGCCTCTAACTCAGCTATTGTATTGTAATTGCATTTGTATAGCGCTTACTACCCCTGACGAGGCGTCGAAGCGCTTTTTTCGGCGAGTAGCACGCTACTCCGGAACCCATAGAGGATTAGTGTTGAATTAGTATACTGAAACATGCAAGTAAATTTTAAGTGGTGGATAGGTTAGTCAGTTATTTGGATTCGAAAGGATAGCAGAAGGATAGAAGAGGAAAAAAAGGTTTGTATTTATATAGCGCTTGTTACCCCTGATGGGGTGTTGAAGCACGCTACTCCGGAAATCCATAAAGGATTAGTGGTGAATTAGTATGGTGAAATATGAAAGTAATTTGAGTGGTGGATATTAGTCAGTTATTTGGAGTGAAGGATAGCGGAGGGATAGAAGGGGAAGAAAGGTTTGCATTCATATAGCACCTGTTACCCCCGATGGGTGTTGAAGCGCTTTTCTGACGAGTAGCACGCTACTCCGGAACCCATAAATGATTAGTGGTGAATTAGTATGGTGAAATATGAAAGTAATTTGAGTGGTGGATATTAGTCAGTTATTTGGAGTGAGAAGGATAGCGGAGGGATAGAAGGGGAAGAAAGGTTTGCATTCATATAGCACCTGTTACCCCTGATGGGTGTTGAAGCGCTTTTCTGGCGAGTAGTACGCTACTCCGGAACCCATAAGGATTAGTGTTGAAAATTAGTATAGTGAAATATGAAGTAATTTGAGTGGTGGATATGTTATTCAGTTATTTGCATAGAGAAGGGTAGGTGGCGGGATAGAAGAGGGAAAGAGGTTTGTATTTATATAGCGCTTGCTACCCCTGATGGGGTTCTGAAGCGCTTTTTTGGCGAGTAGCCCGCAACTCTGGAACCCAAAAGGATTAATGTTGAATTAGTATGGTGAAACATGAAATTAATTTGAATGGTGGATATGTTAGTCAGTTATTTGGATTGAGAAGGGTTGGGGAGGGGTAGAAAAGGGAAAAAAGGTTTGCATTTATATAGCGCTTGTAACCCTGATGGGGTGTTGAAACGCTTTATTGGCGAGTAGCACGCTACTGTGGAACCCATAAAGGATTAGTGGTGAGTTAGTATAGTAGAATATGGAATTTGAGAAGTGAACATGTTAGTATGTTATTTTGATTGAAAAGGATTATTAAGGGATAGAAGAGTGAAGGATTTTTTTTTATTTTTTTTTAGGTCATAGCAGTAGGAGGAGGCTTTTGGATGAGTAAAAAGGGTTTTTGGAGGGGAAGAGTCAGAGGGAAGAGTTTAGAGAGGTTTGTTTTGGGGGATCGGTATAGTAAAAGAGGTGTCAGATGATGCGAGGAGGGGTATAGTAGGAGAGAGTCTAGAAAGGGTTATTTTGGGGATCATAGTAGTGGTATTGGGTTTGGGATAAATGAGAGAGTAGATGTATAGGGTGAGAGATAGGGTACTGTATTGGAAAGAGTAGTAGAAAGTAGTTTGAGATGAGTCAGAAAGTTGGGCTAGAAGATATATTGAGAGAAGTATAGGCTGAGAAATAGGATAGTGCATTGGGAATGCCAAATTAGAAAAAAGTGATAAATATATAGATCCATAAGTACATTGAAAGTATATAGATGTATAAAGGAGGTAAGTATATGTAGATTAAAGATATTGATAGAGGTACAGGATGAGAAATAGGGTAGTACATTGGAAATGCTTTTTCAGGAGAAAAGTAACAGACACACAGACCCAAGTACATGGAGGTACATAGATGCACAATGGAAGCAAGTACATGTAGATCAAAGATGATTTTTTTTTATATCAACATAATTATTGTACATGTTTATACAAAGCAATACACAAAGATAGGTACATATCTATAGTGAAAATAAATGCTTATATACTGAGGGATATGCTGTAAATTTCTGTTTGCGTATGGTGCTTATGTGGGGAAGAGCCAATTCTTGAGTAGTTTTCTGAAGATAAGGTGGTTGTCGGTGGATCTTACGTTGGGGGGTAAAGAGTTCCATAGTTTGGCTGCTTGAACAGAGAAGGATGTGCCACCCATGGTTTTTTTTCTTGTATCTTGGGATTTTGAGGCGAGATGCCCCTTTAGAGCGGAGGTTCCTTTGTTGAATGTGTTTGGTGATTTTATTCCTGATGAAGAGCAGTCGCATTCCATGTGTTGCTTTGTGGGTGATACAAAGTAGCCTGAACGTGGATCTTCTGGCAACCGGTAACCAATGCAGGGCTTTCAAGGCAGGTGAGATGTGGTCTCGCGGTTTGATATGCAAGAGTAGTCTGGCAGCCGAGTTCTGAATCCGTTGTAGTCTTTTCATGGTTGTTAAAGGTGATCCGTGGTAGAGGCTATTGGCGTAATCGAGTTTGGACAGAACAAGGGAGATGGTAGCTTGGACTTTGTGTGGAAATCCCAAATGAGGGAAAATTCGTCGCAGCGTTTTTATAGTGACAAAGCTTGATCTTGCTAGTTTGTCCACTTGTCTGCAAAGCAATTAGGGTAACCCAGTATCCCCCAGAACCTGGGCATATACACTATGAGAAAAACAATGGTTCTGTCGGGCAAAAATATTTCTTTTCAATTTCCAACACTTATTTTAAAGGTAAGTAAACTGATGGCGCTAGAACCCAAATAAACATTTTCAAGATTCGTTAAGGTAGAATTATTTACTATGATTTAGAATTTTCCAAAATTAGAACGTTTTATTCAATACAAATATAAATAGAAAGATAAGCTGTCTGATATCACAATCAATGTTACGGCGCAAGTGATAATATGTACAGTGTTAGAGAAAAATTACATGAATGACAAAATCAGTGTATTATACATATAAGTGAAAACATACAAAATTAACATATATTTATATGAACAAAAAGGGGGGATCTTTCGTTGAAGTATGTCCAATTTCAAAAATATGGCAAGTATCTCAAGCTCTAGGAGTAAATCTAAATTAATTTGAGAGCCAAGAAACTTATTGAAGAATGGACAGTTAAAACCGTCGACGTTTCGACCCTGCCAGTTGCAATATTGTGGAATTGTCAGTGTGGGTCTTCATCAAGACAGAGGGAAGATCAGACAGCCGATTCTACAAGTTGAATCGATGCTAATTTTCTGTAGGTGAAGTTTGTCTTGTTTGGCGTTTGTTTTGAGCCAGGTACATTGCAGCTTTCTAATTTGTTGTTTTATGTCTTTTATTTCTATTTTTCTATAGCATCATCAATGCCATTATTAATAGTGGCAAGGAGTTCAGGCTTCTCTATTATCTTCGCCCATTTCAATCGTCTCATGTCATTTGTGGGGACCACGTCATGAGTGGTCAGCTCGCTACCTAACTGGGTGAGTACCCTCTCTGGTAATAAATCAAGGGTCGCGCATAAGGGGTTATGATCACTCTCTACCCGGTCCCTCACAGACATGTCCCCAAGAGCGTGCCATAGCCGCAAATTAATTAGAAGGTAGTCTATACGGCTAGCGCTGCGCCCATTGTTGAATGTATTTGCCCCTTGTCTGTCTGAGAGAGATCTTCCATTTACAGCCCATACGCCTTTTTCCAGACAGATGGAGTTGATTTGGATCGCTACATCCGTCCACTTTTTTATGGGTGCTAGATCCAATTTGGGGATGCCCCACTGAATATCTTCCTCACATGCGAGGTCGTACTCATCAATGGCAAGGGGCTCAAAGGTCGCATTAAGGTCTCCTGCAATTAGGACTTGGGAATCCCGGGAGTGCAGATCTAGAAGATCGTCGAGAGTCGCCATGACTTCTGACTTCTTCCCCCTGTTTAGGCCTCTCACATAAACGTTATAGATGTCAATGTTTCCTTTCGGGCCCATCACCAGCCTGATTGCCAGGATATCCATGTACTGTGTTGGGAGCACCTGGATGTTGTAGCCGATCGCTTGGCGAACCCAGATTGTCAATCTCCCTGATGGACGACCTTTTCCCCCACTAGTAGCTGGAATATGGTAATTTAAATAACCTTTACAGTAAAGGGGATCCACCAGCCAAGTCTCCTGAAAGAGGCAAATTCCATAACACTCGATGAAAGTGAGCCAGTCAGGAGAAGTGACCTTAGTCCTCAATCCTGCAATGTTCCAAGAGATTACAAACAACATATTTGAGGTGAGACAAGGTGCCAATTGCCCAGCCAATATATTAGCTGACTTGCCACTAGTAACCCGCTTCTCTTCATGGGGGAGGGATATAGTCGGTGTAATTCTAGGCATCTGATCATCACCAATGGGTGGTACCAGGATACTAGGGGTGGGGGCAGTACAAATTAGAGGTACAATGTGAGATTCCGAAGACAGTCGGGGCTCGCTCCGTAGTCAATCATTTGCATCCATTGAGGAGCTTCCTGCCGAGAGAGTATGTGTTTGCCTAACAGAGCGGCTGCACCGGCTGTCTAATGGAAACTGCCTAAATTGTACAGAGGATGTTCCAGGTGGGCAGGTGCGAAATTCCAGGGCAAGAAGGTTTTCCGCCAGATCAACCCCTTTCAGGGTAAGCTCGATATGATCTAGCGGTTCGGTGGGAGAGGTAAACCTCCGAGCCCTGGTGATATCATCCCGTATAACTGAACGGCAAACCCGGACTTGTCGAATCCAATGAATGGCTTTATTGGTCAAAAAGTCTGCATTTTCAAACCCACTTCCAGAATCAAGCTTAGGCACGTTAACCATGTAAATTTTGGGTGCTATGTCCGAGTTGGAAATGTTTGTCTGGTTCGGCCTATGTTGAGTACTACATATTGAGTGTTGAGCGTGAGATGAGAAAATAGGTCTAGAGCGTGATGGTTGGCCCTGTGTTACTGATATATTATGACAGGCGTTTAGATGGCTAATGCTGGAATTGGTTGGGCGCTTGGCCACCGGGGGGGGGGTGTCACTGGCTTGTGAGATGGACCCACAGGAAGGGATAGATTGGGACCAGTAGGACAAGTACCTATGCCATGTGCAGCGGACTCGCGCCCAATAAAATTGTCCTGTCGGGGCTGTTGGGTATGACCGGTCTTAGAATTAGGGCTCTGTGGCCAAGATCGGGGAAAGTCCTTTTGCACTAGGCGATTGACCAGGAGAGTAAGGCCCTTAATCATAGATTTCATAGCCCCTATTTCAAGTCTGAGGACATAAATAAGATGATGTGTTTCCTGGGGTTCTAGGCTAGGCTTAGGGCCTATCCCTCTGCAAGGAATCGGAGTCGGGGTAGCTGGGGCCTATCTACCCTATCTTCATCAGGCAAGTCCAACAAGGATGAAAACCTATTTGCACAAGAAATAACAAGTCCCGGCTGTTGTGGGGCAACCCCAGGGGGAGAGATGGAAGGATGGCAGACTCCCTCTACGTCTGGGTTTCCCTCTATGTTTGCCTCTGTGTTGGATGCGGGGGCCTTTTTTTTAAGTGATTTATGGAATATTGCTGGAATGATAGGACAGCTGCTAGATCTGGGGTTAGTGGGGTTGGAAGGCCGGTGAGGGGCTTTATCAGGGCTGGAGTGCGTAGATGGATCGGCCTCTAGGATATTTTCACATTCACTTATGAGAGTATCTATTCGGTCTAAAACACAGTTGTTACCTGCGTGTTTCTGCGACTTCCTGGCCTTTTTTCCTTTATCAGCCCGACCATTACCGCCCCCCGCACTGCTCCCACTCCCCTCCATAGATTTTCTTTTCCCCATCTTACTGCACTTCTAGCTTGCAACGAAAGAAGGCAGGCTCAGCTATATGTGGTTCTGATCTAACAATATTCCGTTTTTAGTCAACAACGTTGGCACCCAGGCTCCAAATAATTGGTCTATATAAAGATTAGAGCAGAATTCTGCATAGAGCTTGGGCTTTCAGGGGCCACAAGGTATTTTACAAAAACTCGGTGGGCACAGTACCTCAACTCAGATGAACTATCCCACTGTAGAGTCCTCAGTCCACGGGCCAGATGAAAGGGGGCGGCCCTGCCCTGCCTTTTCCTGTCAATGACGGGCCCGCCCTTGGCCCGGCCCGCGTCCCGGGATTGAAGACGCGCTTAAGATCGCTGAACTGGTGTCCTTAGCCCCTCCTTCTGGGGAAGTGTATCCTGGGACAGGGAGTCCCTTACTGGCAGTGGCAGCAAGCAACAGGAGTCCCGCGGCGTCCTGAGTCGCGGGAGTGAAGACGTGCTTAAGAGCGCTGAACTGGTGCCCTCAACCCCTCCTTCTGGGGCAGTGTATCCTGGGACAGGGAGTCCCTTACTGGCAGTGGCAGCAAGCAACAGGAGTCCCGCGTCGCGGGAGTGAAGACGAGCTTAAGAGCACTGAACTGGTGCCCTCAGCCCCTCCTTCTGGGGCAGTGTATCCTGGGACAGGGAGTCCCTTACTGGCAGTGGCAGCAAGCAACAGGAGTCCCGCGTCGTCCTGCGTCGCGGGAGTGAAGATGAACTTAAGAGCGCTGAACTGGTGCCCTTAGCCCCTCCTTCTGGAACAGTGTATCCTGGGACAGGGAGTCCCTTACTGGCAGTGGCAGCGAGGCAGCAAGCAACAGGAGTCCCGCAGCGTCCCATTGAGGTAATTGCTGCTAATATAAGTGAGGAGGTATGGTCCCAACACCAGCAAAAATAATGCTCAGCAAGGCAAGAAGAGCCATTGGCTCCCACAGTTGAAGGGACCCACCAAGCCTGCGGCAGACTTCTGACTCAACCATTCAGCAAGACAGCCTGACTTGCAGGACCTTTATGAGGACGAGACTGAGCAAGTAGGGCTTCCACTTCAGGAAACAGGAATGGTTATGGCAAAATCTGGGATGAAGCAGCTATAGAGGGAAGAAGATTCAGATGTAATGAACCTACAAGAAGTAGACAATAATACGGAGGAGTCGAACTGATGGTGCTCCATGTCCGAAGGGACTTTCTTCTACCTGTGTAAAATTAATCCCAAACTATGGGCATAAAACCTTAGCCTTCACTTCAGGGCAGTGAACCTTCATCAAGCAGTTCCAGATCCTGGCATGGATCAGTAATTCACCCAATCTTCAAAGGGGTAGACAGAGGCGATCCTCCAAACTATCCCTTAATAGCCTTACTTGACATTGATTCGAAGTATTACGCAACCTTAGTGTTGCAAGATCAGCAAGAATGGGTGGACAATCTGGTGCTCATCCTTTGGAATCAAGCAGGATTTCGCAATGACCAGGGAACTTTATCCAACCTTACTTCTCTGACCATTTGGATTGAGAAGGCTGTTGAATCAAAATCAACTTTATACGGCTGCTTCGTTGACTTTAAATCAGCATTTGACAGGGTACCACAAACATTATTTTGGGAAAAACATAAGCCTTGGGATACCATTGAAAATCCTGAGAGCCATCCAACTCCTTTACACTGAAACTTGGCTGCGCGTTAAATTGGGTGATGGCTAAAAAACTTTTGCAGAGAATGTATACAACCTCTGGGTTGAAACAAGGGTGTGTGGTGCTCGCCCTCTTACTTTTTAACATCTATCTTTCAAGCCTATCCATAGATGGACTCCATAAATGCGCACCCACTAAAACTCCTGGGCTGATGGATTACTCACATGCTATATGCAGATGACCTACTTTTGTTTGGCATGACCCCTGTAAGCCTGCAAGGGCTCCTAGAAAACTTCTCAATCTTCACTGGGTGGCACAAACTAGAAATTAATTTTTTTTTTTTTTTTTAAACAAAAGTGGTGAAGATCAGCAAGAAAACAAAAAGACTGGCTGGTAGAAGGCATCAGATTATCAGTCGATATTTACTAATAAAACAGAATGGTTGTGGTATACAATACCGCACTCTGTGTAGTTCCAAATGTCACTAGTGTGCTCACTCCCTGGGTCAACCGTCCTTGAAAGACCCGAACAATCATGAAAACTATTGGTGGGAGAAGCACTCCTTAACAACCATTTAATGAAAGGTAAGGCCCAATTCAAATATGGCATTCTTAATACCAAATAGAGAAAACACACGTTAACTCAGCAAACCTAATCTCAGTATTTTATCATATAGGACAAGACATCACAAGCTGCTTGCTTTCTTAGATGAAAGTCATTCTTTATTTTCTTTATTTTCCAGTGCCACAAATCATGTAATGCAACAAACACAGCCAACGTGTTTCGTCCCAAAGCCTTGGGACTTCTTCAAGGCAAAGTAAGTATGGCACCAACGTGTGCCCTATTCAGTTGAAGTCGATTCCACTATACGTGTTAGCGTTGTCCAAGACAAAGAAGGTCGCATTCACATATAGTGAAAAGTAAGAACAATCATAGAATTAAAATATTTCCGGCATCAATGAGCCCTTCACAAGGAGTCCCTTTCGTGAGTTCGAGTCCCGTAGGGTGTCAGTAAACCATCTTGTACACACTTGCACCAGCAAAATGAAAATACAAATACCTCGGGATATCTTTTGACTCAAGAGGTACTTTCTTTGCACATATGGATACAATGAAATCCGAAAAGCTGCCTCCCTAACTTTTGGCTTTAATACCCTGTTGAAATCCTAACAAGGATCAATGTTGGGCCGTCTCCACAGGGCCATTGCAGCAAGGCTACTCTCATCTATCTCGTAAAGCTGCAAAATAATGGTATGAACAAAGGTGGCAATGCTGCTGGCCCTGCTTATTGCTAAAACATATTGGGCCGCATACAGACCCCCAAATTATACTTTGCAGGCCCAACTACGCCTGGAGCTAGGCTTGACAAAACAATCAATTGCCATAAAGTGCTCTTTCTTAAAAATGTGCCATAGATTTAGATTGGCAGAGGACAACACACTAGCAGCACACATCTGACTTGAAATAATCCAGCCAAACTTGAAATCAATTTTTAGATGCAGTTTTTGCAATACTTGCAGCTGCTAAAAGCCTCGGACCTATGTAGCACGAGGACATCAAGAGCCGAGTTTATAAAAATCCTTAATAGATCCACCAGACTCCTTTCTCTGCAAGAAGACGAAGAGAACCTGGCAAAGCATTAACTGTTGCGACTCTCTGAAGCCACAAACATATTTCGACCAGGGATTTTGTTACTATTATAAACGTACATTTATACACCTTCGCTTAGGTATTCAGTCCACTCTGGACCAACTACCCCACTGGCTGAAACCGGCGAAGACAAACTGTAGACTCTGTGGCGAGGAAAAAGAAACCTTAATGCACATCTTCTGCCTTTACCGGGCAATGCTAACAGATCGCACAATGATGTTGTGGTGCGCTTTTTAATCAGGAAGTTGTTCGAACATGCAGGCAAGCCCATTATTTATTGCAACGTCCAGTGCTTTGAATGGGCCGGTACGGAGTACCGGCACTTTTTTATTTTGAGAGGGAGAGTACCGGCACTTCTCAAGAGAAATGCTATACTTTTAATTGGAGAGTACCGGCACTTCTCAGAAACAAGCAGGTACTCTGCTACAGAGTACCCGCACTTCTATTTTCCCATTTCAAGCACTGGCAACGTCGAACCCACAACTTGCACAGCTTAACATCAAGGCAGTAAAGTTTTTGGAAATCTTCGAAGCCAGAATGAAAGCCACAGGGGAGAAGCAGAGGCCACATACATAGTTCCAGCAAAGCTCCTTAAAGCCCTTGACCGTGCACTGACACTTTGAATCCTCCTACTCAACTAATCTAATGAACATTCTTGATGCATTTTAATTTCCAAAAAATGCACTTGACAGTGTTTTAAAAATGCAATTTAAGGTCATGCAGTCAGTCCCTTAAGAACTTTCACATACATTCAATGTTTAAGGAATGCACTTTTCTCCTTTAGGGCTTTTTAAATTAAATTGAAATGAATAATCAATTATATCACATTTAATCATGGATATTTTTACAGCACTGTAATTTTTATTGCCATTTCTCTTATGTTTTGGTGTAATGGTTTTAATTAACTATGCACTTTGAAAATACATTTGAGTTTGAATAAAGTATAGCTGTGTTTGTGTGAGAAAGTTATAACACACAGCTTATTTTATATATTGTTTTTGCTATATAGTGCTGTATGGGTCTTTATTGAGATGTCAAGATAAATGTGTGTTTTGGTACACTTCTACCACATGTAGATCTTCATAGCAGCAGTCT
Organism: Calotriton arnoldi; assembly: GCA_963921515.1. Classification (NCBI taxonomy): domain Eukaryota; kingdom Metazoa; phylum Chordata; class Amphibia; order Caudata; family Salamandridae; genus Calotriton; species Calotriton arnoldi. The sequence goes on from CAWUFW010000277.1 coordinate 3,172,625, forward strand.
AGTTTATGTAGGCAAATTAATTGCCACATTTGGTAGTATCGTGCTATAAATTTAGCCCAAAATATCTCACTCAATCATTACCCAGGTCTGTAAAATTCTGATTGTAAAGTTGTTTCTTATTGGTCACTGATGTTAACCTGTCTATCTTTGTTCAGTTACTCACTGTTTCTTCTTTTTGTGAGTGCAGCAGCAACATGGTTTGTGTTTGGATTGTTGGTCATAGCTTTGTTTTTTGGGCCAGAAATAATGCACAGAAAGCCTATTTTGATTAGAATTTAGGTTTGAAAGGAGAATACATTAAATGGATTGGGGAAAGAGGTTTGAGATGGCATCAGTTACTCTCTCTCTACTTTCCTCTGTTAGTGGAAGTGTACATCCGAACTTTATGATCCGGACTTTATGATAATCCACTGTAGTGGGATTTATATTGCACACCTAATTGGAGTGAGACTAGAAATAGAAATGAAGGACACATTTTCTATATTAATGTCTGTTTCCCACACACATTTTGTGTTTTGCAACATTTCTCAAACACAAGAGTACAAAAGGTCCTATGTAGATGCTGCAAAATGTGAAAAAACTTGCAGACATATTAACAAGACAGTGTCTGCATTTCTGTGAGATCACAGAATATGCTCTGTTTTTCATTTAAATATTACATTTTCAGAGGCAGCAATATAACGTCCAGATGGAGTCCATTTCACCACCTATGGAAACCATATCTTCCTTTCAAACAGGAAACTATGCCTTATCCAACATATTTAAGGGTATTTACTTTTCTAAAAACCAAAGGCTCTCCTAAGAGCCGCCCTTTGCCATGTATAATGTAATCTGCTATTCCAAATTTGATTTTATAAATGTTTCCGGTACCGCAGTACTTTCTGGATAATACCGCGGTACTACATAATATGTTTAAAATGTTGAAATGTATAAAAATAATTTCTCCTACCACAACACAATGTGTTTGACTGTCTTATGTTTTTGTTGTACTGTACAGCATAAGTTATATGGACTAGGTCATAGTTTAGACTGAATACATTCAAGATGTAGTGGAATCAAGATGGCTGTAGTTTCATTTTGCAAAGGTTTCCATTATCCAATCATATTATGTTTTGCCATCGCTATGTACCGCTGTACTACTGCGTCTACAGATATCACTAACTTATTTTGCCTTAAAAAATACGTACTAATGAAACAATTTCATTCAAACACCAAAAAAGCATAATCTACACATCCTAATGTATATTCAGGCCAAGTTGCATTACAATTTGTTCAGCCATTTTTGCCCTAAGTGCGAGTACAAAGTCAATGGAAAATGCACTGGGGTCAAAGCCAGTTTTGGGCCGCCAGCCCCCTTTTTTTCTTTTCACCCCCTTGACGAATCACTGCAAAACTTTGCATTATCCACCATTGTAGAAAGAGGACTAGGTCTGCAAACGTTCGTGGAGATTCGTCAAATGGTTGCAAAGTCATTAAGGGGCAAAATTCTGAGTAAGTCCTATCTCTAGTAACCCTTACTATAACTGCAGAGTTTCTCTTGCCCATAACATTAACTCTCACACTCCTTGTCATCAAAGGTATCCCTCAGACACTCCTGGTCACTGCAAAGTGTTTATTAGAAAATGGCTCCGCTATTTTCAAATAAAAACTTTGCAGCGATCAGGAGTGTCTGAGGGATTCCTTTGAAGGGGAGGAGGAGTGTGTGAGTTAATATGCACACACACATCTAGTCATACATGTGTATACGCACACACCCATACTCTTTATGATTGCCCTCTGCTGGAGCCCCGCTAGTTTCATCTGACCCTCAATGTGTGACCCCCACCCAAGAAATCACTTCTAGAAACGCCATTTGAGTGCTTGGCCACCTTCTTGCAAGTTATCTGGCCTTGGCGTATCAGGGAAAATAACAACACCATCCAGTGGTGCTGCCCATTTCTGTTTTGTTGAGCTGTTAACCCCTTCGATGCGCCCGTCGGCCAACAGCCGTCACGAGCACTACCTCCGTAGTGCTGCGCACGTCCGTTGGCCGACGCAGCCCCGCCCACTGATTAAAACCGCCGCACCGCGGCGGAATTCGCGCCGCGGTTAATCGGTTAAGAGTTATGGCCGTAGGGCTCTGTCAATTGGTTAGGCATCTTCTACGTCCACAGGCTAGCCCATTGCCCTTCGAATGGGTGGGGCTTGGCAGTGACGTGTAGTTTTGCTTAGTGTTGGAATGGGCAGAGGGATAAACATATTGCAAGCTTAGTGGATAAGCATTTTCAATTCTATTAAGGACACAGAGGTGAGGATTATGATTCTCCATCTTTACTGTACTTATTTGACAACAGCCAATTATAAACATGAATGTCAGAAACTACATTTCCCATGAGCATACCAATACCAACAGTCACATGCTCCAATCATACTGCAGCGAGCCCTATATTAACTATAAACCACCATCTTAGGTCCTCTTCCTTTGCCCATCAACACTGTGAATTCTCAATTCGAAATTTCGGAATCCTTCAGCGACAAGAACTTCCAACCAACGTGAAAAAACAGGACTTAACAGGAGGCTTCTTCGAAATCCACTGCTTGTGGGCTCTGTAGACCAACATCTCCATGAGCAGTCACCAACATGGCATTCAACTTTGATGAACTAGTTCACTCAGCCAGCGCTCTAACTCAGCCTGGTTCATGATTGCTGCTGGTCATTTCCTAAGAAAAAAGAAAACCTCAAGCTATAATCGTGGGGGGAACCCAAATTGGTGTAGGCTAAAACATAAGGCATTCTAATTCACAAGGGCAAACACCTTTTCCGCATAGATCATCATTATTACCGCTTTTATTTGGTTTGTTGTGATGTAATCTATAGCCTGCATTAAAAACTGTGTGTTTGCCAACATGAAACGACCAGCAACAAACCTGCTCAGATCTTTATGGATTAAAAGCTGGGTGGCAGGCATTATTCGTGTTGCCCACACTTTCATCAGGTGTTTATACTCTGTATTTAGGAGGCTACTAGGTCTGTATGAATTCATGCATCTCTGATTTTTACCTTTCTTAGGAAAACTTACTATAGTCAATTCCTTGAAAGAAGACGGAACTTCCCCACCCTCCTTAATATTGTTAAAAGGCTCTGCTAAAAAAGGCACAAGCTCTCTGGCAAACCTTTTATATAATTCCAAAGGGAATCCATAACACACATGCCTTAGTGTTAGGCATTTTTTGAAGTGCTTTGTAGATTTCAATGGGCGTTATTGTTTCAGAAATTGCCTGGGACAGAGAAGTCGGTAATTGGGGGAGCTAGGAGGAGGCATAATATTGTTCTATATTGGCCATGGAAGCTGCATATTGCGTTTGATAAATGTCCCTATAATGATGAAGGAATACCTGAGCAACTTCCTCCTGTTCCGTTGCTACTGTCCAAGTGGCAGTGGCCGGGTTCTTAATGAGATTAATCAAGGCCTTCTCATTCTTGACTCGAGTAGACCAGGCTCGGAACTTGTCTATATGCTGGTTCTCTTTATAAAGTTGTTGGAATTGTTCATTTCCTCGAGCGTAAAAAAATCTCTACGATTTTGCTTTGCTCTGCCTAGTTGGCCTGCACAGGGCTCCATTCGATCTGCCCTTCACTAGCTTTTATAGCACTATCTACTGATATTTGCAAATCCTGCTGTTTGCAGTGTGCGTTCTCTGGCTTGAATTGCTTTAAAGGCGATGATGTTCCCTCTTGCTGTGGCCTTAAAGGCCTCCCATATTGCGAAGAGAGAGGCCATATTTTTATTGGTGAGAAAAAACTCAGTTATGAACCCTCTCATTTTGACTACCCACTCTCGATTTGACAACAGAGATCTGTCGAGCTAACACCTTGCCCTCTCTCCATAAGCAGACCCTAGGTCCACGGACACCACCAAGTGGTCAGAGAAGGCATTAGCCCAGATGTCCGACTGCACCTTTGTAATTGCCCAAGAGACTAAAAACAATCCAGATGGGATGCGGTCTTAAATCGATGTGAAAGTCAAGTGTATTGTGCGAAACCTGGATGATCTTCACGCCAAGTTGTAAACTTGATTTCAGTGCTTCAATCATCTTTTTGGTTTTAACTGCTTCTTTGCTTTGTTAGATGTGTCCAAGGCCAGGTCCTGAATGTAGTTGAAGTCTGCTCCAAAAATCAGCGTGCCTACCGCCCCGATTACTACATTATGGATCTGAGAAAGTGAGTTGACATCATCACTAACAGGGCCGTAATAGTTAACTAAGTTCAAGCAAAGCTCCATCACAGTGACTTTCACCCATAACCATCTTCCTGAAGTATCTCTAATCACTTACCGAACATCCCAATCAATGCCTTGACCCAAATAAATTGCTACCCCGCTCACCGCAGCTTGAGAAGACGCAAAAAAAGGCCAGAGAGAACTTAAGGGGATATAAATCTTCGGAGTACTACTCTTGAGGTGGGTCTCCTGTAAAAAATAATTCTGAGTGAGAAAGATGAGAGCCACCTCATTAAACTCCCATATTAGTACTTAGGGCTCCTGATTTTATGGTATTTATTTTTTTAACATTTCCATCTGTATTTATCCATATTTATTTTTGGGCCATTTTATCTGTATTTATCCATATTTATTTAGTGTTTTGCGTATAAATGTAGTAGTAAAACTGTACATTTCCATATTTATTTAAATGATAGACGCGCAGTCATACTCTGATGTCTGTCGTGTTTTAGCTATTTAAGTTGCCAAATATTACATAACTGTATATCCACTGGCAAATATTAGCATTACACCACAAATGTATGTTGACAAATGCGGTTATTTAAAGAAATGTCATCCTATTTTTTAATTTCCCATGCTGTCCATCTGCTCAGCTGTTGGGCATGAAAGACAGCACGAAGGGTCACTGAAAAGAAGCACATTTTCTGTATTTATCCATTTTTAATAATAAATGCAGACAAAAAACACATTGTTTTCTGTCTGTATTTATCTGTAAAAATCCGTAAAAATGGAAAACAGGGAGCCTTATTTATAATTAGGGCTCCCGGTTTTATGGTATTTATTTTTTGACATTTCCGTCTGTATTTATCCATATTTATTTTTTGCTAATTTAATCTGTATTTATCCATATTTATTTTGGGCTTTGTGGAAAAATGGAGCTGAAATTAGTATATTTCCATGTTTATTTAACCGATAAATATGCTCTCATACTTGAATGCCTGCCAGGTTTCAATGCTGTGAACATCTGCAGAAGATAAATCAATGCACTTATATGAAAATATGCACATTTCAGTATCAATCTTGTGCATATCTACTGCTGTTAAAGCCTCTTAACTAAAATTCCTTTCTTTTTTAACCCCCTTACATATCAATCCACACAGCTATTGGCCTGGCAGTCATGGCAGACAGTATTTACAATTACTCAAAAAGCAACCCAATTTCCGTTTTTATCCACATTTAAAAATAAATACAGACAAGAAAATAGATGTTTTCTGTCTGTATTTATCTGTAAAAATCAGTAAAAACGGAAAACAGGGAGCCTTATTTATAATGCCATTGGCATTACAAGAAAGAATCCTAACCTTCTGCATCGCATGAAAAATAGATCATACTGTCCTCTTTATTAATCAGATTCAAATCCACCATTGCTGAGCCACCTGCGACAACTCTGCTATCATGCTGAAGAGATACCACAACCAAACCCTGTAGCCTATCAATCAAAAGTTTGTCCAGATCCCAGTGAGTCTTGATTTTCCACAAAACCCACCCTCCTTCCAGATCATATTTCTGCTCTTGTTTTTTTGCATGTACTCCTCCCCCCTCCAGCACACTCAACCTCAGGAATCCCCATGGATTACTCCCCTACCCTGCGGGGTAGGGGGGCGGGGGTAATTGCTTGCCTTACCCCCCCCCCACGCCTTGGTGCATCACTTGAGAACTCTTCTCCAGTGACTGCCGCCATCCCTACGCTTATCTGAGTAAAGCACTGCCTAAATCTTGAAACAAAGCTAGCGTAATGGTAGCAAACTCTGAGTGAAATCGTATTTTCCCTTCCCCAAACACAATTTCATTACAGAAAACTCACAAAAATATGCAGGCTCGAATACACATGAATTACTTAACATGATTTTGTTAAAACATAATTCCACGTATATTCATAAATCATTTATCATGATGCAGCTGCTGCAACAGTTTGTTCGCCTGCTGAACCGATCCTAAAATATGGAACTGTCCCTTAACGAGAATCTTCAATTTTGACTGTTGCACCAAAGTAGCTTGGACGCCTTGTTTCTTAAAAAGTTCCAACATGGATTTGAATTCCCGGCGGTGCTGAGCTGCCATTGCTGACATATCAGACAAGATATTAAATCAGAACTTATCTGGCGTCTGAAATCCCTTTTGCTTGATGGCAGCCGATAGTATTGATTCTTTCATGCGAAAGTCTCCAAACTTTAGCTGGAGTTCTTGTCGTTTGTGGAAGGTAAATTGAATGCACCTAGTTCCTCCCAAAGATGAGTGAGTCCCCCCCACCCCCCACGTGAGGGGCAGTAGTACTACTATACCAACATATACCGGCGTGCAAGGAGGACACCTGGCCAGGCAAGGTCTGGCTTAACTAGTTGAGGTCTTAGCCTCTCGCGATCAAGAGAGGCGCATTAGGTGTAATATCCTCCCGCCTGCCCCCCTCTCTCTCTCTCCCTCCTCGCCTTCTTCCTTCTCTTCGCTGCTCCCGCTGTCCTCTGCAAAGTACACACATAAGCAGCCACCATAGCTAATATCAGTCCCGAATCACATAGTACATATGGGTTAGTTGAGATCGCATTGTTTGAGTTATTTGTGTTCATAGTGAATTGTTGGATGTGAAAGCACAGAGGTAAAACGAAGTGAAAAGTCAGTAGTTTTCTGTTTACGGATTAAAAAGTGGATTATATACGTAGTTGTGCACAAAAGATTAGATATGGGTTTTTTTATATTCCAATGACACCAACATCCAGAGTGGCCTGGTTCCCCACCAAGCGTCAAATGTGTAAATGTCACTGTACTGTTTTTTGTATAATAAAACTGGCAGATTGTATTCTGTATAAACATGTGAAACACCAATAAAGACGATTTAAAAAAAAAAAAAAAGTCTCCAAAATTGACCGAAAAGGTACATGGGTACCTGGCATTAACTAGCTGGCTCAAGCCATAATCATTGTCCATTTAGAATACACATTTAAACATCATAAAAGTGTGGGCAGCCATATAAAAAACACAAATCATGAAATCCAACATTGTTAAGCATGTAATTCGTTCTACATAATCATATGCATAAATAGTCCAGGGTGGGGTAATCCTCGCCTCCATGTCCTTAAGAGAAGCAACATCCACAATCAGCTTGTAATAAAAAGACTTCAATGTTGATTCTGACGACCAATCAGCTGCCTTGAGAATATCATCCAAATGTGAACCCAGAGCAAAGGATTTAGAAGCCATGGCTCACCTAGCTGAATGAGCACCGAATACTGACATACCAATACCGGTCTCTGATCAAAGCTAACACATCCATCTGGCTACGGTGGCAGCCGCCACTGTTCTATAAGGTTTCTGTAAAGCAGGTAGCAATTGACCCAGCGCGTCAGATCGATATTCACTAGTACTCATCTCATATGCTTTTAAACATTGCACCAGACAAATCTTACTATTACCAGGGAAAGACGGGTAAGAAACCATCCTGGAATTAGATTTAGTTCTCCTGGTAATAAAAAATTAAACTCCTTCCGGAGAGAACCCTCTGCCTGAGAGTAGGGCTTATACGTCTAAAACTCTTTTACAAGAAATCAAATGTAACAACATTGTCAGTTTAGCTGATAGTTGCTTGGGGGACAAGTACTTCTTATCAGACAAACCCTCTAGAAATTTAAGGACAATATTCCCATCCCACAAGGCAGAATATCTAGTCTGGGATGGATTGGACATCCTCATACCCCTCATAAGCTTTCATACCACCGAGTGTTCACCTACTGGTTTACAATTCCACCGGGAGATGACCAGTTGAAATTGCAGATCTGAAATTATTAACTGATCTGTAAATTATACCGACAGATGCCAAGGAGGACCAAATATTTATAACTAGGCAACAATAAGCCCCAACGGGATCTGCACTCTGTTCACCACACCAATCACACAATGCCACCAGCCTGTGGCATAGCGCTTATGGGTACTAGCTGACCATTCTTGTTTGGTGTAGGTTGCAGTTTTTTGCTAAATGCCCATCAAACTCCATATCTCCTGAAAAACCTCCATGCCAACAGCAAAAGGTGTCCCAAGAGAATTAATGGATGAGGCTGTCCCACTGGGTCCAGCAAAAGGTTCCAACGGAACGGGATCAGCATCAGAAACGCGACTCGAGAAGTATTGGGAACCAGGGTTGCGCCTTCCAAAACAGAGTCACTAGAACTATCTCCGCTTTCTAATGCCTCTCCTGGGAAAGAACCCTGGAGATCATCATGAAAGGAGGGACTCATAACACAGGGAAGGAGCCCAGTCTTGGAGAAAAGCATCAGTCGCTTGAGCTTCCGGGTCTGGCCACCAGCTGAAGAAGACTGGGATCTCGCGGTTGGGGCAAGAGGTGAACAGATCCCCAAAGGCGATTGATCGCGCTGAAGATCTTCGGGTCAAGTCTCAAATTGCTGTAGTCCCTAAGGTGTCGAGAGTGCCAGTCCACAATTTTATTCCATTGGCCTGGGAGGTATTCTGCCACGACAGAAATCCATTGTTGCAGGCAGTAGTGCCAAAAGTCTTTGACAATTTACGCTAGAAGCCGAGATTTGGTTCCTCCCAGTTTGTTGACTTTCTGCACTACTGAGATGTTGTCCATACTCAGCAAGATGCAGCAATCTGTCTTCACAGGGGAAAGATTCCTTATCGCGAATGAGCCCGCTAGGAGTTCCAGACAGTTTATGTGGAGGTTTAGTTCCAAATCTGACCAACTACCTCCAGTGGAGATCGGACCGTATCACGCACCAAAGCCCCATCGACTGGCGTCTGATTCAATCATCTCCAAAGAAGAGCCAAAGATCACTTTGCCGTTCCAGCTACCAAGCCATTTCTGTCATGGCTTCCCCCGACAGAATGATCTGATCCGAGTATCTGAAGCCCTTCCAAAGGTGTTGGATTTTGAGCTGTTGCAGGGCTTTGTAGTGAAGGTGACCCGGAAAGATAGCCTGAATTGACGAGGCCAGAAGACCCACGATCCGAGATACTGATCTCAACAATATTGTCTGGCTACACATAGCAGACCTCAATTCTTTCTTGATACTCTGATTTTTTTGAGAGAGAAGGATCAGTTGTGAAAGGACCGAATCTATCTGGAACCCGAGAAATTCCATGCATTGAGATGGAATCAGAAGAGACTTCTGGGCATTGATAATGAACGCCAACTCAAGTAGGAGTCTGATTGTCCAGTCGCATCAGTACTGTCTGACCATAAGAATGAGGTCTTCTAGGTAAATGATCAAGCACACTCCCTTCGCTCGAAGGGTTTCTATGAACGGTTTCATTATTTTTGTGAAGCACCAAGGCACCAAGGACAGGCCGAAGGGAAGGACCTTGAACTCATAACAATGACTCAGCCATATGAACTGAAGAAAGTAGCGCTGAGGGGTAAAAATTGGGATTTTTAAATAAGCATCTTTCAATTCAAGACGCACCATCCAATCTCCCTCTCGAAGAATGTCTCGAAAAAGATAGATCTCTTACATCTTGAATGCCTGTAAATAATCTAAACATTGAAGTCCTTCTAATTCAGAACTAATCGTGACCCGCTCCCTTTCTTCTCCACTAAGAAGATGGAACTAAGAAATCCGTGAGGGTGGGGGAATGACAAGCAGATCGCTCCAATGGATGTCATTTGGGAGTAGTCAGGGGTCGCAGCTGTGACCTCTAGCTTGCTCCTGCTACTCCTGGCACTTCGTTTGCGACCACGGGCCTCAGAGGAAATGCGTACCAGACGCCAATTTTACAAAACTTAGACTCAATAATCAACTTGTCCAACAAAGTCTTAACTGATGATGAAATCACAATATTGCAATTGGGCCTCAAATTTGTTCCCAATACAAGCACAGACTTCGCTAAATTGAAAATGGAAACAATCGAATTCTTCCGGAAAATCCGCCTTAAATCCTTTTTTGCAACTAGAGACATGTCATCCATACGAGAGATTACAGGCCTGAGCAACAGATCCAGATTCACTCCCCCATCTAATATGATCCCTAATGAAGTTTCCGCATTCGAACAAGTGGTATTATCATCCATCCAAAAGCTCGAGGATCAAAAATTCTATAAAAAGAAAAACTTGACTCTGGGTCAGCAAAGAGCCATTCTTGATCTCAAAAATGATGAGACAGTGGTTATTAAAGCGGCGGACAAAGGTGGAGCAGTTGTCGTTTGGCCCAGAAACATGTATTTGAAGGAGGGGAGAAAACAAGTCCAAAATGAAACCTGGTACAGAAAAGTTAAAGAAGACCCCACTCGAGAACTACAAAACATCATCAATGTCATAATGAAGGAGGCCTTCGAACAAAGCATTTTGGGCAAAAAGGAACATGAATTTTTAATTAAAAAGAACCAGAGAATCCCTGTAATCTATTTCCTTCCCAAAATTCATAAGGATTTAAGGGAACCACCGGGGAGACCAATCGTTTCCGGTTGCGATTCCCTCCTGGAACCCTTATCCAAATACGTTGATTTTTTTCTGAAACCTTTCCTTCAACAAGTTCCCTCATACTTGAGGGATACCATGGACTTCATTAATAAAGTGGAAGGCACCAACTTTGATCCTACCAACCAGTTGTTGGTTACCTTTGATGTGGTTTCATTATATACTCAAATACCACAAGATGAAGCACTAGAGGTACTGGAATTCTATCTCGAATCCAGAAGTTGTCCACACCAGGTACCATCTGAATTCATTTTGAAGTTAGCTGCCATTGCATTGAAAAAGAATTATTTTAAATTTGAAGATACTTTCTACATCCAGACCAAAGGGACTACGATGAGCTGTCCCTTCGCTCCTGAAATGGCTGTCTGTACATGGCACAATACGAAGAGAAATATGTGTCCAATAATAATCCATACCTTGACCACCTGTCACAATGGTACAGGTACATAGATGATATCTGGTGCATCTGGGACGGTACAGAACAACAACTTAACGATTTTTTCCAGTGGTTGAACTGTAGACATACGGACATCAAATTTACAAAGACAACACATACTGATAGTCTTACATTCCTTGATGTTGAGGTCAGACACCACGAAAACCACGAAAACAAATTGATTACCACTTTATATAAAAAACCTACAGACCGTAATACTACTCTGCACTACAAGAGCATTCATCCCCGCAACTTGAGAGACAATCTGCCATATGGGCAGCTATTGCGAATACGGCGAAACTGCACTCGACTAGAAGACTTCGTGCTACGTGCTGAAACATTCCAGGCCCAACTAAGAGATAGAGGCTACCCCAAAAAAATGCTAAAACATGCTTGTAAACGCGCACACTTCACACCAAGAGAATGTTTGCTAACTAATAAAGAGACAAAACCGGAAGAAAACTTGGTTTGTGTTTCAACATTCGGTCCTCACACTAATAAGTTCAAGCAAATCATCCTGAAAAATTGGCATATACTCCAGAATATGGAACATCCACTTCAACCACCACTTTTCGCAATGCGAAAAAACACCAGTATCGGCCAACGAATTGTCCGTGCCAACATTACGTCGCCCACTTCCAAAAAAGCAGATTTGTTATCCCATTGGAATTTAAAACCTTTAGTGGGACACCACAAATGTGGCCAATGCCTAGCATGTGACACTACAATTGAAGGATCGGAATTTATACATCAAAGTACCAAATGGGTCCAGAAAGATTTTTAGAATTGTAAAACCAGAAATGCAGTGTATGCAATTCTCTGTCCTTGTCAAAAACTGTACGTTGGCAAAACGAATCAGGAAGTACGTCATAGACTTGCCCAACACAGGTCCCGGATCAAAAACAAAGTGGTTAGTGCACCAATGGTTAACCACTTTCTGGAAATTAATCACACCGAACGTGATTTCAAATGGATGATATTAAGTGTCATCAAACCTGGTCCCAGAGGAGGCGATGTTGAGGAAGCATTACTCCGAAAAAGAGGCATATCTAATTTTAAAATTCAACTGTACTACACATGGCCTCACTGAACTGTCTGAAATTGGAAGAACTTAATACGACGCTCGTTTTTCTGCAAACATTATTGGGCGACTCGAACCTCTGTTTATCAAACAGACTACGTTAACCATAATGCTATGCAGCACTAGCACAAGCTAGTTTCGAACAAAACCGGACATCCGGAAAGCAGCTTTTGTACGAAGAAGCTATTACGCGTGAGGCCGAGCCTGACTAAGGTAAATGGATCCCCCGTATTGTGTGCACGGCAAAAGTTAAACAAAGTCTTCTGTTAGACTAATGGCGCATTCCTTTCCCGTCTGACAGCGCATTCGTCTGAACGGGAACATTGTTTCATTCGTCGGAGCTCCCGGAAATTAAGCAGAGACGGCTGTTCCGATCCGAACTCTAATAGAATCCAACCAAAAATGGACACATTCCGTTTGAATGGCGGCACGTAAGTGTTTGATGCCGACAGTCCATTCAAAGCTATTTTGTTTTTGCTTCCGCAACGTGAATATAAACCATGACCCTTTCCTTTCTTTCACAGAACCTATTCAGCAGTTAAAAATTGTTAACAGTCCTCCGTATGAATTCAATGGAAGTCTACTTCCTTCCTACGTTTTCTAAACGTAGTTTTCTTAATAATCAATTATTTGTGGCCACTAAACAGTACAATCAATCCCTCTGTTCCCAGATGCAACAGTGTTACCTTGAGAAGAAGTCCCAAAATTAAGGTATTTTTTCCAACTTGATAATGACAATTTAAACTTGTGCTAAGGAGTTAATTTAAATCCTAATCAAATTGTTTATGGCTTTCCAGTACACTTCCTGTCCAGTCCTAAGCCCTGATGAGAATCCCAGGAATGAATATCGGGATTCGAAACGCGTCGGCGTTTACCTTTCTACTGGGTCATCAAAACGATAGTAGTCCAAGTGTAGCATTATTCTTAAATAGGGATGCACATTGGATTCGCAAATGTATACCCAGTAGCACAACAACCTCTGTACTATGTATAGTACGTGATGTAATGTTAAATGATGAAGTGGTTGTTGTTGTTTTTGGTTTGAATCATCTGACTGGCATTCTCCTGTAATGTTTTCTATATTTTATTTGATGTATGCCTCATGTTTTGTTTTACAATCTTTGTTGATCCTTGAACACGTATTTAATTTTTGTGTGTCTTTAAGACAGGCAATCTGTAATAATGTCATAAATGGTCAAATGGATGCTTAAAAAACAGTAATTAAATTACTCAGACCAGTCGAAATAGATAAAGGTCTAAGACTGTTTATTGGTAGAAACAGCAGTTCTAAATAGCAGGTCAGGTCCGTTTTCTCAAAAAAAGCATTCAAGGGGCTCAGCGCTGCAGACACGGGCCAGGGCAGCCGCTCTGTGCACGATGCTGCCGGAGAGTTGATTCCCCCCGTGTGGGGATGGCCTCGGGCCGATTCATGCTCCATTCCCCTGGAGGTGGGGTCTCAGCAGGCCGCCGGCATGCCTCTCGCCCCACCCCTCGCCTCAGTCGCAAGATTGGTGCAGCGCAGAGTCATGCTTGGCAATGTGGTGGGGGGGCACATAGTGCCGGTATTTCCTCTGTGGGTGGGTTTATACCAGGGCACAAGTCTTAAAAAAAGAAGTGGGGGGACGCTCCATGTTAGGTGGTGTCACTGGAAGTGACGTCACGACAGGAAGTGACGTCACGAAAGGTGATGGGGGCAGGCTGCCAGCAGCAAACCTCGGCGTTATCATCACACTTCCTTCCTATTCCAAACCCGGGCCCCTTGTGAGCGCGCGCCGTTTCCTCTCTTGCTTTATTTGGTGGTGTGCTGGGATTTTTTGATTTCCTCGTGAAGCCCTCAATGCGGCCAGCTTTTGGGCAGGGGGGATGGCGTCCACCCGGTAAAATAAGTGGGGGGACGCCGTCCACCCGCGTGGTACCCCGACTCGAGCCCTGGTTTATACTTTGTTCCAGTCTGAGCCTCGTCGTTTCTGCTGCATACCGGTCTTAGGGTGCCGCTAATTCAGACACGGGCTCTTGCGGTGAGAAGCTCTCTGTGCAGCGCTGGTGCGGGGGTCCAAGCAAAACCGGTGCAGTAAGGCACATCATTTTCCTCCTTTGCCCTCTTGCAGCAGCCACGCCGGGGTAGTCGGCGCTGCATTAACATAGGGGGCTACGTCTACCTTGTTAGCGCTACGGTCCCACTTACTTGCCGGCCCCACTCAAGTTGCTGCAGGGATTATCACACGGTAGGGCCGATCCATGCTTCACTCACTAGCTGGTCGGGCGTTCTCTCGCTATGCTGACAGCTGTATGTAGATACTAGAAACCGCTGTGCAGGCCTCAACACTTTTCCTGCTTTGACGGGTCCCTTTTTGTAGGAACGATCGGTTCAGCGGCCACCAGCAGGACCCCTTAGACTCGACCCGCGGGGCACACCGGGTGGCTGTTGTGCTAGGAGCGGATGCGGGGTCCCTTCTTCCTAGGCTACTCTTCGCTCTCACTTGGAACTGGGAGGCGGCTGCTACCTCACACGTGGGATAAGACCCACTCGTCGCCATTGTAAAGTAGTGGGCGCTAGCCCCACATACTTGCAGATAAAACACATGGACACAGTCGTACAGTACTGGTAACTGGCCTCGAGCACGTGCCTGTAAACTATAGCTACACAGAGAAGAGGGACCTTCTTTAGAGCCAGAAGGGCGGAGAGAGGTTCCTGGTGGGGATACGTCCTCCCGTACTGAACTCTATACCACAAAAAGTAACCCACAGATTTGTAAGCAAAGGTTTATATAAACCAACAGTGGATGGGAATCAAGAAGGAAACCTTTCAGTTGTCAGCCACTAAGTCGTGGGAAAGGAAGCAATTCCTTTTTATAAAATAACCCTCACACACTCTAGTAGTGTCATGCTTCATCATCGGGTTCACCCTGCCTCCTAAAGGTCAGGGTGGGCTCGACCATATTTCAGGGAGCACTTAGAAGAGAATTGGAAAGGGGGTATAAAGATTAAAACTCCTCCTGCAGGTCCAGGTATCCCTTTTTTAGTGGAACTGCAGGGGATATTAAAATTTAAAAAAAGATATATGTGGGTCGTACGGAGTTTTATGGTCCTATGACCCTAATGCCAACATGTTTCAAGTCCGAAAAAATGGCCCAATCAGGTCCCGGACTTTCTTCAGGGCAAAAAATGTCCTCCCTGGTTATTTTGTCACCGGAAAATTTCCTATCTATATATAAGGGCAGATAGCTGCTCCTTTATGAAGTACAGAAAACAGATAACTTATCTTTTTCTCCTGTGGATTTGTATTTACTCCATCCCAATTTGGAAGAGTAATCTCTTCACGAGAGATCGCAACTCTGCATGGGGTAACCCTGTAGTCAGACTAACACCTAATCGGTCTGCGTCTTCGGGCTTTCGCACGTGCACCCAGGCCTTTTTATTAGCAGGGTCAGGTCACTCGTGATGATGGATTGGTGTGGGGTGCATGTGTGTCCACTCCCACAAGGGAGTAGCTGACTAACTGTCTGCTGAGACACTAGAAAGTGTACAGCACGACACTACAGATGCCCGTGGCGGGGCCGACGGAGTAGGAAAACACCAATAAAGTGAGGGAACACACGTGCTTTCTTAAAAGAACCACGAGCGAGTTGAGCTCATTAGGATTAAAACCTGGCCATAACGTACTTAGATTCAATGTACCAAATTAAAATATGTATACAAAAGTAACAATAATACCTCATAAAAATAATCATCACAATGAAAACTTACCTTTTTTAATTTAAGAAGTTATGGTGACATCACAACAATTTGGTGAGGAGTTGACGGACAGCCCTACATCAACACTTTACCTACGCATCGTTCTGGGTTTCAGTCTAGCGCTCCACGCCCCATCCTTCCCCGGGGCGAGCGGCGCTGACCCCACAGAGCAGAGGAGTGACGCCGAGGCAGAAACAGGCACCCCTATGCTTGCCCTTTATATGACCGTTGTGTTTTATTCAAGTTTCTAATATAACATTTCCCATATACTCGTTTAAAGCGCTCTAACACCGTTTTAGATCATGTTTGCGCTACAGGAAAACCAAACTAAATAAAACAAACACCCAGCTACCAACGACAATGGAAAACACAATGACAAATAAACCTTCCCATTAGATCCTACCCACACAGAGACCGGCCTGGACAGGATCAGACACGTTCCGGCAGGATAAGCCAGGGCTGATCACGCCCATCGGGCGCCTTCAGTCTGGGACTTGGAAAGCGTCAACGGCAGATTAAAGCGGTCACTACAATTGCTTTTGTCCGCCTCCTTGGGGAGCCATTCTGCACACCACAGAAAGTGATGTGATTGAACCAGACACAAGGGCAAGGTTCCCTTTTATTTTGTTGCTGTAGTTTTATGTAGCGCGAACTCGACCAAAAGGTATCAGAGCATTTACATCAGCCCCAACCAGGTGCATTACATATGGACGCATTCATTTTTAGGCAGGTTGAGAAAAAGTGATTTGTCCAGAATCACAGTATGTTTGTTCCTCCCGACAAGGTTCGAGCTTGGCTCCCCTGCTTCAAGGTCGACCGGTCTGCTCTGGCCGTTACGCTACATCCTCTCCCCTCGCTTACGCGAAGGACTTACTTCTACGTCAGGAGATGTGTTTTTTTTTAAGTAATCAAGACTTAGTGAAGTTAAAGGAAGTTGTAGCGAAGAACTTTGAATTCAAGGCAAAGAAGTCAAATCAAGTCGGGATTAAAATTTTAAAAAAGTATTATATATATATATATATATATCAGGTACTATGACGTTCTTCCGCCACCCCTTCGTGGCCGTTGTAAACTCCTAGCAAAGTATATGTAGTCGTGGGTTGGTTGCCTTATTGCACTAACACGTTCACAGTGAAAAGTGTTATGTGTACGATGGAGTCTAATAATGTAATTAATCTCCGATGTGTTTATTTATCTCTATGTATAGTCTAGCTTCACTCCAAATGTAAAATTCGCTTCGATGTGGTCTGGACTACCAAAAATCTCAAATAAATAAATGCAAGTTGTCCTAGAAGTAAGGGCAGAGAATGGCGGCTGGGCTCAAAGTAGGATCGTATTTTATCCGGTTTGAGATGCATATTGGTGTTCCAAGAGAAACACGGCGTGTGCAGCACATAGCACCACCCAACCACACGGTGCAATTGTGTTAATACATCACCTGTTGCATGCTTTACTCTGTATTATTCTTCGGCCCCAGCTACAGATTACAAGTGCCCCACAGGAGGGTGTGATATGGAAGCGCAATATTTATTGTGATTGATAAAATCCAATACCGTAGGGGGCAGAATTTGGTACATGCCTCGGCAGAATCCGCCTGTCCCAGTATTTTCCCGGCATCCCGTCCCTTGTACATTTCAACTGCTGTGACCCGTTGGAGATTAGCGCAGTGAGAGCGTGTGCTGCAAACGCAATTACTTCCTCGTCTGTTTCCCCGTCCTATTCGTTATCCATGAGCCAGGAATGAAACGGGACAACCACGACTCTGAGTAATGAAGATTACCGACGAGTAGCCGGGCATTCCGATGTTCGGTGACAAGAGTTACCACAAACATCGGCATTTACCGTAGCACTCCTAGTCGGGGGGCAGAGTATTTTTTTAGTCCATTCTGTTTCCTTTCATGCAATGACAATCCTCACTTACACATTACTCGACGACGCAAGTTTATGTACGTTTGCCTACTCTGTTTCTTGTCTCTTTTATTGGTTGTACAACGTTTCCAATCGAACGGTTATTTACTGCGTTTCTAAACACATACATACATTTACCAGCCTGCCGGCAGAACGCAGTTACACCGACGGAAGTTTGTTTTGAGGCTGGAACCAGGGATAGCAAGGAAGGAGGATTATATCCCTCACCACCCCATTTGCTGCTGCCCCCCAGCAGCACCCACTGCCGACTAGGAAGGGGACAGGAATAGCAGTGGGGTAATTAAAGCGCACAATGCTCGTCCCCCAACACGTTCAGCCCCCACACCCTTTCTATCTGCAGCAGCTGTGGAGAGACAAAAGGCGCCACAATTACTTCCCTTCCAGGGGTCCTGCTCCCTCTCTCTGAAGAATTTACATAGGAACCAATGTGTGTGAACTCCGTGGGGGGCCTGGTAGGCCATGAACTATCAACCGAAATTGAGGGGGAAGGGAACATGCGGCACATTTGTGGAGATAAAGACCCCAGACCCATCTCCTCTGGCTGCTCTAACACCATACACCCCGTCTTTATTTTATAATTTATTTTATTTTTTGCAGTTTCAAATACGAACTCGACCTCAGGGCACTGGGACGCTTTACACAAGCAGCATATTACGTTATACAAGGCCCGATTCATTTTTATTTAATGTTGTTGTTGTTGTTAGGTATTGGGAGATTAAGGTATTTGCCCAGAATCACAGTATTGCGATGACTGGACCGCACAAGGTCACATCCCTCACCTATTTTATTTTATACAGCTCCTGTGTAGCTCAACATTACAGATGAGATGGGAACAGGGAGCTTTACATTTAGGAAAATACGAGATATTGGAGAGATGGTAGGGGGATTCATACGTTTTTAGATGATTTATTATTTATGTGTTGTTTTGTAAAGTGCGACGTCCAACCAACCGCGTTCCGGAGTCCTATACAGAAGAAAGTTGAGCGAACACAATTCATAAAGGCAACCAACGTTGACTGGAAGCATAACAGAGCAAATGCATTACAGTACAACACTGGACATGGATTACAAAAGTAGAGAGGATTACAGTGCACAGAAGAAATTCACAAGTAATCTCTCTGCATGTTCCTACACATTTTGAGCTTCAGAGCTTTTTTAAAAAAAATCTGACTTGTATTAAACCGATTCTAATATCTTGTTGCAACAAATACGTAACTTCTTTTTGGTGTGTTCAACTTTGCACTAGAGATTCAAATTTTATTCTTCAAGTTTACCAACATCCAATTTCTTTTATATGAAAGAGCACCACACCAAGATTTAAGTGGTTTTTGGGAAGGGTTATGGCATGACCATGTATTATAAGGAATAAAGTACCCCCGTCATACATTTTTGCAAGTCACCTCAGAATTGCATGACCTTATAAAGGAACTCTGCCTTCAGCTTTGTTCCCCTTTATGATCACAGAACTCCATGGTACCTTGCAATATCCTTGTAATGTATGCCGGGGGGGGGGTTCTTTATCCCATATATAAAGTAGTAATGCCATGAGTACAAGTTCATTAAGATGTAGCACATGTGGTCGAATGACTATGGAGATAACTCTCCAACTGTAGAAAAACACCATTTTCAATTGCACCTTGGGATTTAAGAGATCTTGGATAAATAAAACTAAAGCAAAATGGGAGGACATACAATTAGAAATCAAAAATATTAATTGAAACGTAAAAGAGGCGTCAAAGGATATTAAGCATTAATTTTGATTTATGGTTGCCATCCTCATTATAGTAAGATACCAACTATGTGAAACTGGTACAGGTATAGACAGAGCCATTCGAATTGTGAGATTCTGCACCTTCCGCATAATTATGGATTTGTCACATTTGCCACATAAAAAACCACCTGCTGAATAATTTGCTGCAGATTTTATTGAAAAAAATTTGTTTCTAATTTAAACGTATCAAAAGTTAATAAAAAGCTGTCACACAGGCTGCCGTGCTCTGGCATGCCCTTTGCAAAGGTTAATATTCACCTTTCAGTTGCTGATTGCTGTATTTACATGCTAAACTGGTACTAATTAGTTGAAACATTTGCCTAAATAGTGTTAACATGTATAAAATGTCAAAATAATAAAGTAATACAACTCCAAAAAGGGCTGCATTACGCAACACAAATTGCTTTTTCTTACAGCATAATTTGGCCTCCCCTACCACATAATTCCAACTGCTCCGCGTATCCGGTAGGAATTTAAAGGAAACCTATCAATTGAGGAGGGGGGGGGGGGGGATCTTTTGGACTAGACTTTGAGACACAAACGTAAAAGTATATGTTATGGGAAGAGAAGATGGATAATGATTTGCATGGATGGAAGTCCATGGCCGAATGAGCAGGTGGACATATTTAAGAGGCTACAGATGTGTTATACGTTCACGAGGTGAGGAGCAGATATCACTCGGTGGTAGGGAAAAGGAGCTTAAAACCACTTCAAAGGGTGGATTTCCAGCTCGCCTTTCCAGGTTTTGAACAGCTGATGTCCACTAAAGGGTGTGAAAATACCACAGGGCACCGGCACCAGCAAACTTTTTTGTTGTTGTTTTGCTTAAAGAGGGATTTTGGCTGGCGCGGCCCGTGCAGGTAAGAGCGGGGGGCAGGTTGGAGGGCATTCGACAGACGACCACAAGGGAAAATTAAATAAAAAATTAATTTGTCATCTGTTAGATCCAACAGATGAAAAAATAATTTTTTTATTTAATTTTCCCTTGTGGTCGTCTATCGAATGCCCCTCAAACCTGCCACCCCCCCTCCCCCCCACCACCCCCGCTCTTACCTGCACAGGTCGCTGCTGGGTTTTTGTGAAGTGGGCAAAAGAAACATTCTTGGCACGAGGAACGCCCCTCCAAGTCCCTGCCCCTCCTCGCAAGGTGATATTTTTTTCATTAACAGTCACTGAAGCACAGTATTGGACAGGTAGAATGCTACACCGTAGGGGAGTGCATGGTTGGAGAAGTGTTCTGTTTGTTGTGATCAGATGTAGGGAGTGCTTTGGAGTCATGTGTGAGCGTCCAGAGATTTTTTTTTTTTTTTAAATCTTAGAGTGACTTTGCTTCCTGGATTTGCCAGGAAAGTCCTGGGTTTTCATCCTCTGTCCTGGTAAATTTAGAATACAGCCCAGTTTTCAGTGAGGGCCCACCGCCACCGAACACACAGAGAGGCAAGTTTTAATGCGCTCCAGTGCAAGATATGTTAGCAACCCTCATCAAAAAGCAGTTCAATTAACATTAATTTTGCATTTTAATTATCCTTCCTGCCTAACTGTCGTATTCCTTGTGTTGGTGAGCGCTGTGAATGAAGTCATTCATTCTATGACCCTCGTCAAAGCAAAATTGTAATCCTACTTCCGTTTCTGAAAATTCACGCTATATTTGTTCTCAAAATCTGGTCACCGTAGCTTATCTTGTTTTAGGATGACGCACCTAGCAGTGTGGTTAGGTAGGACATGTGAGAGAAAGATTATTACTATAGCTAGCTGTCAGTTTTATTTTAGTCTACAGGCCATTATTATGTTTATGGCTGTCTTTCTACTGTTTAATCCATTTCCTATGCTGAGTGCAAAGAAAGTCTATGTGCGCGAGCGCTTGAGTCACGTCCCAGAGACACGGCGGGTCTGTGCGTGACCCTCCTCGCTAATCACCTGAAATGAAATAATGAAATCAAGAGCTTGGCGTCTCGTGTCAGACGTCAGTGCCTTCTTATCCGCGAGAGCAGTTAATCCCATCACAAAATGCCCTCCCCTCCTCAGACGGCCCACACACGCTTGTGTACACGTGCATGGAAGTAGTGCAATACAGCCCCATCTAAACATAAGCAGGGCGGTAACGTAGCAAAGTAGATTGATGAACCCACACAGAGATACTTGTGTGTAACCTGCAGGTCACAGGTTAAAACCCCAAACAGCAACAACTTGCATGTGGTGAGCAAAGACAACATGGGAGCTGTGGAGAGACATGGGCCCCAAACAGCAAGACAAGCATTGGCAATGCCAATAGGTTTGGCTTTAAAGAAATGTATGATAATGTGAAACATTGCAATTAAATAACATAGGAATTAATATGTATTTTTGTGGAAGCAAAGAACTCTACAATAATATTGGCATAGGTTAAAAGGCCATGTGACAGTTGCACTTTCAAGCCAGGGCTAAAAATCCAGGTTGGTTAATGACTGCCCCCTCCCATCTCCGCGGCTACCAGAGGAAAACATAAATTATCTAGTTATCCAAGACAGTTAATAGCATTCCAATATCATGTGTATGCCCCCTGACAGTTCAAACTCAGCTAGCTGGATAAACAAACAAAAAAGATCACAGCTGGTGGAGGCCCAGCAATTTTTTGCGTGGAAGCACACATCTTCTGCCCAATCAAAACATGTACTCCTGTCTCACAACATGCTAAAGCCCTCTCTAGTGATGGTCTCATATTTGTCTGGCGACAGCTGTGCTGTCACGCCATTCCATAAACAAGCATTTGCAATGCAATAGGTCTCCCATTTGGTAAAGTTAGAGGTTTTGGCGTTGGAAATTATGCTTTTTACTTTTGTTTTTTTATTTGCAGTGGAGTTATTATATTTGCATAGCAATATTGCCAATGGTATAAAAAAGCAAAAGTAAAAAACATTGTCATTTGCAACGCCAACAGCTCTAAGTTTAACAAATGCGAGACCTATTACATTGGAAATGCAACCAGTCTAGCATTTGTTGAAGTTGGAGTTATTGGCATTATAAACACCAATGTTTTTTAGCTAGCCATGTTGCAGGGTGCAGTACCATATGTAGCCAAAAGAGGTCCTATGAGACCTCTTTTGGCCACATATAGTACTGCACCCTGCAAAGTTAGAGTTTTTTGGCATTATAAATGGCAATGTCTTTTACCTAGCCATGTTGCAGGGCACAGTACCATATGTGGCCAAAAGAGGTCCCATGGGCCTCTTTTGGTCACGTATGGTACTGCACCCCGCAGAAGATATGTTAAATCCACCCTACCCATAATGCATTGACTGCAAGACAGTACCACAAGTACATTCAAATAGCTATGTCCATATATACAATTAGTCGCTTTGAAATGTGACAAAAGAATTATTATATTAATTTCGGATTAGGTTGTACTCTGTGTGGAGCTGATGAAGGGACATTTATAGAAGGTCTCATAACAATGTGAGATGTGCTAGTGAATAAAGTACCCACTACCAGCCTTGCTTAGGACCAAACGTGTATCCTGCCTGAAGCCCTTTAAGAAAATAGTGCTCCGAGGCTGTATTAAAATCTAGGGAGTAACACATGTACAGGGGGTGTCCTCATGGGAGGTTACAAGAAGAGGCAAGGCAGTACTAAGGAGGGACTACTAAGCCTATTGACCAATATAAAGCCACCATTTACAAAGGACAGGGATAGGGGCCAATTAAAAAGATGGGCGAAAAGTGGCTGGAACTTTATGCCCATATCCTGAATACTGTTACAGCAAACAAATGATGGACGGAATGCTGACAATGCAAACATTCTCCCCCAGTCAAAAGATCTGGGTTAAATCCATCGTTCCTTTGCCCACTACGCCGCCTCAGTTTGGATCCAGCCATATGCAAATCAGTCTTGACCCTGTGCCCCATGGGAACAGTCCAGACTGAACTGCCAGGCCAGGTCCTCCCTGGACCGGAAACAAGCATCCTGGGACTGGTTTCAGGGTATGTCACCCTTCTTCAGCCAGGCTAGCTTGAATTCAGTGGCACAGTGAGCAAGGGACCCATGTCTGGGCATACCCATCCCACTTAGGGCGAAAAGTGTTACAGCAAACAAATGATGGACGGTATGCTGACAATGCAAACATTCTCCCCCAGTCAAAAGATCTGGGTTAAATCCATCGTTCTTTTGCCCACTACGCCGCCCCAGTTTGGACCCAGCCATATGCAAATCAGTCTTGACCCTGTGCCCCATGGGAACAGTCCAGACTGAACTGCCAGGCCAGGTCCTCCCTGGACCGGAAACAAGCATCCTGGGACCGGTTTCAGGGTATGTCACCCTTCTTCAGCCAGGCTAGCTTGAATCCAGTGGCACAGTGAGCAAGGGACCCACGTCTGGGCATACCCATCCCACTTAGGGCGAAAAGTACTGGGGTGAATGTACGACATTGTTCTGCATTCTGTCCATCAATTGTTGTTTTTGCATTTGTCACCCGAGTGGGACGGGTATGCCCAGACGTGGGTCCCGTGCTCTCCATGCCACTGGAGTCAAGCTATCCTGGCTGATGAGGGTTGAAAGCCCGAAATCGGTCCTAGGATGCTTGTTTCCAGTCCAGGGAGGACCTGGCCTGGCAGTTCCGGCTGGACTGTTCCCATTGGGCGCAGGGTCAAGACTGATTTGCATATGGTGGGTCCAAACTGGAATGGCATGATGAGCAAAAAAAACGATGGATTTAGGCCCAGATCTCTGTACTGGGGTGAATGTACGACATTGTACTGAATTCTGACCATCAATTGTTGTTTTTGCATTTGTCACCCTGAGTGGGACGGGTATGCCCAGACGTGGGTCCCGTGCTCTCCATGCCACTGGAGTCAAGCTATCCTGGCTGATGAGGGCTGAAAGCCCGAAACCGGTCCTAGGATGCTTGTTTCCAGGCCAGGGAGGACCTGGCCTGGCAGTTCGGGCTGGACTGTTCCCATTGGGCGCAGGGTCAAGACTGATTTGCATATGGCTGTCCATCAATTGTTGTTTTTTCATATCCTGAATACAGCATGTCTCGAAGAGACAGCGCAAGCTCTGCCTAGGCAAAACCTAAAAATCACAAAAGCTGTAAAAGAAAAAAAAAAGCCTGAGGCCAAATCTACTGTTAGCAGGGGCTGCATTCAAGGGACAGAGACTAAAGGCAGCTTTGGGTACATGTACGGAGCACATGCCTAACAGTGCAAGGTCTGTAGCAAGAAGCTGAGTACATAGCAGGGGAGTAAGTTTTCATACTAGACAACTGCTATCATCAATAGGACACCTTCCCAAGCACCAAAACACTCCAAAAAGTACTGTTAATCAGACATTTTCACTACCAAAAAACACTTCACTACTAAAATCTGGAGAATTCAAGTTATTCCTAATGGCTCCAAAGATCTTATCTCACACCACCCCCAACCTAGAAAAGTTGGCTGTAAGCAGAATTCACAATGATTACGCCATGCCCTTGCCAAACTAATGCTAGCGAACCATATGAGAACAAATGCCTGAAACCACAGTCTCAATTTATTTTTGTTTAGTTGACAACTAAATTGAAAGCCACTGTACTACCACAGCAGATTTCTTTAATCTGTTGACCTAAGGTATAAACTCTCTTGTCTCACTGGAAGCTGGCCACTTCTAACTTCCTCGATAAGAGATGTGTAAAATCAGAGGGTTCTTTCCAAGTCCTGTCCTTTTCTGAATTTATGAGCACACCTGCAATCTTTTCCAAAAATGTACAGCATTTTGGTACCCAAATTTGGTGCAGAAGAGTAAAGTAACAACTATTACTAAATAACTACACTCCCCATCTTCAGGGAGTCAAGGAACCCGTTCTGCATTTATATCTTTCAGAGACAGAAATTCTTAGATAATTGGCCCATGTCTGTAGCAAGGTGTGTTTTCACCTCCAATATATCCTTGGGATGCCTATCTTTGCACTGTAACTCCCTATGTTCCATCATAATGTTGAATCTGCTATGCACATACCAACTATATGGTCAATGGAAAAGACAAGTACCACTGTGAAAACCCTCATAACAATATAGGTCTTAGGTATCTGCTTGCATGACTGCGTCTATATCGCACACTTTTCCACAACACACATGTTTATGCAAAGTTTGAATCCTACACAGGACTCCTACCTTGCTTCCAAGCTTATGCACAGCACTTCCACTTCTCTTCTTCCTTCTAGGACAACCCCCAACTACTCAGGTGACTGGAGCTGGTACCCATCTTTGAACCCAGTTGGGACTAAAGCATCATTTAAGCAGCAACGATGGATGTTCTACAGACTAATGCCTTGTTAAGATGCCAAGAAATCCCCCTGCTGATATGGTGCATCTCCATAGGTGAAAAGAAAGAAAAAACCGTGAGGGCCGGTCTAGAAACTGTGAAACTTCATTCAGGAGGGCCTGGGGGAGGCAGGGGCTGCTGGGCCACAACCGTGGGGGTTGAGAGCTTTAACCACTGCTTGTCCTACTATGGCTCTGCAAACTGCAACCCTTTCCGCTCTTGACTCAGTGGTACCAAAGGAGAGCAGTCACAGGCTTGTCAGGGAGGTTAGTCTGGGGGCTCGGGCATCAACACCACCCCCATCAGCAGCGCAATTCGATCAACGTCCTGTCCAGTGCTTCTCTTTGTATAAGAGACAAGTGCTTTATTACACCGAAAATATAGAATTACACTACATATACACTAATGCAAAAATACCAGATTTATGGATGAGTCTTTGTGCTTTCAAGGTTTTGTCGTCTTTTTTTTTTTTTTTTACTTTCTATAGCACAAACTAGACCCAAAGGTATCAGGGCGCTTTACATGAGCACCAGTTGCGTTACAGATGGACATATTCATTTTGTTTAAATTTGTTTTATTGAATTTTAAGTTTTTTCGCATATCAATTTGCACATCTACAACACGTTACAATTTATACATTGAAACTGTTCTAGGCAAATTTACAGCATAATTTACCTCAACGTTTAATACCAGAGTTGTGTCCAGTGTGTTAACAGTAGTTGTGATGTCTTGGTGGTTTAAACTTAAACACTTTTCAACATCACATTGATGAAACAAGGAAAACGGTACATTTACCCTTCCTCTCAGGCTTGAGCTATTAAACTAGTGCATCACATCAGCCATCATGCATCACTATTACGTATCGCCGTTCAGCCCCCTCGCCCACAACACTTTATTGTGATTTATCCTAAATATATGTTCCTGTCGATACCCATGTTACTTAACCTGGTTGATTGTCTGGGGTGTACCATGTCTACAGCTCTGTGTGTGTAACCGATTGGTTATCATTTATGTTTCCATGTGTCTTGCGTTCTGCCTACTTCAATAGATTCTACCCCTCATCTTGCTCAGACGCGCCTTCCAACGCTTCAGAGTATCTCTGCCAGGATGTGCAAAAGTCTGACAAGATCGACATATTCATTTTTAGGTCTCGCGCCTAGCGTTGCAGTGCGCAGCACTGCTCGCGCAGCGCGAGACCTCTAGAAAGGGCTTCTGAAAACGACCCAAACGCTCGTACGTGTGGTTTTGTTTTCAGAAGCCCTCATTAGCTGTAGCGTGCGGTTTTTTTAGAAAAACGGCACGCGATTGGGCAAAGGCGGGCGCATGTCCCGCCTTTGCCGCGCCCATTCCCGACGGTGGCCAGAACGCGCAGCAGCGCGCGTTCGTCTCGCTTTTGCTGCCGCGCTCTTTAGCCCCTCGCTCCTCTGTGGTGCGCGCGCACCACTTGTTTTCCAAGCTATTTCTGCTGTAATGTTATGCAGCAAGGGGGATTGCTTTCCCCTCCAGCCGCTGTCTAGGTCAAGGCGACGTTCTGCAGACAGTAAACCATGAATGAACGAAAACAAACGTGCTCTCCCTTACAATGAGTTTCTGAACACAATTTTTCTTCCTTGTGTGAAGATGTTTTGTTAAAAAGTAATATCTACCGGCATTGTCCGGGAAAATTTAATGAAGGGTCGATTTTGTTTCCATTTTACTGAGCTACATTCAGAGAGGCAGCGATGCCCACAGGGCACCGAGGTGTGACGCCATCCGAGCCATGCCCAGAGTACCGTGTGACTCACACCTGCAAACAGACGGGAAGCAGGGACAGCAAGCTGCAGCCTGATCCTGCAAGAGGCACGCGTTGTGTTCAGGAAGGCCGACGAGCTGGCACCACACCAAGGGGGAAGTGGGGGCAGTGGGGGCGCTCTGTTCACCCAGGACAGCGTCTGCCAAGCTGAGGGGCACAAATGGGCCTCTGGGTCATCACCTGCCCCCTGCTGAAGGAACAGCTCCCCTGGGAAACGGGCGCACTCTCTGCTCCTGGCACCGGTAAAACAAATCTACCATGAGACGAGTTTTCCAGAGCCCGCCGGCCATGGCAGCAACAGGCCCACGCTTGGCACCAGCAGCCCGCCTATAAACAAGAAGACAGACTTTACTGTGCGCGCTGAGCAGTTACCTTTAAGAGGGCAGGCTGTGCCACGCCCGCGACCCCCCCCAACCCTCCTCCGCCCCCAAGCAATGTCCGTACATGACCACATTGGCCTTCCAAAGCGCACAGAACTGCAAGACATGAACATTGTAAACATGAAAAATAAAAGCAGTGTTTCCACGTCTTCCCACCTTTCCCGGCAGGAGGAAGTCCAGGGGGCTCGCGGGCATCTCGATGATCTCGTAGTCCTCCAACAGAAACACGTACTCATCCTCCAGCACTCTGTCCAGGAGCCCAATGGCCTCCTCTTCGTCCTCCATGCCTGGGTTTAATAATGTGGGCTGGGGGCAGACCCTTTAATCCTATACAGCGAGGTTTTCAGGGGTGCAGCATCGCATCCTGTGAGAAGTAGAAGGTGCCACTCCGTGCAGCGCACGCAAAGTATTGGCACACACTCCCAAAAATCACTTCAAAGCGCCCGCTTTCTTGCACCTCTGATGCGGGCGCTCAAAATGTTATAAGTGGCCACCGCCTGCTAGAGTCCAGCCGTCAGGCACCGTAGCCAGCCCCAACACAGTGCAGGAGCACACCTGAAGAGGCACTGAAGCTGTATGACTGGAAGCTGCTCTCTGCCAATCCTGTCTTCCTCAGAAAGCCCCGTGCCAGCCAGGAGCCAAGGGTGCCAGTCTCAGGAGCAGCCCAGTGCTATCCTCAGGAGCCGCCCGGTGCCAGCCTCAGGAGCAGGACAATCTCAGGTGCCAGCCTCTGGAGCCGCCCAGTGCCAGCCTCAAAAGAAATCCAGTCTCGTGTGCCAGTCTCAGCAGAAGGCTAGTCTCAGTTACCAGCTTCGAGAGCAAACAGGTGGCATTACCAGAAGCAAGTGGGTGTCTCAAAGGTCAGCCTCAAGAGCAGGCATCTGGCATTCCCAGAAGCTGCCAGTGCAAAGTGCCAGCCTCAGAAGTGTCACAGTGTATGGCGCGGGCCAGTCTCAAATGCCAGCCTAAGAAGCAGGCCGGTGCCAGTTTCAGTTGCCGACCTCGGGAATAGTTCGGCACCCATGTGCCAATCTCAGGAGCGCCAATACACCATCCTCTGTGCGTGAACGCCAACAATCACCCACGGGTCTCTCCAGCGGCAGCTCGGTGCCAGCTCCAGTGCCAATCCCTACAGATGGCAGCCTCTGAGACTGGAGGGCGCTCGGCCACTCATTCTCTTTCCGAGCAACGTGGATCCCCCGTTGCCGTCGGCGAAGTAAACCAGCCAGAGAGCGGCGTGCTCTTTGTTTTCAGTCTCTCCAGGCCACGTAAAAAGGTGGGGAAATGAAAAATGCCCCCAAATCCTGCTGCTGGTCCAAGCTGCGCTGCTGGCCTCCACAACTGAAACGCCCAGCGATCGACGACTGTCGACATTTCATGTGCGGTCTTTGCGCTCCTGACAGAAACGGGCGAGCTGAGGAAGCAGAGAAAACACATCGCTAGCACCACTTCCTGATTGCAGCTTCAGCGGAATAAACAAGCATTTGCAATGCAATAGGTCTCGCATTATTAAAGTTTGAGCTATTGGTGTTGCATTATTTAGCAATGCCAATAGCTCAAACTCTAATAATGCGAGACCTATTGCATTGTAAATGCTTGTTTTTGTTAGGCACAGGAAGATTAATTGATTTGCACAGAATCACAGGATGTTGAGTGTCCCTGCCGAAACTCGAACCCAGTTCCGAGCTTTGAGGTCAACCGCCCTAGCTGTTAGGCCACATTCTTTTCCCAAGTTACTCCTCACCTCTGTCCATCGTGAGTTTACCCTCCAGGTCCAGAATTCAAGGCAAGGCCTATGAATGTAGCTTATGCTCTATCCTGCCCTTTCTTTTAGTGTTCAAAAAAGTGATAGATGGAATGTTTGAATTAATCTCAGCCACTGTTAAATTACTCTGGGCTGCCTCACAATCCATAGTAATTTTGCACACATCTTGCCTCGGTTCTGACCCAGCTGTATACAAATCAGTCTATTGGGAACAGTCCAGCCCAAACTGCCATGCCAGGTCCTCCCAGAACCAGAATACAAGCAACCCAGGACCGGTTTCACCATAGTTATGGGCTCATCAGTTGGGTACAGCTTGGTTCCAGTGACACTGTATGCACGGAACCCACGTCTGGACATACCTGCCCCCATTACGGCAACACTCTAAAGTATACAAAAAAGTGATGGATGGAATGCTTGAATTAATCTCAGACACTGGTAATCACTATGGGCCACATCCTAATCAATCATTATTTTGCACACTGCGGTTTAGTTTAGTGTCAGCACTCAGGGTCTCTCAGGCCTAGTCTCTCAGCGAGTTTGTAGCAGTTGTACTGGGCCACGTTTGGCCCTCCTATGCAGCAGGACCTCACCGGTAGCAGGGAGCTTCCAGGAGGCACACATCAGTCTTCTAAGGATTTGCACAGCAGCTGACTGCACAGTGGGACAGTGGTCGGGGCTACAGCGGGAACAGAAACCCTTGTGCGGCCCCGGGCCTTTCCGGAGGAGGGCTCGGCTGTAGCCAGAGCGAATGCAGACAGACCTGAAGGCGGGGTCCGGCTCTCTCTTTGAAACGGCCCAGAATTGAGTATACGACAGCCGGAATAGAGAGTTCGGAGCATCCGCATCGGGAGGGATGTACCAGATCCTTCTTTTGTGTCTCGAAGTGGCTTCCCCTGATTCCCAGCGCGACTGCTGTGGTCGAGGCTCGAGTGGTACAAGTGTGCAAGCAGATAGGGGACTGTGAGGCGCTGGGACAAGGCGGCAGGCTGAAGGACCTCCAGGGGGCAGATGAAGGGAGATGAAAACGCGGAGTTGACCAAGGGCCCGGATCCCAATAAAGCCAGGAAAGACAGACGCCGGCCACAATAAAGGCGAAGGGCCTTAAAAGATAGAGTGAAACAACCGAGAACAGAGTACAACTCACTGCCCTGTCATACCTGGGAGGAGATACTGCAAAGGTGTGGTAGGAAGACAGGCCCGGGAGGATTTAGCTTGCCCGCCGGGAGGCTGGTGAGAGGAGCGAACAACGCCCAGGACGCCAGTGGCGCCCAGGGACAGCTCAACATACCCCGGGAGGTACTGCACCACGGACATCCGAAGTAGCTCAGGGGTCCGGAAGTAAGTACCTGAAGGGAGTGCAATAACCGCACAGTACAGATACAATGTGACCAAAGGGGGCACCGGTCACGCAGAGCAATAAACTTGACAAGTACGCAGTGCCAAGGAGCACGATGGCAGACGGAGCCGGGGCAGCCAGGAATCAGGAGACAGAGGAGCCGTCGTTGGGTGCCATAATGGAGGCGATCCACAGCCTGGACGCAACATTGGAGACCAAAATTGACACGGTCAATATAGATGTAAATCTTCTACGGACAGACATGAACAAAACCTCGGAGAAGGTAAAGATAGCAGAAACTAACATTGGAGACTTGCAGGCCGTCACTAGAAGGCTAGAAGAACAAGTGCAAAGATTATCACAGCAACAAAAAGTAATCGCTGCGAAGCTGGAAGATCAAGAAGGACTTGCCCGCAGAAACAACATCAGGGTGGTGGGGGTGCCGGAGGAATGGAGGGTCCCTCGATGGACCTCTTCCTGGAGGACTTAGTACTAAATCAGCCGAAACCCAAACGTCTCTCCAGATTCTTTACCGTCGAGAGGGCCCACAGAGCGCCGGTACTTCCGCCTAAACCAGGTGCGCCGCCAAGAACTATAATAGCCCAGATATTGAACTATTGACACCGGGACGCCATCTTGCAGGCTGCCCGGAACAGAGGCGACCTTCTCTATGAGAACGCAACAATAAGGTTCTTTCCGGACTATATCCTGCTAGTGCAGCGGCAATGACGGACCTTTGATGAGGTCAAAAGAACACAGAGAAGAAAACCTCAAATTTTGTTCCCGGCTAAACTAAGGTTGATGGAAAACGGCAAATCATGGTACTTTACCTCGCCAGAAGAAGTATGGGACTGGCTTAAAGAGGCAGGAAAGGCGAAACACAACAGAGGCAAAACCGAGACAGGTAGCAACAGGCAGTGCAAGTAGAAGCTACAGCAAACAACAGATCTACGCACGAACGAGGCTCGCCAGAAATGCAACCAGCCACCAAATGAAGGGTGAAAAAGTAAGATCGTTAAAGCTGGAATTGAAGTACAACGAGACATGAATTGACTGCTGACCTGGAAAAACACTGAAGGGGGAGAGGACAGAGACCAGACCTGGCTGTCCCCCCCATGAAGAGTACTGTAAGTGCCGATCGCAAAGGGACATAAGAGGGGACTTACAAGATATTATACGAGGGACGGGTGGGAGGGAAGGCGCGGGATGGAAACGAGAGACACGGTGTCAACCGACCCCATTAAGTAGAATGATCGAGAAGGGGCAACAGGCGTGCTGCAAATTGGGGCAGTGGGTAGTTTTAGACCTACAGAGCAGGGTGGCAGGGAGGGGGGTGTTGGGGAAGGGGAAGTGTTTGTGTTATTTTTCCATTTGTTTGATATGCACTATTCATGAAACGTTTAAGTTAGACTTTAGAACACCAATGGGCACAGTACACAATTCGCAGACACAGTGGGTCAGGGAGCGGGAGGGGGGTTGGGGGGAGGGAACCAAAATTTGGCAATGGCAACATGAATGGTTAGTAACATGACGATCCTGTCCTGGAATGTCAACGGTCTAGGCAATAAAATGGAACGAACGATGGTTCTTCAATATTTGCGTAGACATTCCCCTGACTTGGTGTTGCTCCAAGAGACTCATTTAAAAGGTACTCATTACCTAGCATTGAACCGATACGGTTACACGCTAAAAGCCCACGCGGGATTCACAACCTGCTCCAAGGGAGTGGCGATACTACGTAAAAATACGACCACTTTTGTGGCGGGCCGGGTTTGGTGTGATCCCAAGGGCAGGTATGTAGCTCTGACCTGGTCATGGGAGGGCACAGCCATTAATGTATGCTCCATCTATATGCCGCCAAAACTCCACTGAGAAACCTTCCCAGAGATTAACAAAACATTACTAGAAATGCCACAAGGGCTTCATATACTGACTGGGAGGTGATATGAATGTGGTTATGTCCCCAGAGGTAGATAGAAGCGTGAAACCAGGGAAAACTGCTGGACCAGGTCCACTGCGAGCATTCGCGGTAGCAATGGGGCAAACTGATCTATGGAGAGCACATAACCTTAATACAAGACAGTACACACATTTCAGCAGCACACACCAGTGGAGCCCGCCTGGATTACATATTTACACAGAGTATATATGCAGGATTATTTAAAGAAGCACGACACAAAGCTAGAGGAATATCGGACCACTCACCGGTAGAGGTGGTGCTCTGGGGCCCTGTACGGGACTGCACCCTCCCACCACGGGTACAATCCTGGCAATTTAGAAACAAAATTTGTAGACACGTTTAGGGAAAGAACGGAACAATATTTCGAAGAGAATACCGGGACAGTTCAACTTTTTTGTGGGAAGCATACAAGGCAGTGGTTAGAGGACACACTCAGGAATTAGCTGGGGGGCAAAAGAAAGAAAGAAAGACGTGCTTAATATGAGGAGCTGGAGCAGGAGATAGCAGATCTAGAGGAACTAATAAGGCAAGAGGGAACACTAAACCCCACCCTGGGTCACCAATTGCGACTACGGCAATCCGAACTCAGAGATTTGGAAGAGAGTGCCGCTAGGTCACATGCAATAGCCACACAAAGGCGCTTGTACGATGTAGGGGACAAAGCAAACAAGTTAATAGCATGGCTTGAGAAGAGAGATAATGATCGCAATTGGGTCCTAGAACTACAGAAACCTGACGGCTTAGTAGGAAAGTCGAATGGGGAAATAGCTGAGGCCTTTGCAGCTCACTGCGAGGAGATATACCAGTCAGCCATGACCATAATGGCAGGCGATAGTGCAGAGCTTTTGAGGGACATCAGACTAACGGAACTCTCACCAGAAGACAGAAACGATATAGACAGAGAGCTGACAGTGGAGGAAATAGCAGGAGCCATACGAGACTTGCAGTCCGGCAAATCGGCTGGACCCAACGGGCTACCCGCCGAACTGTTTAAATGTGTAGCAGATAAGGTAGCACAACCGATGTTAGACATGTTCCACTCAGAGCTGGAAGGGGGAGCACTACCTGAAGATCTATGGTTGGCCACAATAGCAGTAATACCTAAAGGGGGCAAGCCTCCAGAGCAGTGTAGTTCAAATAGGCCCATATCGCTAATTAATTTTGAAGCAAAGGCCCTAGCTAATAGGAGACAACCGATAATTTCTACAATAATCCATCCTGAACAGTCGGGTTTTATACCACATAGAAGTACTAGGTTGAACCTCAGAAGGCTATTTGGAGTAATGTACGAAACTGCGTTATGGCCGGAAGCGGCAGTGTTAGTGCTGGATGCTCGTATGGCATTTGATAGCATTGAGTGGCCATACTTATTTGAGGTACTGACTGACCAGGTTGGGTTTCGGGCCACGATTCCAGTCGTGGATCGCCCTTCTGTATAAAGACCCACTATCAAGAGTAAGCGTAAACGGGACAGTATCTAGACCCTTCAGGTTACATAGAGGGGCACGTCAGGGGAGTCCACTCTCTCCCCTGATCTTTGTGATGGCATTAGAACCGCTCGCAACGTGGGTGCGCAACGACCCAATGGTATATGGCAATGACATTGGAGGAGGGTGGGAGGAACAAATCTCCCTATACGCGGATGATGTGCAACTCTACGCTCATAAACCCCGGCAGACGCTACACAGACTTATCCACATATTTCAGCTTTTTGGTAGCTACTCTGGCTACCAGATAAACTGGGAAAAATCGCTAGTGTTCCCACTGACACCGGAATTGCCGCCCCTAACATCAGCTTGTGCAGCATTGGAACGGAGGGAAGAATTCAAATATTTGGGAATACATATAACTAAGTCCAAAAAGGACTTCATAACCCTGAACCTAAACCCGCAGGTCGAGAGACTGCAAGAGGATGTGACTCACTGGCGGTGACTCCCTGTCTCATTAATGGGCCGGGCGGTGTTATTTAAAATGATGGCGGTCCCCCGCCTGCTGTACATGCTGCAAAACACTCCGTATCAGATCCCCAATACTGTCTTGAAAACAATTGATGGAGAACTTCGAAGCCTATTATGGGATGGTGGTCCCGCGCATTGCACTAAAAAAAGTACAAGCAGTGTATGAAGGTGGGCTAGCGATCCCAGACATTAAGGGCTACTACCCGGCATCCCAACTAATTAACATCAATGACTGGGTCTTCTCAACGGTATCAGAGCTGGCATACCGGGTAGATAGGCAAGCTATGGGAATGGGGGTTACTTAGTTGCCCTGTACTGTAAGAAAACAGGGAAACCCTTCCCACCACACACGCAGACAGTAAGACGAGCCTGGTGGGAGACCATGAAGAGAGTAGGGTGGGAAGCAAAACTGACCGAACAGACCCCACTCTGGGAAAGCGACATGCTGAGCGAAGTGGGGCAGCTACAGGGATTCCAGAAATGGAATCTTATAGGGATAGAGCGGCTGGGGGACATATGGAAAAAGGGTGACATGATTAAGTTTGAAGTGTTATAAACAGAATACCAACTAAGAAACACAGAGCAGAGGGGGATTTACTCCCTGCTGGAGGACAGGCTATTGCTAGACCTGATGATAGACAAGACAGTGTCCCTTACCTACCGGAAAATTAGGAATAATTCCCCGAACCCATTGGTCCCCTTGAGGGAGGCATGGGAGTCAGACCTCGGACTGCAGGGAAGCCATTCAGAGCCCCAGGGAGATTGTCATATGGGCAAGGTTCAGGCTGGTTCAGCTCCAGATCCTACATAGGTCCTACGCCCCTAGAACGCTCCAGCATCAGTGGGGTTGGAGTGACACAGATCACTGCTTCAAGGGGTGTAGAGAGAAAGGAACCTTTTTCCAGATACTCTGGACTTGTCCCGAGTTACAAAGCTAGTGGGGTGTCCCGGATCATCACAGAGGTAGTGGGGCAAAGGGTTCCAGTGGATGCAAGGTGGCTCCTCCTGGGAGTGACGGGGGAATTTAATCGGCCCACACATACCAAAACATGGCTGATGCTGGCGGCTGGAGTGGCCAAAAGGAACATTGCTAAAAATTGGGGGAAGCACTCAGCCTCCACAGATTGAAGACTGGGGGGACAATCTAGATTGGTGTCAACAGGCAGAAAAAGCTGTTTATCAAAGTAGAGGATGCCCGGCCAAATGGGAAAAGATCTAGTCAGCCTGGGAGACATTTAGGGTGGCAACAGGGTAAACGTTAAAAGGGAGCATGATAAACAAAAGGAAGACCAAGGACCGGATGATTGCAAATTTTGACTGCATGTGATGTGTGAATATTCCTGCTACGTACTCGACCAACACTACTCTGTGTCTAAAGTATTGTAAAGGTGTAACAAAGCTTGGTTTATTAAAAAGAAATCTTAAACAATTAAAAAAAATATTATGGCAGTCCCTTCCACGATCAGCTTCTCCTGCAGGGTTGGCGCTTCCTTCCCTCACAGGCATGATGTCTTGCCACCAGGACATTCCAGTAATTCCTCATTCAGACCCAACTCCAGGTAATGCTCCCTCACTTCTGAGGAATTGGCTGTCGGTGCGACCAACCCGTGGCTGCTTAGTAGACTCCAAGTGCTCTATTAGAGTAGCCCCCACCCCCACTTAGTAGAAGAAACCACAACACTGAACAATAATGGGTTTTAGGCTCCCATATACCGATTTTGCAGACAGCGGATGTGTATTCCAGGTCTGCTTACTGGGAGCTGGTTTGGTCAAGTTCCCCTTTAATGTGTCTGGCTAGGCTACCTTCCGGACCTCGCTTTGGTCTGTGAGGATGCTCTGCCCAGCAGGACATTCTCCAGGTGGGCTGCCCACCACTGAAGTACAGCAGGCGGCATCTAGCTACTCACAACCCATCCTCAGAGATCTGGAAGAGAGACAAGAACCCATGCTCCATTTAAAAGACTCCATTCCCAGAACAGATATTGCAGGCCTCTCTGCCATCTCCTAACAGCAGCTGCAGTCACAGTCATTTATACCCTAATGTATCAGGGAAGGCCTTGGTGCTTCTAAAGAAAGCCCGTCTCCTCTTTCCTCACTATAGCAGTAGATGCTCCTCCCATCTAGAAGATACCAGCAGTAAAACATATGTATGGGGAAAGCAATCTCTCCTCCCTCTTGTACTCTGGTCCAAGCTGTGGGCATACCATAATGGAATCCTCAGGCCTGCATCACTCATGCATGGCACACCATCAATGCTACCACACACACAGCAAGGTTGCAGGCAGCAACTGAAACATGTACACATGTAATTTCTTATTCTGAATAAATCTTTTGGAGACCTCCATAGAGTGTTGTTCTCGTTCTTAATGAGGAGCAGACTATTCAAGATATATAGAGATATATATATATATATATATATATATATATACACACACACATATATACATACACACACAATTCCAGGTTCATTGTGAGCAGCAGACCTTTCGATGAATGGGCCTGTAAGCCTGCATTCATGTCTCACAGGTAAGAAAGCCTGCACTATAATTTCCCACCATGGTAAGCTGTCACTACAGCGCTCCATGCCGGAAACCCACAACACGAACAGTGGTCCTCTGTTACTATGAGGGTTCACTTGGGGAATCCCTCTCAGTTCAGGACAAGGATCAGAACCTACCACTGTCAAAGATCTGGCTTAGGTCATCGCATGCATACAGGATTCATGTGTGGAGAACCAAAAATATATTAAATAATTTTTTTTAAAAAACATCACAGGTATATGCATTTCGGGGATGTAGGGCATTACTGCACTCCATGTTCCGATAGAAATCAACAGCAGCACGGGCACAAATGTTCAAACAAGCCTCAATCCTTTCCGCCCTTTTCTTTACATCCATACATTGTGCCTCCCTTTGATCTCTTTTCATTCTCGTTTCCATCCACTCTCACCTTTATCTCTAGTTGCTACATCTCTTTGCTTATGCTCCTCCGCTATTTCTCCTGCAGTAAACGCCAGCAGGACTGCAAAGAGCGACAGAGGAACCAAGAGGCTGTAAAAAAAACTGGCCTCCTAAAGCGCTGGTTGCTAATGACATGCACATAGATCTATGAACAGCATCAATCATCAATCATCAGGTTTCAGAGCTAACTTCAGCACTGAGACAGCCTTACTTGAAGTCTCTGAAACCATTAAAACAACTCTGGAGGCAATGCGGGACTGGTACTTTTGGACCTTTCCGCGGCCTTTGATACCGTGCCCCATGACCGACTCAAGCTAAGACTTCGGGACTGCGGGATTGGTGGCACGGTACTTAGCTGGTTCACCTCCTTTTTAAGTGACCGCCAGCAAATAGTATGGTCCCCCCCCTTTCTCGGCTCCCATTCCCACCATGAAAGTAGGAGTCCCTCAGGGCTCGATTCTGAGCCCGTCCCTTTTTAATTTGTACATGTCCCCCCTTGCGCTCTTGGCGGAGGAATTCGGCGCAAAAATGGTATCCTACGCCGATGACACGCAACTTCTGTTCACCTGTGAGAAGGGCTCTATGTTCAGAGGTAGCGAGATCCTTTTTAATTTGTACATGTCCCCCCTTGCGCTCTTGGCGGAGGAATTCGGCGCAAAAATGGTATCCTACGCCGATGACACGCAACTTCTGTTCACCTGTGAGAAGGGCTCTATGTTCAGAGGTAGCGAGATAAACGCCTGCCTTACAAAGGTGTTCGCTTTGTTAAGACAAAATCAACTCAAGTGTAACCCGGGGAAGTCGGAGATTATTTTCTTCGGCTCCAATCCGTGTGTGGAATGGCGCCAATGGTGGCCACAGGATATGTCATCCCCGACAACCTCAGTAACTACCGTAAAAAACCTTGGGGTTAAGATGGATGCTGACATGTCCATGAAATCTCAAATTCAAACCGTCGCTGGTACCTGTTTTGGACTATTAAAAATGTTAAAAAACTTCCTTCCATTGCTTCCGGTCCCTCACAGATAGACGGCGGTTCAGGCCCTGATTATTTCAAGATTGGACTACGCTAATCTCCTGTATCTGGGCCTTCCTGATTATTTACTTGGCCGCCTACAGGTGATTCAAAATGTAGCAGCCAGAGCGATTCTTATGGTGAGCTCTAGGGCTCATGACCCCCCCCCCCCTCCTGAGATCCCTGCATTGGCTTCCGGTCCGGAAGAGGATTCAGTTTAAAGCTCTAGTCCTGGCCTTCAAGGCCCTCCATGACTCAGGAGCAACCTATATCAGGAAAAGAATTCAGCACTATGCCCCTCTACGCACCTTGCGGTCCTTGGTTCAAGGCCTAGCTACCATCCCGAAGTTCTCCCGCTCCCGTACGGGTGGCCGTTCTTTTCAAGTGGTGGCATCCCGGTTATGGAATAGCCTGCCTCTTTCTCTCAGACAGGTACAGGATCTTTTTGTTTTTAGGAGGAAACTAAAAACCTGGCTGTTTCAACATTAAACCAGCTCTCGTACTTTAGTGCACATTGTCTGTCACAGGGTTCTTCAGCGCCGGGACACTCCTAGGAGTAGCCGTGCGCTTTATAAGTACCTGGTAACATAACATAACAATCAATCGAGTGAAAATACTCTGGAAAGCGTGACCTTTAAAAATGCACATCAAAGATGTATTCTGTGGAAAAGAGAACTTCTGTCTCATAGATATTGTTCAGGTGGGCTCCATATTGTCAAATCTCCAAATTCTTGGGAGTCATAAGGACGACATAGCACTAAGATTGCAAGTATTCCCTACTAACAGGGCACTAGGAACTCAATGAGTGCCAAGTTGCTATTCCAAGCTTCGTGGACTGCAGGTTTGGTTGACTCAGCAGGTGAAAGCTAGCTAAAAGGGCTGCACTAAAGTCTCTTTTTAGTAGAATCCATCCTCTACTTTCCTTCCAAAAAGATATTTGCAATCATCCAAGGGTAACCCTAACAACAAGCATTGGTAAATGCAGCAGGTTTCACCTATGAGATTAATAATTATTTTTGTTGTAAGTTTTAGCTTGGTGAGCAGCTGAGCCAATATAAGTTACTGAAACGCCATAAAAGTGTTATGACTTGTTTATTGAGAAAGACAATACATTGTGCAATAACTGGTTGTAATATAATGTGGGAAGATTAGGTAACGGGTAGAGGACAAAAAAACATGCAGCAGTCCAGCACGTTTGAAATGCGTGCAGCCACAGGGAGATTAGGTAAAGGGTGGAGGACAAACCTAACAAGCACAGCGCAAACGCTGTGTAGGAAAGAGGGTTTCTGTTGCATTAACCCCCCCCTAACTTTTTGCCAGATTTCTGATGCACTTTGACGGAGTATGCACTGGGTCCCTGCCAATCAGGTTCCTAGTAAATGTAAATGTAGTAGTATTTGTATAGCGCCCGAATCGACCCCCGAAGGGGTATCTCAGGCGCTTGTACGCATACCGCTGTGGAACCCTTCCTGGCCTTTCCCTGTGAGATGCCCACTCCTGGGCACCCCCAAGGTGAAGCCAGGCATCCTAGCGTTGTGGGGGCCGTTGTGGAGATTAAGCAAGCTATTGCCCAGAGTTGCAGAGTGGGACCCATGATCAGAATAGGCACCGAGGCGAGAATTATCAGGTCCGAGGAAATAGAGCCCAAGACCCGCCGAGGCGGGAATTGAACCCTGGTCCCGGGCTAGACCTCTGCATCAGGGTCTGCCGCTCTAACCATTGAGCCACACTTCTCCACTAGTGCCTGTGTTCTTTCCCTAAACTGTACCATTGTTTTCACAATTGGCACACCTCTGGCCCACACAAGTCCCTTATAAAAGATACCACTGGTATTAAGGGCCTTGTGACCCGAGAAGGTCCCTTAAGGCTGCAGCATGGATTGTGTCACCCTAAAGGACCCCACACCAAACACATACACATTGCCATTGCAGGCTATGTGTTGTGGTGTAGCTAAACTAAAAGAGTCGACATGGCACACATTCCTGGGTGCCATGCCAACAAATCATTGCCTGTGGCATAGGTAAGTCACCCCTCTGGCAGGCCTTACAGCCCTACGACAGGGTGCACTATACCACAGGTAAGGCCATAGCTGCATGAGCAGTATGCCCCTACAGTGTTTGAGTCCATTCTTGAACGCTGTAAGGGCTGTGAAGCCATTTTGAGTCCATGGGCTGGGTGTTTGTTAACACGAACTCCACAGCTCCATGATGGCTTTACTAAAGACTGAGAAGTTTGGTATCAAACTTCTCAGCATAATAAACCCAAACGGATGGCAGTGATGGATTATAAACTGCACTCAGTGGGCATCTTAGAGATGCCCTCTGAAAAACGACCAACTTCTAGTGTATTGGCTGACCGGTTCCTGCCAGTCAGCCACCACCAAACAGGTTTCTGACCTCATGGGGTGAGAGCCTTTGGGTTCCCAGAGGTCAGAAACAAAGCCTTCTCTGGGTGGAGGTGCTTCACACCTCCCCCTTTCGGGAACAGCAGCACTTGGTGGTGAGCCTCAAAGGCCCCCATCTTGTGTTATGCTGATGATTTGGACAGCTCCAACTAGTGGAGATGCCCGCCCCTCTGTCCCAGACCCACTTTTTGGCAGCAGGACAGGTGGGGAAATTAATAAACCTAGTAGGAGTGTCCACCTTGGCCTGGAACAACCCTAGGGTGGCCAGGAGCTGAGGTGAACTCCCCGCCTCAAAATTCTCCATCTTGATTTGGACAATTAGGCCCAATAGGAACAGGGCTGTGCCCCTCTCCCCAAACGGAGGTGGCACCCAAAGGGTGAAGTCCCCCTATGGGACAGTACCATGGGCTACTGCCCCCAGACCTCAGTAAACGCCCTTAAATTTAGTATTTAAGGGCTCCCCTGAGCCTTGTTCCTCAGATTCGACGACCTACGAAGAAGGACCGAAGAGCTGTGCAGCAGTAGGAAAAGACAATGACTGACTTAGCCCCAGCCCTACCGGCCTGTCTCCTCCTCCAGGAACCGTGCACCAAGAAACCGGCAGGCAGCCCGCCACCTTCAAAAACCCTGGGGACCTGTGCTGTCTTTAACAAAGACTCTTTTCTCCAGTGGACACCGGATTTGCCCAGCAAGAACCTAATCACAGGACTCCGGATCCGCGACTCTAGCATCACTCTGCACCCATCGCCCACAGCCAGAGTCCAGGTGGCCCACTGGCCCAGTGACGTCTCCTTGGCGATCTTGACCTGGGATCCAGCGTTGGACGACCTCTCTTGAACTTTCCCACGACGCCTGCAGCCTCAACATGAAGAGTCCCCCGACAGCGACCAGAGAAGTAAACAAGACGCCTAAAGACACCAATGCACCCGCAGCCCCCAGGACTAGGAGTGCCCAACTGACAGTGTCCCAGCATCCCGCCACTATCCAACTTACCTCTCCAGTCGTGGGATTCCTTCAGCCAGCCTTCTGGTTCAAGCCTGCCGCCTTTTCCTTTAACCTAGGATCTCCATTGTTTCAAAGGGGCCCGACAACTCTTTTGCACTCTGCACCCAACCGTCCCTGTGCCGCTGGTGGTGCAATCTCAGTGCTATTTGGTGGCCCCCTCCAGTGCTGACCTCAACCCCCAGGACCTGTGTCCCTGAAACTCAGGTACTTACCTGTAACTGGTGCCTCTTCGAGGTGCCCCCAGTCTCAACAGGATAACATGGGGACCAGTGACCTCTGCACCTGGCTGCCCCAATGCCGCGTGTGTGCAGTACCTACCTTGGTCCAAACCTTTGGCCAGTGTTGACCAAAATCCCCGGAGACTTAATCTCAAAACCGTTTACTTACCTGTAAATTACTCACCTGTCTTTTCCCCATAGGATTGCATTGGTCTCACTGTATTGTACTAAGTGTGATCCTGAATACAAAGTATCATTTTCTGTACTGAGAACAGTTCATGTACATGTAAAGTATTGTTTAATGCTATACAAACCTCTTGACAGTAATCTGAAAGTATTGCATAAAAGTCTACTTACCTGTAACTGATTTCAACTTGGTTCCTAGAAATAAAAGTAACTAAAGTAATATTTTTACAAACATTGGCCAGGAGTCAGTCATTGAGTGTGTGTTCCTGCCTTGTATGAGTATGTAAACCAAATGCATTCACACTACCCTCTGATAAGCCTAACTGCTCAGCCCAGCTACCACTAAATTGAGAGTAAGGAATTATCTACTTTGACCTCTGCATACCTTTGGGGACTCACTGGACTCTGTGCACACTTACAGACAGCAAGCCCTCTCACGAGGCCTATACAATGCTGGGCTGCAGCAGAAACTTGTGCTGGCAGGCCTCTGAATTGTGTATGTCCTCGAGGCAGTTGGGTGGCATGGGCTGGGGGGCACAGAATGGGGGGGGACACAAAGGTGATGCCAGTTGGCATGAATTTTCAAGCTACACGGTGTGCCATTCGGACACTGGTTGGTGATGATGGGGATTCATTCTTGTTGAACATTAGCACAGATATTAATGCCTTGAAGCTTTGTTGTGCCAGCCTGATAAAGCAAACGCACGGTTGGAAGGCAGTTCATCTAAAAAAAGCTCAAAACACTGAAAGCCCTTTGCCCCTGTGCTGGTGTTCGTCTCTAGTGCCAAACATAAGATGTGCCTTA
Source organism: Calotriton arnoldi (assembly GCA_963921515.1). Lineage (NCBI taxonomy): Eukaryota > Metazoa > Chordata > Amphibia > Caudata > Salamandridae > Calotriton > Calotriton arnoldi. The sequence goes on from CAWUFW010000277.1 coordinate 3,216,311, forward strand.
GTAAAAACGGCGGTAATGCTCACTAAGGATTAACATAATAAACACACCTTTGTGCTAGCATTGATTGGACTGCTCATGGATTATTAGATGGTTGTATTCGATCTATTTATTTTGTTTAATGTGCTGAGCAGACAGTTCCACAAAAGAAACTGACATAACGACGATAGATTGGGATACGGGTTTATCACCGTAGTCATACCCTGTTGGTGTAGTTTGTATGAAGGTTTCTGAGTCCTACGTCGCCAGCACTTCAGGTATGGTAGGTCAGATTTTAGCCTGTCTTAACTAATTTAGGGAGTTGCGAGGGAAGCACACTGGTGCGGCACTAATTGTGCTGAACTAAAAGGGTGCATACAGAAGAGCATCCTTCCATTCCACTATGTGAATACACAAACCCAGGGTATACGGTTATATGCCCAGGATGCGTGCTGCAGCAAAGCTCAATGTACTTCAGGGCAATGAAATTGCACAGGAGAATAAATCATCCTTTACGCGGATAGCAGACGTCCGTATGGGGTAGAGCTCGGTGTCTATGTTTTTGTAATGAAAACCAGGGGCGGGGCTCAGGGCTGAAAGAGAGGCTTAGTTCAAAGCCTCGTGGAAGAAATAAAATTTACAGGAAGGTGCGCATGCGGCCTATGGCGCGGAGTGAAACAAACAAGAGAACGAGGTGCACAGTGGAGAGGAAGCACACTAGAACACTAACCTTTGTCAACAACAAGACAGCCACAAGGAGATTACGTAAAGAGCGGAAGACAAAAAGCACAGAGCAAGCACTGTGCAGCCAAAACTTTTAAAAAGTTCCACAAAAGCAGATGAAAAGGAGTACTTGGACCATGGGACGCTAAGAGAAACAACAGGAAATAGTATGCAACAAGAAATAGAAACAGTAAGTGGCATGCACACCAACCAATGAAAACTAAGGGCAGGATACAAGCCCCTTTTAAGATTTATATCAAATACAACAGATTTCACAGGAAAAACTTAAAAAGTGCAAGGAAAGTGAATAAAATAGAGTTCAATCCCCACTTGTTCCAATGTCCTTAATCTTTTGTTATAATCTAGATAATGTTTCCAAACATTAATGTTCATTAACAAAATATAGAACACAAAAATTTCTCCGTTAGCAGATCACTAAACATCATTTAAATTATGGATCAGCAAACACCATCCAATGGCTGCAGCAGTACACCTCCAAAGAAAAAAAATTTAACCATAAATCGGAGGGGAGGCTCTTAATTGAGACTACAGGATAAGAAACTGCAGGATAAGGAACCCAGGGGTACATGTACAAGCCCCTATCACCACGGGAACGTCTCTTTTTCCGACGTTCCTGTGGCGATAGGGGCTTCGCCTTATTTACAAGGCAGCGGTAAGCCACTTAACGTGGTTTAATACTGCCTTGTAAATAAGTCTCTCTTTCACGCTATGCTTAGCGTGAAAGTGGTGGGCAGTGGGTGTTGCGGTGGGCGTTCCACCGCAACACCCATTGATTTTGACGCTGCCCCCTATTTACAAGGGAGGTGTAAATAGCATTAAGCAGCACACATAGAAGTGACAAAATGGCATTTAAAGATTGTTTATATGAAGGCAGGGACACCTTCCTACACAAACAATCTTCCCATGCACGCAGACCCCCTTGCACTATGGTGCAAGGGTGCCTGCATTGGAGCTAAGCTGCTAAAACTTACTGCCAGCGCAGGGGGAAATGCAAGGCTGCACCATATTCTTGTAAATATGGTGCAGCCATGCATTTCTGAAGTGGCAGAGTGAGGCGTTAAGCCATGACGGCTAACGCCTCACTCTGCCACTTCGTTGTACATATGGCCCCCAGTTTAGGACCTCTCCTTTCTTACATCAAGGGCATTGCTAATGAGTACTAGATCTGCAGTTTGCAGGTCCTTTCAGATTATGGGATCCTGAAACTGAGGTCAAAAAGGAGAAAATTCAAAGGGACCCTTAAGGCAGTAGCAAATAAGAAAAACGTCAGTGGTACTGATACCAGAGTTCTTTAATCCTTACACTTGTTAAGAGCTATTAAGGATACAACCCAAGGAACTTAGTATTGAAAAAGTATAAATATTGGTGCCAACCCCGCACTGAGGAAGGGTATATTCAACATACCTTGCAAAGTTGTTACAAGTAAGTGCATCAACATTCACCAGAGGACCAAGAGATGCAGCCTAATGGGATATCAGTCATTAAATGACATAAGGAAACAACACACAAAAAATCTGCTTCTGGTACCATTTCAAACAAAAAGCAGTTTGGTCAAGAGGTGGGATAGTTTTATTATAAAAAATAAAAAAGTGAAAATCTTTATATCCGTTCCCAGGTCATCTGATTTTCAGCAGAAGCATAACAGCTCAAAATCAAAGTATTTAGTCCATCACAAGAATCACTCTGCATCCCAATTCAGCTGCACAGTTGTGGTTTCTGTTGTAAACTCCCAAGAGGTCAAAGCAATACGGACTATGGCCAATGTACCCCCAATGGGTTCCCCGATTGGTGGTTGGACTCTACTATTGTGGTGGTAATGCAGAAGCGAGCAATGGCTCATCGAAGGAGGGCACTCATGAGCTTGGCCCCGCCAAGACCATTACCGGGATGATGTGAATGACATTTATGTGGTTGCGCAGGCCTGGACACAAGTCAGCAACATTGATTCTAATGCCCTGGACCAAACAGCGCATGAACCCATCGGTCAGAATGTATTTTTCTAATGGTACCTGGTGAGCAAAGACCCTACGTACCATTTGTCCGCGATTATGGCTGTGCTTTGGAATTGGGACAATCTGAACCACCAATGTGCTGCATTGTCCTGCGAGATGCTAGTGCAGCACATTGTGTAACAATGAAAGTTTTGGATACAATATTGGTGGAATTAACAAGGCCTTAAGGCTGCTGCTTGGAAGACTATAGCAGAGAAGATATTCATTGGGGTTAAAAGGTCCATCAAATTATTAACAGTGGTACAAACAGATCTACAGAATCACACCACTAGGGCAGAATTTACTGGCATATTGGAATTTTACCCTGCCTTGGGGAGTGTTCCAATATATTATTCTCTGGTATGCATAGTCAGCACGTCTTTACAATGAGGGAGAAGACCCCAGTGCAGCAGTTGTCAGATACAACAGGGCCTGTGGATGCTCTTGCACGGCCCTGGCTTCAAGACTCCCTTTACACATTCTACCATTTCCTGGAATCTTCAGGGTGATGCGGAGAGAGGGAGGAAGTGAAACTGGTAGTACATTACCCGTACTAGAGGGTCTGGTTTGCTTTCCTACAGAGTTTGAACTGTCCTGGTTTCTGGAACTGTGTCATGAGATTTAGCCAAAGCCTGCAGGGTTAACTTCATTGCCACATCGTCTGTATACCCATCTTGCTTTCACAACGCTGGTGTGTTTTTATTTTTTTAGGTCAAGCCAAGGCAGCGTATGTACTGCTCTGTGAGGCATGCTGTATCCAGAATATGTGCCTAAAGCAACTCCCATCTTTTCTATTGACTCCTGTTGGTGCCCTTCCTAAATGCCTTTTTTAGTTTGGTGGATATGCTTAATTAGTCCTGCCTTTTAGTGTTTCAGACCCTCCCAGCTGACTGCCCCCGGTTACGTGTGGTGTTACTCTTTTTTTGTATGTGTATGTTTCTTCCTTCTTTTTTTCCTTTCCCTCAGCTTGTGAATCAGCACAGCGCCCGCTTCACAGACGCCGCAATTCATGTTTTGAACGGTAACACAATCCATGCTCAGTTGACGGAATTAGGTTGGCTCGTCTTTGGTCCACAAGTAATAAATCCAACTGATCACATGGATTTATCGGCCTCACTAATGTGTAGGGGCCCCCTTCTGAATATGATGAACCCCCCCATCTCGCACTGCCCACCTCCATACAGTGTTCACTTCTACTGCTTTGCCACTGGCAGCTGCCCCATCTCTCTCTTCCTCTTATTCCCTCTCTTTCTGCCTCACTCCTTATCACTTGCTGAAAACCATGACATCAACAAATGACCCTTACCCTCTCCTCTACTTTATTTGTTCCCCTGTGAAGTAGTCTTTTACTGACATTTTTCTATTTCAAAAGTACAGCTTTGAGACGGAGGAGGGGAAAAAACCTAAATAAAGCAAGACAGAGTGGACCATATTGGTTTTATTCAGAACCACACATATTAGCGCCACTTTACAGAGTTTGCCAGAGAAGCGCTACTTTCGTTTTCTCTTATTTCTTTGAACAACATTATTTACCCCGGTGGGGAAGTGCACCATTCCTGGAGGTCCTGCAACATCCGGTTGACTCGTAGAGTGGAAAACGTTTAATGTAATCCTTATCACCAGTTTTCCTTATTTAAGTTTATAAAATATGTACATCCCTGTGTTCAGGTATGTGGTCTTTTTAAACCATACTGCTTACGTTTTGTAAGGATATCAGCAATAGACATTGAAACTAGCCCCGTCCGGGCCCTGTAGTCATGTCCTTAACTTTTCAGGCAAAAACACAAATAGATTTCTGAATAAGTTTAAAAGCGTTTAGGTAACCATGTTGTTCCTGCTTACATTTCACGTGCTTTACTTAATCTTGCATTCCCTATAGTGTGTGGCTTTCTCCGGAATGTTACCCTTTCTTTTTCCAGCCAGCATATTACTAGGACTGGGCGGTGAACTCCGCTCGCAGAGTTTTTCGCACTCCGCGGAGCTCGCAGAGTTTTTTCCTCCCACTCGCCAACGGTACTTTTTTTGTCACTTCGCGGTGTTCTGTGTAGCAGAGCTCTGCGGACTCCACCCAGGACTACATATTACTCTTGTAGCCACTCCCTCATAACCTAGTTCCCATTTCCTGGTTCTGCAGAGCCACAAGGTCATACAGATTGCAATAGCGCTATGCAAATTGCATCACTCCAATGTACACAAAAAGTTGAAAACTTTTCTTTAAATTTTCAACGCCAAGGCCTCTAACATTCACAAATGCGAGACAAAGTGCATTGCAAATGCTTGCTTTTCTATTTTCCCCTATTGGTAGTCAGGTGTTGTGGTTAATATTTTTAGGAATACTTTGCTTCCCAATGGATTTCATATAACATTTTAGCAACTCCTTTGTCTACATTTTTCTTCTACTTTTAAAAAACAATGCTTATCACAAAATGTTGATTTAAATTTGAACGTGGCACTGGGACTTCTTTACGAGTGGCTGTGGGAGTTTTTTAACTTTATTTATAGATTTTGTTGCAAAAACAGACCAAAAACAGAAATAGTGTACGTCAATGGTGACCTGAGCATATTACTTAATACACGCTTACACAGTTTAGGGTAGCACAAATTGCAAAAACTGCACAAGAAACATCGTAGACAGTGTGTATCCAAGTGGTGGTCTCCATAGGTTCCCTGATAAAAGGCAAAATAAAACTTACATGCAGTGCTAAGTCATATCACAATTACCAAATGACTTCCCTTGCTGGGCCCCACTGTTACATCCATGATATAGTCTTGCGTCTTCAGCTAGTTCCCATCACCCAGGCGCATTCGACTCTCTTGCAGCTAGGTAACTTTGATATAGACTCCAGAAGCTCTTGGGGCGACTCCGTAGGTGAGCAGGTCACTGTACAATTCCGACTGCGTATTGCAGTATAACATGTCCTTAGACCACTCAGCCACAGTGGGTGCCGGGCCCGAGCCCATCGTATTGCTATTCTGCGCTTCGCTAGAAGTAAACCCATATCCACTAATCTGCGCAATTCCTTCTGCAACTGTCTAGAATGACCCAGGAGGGCCAACAATGGGTCCATAGGGAGCAGCGTACCCATGTCACTCATCTTGAGGAATATTAACCTCCAATAATTGGCTATGACTGGGCATGACCAAGTCAGGTGCATGAACCCCGCTGGGTCGGCATTGCATCTCTCTCACACACAGCAGTGTCTCTAAGGCCATATCTCTGTAATCGAGCTGGAGTGTAATAGATTCTATTTAGGAATTTGAATTGTATAAGTCTGTGCCTACCATTGAGGGAGATGCGCTTCATGGACTCACAGCAGTAAAGCCAAGTAGTATCATCAAGGATCGTGCCAAGATCATTTTGCCACTCCAGCCTAGCTTTAGTGTAGACTTTTTTGCGTTCATCCTGAACTGAACTATAAATGCCAGAGACTATCTTATTAGGGGAGTCAGCGCACAATATGTGGGATAGTGGGGCGAACTCAGGCGGCTCCAGCATGTCTTCACCAAGCAACCCACGGAGAGCATGCCGCACCCTAAACAAGTGAAACCGCGTCATTGGGGAAGCATTATGACCCTCGGCTTTAATTTCAGCCCAGCTGCGAGCAGTGCCCTCCGTGAATACATCACCAATTTTGGTGATATTAAGTGCTCCCAATGTCCTAACCACCTCTTTTTCCCTGCAGATTGGCAACCATTGGCACCACTCCAGCGGTGTCAGGGGGGAATACAAAATAGCTCCCGCCTGTCTTTTCAGCAGGTTGTGCCACGCATGCACCGTAGCATTAATTGAGTCCAAGATCCCGGCTCTTCTGGATGGGGTGCAAAACAATGACACCATGAGGGGAGCAGGCGCCGCCGCCACTTTCTTGATTTGCAAGTGTGGCAGAGCTGCACTCTGGTGAACCCAATAATAAGCATGCTATCACTGCGCTACTCTGTAGTAGAGCTCGAGCGCCCAATCCCCCCATAGAATAAGGAAGAGTGAGGCCATTCCACCGAGACCGGGATTGCCTACCAGCCCAGGCCAACCTCACCAATAGCGATCTAAGCAGTTTGAAGTGTGAGGGAAGAACCAACGGGATATTGAGAAACGGGAATAGAAATCTAGGTAGTACCACCATCTTCATCAGGGAGATGCAGCCCAATAGCGAGAGAGGTAAGCGTATCCAGCGCTCCACCTCCTCCTCCAGCTTGGTGATTGCCCTGCCATAATTTTCCCTAAATACTATCTCAGAGTTTGTGTGAACCTGGATACTCAGATATCGAACCGAATCAGTGGACCATGAGTGGGGAAAAGTCCAATTCAATAGTTCAGGCGTCAGTGGGAATAGTGTGGACTTAGCCCAATATATCTTAAGGCCAGAAAACTCCCCATATCTCACCACCTCTCTAAGCACTGGGAACAAGTTAGATTTAGGGTCTCTGTTGTATAGAAGTGTATCATCTGCATAAGTAGATACTATTAAGTTATATCCCGGGAAGCGTATCCCTCTGTGACCGTGGTATTCCCTAAGGGCACAAGCCAGCGGCTCTGCGACTATAGCGTATAGTAGTGGTGAAAGGGGGCATCCCCGACGAGGGCCTCTGGAAATCTTGATCGGGGCAGTCACAAAGTCTCCAACCCTGGCGGATGGAGAATTATAGAACACCCCCACTAGTTGTAAAAAGACGTCACCAACGCCCATTCTCCTCAATACAGCAGACATGAAGACCCATTTGACGGAGTCGAAGGCCTTCTATGCATCAAGGAAAACCATTGCAGCTTTAATCTCTGGTTTAGTATGCTGTATCATGCCAAACACTGTATATAGGTTGTATGTCAGATTGCACCCCGGGACGAACCCCGCTTGTTCGGCCCCAACCAGTTGAGGTACCAGTGGGGCCAAGCGGTTAGTCAATACTTTAGCAAATAGTTTAGTGTCAACATGGAGTAGGGATAGTGGCCTGTACGAGGAGCATTCATTAGGCGATTTGCCTGGCTTCAGGAGCGTAGCAATTAGGACTTCCCGCATGGAGGGGGGCATCTCTCCACTCTCGCCAATTTCCTTAAACAAGGTGATCAAGTGTGGTACCAAGAGTTCTTTGAATTCCTTGTAGAATGTGACGGTTAGGCCGTCCAGCCCTGGTGCGCTTCCAGAGCGCATCGTCTTTAATGTAGTGAGAACTTCCCAAGCATGACGCGATCTCATTAGGTATTCCCTGTGCTCGTCCACCAACCATGGCAATTTGATGTGCTCTAGATAGTCTAGAATGGCTGTGCCATCCGCCGATGCCCTAGAGCGGTACAGTTCCGAATAGTACTGGCTGAATCGGTCTGCTATGGAGGTAGGATCCCTTATTATCTCACCACAAGCTGCATGAAGTTCTGCGACTCCTGCCATTTGCCTTCTGCTACGTACCAATGCCGCTTAGGTTGCCTCGGGGCGTTCACCTTCTCCATATGTTTTAGCAACAGCATATTTCCCCATGTGTTTGATCTCATTGTCGGCTGTTTCATGGTATTCCTCCAGTGTCCTTCCCAGCTCCTCTGCAGTCTGGTCATCCCCCCCTTGCTAGGACCCCCGCTCCAGCTCATCTAGTCTACTCAAGTAGTTTCAACCTATCTCTTAGAGAGCGAAGGACCCCCGAGTGTTTGAAGATGGCAATTCCTCGAACATAAACTATAAAGGTTTCTCAGATCGTGGCAAAATGGCTAACCGAGCCAATATTGGTTTCGAAGAAAGATTCTATGGCTTCCGAAATCTCAGATTTAAAAACATTGTCTAGTATCGAATATGGCGGAAATCGCCACGTGAATGGAGCTGGTCTGCTCTGTGGGTGAGCGTGTGCGCCATATATCAACCATGTCTAATTGAGTAATAGCATCTATAATAGTTTTGGCTGCAGCAGACGGGCCCCCAGAGCCATCCAGCATCAGGTTAAGCACACAATTGAAGTCCCCGCCCCAGAGCTGCGGTAGTGAGGTGTCTCCTCGGATACACTGCAAAAGATCTCAATAGAATTGTGGATCAAAGTTAGGACCATAGGTATTAGTAACTAAAAGATCCAGTCCTCGACCCTTACACCTGGAAATGGTATACCTGGCCCAGTTTCAGTTTCGATAGCCTCTAACGTGATACCAGATTTTGGGTTGACCCAGGTTAGAACCCCTTTTGCGTGTGTGGGGAAAAGCCAGCAGCGTGGAATGGACCATACAGTCGTCTGTGAGGAAGTAGTTTGCTGTCCAGGGGCAAGTGAGTCTCCTGTAAAAGAGCAACATCTATGCCATGCCTGGTGAGGTACGCTAACACTTTTCGTACTTTCCTAAAATCATTGATGTCCCTAAAGATTCCATGGTATCAAGGAAGCGCACCTTGATACCTTAGTCCCGCACTATGGTTGGTTAACTTTTCTGTATATACACCATCTGCATTGCTACCCTGTAAACAGATCTGAAGGTAAACGCCACTGGTGAGATAAATAAATGCATAGTACACATTATGTCCGGAACAACAAACCCCCGAATTCCTCCCTCCCCCCCCACCCACCACACCATGCAATCCCCAACTTGTCATGGTCGAGAATCCCCCCGCCACCCCCCCCCCCATTCAAAACATGTCTGGCATAGTGCCATTAAGTAGGTAACACAGAGGCAGATGTTACCTCAGCGCCGCCTAGTATCTCTACATGTTAGAGGTCTAGTAATGCCATCAAAACTTAAAATGTACAACCTGAAAATATCAGGATGCAATGACTTGTAATCACTAGGATCGGATCCCGCTGCCCTCGCCCATGTACTACCCAGAAAGTAGTAACAGGACAATGAAGGCCTTCACGTGTTTCAAAGTCTCAGTGACTGTGTCAGCATCAACAGATGCAGTCCTTCATATTCAATCAGCAATGTCCCCTTGGTATTTCGGAGATCGGGGACCAAACACCCCCTCCCCCCCCCCCAGAGGGCCAACCCCAAAAGGAAACACCTACCTCTCAAAGGCCCCACTAGGACTCTTACAGCCCACCGTGCTAGTCTTGTTCCTCCAGGCTGCCACCAGCAGCCTCGGTCAGCTTCTCCGCCTCGCCGCTCCGCTTGTCCGACTTAGCATATTCCTTGAGGGCTCCCTGCAAGGACTTGGGCTCCAGGAAAATCCTTGACTTGCCGTTCATATTCACCCTTAGCCTGGCAGGGTAAAGGATTGCGTAGTCAAGGTTGTAGTCTCGGAGTTTACGTTTCAGAGGAGCAAACAGTCGCCTGGCTTCCTGTACCCTTGCATTGAAGTTCAGAAACAGCTAAATCGAGGAGCCTGCAGATCTCTTTTTGCTCTGGCCTGCCTCAGCGCAGCATCTCTGTCTCTATAGTTCAAGAGCTTAGCAATGACTGGGCAAGGTGTTGCTCCTGGTGGAGGTCTGGGGCCCAGGGAGCGATGAGCATGCTCGACTACAAACATGGGAGAGAATATATTGCGGCCCAACAGTGAGACCAGTAGTTTCTCCACAAACAACTCCATGTTGCCTGTGGCCGTAGACTCCGGAAGACCAATAATGCGAACGTTACTTCTTCTTGATCTGGCCTCCAAGTCTTCAGCCTTGTCTTGCAGGGCAGTGAGAATCCTCCCCATTTTATTTTGAGTCGTGTCCGTCTCAGTTTGAGACTCTTCAATTTCCACCACACGCCGCTCCACCATGTCCAGGCGTTCGGCGTGCTTATCAAGCCTCTCTGACATACGATCCATACGGTAGGCTAAAGAGTCGATTTTACCATCTATAGTGGAGAGGCTTTTCTGCATTGCTGACAAAATGTGGCGTATGTCTTCTGACGATTCCTCGGTCGCGTCTACTTGTCCATCTGGGGAAGGAGCCTTGCCCGCTTCTTTGTTCCTTGACTTGCACTGCTCAAACTGCAGCTTCGGCTGAGATTTATCTACCTTGCCCATTCTTGTGGATAGGGCAGAACTGTAGTGAGAAGTTCCTCAGTGTCCGCTTTTTCAAGAGATCACAGATCTTCGGAGGCAAGAGACGCCAGGGAGCTCCACCAGTGCAGCAACTGTGATTCAAGAGCAGTTAGTAATGCGGATAGCAGAACGCAGGCGGAAGATCTCCAAACCACAGCACAGGGGGCCACAGGACGTAGGGGAAGAGTGGGCAGCAGTCACTTGGCCCCGGGACAGGTGCAATGGCAGGCCCCAACTGGTGAGGAGTTATGCGCACACCTACTGGGTGCCTCTGATAATATGCTGACCTGTTAGTGTGTGTGCAGACGTGGACCAAACAGAGTCCCCCAAGGCCTGAGGTGCACGGCGAGACTGCCTGTGGCGACGAAGGATGTATGCAGGTCAGATCACCCTGCCGCATATAAACTGTAGGCCGGACTCACCACTAGGTCAGATTTCCAATAGGCCACTGGCTCAGGCTCCGCACAAGAGTGCGTTGCAGCAAGTCCCCAGCCACACTTTCAGAGCACAGGGAGTTCAGGTCGCTCCGCACCGGCAGCCCGTGCTTCAATTGTCCCAGTCTGTAGCAAATAGCCCCAAAAAGCTGGACCAGCACCGCTCCTAACATGAAGATTGGCCGAGAACCGCCAATGCAGGAGAGACAAGACTCCGGCAGGCAGGTGGACAGGCCCAGTCCACACACACGCTCCGCCTCCAGGCAGCAGCTGTCCAGCACAGGGCGCGCCCCCGTCCAGGAAGCCCAAGGTCAGCGCTCCCCCGAGGCCGCTTCACCCACAACACCTCAGGGGGCCGATGGCGGCAGAACAAGCAGCCCGGCCCGCCAAGCATCAGCTGCCTCCCACCTCGGATGCTAGAAGCTCCGTCTGGGGCCGCCATGTCACTCTGCCGAATACGATGCAGGCCGCAACACCGAGGCCCAGCAGGCCACGCCCAGTCTCACCGTCTCAACACGCCCCAGAGTATCCCAACGAGGCAACCGGAGCACTGATCAGTAGCGCTGCGCCAGGGATCCTCAGCACAAGTTGCGATCCGTGCTTTTTTGTGCTCTGGAGTCAGGATTCATGTGGGATATTTATGATGGCTTGCGAAGCTCGATCAAGGCGCGGCCATCTTGAGCTCAGGCAAGCTCCGCCCCCTGTGAGTTTTTTTTCCATTTAAACTGGTTTACATCAAAGAACTGTGGGTCATTGTCCAAAGGCCAGTATCTGATTTCTTCTGGTGCCTTATAAACCAAGCCTCAAGAACAACAGACTCATCGGCTGGACAGTCTTGCCTCAAAAGAGAGGCTTAGATACAAGCCCAAACATTAGTGCACAAATGCAAAGGCTTATTAACTAAAGAGACTTGCAGCAGGCCGCTACTGGTATTGGTTTTTAGAAATCATGGAGAGAAATTAGCACCGTTCTGCACTACAGATCAAGTCCCATACATGCTCCAAGGCAATCAACACCCTTGTCACAGGCATCAGACTGACTCAATGCAGAGCCATGCTAGCATCCTATGACGAAGTCTGCAGGATGGACACCCTAGTGTACCAGGGCCTGCCTCTTAACACAAGATCAGGGTAGGGTTTCTCTCTTGTACCACGTTGTCCGCCCACCCTCAAACCTGAACTTTAATGGGAGTGTGCGAATCATGCTATCTTAGCTCTACTTGCTTTTATTTTATCTTGAGGGCTCTGTAAATTCAATGCATCCATGAGCTTTAAGGTGCAAAAAGTCCTGCCTACCCTTGCAGTCTACGTGGGCACAGGTCAAAGAACACACCAAAACAGAACTAAGGAATAGACTGTCAAATGGTCAGACAGTGACTTTAAAGAAAACACTTCACTGTGGCAGAGCTATCACACATTCATCCATTATATTGCTCCCTTGGTGCCAAAGGTAGAGCTATTTTGTGCCTGCCAAAGACAGTGGAGCTACCCATAATTTTACAGAGAGAAGAACTGGACTTTGCACTACTGATGAGTCTCATGCTTAGTACATACATAGCGGTTCTGTTTCCATTCAGCTTTCCCTTGGACAAACTATCTCAATCAAATCACTTTACATGCAATCCACATAAATCATGGACAGATCACACAGGTAACAGCAACCCCAGCAGAAGTCAGAAGGAGTCTCACAGTGGCAATGTCCCAGGAAAGACCAGTCAAAAATGACAAAATACGAAAGATTCAAAAAGGTCAAGAAGAGGACAAAACTGCCCCATAGACAAAACATCAAGGTGACATGGGGTCCTAGATCGGGCAGCATACATCCCTGCATGAAAGTCAAACAATTCACTACAAGGGCGCGTGGTCTACCAGTCCAACATGCTTTAGACTAGCCCCGGCAGCTTACGATATTATCCTTCACAATCCTGCCAGATTACTACCTTGTTTCCCCTCTGCCTCGCACTGGCCTGGGGAATGCAATAGCACAACTCAACGTGGTGCATGGAGTGACGACGCAGTGGGGCAACACCCAGGAGCTGACCTGAAGTCTCCAGACACGGCCTTTGGCATTGTAGGTGTCCGCAGACATGTCGAGCCACCGAGGCAGTGCTTGGTTCGCGGCAGTGGGGCTGCTCTGGGGCCCTGGGCCGGCGCTCGCCAACCCATGTTCAGCGGATCCTACAGGAGTGGCTTTGCCAAGTTGCCGCAGGCGTGGTCACTGCTAGCCGCTTGGTCAACATGCTCACCTGGCCTTGCCCGTGCGGACCTGCAACGTCTGTGCTGGACAGCAGCGGGAGGCGTGTCGGCCCAGGCGAGCCCTGTCGTGGTAAATGGAGGCTTGAAGAAGAGACCGCCTAGTGCTTCGAGGTGCCTACCCTAGAGCCTTCCACAGCCTACATTCACCTGCAGGAGAAGTCGCTTACCCACCAGATCACCCCAGACAGATCCAGGTGAGGCACCCTTTAGATGGGTGGGTGGGGCATACTCCTGTTCGCAGAGGCGGTCGGTCCGGTCTGGCCTGGAGAGATGGGGGGGGGGGGGGGACCCTCGGCCAGCCCCTTGCGTAGTGGGGGCAGTAGTGCTCCCCTTCCTACGCCTGAGTGACAGAGTAGCCGCACCACCCACATCCACCAAGTACAATCGCCATTTACGCTCAGACGAGGAAACGCGGGTCACCACAGCCAATACTAATGATTCCAGACCAACAGCCCCTCACAATGACAAAAGACAGACCTCTGGGGTCTACTTCTAAACAGAGCATGATGGACTGATTTACAGGGGCAGGAGCGAGGACTGCCGATACCGGGGAAACATTGTGCGCTCCACCAGATAATACAACTTTGTTGGCGGCCATTACCTAGTCCGAGGACATGTTGGAAGCTAAGATCTGGGCAGTAGGATCAGATGTAACTCTGCTGCGCCAAGATCTCCGCAACACAGTAGAGCGGCTCACAAAGGCAGAGACATGGGTGTCCAGCGTCGAACAGGTCTCCGCACTCTGAAACAAAGTGGATACCCTAAAGACTCACCAGGGGCCTCGCTACACGCACAAAATATGCTGAAGGACGGGCCTTTGTGGGCTTTCAAAAGGGCAGGAAAGACGGAGGCAATTTCCTTGCACACTGGATTACCAAGTGGGTCCCACCAGACACTCTTCCCCTTCCCCTCCCCCTCACCCCCCCCCCATTTCTTAATCAACACACACAGCTCTGGTGAAGACTCCCCCCACTGGCACCAGGCCACAGCCTGTCATAGCCAGGATTATCAATTTCCACGATCGTGGCACTATACTCCGGCTGGCAAGAATACAGGGATCCCTCTCCTGAGTCCCATCATATCATGATCTTTCTGGATTACACCAAAACGGTCCACCAGCAGCGCCAGTACTTTCTGGCAGCGATGGCCCACCTTCAGGACCTTAAAATATCCTAAATGCTCTTATTCCCAGCCCGTCTACCTGTCATCTACAACTCCTGCACGGTATTCTTCGATGCCCCTGAGGTCTTTGCCTGGACTGATGAAGTGATCCATGTGAAACCACCTACACCACCACGCCATGACTCAGATTCATCCTCCAGTGACCCACACCAGCAACAGGCCAAGCTCAAAGAGAAATGTCACAGACCCCATTCGTAGTGGCACTCACGGCCCCTAAACGAGGAACAGGGAGACTTCCCCAGAGAGGGAGGCTTGCGCTTACAATAAACTGTGACAGGCTGGTCCACTTGTGGGGACAAGGCCACATCACCCATGCCTGGACATCTAGTACGATGGCATTTTACACAGGCTGCACATCCGAGAGTTGCCCCCTGAACCTTCCAGAGACACTATGCTGAAGGGGTGCTTGGGAATCTATTGGATGGGCCTTGCATCTAGCCCCCTTTGAGGCTGGTGGTGGGGTCCCTCCGCAACAGATGCTTAAGGTTTTGGGGTGAGGGGGGCATTGCACAGTTATGGTTCGTTTTTTGTATCCTGTGCACAATTTGAATGCTCTCCATGTGATGGCCACATGTACGGATAGTTAGTCATGAGCTAATCTTATGCCCAGATGACCAATGTAAACGTCAATGTCCCACTGGGGTCTAAAACTCCCTGTCTGACCCGTTTCGGCTAGGACCATGCCTTTCACTCAGAATTCACGGGAGGCTCCCGAGGAGTGGCCATTTTGATTCACTGCAGAATTCCTTTTTACTTGCTAAAGTTCTGGGTAGACACACAAGGAAGGTACGTCTTTGTGATGGGGACCATACATAGGGAACCCATAGTATTTGGCAGTATATATGCCACTCACAACCCCACCACCACCACTTAGCCAATCTTTTGTGGAAATAATGATAAACGTATGGGGAACCATGCCAGAGGGAATAGCAGTGATCGGGGGAGACTGGAACTATGTTATGCACCCCGACAGCGATAGGTGGCAAGCCACTGGGATGACAGGAGGGATGCAGGAATCTCACCCGAGAACCTTAGCAGACATGGTGGGATGGGTAGATACATGGAGGACTAAATCGTTGTCCCGATGGGACACACACAGAGTTTATAAAGTCAAGATACTACCCAGGGGGCTCTCCAATCACTCTCCGGTAGCACTCTTGCTCCTAGTAGTTCCCAGTTACCCCCCCGTTTTGCTGGCACCCCTCTCCCTGGCACTTGCAGGACCATACATACATAACACGTACATCATGCTCGAACAGAATTTTTTTCCCCTAAATGCAGTGACTGCCTCCTCCAGAGCTATCCTATGGGAGGCAATGAAGCCTACTATTCATGGGGTTGACATTTGTTTCTGTGCTGCGAAGCGTAAACAGCGCAGGGATAAACTTTTGCAGCATGAACCTATAATTATGCAGTTTGAGAAACACAAGAGGGAAGAGAGACGGGTGCGCCGACAAATTGTTCTTTCACAACAGCAGTACCAAGCGGTGCTATTAGAGGAGGCCAGGTGTGCGTGGTTGGCATCCCCAGAGTCAGATCTATCAATGGAGAGACTAATCATCAGGGAAATTATTGCACCAACTGTGCCAGCACGCTTTGAGGCTGGTCCAGATCCCTACCATGCGGGATACTAGCCGCTGGCACTTACAGACCCAACAGCAGTAGCCAATAGCTTTTATCAGGTCCTCTACACAAACAGATGCCTTGCCAGCCAGGTCACGAAGTTCATAGATTACTTACCCATGAAAGCTCTATCAGCCGCTACAAGAGCATCACTCAACACTCCCCTCAAGGTCAAGAAAATAGCAACAGCTCTAGTGGAGCTGCACCCAGGAAACTTCTTTGAAGACATACATGCCACAACTGGGCACACATTACCTAGAGACCTACCTGCTGCACGCATGCCCCCAGACTGGAGACACACCAAGATCATTGTGTTCTTAAAGCCAGGCCGTCCCCCGGAACGTTAATCTTCATACTGCCCGATCTCCTTATTAAATATATAGAGGCCAAACTACTAGCCAATAGATGGATGCACCATATGACCGTCCTGGTGCATCCGGATCAGGCAGGCTTCATGCCTCATCATGCTACGCGCCAAAACATCAGTTGGGCACATAATGCAATAGCCGCCGTGGATTGATTGGGACATCCAGGCGCCCTACTCGAAGCAAATATAGATAAGGCATTCAATTCTGTTAGTTGGACTGATCTATTCGCTCTACTGAAAACACGTGAAACTGGCTGCACGGGTTAGAATTGACGCCTTAGTCCGGGCTTTGAATGGTCGGGGGAGGTCTTGGACCGCATTGCGCTATATGCCGATGAGGTCCAGTTTTCACAGACCCACAAAAATCTGGTCACAGGATCCTTTGAATGATGCAAGTATTCGGGGGAACCCACTGGACTATTCATGAACGTCAGTAAGTCTATATCATGGCCGGGGGGGGGGTTTGACAATTGCAGCAGACTGCCTGAAATATTTGGGCGTCTTGTCAAATCAGTCTGTCTTGGCAATTGCGATTTGGCCCGTTTGACAGGACACATGAAGGCACAGGTCAGATCATGATCTTATGTGCATCTATGGCCAATCCACAATTTTCAAGATGGTATCGGTATCCCACCTCCTTTATCAATTGCAGAACCACCCCTACCCAAACCCCACTCCGTGGTTTAGGCAGATCAATGCGACTCTAGGTCAGTTTCTATAGAGAGGTGTTGCCTCCCGAGTGGCTCTGCGTACTTGTTTCCAATCCACCTACTGTGGAGACATCGCAGCCACAGATATCCAGGCTTACCGTGTGGCTTCACACTTGCAAGTGCTTAACAAGTAGTGGTATTGCCCCAGGGACGGTCCAGCCTATGCAGTCGAGTGCCGGATAATGGGCGATATCTCCCTTCATACATATTTATATAGCAGATCAGATGTACACGCTCTATCTCCTGCGGTGAGAGTAGCGATTCTAGTGTGGATGCAGTCCTTGCATCGGATTGGGTGATGGGGCAGACTCACAGGACAGGCTCAGTTATGGCTGAATGGACTTCTTCCACAAGTGGCAGATCTGCTGGGTTTTGAGGGTGGGATAATATTGGCACAGCCTAACCCTTAAATCGTTTCAGGAACTACAATCCGAATTCTCCATGCCCTGCAGCCAATTCTACAAGTATCTACAACTTCACCATGCGTGGTCTCATAGCCCTTCCAAATTTAACCCGCTGGAAGTAAACTCCTTATGGGAGACCTTGGCTACCATAAAATAACAAAAGACATCAATCCCTAATAGTGCTACCACCTTAGATGTCCGCTGGGCAGCTTGGCAGAGTGATTTTGGCCATATCGATGACTAGACCGAGGGCTGCAACCTCATTCGGTTTGTAGATTTTTAAATTGAATTAGATGCATCGTTCCTACTATACTTGCCAGGTAGGTCGCTCCCCCACCACACAGATCTGCCTGTGCTGGCCGCCCGCTGCTGGTAAGATCGCCCTTCCGTTTGTGGCCTCGGTGCCCGTATTGCTTGCTTGTCTCCCCTTTTCCCTTTTGTGCCCCCGCTGCCCCCATTTTGAATTGTGCCCGTATTTGTGTCCGCTTTATCTCCACTTTTCCTTCTGTACCCCTCGCTGCCCCATTTTGAATTGTGCCCGTATTTGTGTCCGCTTTATCTCCACTTTTCCTTCTGTACCCCTCGCTGCCCCATTTTGAATTGTGCCCGTATTTGTGTCCGCTTTATCTCCACTTTTCCTTCTGTACCCCTCGCTGCCCCATTTTGAATTGTGCCCGTATTTGTGTCCGCTCTCTCTCCACTTTTCCTTCTGTACCCTCGCTGCCCCATTTTGAATTGTGCCCGTATTTGTGTCCGCTTTCTCTCCCCTTTTCCTTCTGTACCCCTCGCTGCCCCATTTTGAATTGTGCCCGTATTTGTGTCCGCTTTATCTCCACTTTTCCTTCTGTACCCCTCGCTGCCCCATTTTGAATTGTGCCCGTATTTGTGTCCGCTTTATCTCCACTTTTCCTTCTGTACCCCTCGCTGCCCCATTTTGAATTGTGCCCGTATTTGTGTCCGCTTTCTCTCCACTTTTCCTTCTGTACCCCTCGCTGCCTCTCGCCACTCCCGCCGCTGCGTCCCCTGCGGCCCCGCCCCCCTGACTGCCCATTCGCTGCCCCTGCCTCCCGCCTCCCAGCTGCTCCTCCCTCCCACCTCCCCATAAATGGCGGCCGCGCAGCGGACGTGCGCAGTAGGCGCGCCTAAGGCAAGCCTGTCTGCGCCCGACCGCGCCCAGCGCCAAACCCCCTGGCCCCCGCAGCAGCCAACCCACCCACCGGACTTACGACACCGCCACCCTCAACGCACTCAACACCGGCCGCATCCCCGGCTGCCACCGTGCCACCCCAGGACGCACCCACGGACCCTTCGCCTGCCAATCCTGCAAGTTCCCTGCCTCCGGACCTGCACCACACCCGCCAAGCCGAGCACCAGCAGCAACCACCTGAAGTGCTTCTTGCTCAACACCCGCTCCGTCCACAGACACGCCGTGGAACTTTGGAACCTGCTCGACTCCACATCACCAGACGTCGCTTTCCTCACGGAAACATGGATGAACGCCTCCTCAGCGCCCGACATCGCCATCCCGGACGGATACAAGATCACCCGAAGGGACCGCGCAAACCAGACAGGAGGAGGCATCGCAATCGTCCACAAGAACACCATCCGCATCACGACCAACTCCGACGACACCTTCACAGCCGGCGAACACCTGCACTTCCAGATACACACCGACCCCAAGACCACCCTCAGAGGCACCCTCATCTACAGACCCCCAGGACCACGCACACAATTCAGCGAAGACATCGCCGACCTCATCAGCCCGCACGCCCTCCCCTCGGCTGACTACATCCTCCTTGGGGACCTCAACTTCCACCTAGAGAACAACAACGATCGCAACACCACCACCCTGCTGGACAACCTCGCCAACCTCAGACTCAAGCAACTGGTGACCACCCCACACACCTCGCCGGCCACACGCTTGACCCAGTCTTCTCCTTCAGCAAGGACATCTCCTTCAGCCACACCACCGGACTCCACTGGACAGACCACAGCTGCGTCCACTTCAGCTTCAGCAGGATCACCACGCACCACCACCCGCAACAGTTTCCGCGCAGAAGCTGGAACAAGATCACCACCGACCAACTCACCACATCCCTGAGCCAGAACCCTCCCGCCAGCTCAACGAACCCCAACCAAGCCGCCAGCAACCTCACAAGATGGATCACCAACTGCGCAGACGACCTCGCCCCATTGAAGACCCCCAGTCAGACCCGGCAACAAGAAAGCATCCTGGTTCACCGACGAACTCAAGATATCCAAGAAGAACTGCCGGGCCCTCGAGAAAGCATGGCGCAGAGACCCGACTGCAGACAACATGACCACCCTCAAGCACGCCACCCGAAAACACCACCAGCTGATCCACACCACCAAGAAAACCGCATTCAAGGAACGACTGGACAACAACGCCCACAACAGCAAGGAACTCTTCATCATCGTCAAAGAACTCTCGAACCCCAGCGCCGGAAACGACATCACTCCCTCGCAAGACCTCTGCAACTCGCTCGCCTCGTTCTTCCACAGCAAGATCGCAGACATACACTACAGTTTCAGCACACAGCCGACGTACCCTACGACCGTTCCAACGCCCCCCCACCTCCACCCTCCGAGCCTGGACCCCTATCAACACCGAAGACACTATCCGCACGATGAACTCCATCCACTCCGGATCACCAACCGACCCCTGCCCTCACCACGTCTTCAACAAGGCCGACGCCCGTCATCGCACCCCACCTCCGGGACATCATCAACACCTCCTTCGTCACCGCCACCTTCCCAGAGAGCTGGAAGCACGCCGAACTCAGCGCCCTACTGAAGAAACCGTCAGCAGACCCCACCGACCTCAAAAACTACCGCCCCATCTCGCTCCTTCCTTTTCCTGCCAAAGTCATCGAGAAGACCGTCAACAGACAACTGGCCGCCTTCCTCGAGACGAATGGATCCTCGACCACTCGCAGTCCGGCTTCCGGGCCAACCACAGCATCGAGACCGCCCTCATCGCAGCTACCGACGACATCCGAGCCCTGCTCGACAACGGGAAACAGCGGCCCTCATCCTCCTGGACCTCTCCGCAGCGTTCGACACAGTCTGCCACCGCACCCTAGTGCAACGCCTGAACAACGGCGGAATCCAAGAGAAGGCACTGGAGTGGATCATCTCCTTCCTCGCCAGAAGAACCCAGAGAGTCCGCCTCCCCCCGTTCAGTTCCGAGGCCACCGAAGTCTTCTGCGGCGTACCACAAGGATCATCACTCAGCCCCACCCTCTTCAACGTCTACATGAGCCCCCTCGCAGCCATCGCACGCCAACACAACATCATCTCCTACGCCAACGACACCCAGCTGATCCTCTCCCTCACCAACGACCCCACAACCGCCAGAACCAACCTACATGAAGGGATGAAGGACGTAGCCGAGTGGATGAGGAACAGCCGCCTGAAACTGAACTCAGATAAAACGGAAGTCCTCATCCTAGGATCATCACCCTCCGCCTGGGACGACTCCTGGTGGCCCCCTGCCCTGGGCAACGCACCCAAACCAACGGACCACGCCACGCAACCTGGGCTTCATCCTGGACTCCTCCCTCTCAATGACCCGACAAATCAACGCCGTCTCCTCGTCTTGCTTCAACATCCTACGCATGCTGCGCAAGATCTTCCGGTGGATCCCCACTGAAACCAGGAAGACGGTCACCCAGGCCCTCGTCACCAGCCGACTGGACTACGGCAACTCCCTCTACGCCGGAACCACAGCCAAACTTCAAAAAGACTCCAACGCATCCAGAACGCCTCAGCTCGACTCATCCTGGACATCCCCGACACAGCCACATCGCCGGACACCTGAGAGACCTGCACTGGCTCCCCGTCAGCAAGAGAATCACGTTCCGACTCCTCACCCACGCACACAAAGCTCTCCCACAACCAAGGCCCCAGATACCTCAACGACCGTCTGACCTTCTACACTCCCACCCGCCAGCTACGATCGACCAACCACGCCCTCGCCGCCGTCCCCGCATCCGAAGAGCCACAACGGGAGGAAGATCCTTCTCCTACCTGGCTGCCAAGACGTGGAACTCCCTACCCATCCACCTCCGCCTTACCCAAGACCACCTCTCCTTCAGGAAGCAACTCAAGACCTGGCTGTTCGAACAGTAGCGGACCCCCCTCCCCCAAGCGCCTTGAGACCCTCCGGGTGAGTAGCGCGCTATACAAATGCTTGATTGATTGATATACTTAGTACACGTACAGGCATTGGAGAATGGACTCGTAGCCTCCCCCACTTGCTTGCAATGTGGCGATGAAGACAGTACCGTTCTACACACAGTGTGGGCTTATAGCGCTCTTGCTAGGTTTGGCGGGGGGGTAAGTGGTGTGTTAATCGTGGCATGCCTGGCCGAGGTTTTGGTCTGGGATCTTCCTATGTCCCTGAAATTAATTCTACAGGATTGGGGGTAACAGATATAAATACCACCTGCTGTTCCTTGGTCTTACCCCCGTTTGCAGGGCGTGACATAGCCAGGCTTTGGAGGGCCGAGTCGCCACTCCTGCTAGGCGTATAGAAGAAAGGCATGGATTTTTGTATGGGCCCAGAGATACCTGTATTCCAAACAAGAGGATGGCCACAGAAACCTCCAAATATCTGGCAGTGGTGGGCGGACTACCAAGGTTTGATCCTGAGGCAATTGCCTCTGCGGACAGGCATTTAGACACAGAGATTTAACAATATGGCCTGGACACACGAAACGCTTTTTAACTCAAGTATTCGGTGGACTGTAGGACATGGGCTGGGTGGGCACAGGGGGCACTGTTGGGACATTATGTTGTGGATCTGTTTTTCTTTATCAGCAAACATTGGTATTAATGCCATGTCAATATTTGAATGCCTACCTGTATATGTACTCGGGCCATATTGTGGCAAGAAAGCTAATAAAATGAAGTGGGAAGGAAAAAAACAATTCACTACAAAAACAACGTACAACCACTTGGGTGATTTAAAAAGGATTCACTGCATGTGCAAGACTACAATTACCTAAATGACAGTTGAGTGGAGGACTGAAAGACCCACATTCCCTCTTATAGGGCTACATTGGGGAAAACAGATGGTTTTATTCACATGGATGATGGTTAATAGTCACAAGATCCATCACCACTATAAAAACACAGATCGAGAAAACCCTCACGCTACAAAGCATGTCACCTACACTTGCTTAGGTCCAGAGAATGTTGGATGTCGCAGCCCAACAGAGACCCTCCGTTGGGTAGAGTCTCAAACCAAAAGCATCAGCATGCCCACAGGAACATACCGTACCAAGAAGCAACTCGGTACTTGCCTGCAACAATAGATTTGCAATTTGAAACAGTTCTGCTGTGCATTAGTCCACCATACGGTCCTGGCAACCAATCCCACAGAATGTGGCTACCATTCTTAGACAGTCCCTAGCATCGGTGTTTAACAAGCGCACACTCCTCTTTGCACTGCAACGTGTTTCCATTATTCCTCTTCAACAGCGCAGCAGTGGCAGAAGAGACGCATGTGAATCTACAACTTCAAACTGCACAACTTGTCAGACTACTAGTTTTTTTTTTTTTTGCAGTAGAATACTAGTCTGGAATTACTAATATTTTGTGCAGCGGTATACCCTGATGCTCTTCACACCCCTGAAGGATAGAATAGTAGAGCGTGAATAGGTGCAAACTAATGCCATAACAGTCCGTCTTGCTAGTACTTCCTGCCATATTCGAATATCCATATTGTAGTCTTTCGTAAAAGGGTGTATTGATGGCCATATACATGCAGTTCAAAAGCAATTCAAGAACACATGTGCTGTGTGACAGTAATACAGCCTTTTTTCTCCTAGAATGTGCAGTTGGTTGTGGCAGCAACATTTATGAAGGAAGCAAGTAAAACAGT
Organism: Calotriton arnoldi; assembly: GCA_963921515.1. NCBI lineage: Eukaryota > Metazoa > Chordata > Amphibia > Caudata > Salamandridae > Calotriton > Calotriton arnoldi. The sequence continues at coordinate 3,239,833 of CAWUFW010000277.1, forward strand.
AGGATTGTCTCTAACAAACCATCCAGCAATTATCACCATAAACCAATTTTCCGATAAGTACGAGAAATAGAATACCAAAAAGTGTTTTGTCTGATGTTATGTTATTAAACTTATATAGAGCACTTATACCCGTGGGTGTCTTGGCGCTTTCAGGTTCAACATACTATGCCAAGAAGCTAGTTTCTAAAAAGCCACGTCTTAAGTTGTTTTCTAAAATCAAGGAGGGTGGGTATCGTCCTGAGATACAATGGGAGGGAGTCCCACTGCTTGATGGCATTATAGCTGAAACTCCTACCACCCCAGTTTGTCTTTTTGATTCTAGCAGTGGTCAAACTGGCGTTAGCCGATCGCAGAGGTCTATTGGGAGAGTACCAGCTGAAAATATTCCAGAGAAATTTCGGACCTTCTCTATGCAGTGCCTTGTGGGCAATGCAGAGTGCCTTAAATTTAACACGCTGGCAGACAGGAAGCCAATGCAGGTCCTGGATTCCTGTCCTAACAGACTGATATTTAGGAATGTCCAGGACTAATCTAGCGGCGACATTTTGTACCTACTGCAGCTTTCTAAGTAATCTGGCTTGGAGGTTCATATATAGACCATTGCAATAGTCTAATTTGCAGAAAACTAGCGAGGTCACAACCGTCTTTCTGGTGTTTTTTGGAATAAAGGGAAGGATTTTTCTTAAGGTTTTGATGGTAAAGGAGGAGGACACGACCGTGGAAACCTGGGTCTCAAAGTTAAGGTTATCTATAATAACACCAAGATTCTTGGCTTTAACTACTGGTGTGGGAGGAGAACCCAGGTTGTCTGGCCACCAAGCCGGAGACCCAGGTGGGAAAAGGTTACCAAACAATACCACTTCAGTTTTGCTTGAATTCAGCTTCAAGCAATGCCTACTCATCCAGCTGCTCAATGCAATCATACAATCATGTAATTTGAGGTAGTAATTAACATCCTTATCCACTGTCGAAATTACCAGCTGGGTATCGTCAGCATAAGAAGTGGGAATCAAGTTAAAACTTCTGATCAGCGGAGCAAGTTCAGAGACATATGTTAAAAAGCGTCTGGCTCAACGAGGAGCCCTGAGGAACTCCACAAGGCAAGACAAAGGCGTTGACTTAAACTTACCTAGATGTACCGTTTGGGATCTGCCTAATAAGAACGATGTTAAAAGAGAGGGCGTTTCCTCCAATCTCTATGGTTTTCAAACGTTGGACCAAAAGAACATGGTCCACTGTGTCAAACGCCGCGGAGAGGTCCAGCAGAATAAGAGCCGCTGACCCTCCGCCATCCAATGTAGTGCGTATTTCTTCCGTAGTTTTTATCAAGTCGGTCTCAGTGCTATGATTTGCTCTGAAACCGAACTGACTATGGTCTAGAAGTTGATTTTCTAAAATGAAAGTAGAAAGTTCAACATTTAATAATTTCTCTATAATTTTAGCTGGGAGTGGGAGTCTTGCGATAGAACGATAGTTAGCAGAATCATTTATGTTCAGGTTAGGCTTTAAGAAGCGGCAAGATACAGGCCTGTTTCCAAATGCTAGGAAATAGTCCTTGTGAGAGCATCGGATTAAAAATTCTGGACAAATAAGGGCTGATGTGTTGGCTTATATTTTGTAGAATCCTAGGGGGGCAGGGATCCTCTGGGGAACCCGATTTAGCCGCAGAAAGAAGCGTGACTATTTGGATCGGAGATGTTGAAGTAAATTCTAAAAATGACTTGGATGATTCCTGCTCTTTAGAATTAGTGTGGACCTTAAAATTGATCAACCTTACGTTTGAATGTCTGAGCAAGCGCATTACAAAAATCTTGGTTGTGGTTAGAAGAGTCATCTTTTGTGATTGTAGTCAAGTTCTTTATGGTCTGAAACAGTTCTTTACTAGAATTGCCAGCATTTTCTATTTGTAGTGTATAGTATTGACTTTATATTTTTCGGGTGCTTCATAATTTTTGTGCCAGTTCCTTTCTTGCCTCCTACAGGCTTGTTTTTCAACTCCGTGCCTCAGAAATCCAAGGAGCTGATGGTGTCTTTCTATATTTGACCATGGTAATTGGTGCTAGTTTTGCAAAGTTAGACTCAAGCCATGTAGAGTACTTTATAGCTGAAGAATCTACTTCTGTTTCAAGGTCCAGTTGGCTTTGAACTAGCTGGTGTGCCAGTGATACCGGATCAATTATATGCCAGGGTCTACTCAGTATCTTAGTGTTCGGTGTGATTGCAGTGTTAGATAGAGGCAACTTATATCTAAATAATATTGCATAATGATCAGACCAACCTAAAGGAAGAGTGGAAGGATTAGAGATGGCGGGATTGTTAGTGAAAAGACCATCTAGAGTGTGCCCGGCTAAGTGTGTGGGGTCTTGTATAAGTTGTTTAAGTCCTAGTTCTGATGTCATTTCAAAGAGATCCTGTGTGTCTGTTACTTCTAGGTGAAAATTCACATCTCCTAGAATGGTAAAGAAATTGGATTGGAGACCTAGTTCTAGTAACGAGTGGAAGTTAGACAGAAAAATATTTTCGGGGCCTGGTGGACGATAGATCAATAACCCTCTAAACGTCTCTTGTTTAAGAGGTGTAATTTTGAAAAGGAAAGCTTCACATTCTGAGGAAGGAATTATTGAACAGTGTGCATTTAATTCACTCCGGTGAATCAACGCAAGACCCCTGCCTCTTTTTAGTGGTCTATAGAGTCTAAAAAAAAGTCATAACATTGAGGAACTGCGATGTTGAAATCAGGAGGGTCAGTTGCATCTCCACCCCATGTTTCCGTCACAAACAGTGCATCAAGTTTGTTATCAAGAATAAAATCTGCTATTTCGTATTTGTGTTTTATTAGCGATCTTGCATTAACGAGGGCTAACTGGAGTTCACTGTGTTTCATGCAGGACTTCAGGGGCAGTCTGATGTTGTTTTGCATCTTAATTGGGGCTCTAGGGATTTTTACCTTACAACCTGATCATTGTGGATTTTCTGATCTTGCCAAGTCTTCACTAGAAAATGTATTGCATAACTGACGCCTAGGAGGGCGTAACGCACGCAAACTCTCCCCGCTATATTGAATCCGAGGCTTGTCTCCAGGAACAGGACCAAGATTTCTGGCCCTGGGCCTGGTCCAGGCGCAGACGGGCTTGCCTTAGGCGCACCCACTGCGCGTCCGCTCCAGCATCCACCTAAATAGGTGGCGCTGGAAGCTAAAACGCTACCCTAGACCGGAACCAAGGATCCGGAAGCGGCGCAAAATTCCAGGTCTTCCCTCCGCAGCAAACGGCGTGAAGCCGCGGTGGACCGGGGAAGCAGAAGGTAAGGGCTAAAGTGCTAGGAGCAACTGTGCAATTGAGCAATAAAAGTATAAAAAAAGGATTTTAAAAATAATTAAAAGCGTACCGGCGTTGTGCAAAATAGCAGAGGTGTGTGGGCAGAATAGCAGAGGTGTGTGGGCAGAGGTGGCCTTAGAAGCCTTTTAAAAGCAGCTATGTCAGCAGTATGAGACCGCTCAACAATCTTAATATATTATTGCCCTTTTAACACATTCTGGAAGAAAGTAGATAATGAAGTCTTGATTTGAATAAAAAGGAGAAACTACCATCAGTAGAAGATTTAGTTGCTCCCTCATTACCACCCTGTCCTTCGGTATTTGTAACCAAGATGCTATCATACCGGCCTGCATTTCACTGAGCATACATAAGGTAATTGCGATAAAAAGGGGGTCACATTAACGTGCTTGTGGCTGGCCTTCACCATCGCACAAATATGTTCTACAAATTGTTGCGATTTCCATTCACGAGTTATCCCCCATTGTTCTCGTTAAGATGTCTGCAAAGAATTGGGGGTTTCTTTGGAAAAAGATACACTAGGATCACCCTTTGCCATATGGTTTATGAGTTTTAAGATAGTTTGATTTCGAACCACCTTAGAGTAAAATGTTGCTGTCGATTCTGAAACACCTTTAGCACAAGAAAAGCACTCAAGGAAATTAATAAGCTCAAGGCTTACGACCAAGTCCAATGACCTCTTACATACAGATTGTCAAGTGTGGCCCTTTGTGCTGCATTCGGGGGCGTCAGGGCACTATCATTATATTTTGTTGCATCTACCAATGCTAAGGTATTGCACTCCACAGTGTCATAGTCCAGAATTGATGGTTTGGTGAAGGTAGTTAGGTCACTAAAATAATGTCTTCTAGTTAACGCAGGCTGACATTTTATTCTGGTTTAAAGATAGGACCAGTACAAGTCTGAATCCCAGGTTGAGGGGATCCATTATTTGTGTACGTCAACGCTTTTATTTCTCTCAGAGTGGATTCTTTTGCTCACTCAATTAGGCAAATTTGCTCCAGTAGCAAAGGAATATGATAGAACCTCATTTTCTTGCTCTCTGGTGCTTGTCGAATTAGTGCCACACTATACGCCAGCGTGATTGTTGCAAGCATCCAGTAGTCTGAGGTTCCTGCCTGCCAAGTAATCAATTCTACTGCGCCCACACAAAAAGGTCACCACTGTAGAGGTGGATGAACCCCTATGATTCAGTCTTCTGCCCATACCATCATGGATTACGAGAAGACTGCTACGATGCACAGCATGGTCACATGCCCTCTTGTGACATACATGTCTTTCATTTCCAGCCTCCTTGGTGCCATGCAGGACATAGTGTTAAGGTCACGCTTTCGGACCTGCCTGCACCATCTGTAACATCAAAGGCTGACTCGAGTCATGTGTTTGATATGGTTGAGCCTTCCTGCGCACAGACCTTGGCTCGCTTCACGAGCTGTTAAGATCGTTCTTCACACTGCTAGTGCCCAGATCTGCTGAGAAGTGTAGTTCGACATTCTCACCTACAGGGTCTAACCACTAGCCCTGCCGGTCAAGTAATGGACCACTAGTGGCCACGGGATTCTGAGATCTTTCTAGCTCATCCTAGATTGAGCACTCAAGGTCCATATTTGCCCAGATATATTTAACAAACTATGACTGCAGTGATGGGCCAGCAGCACTTTCCACAATAAGTGCATTTTTGGTTTCCTTTTAACCGTAGCGCCATTTGACGAATCTACACTAAATTAATTGATAATGCGTTTGTGGCATGATGTAAACTGGTTGAGGAGTTTCCGACATCTGCATTTGAAAAAGGCTTGAAATTTAGAGCCATCATGAATGTGAAACTCACGGAATCACCCGTTCCGTTTTAAGCTGGTCATCAAAGGTGAATGACTCGAAGGGATTTTTTTTCTTGCCACCTTGGAATTTGTCTGAACATACAAGTTCCCCCTCTGGGTAAAAAGAAACCTAAAAAAATATAAACACATTTTAAAAAACCTCAAATGTACAGAGAAGCACAGGCATATTGGCCACTCCTATGCCACAGAGCTTTTCAGGCAGAAAAGTAAAAAAATTAAGTCAATAAAGAACAGCAAACTTATGAATGCCAAAAACATACCAAGGAGCACCAGCCACCCTTTTGTGAACGAAACACAGGAGATTTTTCTTCTCATGGCTTTCACAAGTTTTAGAACTACAAAACCTGGAGTGAATACGCATACGGCACACCTGTAAGCAAGACTGAAGGCAAGACATAGCGAGTGTGGATGATAAAGCACTGGATATTTGCTGTACACAAATATCCCCCCGCCCCCATGTTCACTTACAACAAACTCATAAGCAAATGAAAAATTCACACCCTTGGAATCACGAGTATCATGAAAGAAATAAAAGAGAACGTCACCAGGCCAACCTGGCACCAGCCAAAAGGTTGGATATTTTACTCCACCACCCTAAACTCTGGCTTAGTCACAAAAAACACGTGGGTGGGACGGACGCTGGAATAGAGCACACGAGAAGCAACAACAAAAAATAAAATCAGTTTATTGTTTTTTTAAGTCATTGAAGTCACAAAAAACACATTGTTTCACATAACTGTCACCAGCAACAGTAATAGACAAGTTTCCCTTCCAAATCACACTCCGGTCTTTGATGTTAATACAGGCCAGGCATGAAGAAAGGCATGCAGCTGTAGATGCTATGCCCAAGTAAAGCATGTTGTTCCCCTTCCAATCTAGGGCAGTCTCCTCACTCCGAGATCCTCAGAAATGTGTCCACAGAGGCGGCCTTTCAAACACCCCATAAGAAGCTTACAAAGCCTGCTGCACCAGGGGAACCCGAGGAAATGCCCTCTGCAGTAATAAAGAAATGGATGCAAAAAGCAGAATCAAAGGGCCATGACCGTAGCAGTGGACGAATGCAGTCTGCAGTGAAGAATGTAGCCGGGGGAATCCAGCTCACCCAGAAGGATGAATGTATAGATTGGCAGTTGATACAAACTCCCCTGCCCACCACCCTCACCCACATGGAAGGTCCTTGCTACAATGGTTCCCTATACATGACTCCTTCCCATGGCACCGGCTGCCGTCACTATTTGAGGGAACACCAGACCAGAACTTCTCCAGGCCGTTCCTTGGAGAAGGGGACCCAGACCATGCCAGAGGAAAAGATACTAGACCTTCCACAGCACTGCAGCCAGGATCCGGTCTGAATAGAGCACGGTCACACTGTTGGGGTCTCTCCGATTTAGGCTCCAAAAGAACATGCCGACAGGCACGCCCACAGCGAAAATACAGCCACAACATTATCTGAACATCTCCCCGAGGAAAACATGGCTGCCCGCACCATCCCCAAGCACTCCCAATGAAGATACAGCTAGGAACACCCTTCAACCAGTCCCTGAATAAATACTGCAATAAAGACCACTCCTGGGGTAGAAGAGTTTTTTACCCATCTCATTTGACCCCTTCAATCCCCAACTCAAATTCTGCAACTTCGCACACAAGGCACTGTTCAGGTATCACAGCGAAGGACACTCTTATAACCCCACCCTGTAAACCATGCCTAGTGGCACACCTAGGCCCCAACCAAGACTGCACCCCTCCTGCCGCCCTTTGTAATCAGCAACTAGGGCCAACACGGTCTCCAATACACTTCATCCACAGACATCGAGATGTTCCCCCTTTGAAGTGTCACGTAGATATACCAGAACCCACTTCAACTTAGACCTGCGTCACCCACCCATACCAATATCGCTCTACTGGACTTCAGCAATAGTCCTCCTCGAGGTCAAATGTCAGCTAGTTCCCTCCCCTCAGTCTGGCAACTGGGACTGTCATGGTAGAGCCTACCAATAAGGACCAATGCAGTGAGCACCTGTCCACTTTGGCCAATGGGAGAACATACCAAGGGCCACCCCAGTGTTGTCGGCGTGCGTTTGAGCTTCACTGGCACCCAAGCAAAGACCTCCCCGATACCGGATGCGGTAATTTTGTCCATGGTTGTTGTCCCAGTAGACTGTGTGACCACACTGGAAAGAGACACAGAACTCCACATCACCCTGTGGAGCTGGTGCACGTGGAAGCTCCAGATGGAAGGAGAATGTGTCTGTATCCGCAACCCCATAGGTGTGGTGCATGTAGAGGCAGGCGAGATCGTGGAAGGTGTGCCACGAGTCGAACGTCACCCGCAGCTGCACCTTTTTCTCAAACCCAACATTACGAACCCGGACAGTGCCACTTAGGGAGCATTCACGGATCAGGCACTGCTCCAAACAGACCTGATCATGCTGCAGCCGGTTGCGAAAAGCTAGGTAGTCTGAGGCGGGCTGTGGAAAGTCCAGTGCATATGGTTTGGGAGAGCGGGGCAGTCCCTTACTAGGTGTCAGAAGGTGCGTCAGTGCAAGCTGCAGGTCACAGAGGTCCTCTTCCATCTTTGAGAATATGCGTACAGCTGTCAGGGAGAGGCCCTTCATGTCGGCAAAGACCACTCGCTTCTTCTGGCGGCTACGCCCCCAGCCCTCTGTGATCGAACTGGGGTGCAGACAGGGGCGCAGGGGCTTCCGAGGTCTCCCGCCCTTCAGGTCCTCATATGTATCCAGCAGCCGGTGAAAGGGTGGGGAGCCCCCGAGGCAGATCCGCATGGCGAAGTCTACTGGCATGGCTGGAACCAGGGTGGGATAACACTGAATCTGGAGGGAGAAGGGACATACATTTAATGGCATTTTATGACAAGCACACTATGCAATCTGCCTAGCTCCCACTAATGCATCAAAACACATCTAATACGATACTACATATCTTAACTCTGGATCTACCAGAAGGAAGTTGTGCCACTGAGCTTTTAGCATTCCCTCCCAATAATCACTCAGTTTTCCATCAACTAGAGTAGACCATCTTCATCACGGACGAGTCTGGCCTCTTACCCTCACTACCAACTCCAACACCTGCTAAAACCTGGATCCAGTCTAAGGACACCAGCTCTACAGTAACCCTCCAAACTGGTCAAACAATATATTTATCTAAAGCGAGCTTCTGCGGGGAAAAAAATAAAATCTGTAAAGTTTGGCCCAACCTATGTAAAAGCCCGACATCTCCCTACTGCCAGACTATCTTTGCAAGACACTAGGTCTTGCTTTATTTTGTCAGACACTGTCCCCTTTTCTTACTGGAGCCAATGAGGATACTTTCATTTACTGGAAACAATGCCACCTTTTTATTTTGCTCTCCGGAGACTACTTTAACACAAAACACTCCAATACATGTGGTTATGATAGAGACATACATGAAGGGTGTAAACGGGCACGTGGAGAGCAGATAGCAGCTAAAAGATATGCACACTAAAAAATGCAATGGCAAAGCCAACATGTCTTTAGCCATGCTGTGACCAAGACTTAAGAATAAAGAAAAGTCTATCACGCAGTTAACAGTGCCATTTTGTAGGCACACGTACTACACATGCTTACAAAATGACGTGGGCTTTTTTCATTGACAGATCAGAGCTGTATTGTCAAGCAAAAAGAAAAAGCATGCAAAAGACAACACGGAGGGTGCGGGAAGGAACATGGAGGGTGTGAATGAAGGAAGAGAAAAGCAAACAGACAGGAAACCAAAGGTGGAGCCCTGGGTGGGGAGTGCAAATGGGCCAGAAAGCAAATGCAGTGGTGAGAAGCATGCGAGCAAGAGAAGCACACTTGGGGGACAGCTATAAGACATGCACACTTGGAGTGTTTAACACAAGAAAAATATATATATATGTTCCCTAAAAGTAAGTTGTGGAAGGACCGAGCCAGCGAGTCTTGTCCGAGTACAGCTGTGAACTCCAGAGGATAAGTTCTCAACCCAGGAAGGATGGACTAGTGACAGATACTGGGCGACTAGTAGTCCAGTGGCGACTGGACTTTTGCCAGCACAGAGGACTTTGAAGGACGTCGACCCAGTGACCAGGATCGCCTCACCTCCATCGCACAAAACCTTTTACGCAATGTAAATGTTTGCAATTGCACCTTCACAAATATTTGGAGGTCGAATATTTCACTGTTTTTGGCAGGAATTTTAGAGTGAGATTTTCTTTAGAGACTTCGCATGTGCATATTTGTGTGGATTAGGATAAAGTTTATATTGAAATAGTCTTTACGACTATGTGACCTTCCACCGGTAAGTGGATTTGTCAACTATATTGTTTTACAAGGTTAATGTTGAAATAGCCTTTTTTGGCTATGTGACCTCCCACCGGTACGTGGATTTGTCACCTATATTGTTTTACAAGGTTAATGTTGAAATAGCCTTTTTTGGCTATGTGACCTCCCACCGGTACGTGGATTTGTCACCTATATTGTTTTACAAGGTTAATGTTGAAATAGCCTTTTTTGGCTATGTGACCTCCCACCGGTACGTGGATTTGTCACCTATGGGTTTTACATGATTCTTTCATTGTAAGTTTATTTTAGGATACATTATAATAGCCTACTGCTTATATATGATTCCACTTGTGCGTGGATATGTCACTTCAAGGTATACATTTTGATAGCCTACTGGCTATATGCGATATTCACTTGTGCGTGGAAATATCACCCGTTGTATTCTACTTCTTATATTACTTTATGGTACTGTATTTTCAAAACTACTATGTGTAGAATCTACGGTTATGTTTTACTGACAGAATGTGTTTTTCACTTATTTTCTGTCATGTTGGATTTATTTTTAAAATCCAACAGGGTGTAGTTTTCACTTCCTTTTTCTCCTCTCTAGTTTCCATCCTCCAGGGATCATGTGTTGGATCGCGACCAACCTTTTTTCCTGGTTGTGTGAGTATGAGAGTCTCTCAGTGGCTCTCGTTGAGGGGTACTTTTTCTTGTCTCTCTTTCTTGCACTAATTTATCATTGGTTGACGTTCTGTTTATCACTTCCATACTAGTCTGGCCAACTGGTGTGTCCTGCTGGTGACTTAGATGTCAAGTTCCTGTTTTCTTCTGTGGTTTGTTTAATTTTCTTGAGCATACGGTGGGAGATCTTTCTCACATTCTCTCTTATTTTTGTGAATTCCTTGACCTATTCTGTTTCTTTTTCAGACCTTTGTTGCTAGATCTATCTTTTATTGCAATTATTGTTTAGCGTATTGCATTTTTCTACTTTTCTTCATTTAATCCGTAAAAAGGGGAAGTGTGTTGTCATTTTTGTTAATTAATGCAATGTGTTACTCCTATGTTTTTTATGCTTTTACTATGCTTACATAATTCTTTTGTTGTTCATTAAAGGGGGAAGGTGTGTAGTATACTGGTATTTAGTGTATTGCACCTTTCCTGCTTCTCTGCCTTGCTGCTCAGCCAGTGTGGATGTTCTTGGAATGTTGGTATGTGTGGTGAGGTAATAGAATGCTGGTATGACTGTGTGTGGAGTGTTAGTTGAGAGGATGGGCTGAGCAGCAAGGAAGCTGCTCCTGGTGGGGCTCGCTCTGTAGAGAAGACCTACTCTACATCCAATTCTGTACTACTCCATGTTGTGATTCCTGATCTACAATAAACCTACATGGAAATCCAACTGGTCTTGGTTCTATTCACTTATTACACGCAACAATGAGTCAGTCCAGCTCTTTAACAAATTACATCATATACCACCCAACCCTTCGAACTGCCCAAAACATTCTGTCTTGATCCGATTGCTACATCCAACTACTCCCTGAACACCAGGTCTTTAAACTATATGCGGAGTCATGCAAAGGTAAATTTATATTTATATAACCAGTCTACCCCAAAAGAAAAGAAAAATGTGTTCTCAACGCCCAATCCTGTATCACTAAACCACCATAAGCGATTCTAGAATGTTCCTAGAAAGTGTCATTATGTTTGCTTGGGTTTTGAGGCTTTAGGCAGGAACACAGGAATTACAAGTCGGGGAAGGACTAATTAACGCAGTAGAGTTGACTAAATCATACATTTATACAGCAGGGCTTATGTGGCATAATGCTGCAAAATTTGCAATATTGCATAACTGTCATCTTTACAAGTGGTAACAGTCTGGGCAAAGATTTCGCCATATTAGCACCAGTCTAACACCCAAACACAGCAATAAGCACTTGGAAGACAACTTGTCAACCTTTGTGAAGGGCCTTCCACTACGTATGAACTCTTATTACGGTTTTTAGTAACTTCTGATACATTTGAGCTAGAAACTATTTGTTAAACTCTTGGGATGGATTATGTGGGAAATGCGGTAAATCAATAGTTTTATGCATAAAACCCAGTAGTTGCAGAACCGCATAATTCTAGTGGCCCTTGGCATTAGGGCATTTTTTGCCAGGCGGCTCATAATGGTGAAGTTTCAATACTGCTGCCAAGTTGCATTTGAAGTTAAGGGGCGTTTGGGGCTAAAATAAAAATAAGTAAATAAAAAAAAAAGTGTGCGTTCCCCCTTCAAAACTGAATGCAAGCTGCCCTCACAATCTGAAGAGGAACAGGCAGGAGCAGTGCAAGCTTTCCCAATACAAAAGGGTACAGTTGGTGCAGCAGTAGTGCTTCGCACACAAAATTACTACAACGTTTAGGGACAGCAACACAAGCTTACCTCACAGAAAGAACATGAGCAGGAGAAAGTCCAGCATACGGGCATGGCCTACTATGAACGGTGCAGGGAAGTGTGAGGGCACGATGGGCCTCCTTGGAAGCCCTTCGGTACCCCAGAGATCGGGGATTGCAAGGAGAGTCTACTCTGAGCCTTCCATAGTGTATGCTAGTGGAAAGGGGAGTGAAAAAGCTGTTTTGAGCGCCATCACCACACACACTGCAGCATCTTATACTTTCTGGTGGTTCCTTTAAGTCCCCCACGTCGCACTCCATTAATTCATGCATGCCTACAGTGCCCCCCACAACGCCGGACCTGCATACCTCAAGCGCCGCCTCTCCTCCTACACGCCAACCAGACATCTTTCAACTGGCCCTGGCCACCATCCCACCGGTCCGCAAGACCTTGGCTGGAGGAAGATCCTTCTACCTCGCTGCGCAGAACTGGAACTCCAAGCCTCTACACCTCAGGCAATCAGTCACTGCCCCCAATTCGGTGAGGACTTCAAGACATGGTTCTGTAACAACCTCAGATTCTACCACCCCCCCCGCCGCGGGACCCAAACATGTTAGTCGCGCTTAACAAGAAACCTGATTTCATCAACTGCCCCCGTCATCTTAGCTTGCCCTTAGTAATGAATGAGGTACCTCAGTGGATCAGTGGCACTATGCTTGAAGACCCCACCGCCCAATGAACCAACCTGTGAAGATGCTAGCCAACCCTAAGATTCCAACCTACTCCCAAGCCACCCACAGATATCTGCTAGCCTTGGGACACCCTCAGCCAGCTGCTGAACAGTCCTCAGGAACCAACAATGATCACCCACCAGGAACCCTCTGCAGGCAACAACAAACCTTCAGACTCCCTCTGCTAGAGCTCAGAAGCCATCAAACCCCACGGTGCTTGGCCCCTGCCTGTCTAAAGGTACAATTTGTCACCATCTGCTGAGCCGCCAAGGACCAGAGAAACTAAAATGACATGGACCACCCATACCAACTACAAGAAGCAGGCCAGGAATCACTCATTGCAGCCTGGCACTCAGACCCAGCCCAAACTTTCCAGCCACCAGAGCATTCGACATCTGCACGGACAGGCCAGATGCTCAACCTTAAAAAGCACCTCGCCTGACCCCGGGCCCCCTCTACTAGCCTTCACAGCCCCAAAGCGCAGCTCTAGCTTTGCGATCCTCGGAGCCAGCCAAACTCTGTGGTAGCCCCTGGGGCCCCGGACTTCCTCCGCTTCCCTCGGCCCTTATCCGAGCCCTCGCAGACTCACCACACGCCCCCCCGCAGGGCCAGGCACCCACATCCAGGGTGCTGGAGTAATGTGCATCAGCTGGTTAAGGCACGTGCTCTGGGTGGCATACCAAAGATAATCAATGGGGGTATACCCAAATTACCCTTAAATACCTGGGTATGGGACGTAGTTTTATACAATAAAAAAATGGTATCAAGGAAACAATACTAAACAATTTTTTGAGTAGAGCACATTTAATTACCCTTTCCAAAGTTATTATTCACAATGAATATATCAAAATCTATTTATAACATACACAAACAATGGCGCCTATTCAAAGGGGAAAAAACCAACAAATGACGCATCACAATACATTATACATCAAAATAAAAAGCAAACAAAAACATAACAATAACCCTAAAACAAATATACACACTAGTTGGCCTAGCTCTAGTGTAACAACACAATTCCAGAGATAGGGAGGTACTGTTCCCGGGGTGCTGGAATAGATATAGCGCAAGAGATCCCTCTATCCCGGTCTTTAGGATCATTATTGTATAACCCCTGTCCTGAAGAGGCCTAAGAAGAAAAGGCTGAAACGTGGTCACGTTGACACTTAAGGAGGAGTCATTGGATTTATAGTGATCTCTGGAATTGTGTTGTGTTACACTAGAGCTAGGCCAACTAGTATACAAGCCTAAAAGTGTTTCACTTTGACTATCTCCAAGTGGTTCGCCCAGAAGTATAGGGGGGGACACTAGTGTGTATATTTGTTTTAGGGTTATTGTTATATGTTTTTGTTTGCTTTTTATTTTGATGTATAATGTATTGTGATACATGTCATTTGTTGGTTTTTTCCCCCTTTGAATAGGCGCCATTGTTTGTGTTCTAAATAGATTGATATATTCATTGTGAATAATAATAACTTTGGAGAGGGTAATTAAATGTGCTCTACTCAAAAAATTGTTTAGTATTGTTTCCTTGATACCATTTTTTATTGTATAAAACTGGGTGGCATACCGGCAGATCACGGCTTCATTTGATGACGCTGATTAAAATTACGCCACCAAGGTAAACATGTTAAAGCATATACAATGGTTTGCCATATAATGGTCACTTATGATAGCCAGGCATATACGCCTGCGATAGCGTATTAGTGAATGAAGACGGAGCGCAACCATTCTCGGCTTCTTCTGCTAGCCTCGGACCTCCATATTCTTTGCTTCCATATTCGTCATTTCCTCACCCCTTCTGGAGGAGAGAGGCACGCATTACAAGTTCTTCCTTCAAGGGACGTCGCGTGCAGGGGTGCCAGGCGTGGACTGCACTATTTCGCACCTTTAAAGAACCAGGGGCTGGATGCCTTTAAGACCGCGGATTCTGATCGGGGTGCTTCCTCTATCAGTTCAGAGCCGAACGAGTAACACTCAGTCGGCAAAGAACCAGGGTTCACCGACCCACCTCTTCCGGAGCAGGAGGACGCCCACCTCCGCACTCACGTTAAATCCGCACCCCTGCAGGCTCCTAAATGACACCACTTAATTCTATCACACATCGCCCACAGCAGTGGCCTTCAAACTTCTTACCCCCCCTCCCCTTGTAAGTCACACACCCCTCAATTTCACAATTATCCCGTTACATTGGCAATGTTTAAATATGTCTAAACATATTTAAACATTGCAGTTATGTTCTGTTCTCCCTTTTACACACTCCCAGTCAGGATACAAAAGTTGTTAGTGATGGAGCATTATAAAGTGTCTTAATGCCGCTCATTGGTTATCCTTTAAAAGGAAAGCATGGTGCTTCTCTTGTCCAGAGCCTGGTGCCTCCCCCTGGGAACACTTAAGCCCCCAGTTGGAAGAACTCTGGCCCTGGGTTACTTTGCCACGCAGACTATTTAACACCTCATCGACAACTCCGCCAGAAGCCCCTTCTAAGAGCCCCCACCCCTCCTCTCTCCTGCCAGCAGTGACTGCATCCTTGCCTCATTTCATTACAGCTCACCACTATTCACTGACCACCTTACTACCTCAAATCCTTTCCTGTTAGGAATATAGCAATACCCCCTGAACCCTCAAAATAGAGCCTCCCATTTAACACTGCATCACAACCATCTCCTGCGCCACCCCTGCCCAGACCTCTCAGCCACCCTGGATACTGAGGAGGTAATAAGCAGAGGGGCACTACACCGACCTTGAAGCTCCCCCAAATCCAGTCACAGGTGCAAGTTCTGCCATTCAACCTAAAGCCAATGAATAGATATGCAAGTGGTATTTCTATTTCGCAAATCTAGCCATAGCACACAGCAGCAGATCGCTGTAGCGTACACAAGACCAGCATAAAGTGAACGAGGGATAAGAGGGGTGGCTCGTTTGAGTACTTAATGCAGGCTATGGGGACGTCGGTTCCGGATCTTGGATGCATAGTTGGAAAAGGCATACTGTATTTTTTCTTTTAACTCGAGTATGTGGGCCTGAACAGCCGTTCTGAAGTCTTTCTGGAAGGAACGGTCTCACTTTCTTTAGTAGAGAGCCTGTACAAAGCTGCCTTTTTTTGGCAATGTGTTCCTCGAGGGCAAGGTTGGTGTTTAGGCCCAATCCAAGTGACTTGGCAATCAGTGAAAATTGATGTTTAGAACAATCCAAGTTGCCGCCATTAAGCCAGGTCTACTGTACCTTGCTTGTTTTTGGCAAAGCACAAAATTCTCTATTGGTTGGGCTGCTCTTCAGGTGGGTCTTGGGCATCTATCTCTGGACGGTGTGCAGCCTTTGGATGTCTGAAGCAGAGGAGACTTTCAAGCCGAGTTGCGACTTGTGCGCATAGTGGTGAATTGTGACATTTTCTGTGAATGTAACACCCTGTGGCTCCATGCAGAGGTTGAAGATGAGGCCATACTCAACGTTTGGGAGGCTCTGCAGGTGACAGGCAGTGGCGTAATGAAACTTGGGGTGGCACTCCAAGGTAAGAGGGGGCCCCCTCAGGACTCAATGGTGAGCTCTCAGACCAGGGTATTGTGGAGCCCCCAAACGGGTGGCGCCTTTGTTACGCCACTGGTAATAGGGATCTTCTGGGACCCGTTGAAGAGGTAAGAGCTCCACCAGTGAATGAAACGAATGATGAATCCCATTCAAGAACGGCTATCGTAGTGGGCTGATCAACCGTGTCAAAGGCAGCCGAGAGGTCCTGCATAGTCTCAGACGCCCCACTGCAGAGAGGGACACAAGTTCACACCGCTGTTTCTGGCCACAGTGTAAACGAAAACAAAGTGGCGGTTTTGTAGGGTGTCCTACACCCGCCTCTTAACTATTCCCAATAGTCAACAATCCGATAACAGGGAAAACAAAACGAACAACTCCCTACAGTCACTCTTCAGGGGGTGATAGTCAGTACCTCAGGGCACCAAACTGGGGAAACAGGTCATTCCGGGACTGACAGGGTTTCGCTAAAGTTTTACCAGGGCGGGATGGGGTAAACAGAGCCCTTCCCCAATCAATCACACACCTGGCCATCCTGACAGACCCTGTGTGCCTACCAACGGTAGGCGATAGAACCGGTCAGTTAAGCACACAGGCCGCGTCCAGAATGGCGGCCGGGTCTTACTGGGTGCAGTAGAAGGGGCAGAGCAAGAAACAGAAGAAAATCAACGTTGTTCATCTCCAAAGAAACTCCGTTCTCTTAGGGGAATAAAGGGGCATCCCTCTGGAAAAGCTCGCGGGCCTTCGCTTGCCACTCGGGTCACTTCCAGGCCTCGGCTAGTGGGGTACTATTTAGCAATTATCGGTAATAAGGGTTAGGCTTCGGGCGAAGAGATAAGGCGCACCTAGAAAAAGCTGCTTCACAAAAATGAGGTACGTCTGCTTTCACTCTGGATGGGCGATTAACTTCGGATTTTAAGTAGTGAAAGTTTAGAGATAAATGGGGACATGCCACATTTTGGCGATAATAGGGAATACCAGTCCAAGATAAATTGGAAATTTTCGCTTCGACGACAACAGTCTTCCAGAACGTTTTCCTTTAACATTGGAAGCCACAGGATTTAAAAAAAAAAAAAAAAACACACACACCCACACAACAGTACTTCTCTTGGCCGCTTAACATCAACTTTCGCCACAAACCCTAAAGAATATTCATCCTGGTACAAAAAAAACACAATCGGGCTCCATATGTTAATGGTCTCCCTTCGATTAACTCGCGTGCTAACGGTGCGTGTACTCGTTAAGGAATGTTTTGCTCAACTCCTTAGGTTTGTCGCATATAGCTCTTTGCAGTCAAGTGCCCGCTTTTAAAACGTACAATTCACTTTTTCAGGGCTCCATGGATTCAATGCATCCTTCTGAGACCAAATATTCAGACCCACCCCCAGACAAAAAACCCGTCTCTCTCACACATAAGACAATACCATCCAAAACCATTTGAATACTTGGACCCCGGCAAACACCCGGTAAGCCAGCCCGGTTTCTGTTATCAGTATCCAGCCCTCTGCGTTCAGCCTCCGTTTGCAATACCCGCTCACCTCCTCCGCTTGCGCCCTCTCTCGCCCCACTCCGCGCACTGAGGCAGATACACTGAACTGCAGGACCTCTGAGCTCAAAAGGAGGCATCACGTGACGTCGGATCGCCGCCCAATCAGAGCCAGGGCCCCTTAAGCAAGCAAGCCAGACCCCGAGGGCGGAGCCATTTGTAATGTTTAGGGGGCGGGGGCTCGACCAGAACATTCCAAGATACTTTTAAGCCGAGGGTCCCAAGTCGTAACCTTCATCATTACCGTGGACGTCGTGTTGCTGTTTAGTAACTATGGCTGTGCACAACACTGCACTGTAAACTAGCTTTAGCAGCGTGCGGATGAGTAAAACGTCGCTTATGTTACTGTGAGAAAACGCCAAAGGAGGCATCGGCATGTGCGCAGCTCGGAGGGAGAGTATAGTTATTAGCTCCGTGCACGCTCCACTGCTGTATTCACAATCGTGTGCACTATTTTTATATTGCCTCTACCATTGTGCTCTTAATATTTAGTGTGATCACTGCCTATGCTGTAACGTATACTTATGGTGTAAACTTTTAACCTTCAATGTATACTCACTAACACTGTGAGCTCAATTTGGCTGTGTATACAGTATCACTGTGTGCACGCAGTGAATAATTCACGTGTGAGGACAATTTTCAGTGTATATGTGCCACACGTGTGTAAATTATCATGAAGTACCCACACCCAGAATTCCTAACTTTTGTTTCTCCATAAACTCGGGTGGCTAAACCGTTATAAAAAAAGATTGAGGGGTGAGGGGCACACAAAGATCTGCGCTAAGACACACAGTCGTCACCCCAATGACAGAGTGATGATGTGAGCCAATGGTTTGGAGTGGAAGGCGTCATCCTTTCCCGTCTGATGACGAGTGTTACACTTAGAGAACATTTCCAAATCTCTGCTGTAATATTCTTTCCTAAGTTCATCTGTACGATGGACAAGAGCCGCAGCGCCTCAGAGGAAGAGAGGGGTCAGGACTTCTGAGTCACATCCAGTGCTGGAATACTATGAGAAACCATAAACTGGGGTTCAGTGTGCGGGAGAGAAAAGGGTGTGCATTCTCGCGGGGCAGACTGATGAAAATCACAGTCTGACAGTCAACATATGCATTCATTTAAAAGAAAAGAAATTGGCAGCAAGGGCAAATGTGCAGTAAATCTGTTCCAGCGAGGCTGCGTTTAAAATCTCTCACAGGTTCCAAGGTGCTTGGAACTGAAATATAGAAGTGCCGGTACTCCTTGTCCCAGAGGTCCTGTTTTCTGCTGGGAGGTGGCTGTACTCTCCCATTAAAACAATTGGAGCAGTGCTGAGAAGTGCTGGTACTATCCCTTCCAAATTAAAGAAGTGGAGGTACTGTGCCTGCTGCAAAGCACATCTTGTAACATGCAGATCACAGAACTGTATTTTATTGTAGATAGGAACGTGGGTTGCTGCTTTAGACACAGAGATCTTTTTTGTCACTTCCAGTTCATAGATTGCATTCTTAATATAGCACAGTGAGCTATGAACCTGCATCAAGGAGCTGCTTGAAAACTGCAAATCAAAGGATGAGAGCCTTATTGTTTTTTCTCAATCTATTGTTATTCTAAGTTTGCAAGAAGGGTTCCTTTGGGTAGTAACAAAGCCTTATTAGCACAGACAAACTCAATCACTAGATTATCTTTTAAATCCTGACTTTGTGATTCTCTCGACTATGCACTCTTCATTAACCTTTGTAACATTTCTTGTACATTGATTTACACACTTGTATGATGTATTGTCTCTTTGTGTGTTATGTAAAGGGCACTGACATTCTACATTGGGATAAGTTGTGCTATAAAACAATACAAAATAAATTAGTAAGTGCCATTTAAATTGTTATTTGTGTAAGTACTCATACACACAGATACGGCTGGCATTCTTGCAGTACATGCGCATCTATTACATAAGGGGGTTGAACAAAGTCAAAAACCTGTCTCAAAATCATAGTTTCCCTAAAGTCCCTTTGAAGTGATAAGCTGTGTGCCTTTGTTTCCTTCCATTGCATTGACATCTAGGTGTTAATCTCCGGAAGGCCCCCTGTCAGGATGATACTTGACCAAAAGAAGGGCTGAAAGCCCTTTAAATCAGGCTTTTGTCTTAAAAGCAGCTGGAAGTGAAAATAAGAAAGCCCCTTTGACGCCTGCACATTGCTGCTCCGAACACAAAGCAGACGATGTGCGGGATCTGCTGAATTGTGTACCGTTGTTAGAAAATTACACCACAATAAATTCAGCTTATTTCACTAGGCTGGCCAGATCCGGTTCAGAAACAGCCCACGGAATCGAGCTCCCACAGAATCCCCCTCATTTCCTGCACTTGTCACAACCCTGACAAGATCAATCTGCCATATTATGAGTATTTAATTCATGGTGTTTGCCACACTCCCCCCAGGGGTCAGTGTACGTAGACACAACCCCAGTGCATGACTGGACATCTCACAGAGTACACATTTTTGCTTCACAGTATACGAGGATTCATCAGTCAATTCTCATAGAGTATTATTCTAGTATACAAAGAAATATCTCATACTCTGTTAGGAAAATATCCAGTTATAGGGGATTTGCTTCATGGTATCAGATCCACTTTCGCCTCCCCTGTGTCTACGGATTCAACTCCAGATGTACATGTGGCCAGTGTACCCGGTTTAGGTCGGTAATGTTTGAGGAGCCACCTTCAAGGTCAGGCTTGGACAGGCACTAAAATAAAAGTGGTTTTCTACCTGTAGTGTTATTACTTCATCAACACTGCCTTTAATAAGGTAATAGCATCCACACTGCACCTTCCTCATTCCTTCAACCGTGCCCTGCCTTCTTTCCTCACTCCTGACCCCACTATTTCACCACTATCGTCCCCTTCAGTGCACAACTGCACTATTTTATATGAATTTGAAAAAGTGATAGGATACACACAGTGCTTACCAGCAGGCAGAATAACCCTCTAAAATGCTTTATGATTAATGAAACCTGCAGGTAACAGATTACATTGATTTGTTTGTTTTTTTACATTTACAACCTGCGCATTATATTGGAAACACTACACCAAGAGATGCTGAATGGACACAAGTCATCAAGTGCCTTAACCCCTTCAGCAGGCCGGGGGGGGCGTGTTGGCTGCCACTTTTGCATGCCAGGCATTGTATTATAATTGAATTTATATAGAGCTTACTACCCTAGACAAGACGTCAAAGCGCTTGTTAGACTTGGCATCTTTTGGCGTGTTTCCCCTGACTTTTTGCTTTCTGACCTCCCGGTTTTGACTCTGTTTTTGCTGGTGTGATGATTCTGCGCACTTTCCTCACTGCGGTCCAGTGGGAAAGTGCAAGTGCTCCTGTATAAAATGTGTTATGGATTGGTGTTTCCATGATTGGCCTATTTGGTTTATGTGTCAGTCCCTTGTAAAGTGCACTGCGAGTGCCAGGGCCTATAGACCAAATGCTGTTGGTGGGCTGCAGCACTGGATTGTGCCACCCACGCAAACAGCCCGTAAAGTGTAACTCGGGCCTGCCATCGCAGAGCCCGTGCGCAGCCTGGGGCTGCCATGTCGACTTGGCAAGTGCACACACTTGCAAGTCCCTAAACCTTCCCTTTGCTACATGTTAGTCACCCCTAAGGTAGGCCCAAGGTACCCCTGTGGGCAGGGTGCGTTGTACGCGAAAGGTAGGACATGCCCGGGTGTGTGCGGCATGTCCTGATAGTGAATTACAGCCTAGTTCGTTTTTCACTATTGCAAGGCTACCTGTTCCCCCTAGGCCAGAACGGGCGGTTTTGATTATTACAGTATATAATCCTAACTGACCCGGGAACATGGTAGAAATTCGAGTTTAGTATGCCTGGACTCAGAATGATAAAATGCAGCTTTTAGTGAAGTTGGTTTTAACATTCTGTGTTTGAAAATACCACTTTTAGAAAGTGGGTATTTTCTTGTCTAACCATCCAAGCCTGCCTCTGCGAGGTTGTGTATTCCGTGTCTGGAATGTGAGTGACCAGGGGCTGGGGGATGCCAGGAGACAGGGTGAGTCAGCGCAGGGCTGAATAGCCAGATCGACCTGTAGATGGGTGGGAGGGGTCGCACCTGGGCCCTGAATAGGACAGTGCCTTCCCTCCACAATGCTGGCTCCACCTCCTGTGGTGCGTCTGATGTCCCTGGCCTACTCACTGAAAGAAGGGACGGAGACTTGTCAACAAAGTGCTCCAGAACTGGTTTGGACTAGGCAAAGGCCTCTCTGCCTTCAGAGAACAAAGGAATTTGGGATATAAATATTGGGGCCCTGACCCCATGAATTTAGATCTCGCTGGAATCAAGGAACCTGCCAAGACGAAGAGCTGGAAGAGCTGCCAGGAGGAGTACTGCCCCTTTGCTGTGTTGTTGCTTTGTTGGGTTGGCCTGCAGCTGCTGCTTCTGCCTTGGGCAGTGAAAGGACTGGACTGAACTTTCTCCAAACTTGTGCTGAGTATCTCCAAGGGCCAGGAACCGAGCTGGCCTCCTGTTAAGAAGTCTCAGGGACTACAAAGACTTCACAAGCCTCTGGGTACCGCTTCTGGAACGCTGTTTCAGTTGCCACAGAGGAAGGGAACCGCAACCGACTCCGTCAACCGAATCCATCCCTGGCCGGTGACCTGTTTGCACCGCAGACCGCATCGCCCCGCTTCGCATCGCAACCCTGGTCTCACCGTGGGCGACGTCCAACGCCGCCAACATCGAGCCGCTGCTTGCACCGTGACCTGTGGGCACCGCAGTTCGCATCGCATCGCTTCACTGAACCAACCGGACCCGACCGACGAGGTCGCTGCAGCTGGCTCAAGAGTCGAGACCGCACCGCATTTGGGGCACCGCTCGCACGTCTGCGACGCACCGCTCCGACTCGCACCGCTGTCCGACGCCAGCTCCCGCACTCCGGCTAGGTCGCCTGCATCGCAACCTGTCAGCACCGCATCGAGCATCGTCTCACCCTGCACCGCACGCCTTGGACTCACCGACTCCGTCTGCACGACGCTCATCGAGCCGCTGCCTGCACCGCATCGAGGGACACCGCACCTTGCATCGCTCCGTCTTGCACCGCAACCGCGACGAACGCCGACCGGCTCGTACACTCCGTACCAGCCACAACGAGAAAGGTACTGTAACCGAGTCTGTTCATGACTCTGCTGGCCCGTATCGACGCGGTCGGCTGGAACTGTTAGACTCTGTGGTTTTCAGCATCACGGTAGGCTCGGACGGAGCTACCGACTCGTACGAACTTTGCTTTTGTGCTATTCCTGCAAAGAAGAAGTTAACGTATCAAGTATTCATTCTTAAAGTATCGTATTGTGGATTTTTGTCGTAATTGGTCTTGTCTTGAGTATATAAAATATTGGTTATTTTTCTAAACTGGTGTGGTGTCCGTTTGTAGTGCTTACACTGTATTACTGTTGGTTATGTGCAAATGCTTTACACACTGCCTCTGAATTAAGCCTGACTGCTCGTGCCAAGCTACCACGAGGGTGAGCAGGGGTTACTTCACGAGTGTAACAACCCTTACCCTGACTAGGAAGAAGGGTCCCTACTTGGACAAAGGTGCAAGCCCTTGCCAACTAGAGATCCCATTTCTAACATTGGTTGTCAGCGGTGAGGATAGGACTTGTGTTTGCACTTGACTTACAGTGATTGGTGTGCACTACTACCATATCGCAGACCATTACGTACCACATACTGGTTCTTTTTCTTTTGGCCTATTTTTGATCTTGCCAGTTTTCAACTCACGACTTTTGTCATGCCTGAATCAATTGCATCATCCGTTGCATCTCTGGAAGTTATCTTTGAGGAGGACAGGTTGGAATCCTACGCCGTAAAGGAGTTACGAGCGATTTGTAAAAACCTGAAAGTCCAAATTAAAGGCCTCACAAGGAAGGAGGAGCTACAGAAGGCGCTGAGGGCCTGGGTAGCAGCCAGACATGCCAATGGGCAGCCTGGTGATCTCAGTGAGGAGGCGGAGGAGCCTATTTCCAGGGTGGATGTGCTTTTGGGTAGGGGGAACCCGCCAGGTCGGGCAGCAGCAGTCTGTCCCCAGAGGAGCTGGAGGACAGGCGGGAGGCCAGGCAGTTCGAGCTGCAGAAGCTCAGGCTGGAGAGTGAGCGGGAGGAGAAGAGATTGGCCATAGAGGAGAGGAAGATGCTCTTAGAGCATGAGAGAGAACTAAAGGAGCTAGAACTTAGGAGTAAGTCAGGCTCAGATGGTGGCAGCAATTCGTCCAGAAAGGCAGACAGGATTGTGCACATTCCCAAGAACGTAGGCAAGGAGTTCAAGAAGGGGGATGACATACAAAGGTGGTTCCAGGGTTATGAGGCAGCCATACACATGA
Organism: Calotriton arnoldi; assembly: GCA_963921515.1. Classification (NCBI taxonomy): domain Eukaryota; kingdom Metazoa; phylum Chordata; class Amphibia; order Caudata; family Salamandridae; genus Calotriton; species Calotriton arnoldi. Next base: position 3,263,827 of record CAWUFW010000277.1, read on the forward strand.
ATGGGGTCCCTGAGGAGAATTGGGGAGCAGGATTGTGGCCACTTTTCCCGGAAGAAGCAAGGGATGCTCTGATAGCTTTGGGTAAGGGGTATCACCTCACCTATGCTGACATGAAGGATGCCCTTCTCACGAAGTATGGTCTTACTCCTGAAAAGTACAGGGATCAGTTCAGGTCCAGTAAGAAGTCTGATGTCAACACTTGGTTGGAATGTGTGGATGTGTTCTGCAGGTCTCTGGATGGTTGGGTGAAGGGCAGTAGTGTAACAGATTTTCAGGGGCTCTACAACTTGATTGCATGGGAGCACTTGTCTAGTCTATGTTTTGCAGATCTGCGCCAGCACCTAGTTGATAGTAAGCTAACTGACCCCAGGAAGCTTGCTATGGAAAGCGGACCGCTGGGTGAGTACCAGGGTCCACAAGAAAGCGTTTGGGGAGACTCAGCCAAAGGTGGGCAGGGTCCCCAGCAGAAAGGTGGGGGGACAAGGGTAAAGCACAGGAGTTCTCTAAAGGGCCCCAAACTAGTACCCAGGGTAAAGGTTCCCAGCCCCCGGTGATAAGAAGAAAGGGGTCTCTACAGGGAAGCCTGTTGAGACCGGCCCCCGCAAGTGTTATGCATGTGACCAGGTAGGTCACTTTAAGGGGGACCCCAAGTGCCCGAAGGGGACACAGCCACCCACCGGTGGACAGTCCAAAGTGTTGGCTAGTGTAGCGCTTGGGGAGGAGGGGTGCCCACAGGAGGGTGGGGATCCCGCAGAAATGACCCTTGTCTCACTCGGGGACAGTGAGATGGTCCCAGGAAACCAGGTGCCCCCTAACACAAAGAAATATAGCACCTGGGTGACCATTAACGGGAACAGGGTAGAGGCTCTCAGAGATACTGGAGCCAGTGTGACCTCAGTCCGGTGTCACCTGGTGTCTGAGAAGCAAGTAGTCCCAGGAGCATTCCACCAAGTAGTTGCTGTCGACAACTCTGAGCGCCAGTGTATGGTGGCGCAGGTTCCCTTTGAATGGGGGGGGTCTCAGGTCCCTTGAGGGTGGTTGTGAGCCCTACCATGCCTGTCGATTGTCTGCTAGGAAACGACCTGGAGCAGTCCTCATGGAAGGAGGTTGAGCTCAGGTCTCACTTGGAGATGCTTGGGTTGCCAGAGTGGGCATGCGTGTCTACTCGGTCAATGGCAGCCAGAAAGGGTGATCAAGAGGACTTGGAGCCTGAAACAGTGGCCCAAGTCCCTGCCAAGAGAAAGGGCAGGGGCGCGGGAAACCGGCCCCGAAGTTCCCACGGACCGGGAGGAGGCGGACCTCGAGGGGACGCCCCGGTGCCTACAGGGGAGCAGGTAGCCGAACTGGGAGACATCTCTGAGCTGACCCATTGGCAGCAAGAAGGGGGTCCCACCAGGGAGGAGTTCTGCAGGGAGCAGAACGAGTGCCCTACTCTGGAGGGTCTGCGGCGGCAGGCTGCAGACCAGGCAGCTGGTAATCAGTCCGGGTCACATCTGATCTACTGGGAGAGTGGTCTCCTATACAGTGAGCCTAAGGTTGCTGAGCCTGGGTCAGCCCGTGTGCTGGTGGTACCCCAGCGCTTCAGGACCTTCCTACTGGGTCTGGCTCATGACGTGCCTTTGGCAGGACATTTGGGGCAGGACAAGACCTTTGACAGGCTTGTCACCCACTTCTTTTGGCCCCAAATGCGAAGGCAGTCAGATGCACACTGCAGGTCTTGCCAAACTTGCCAGGCAAGTGGTAAGAGTGGGAGGAAGGTCAAAGCTCCTCTCCAACCTTTTCCGGTTGTTGGAACACCCTTTGAAAGGGTAGGGATGGATATTGTGGGGCCGCTGGATCCCAAGACAGCCATGGGCAACAGGTACATCCTGGTCTTGGTGGACCATGCCACCCGGTACCCGGAGGCAATCCCTCTCAGGACAACGACGGCGCCAGTGGTGGGCCGGGCGTTAATGGGGATCTTTTCCCGTGTGGGATTCCCCAGAGAGGTGGTTTCCGATAGGGGGACCAATTTCATATCGAAGTATATGACATCCCTGTGGAAGGAGTGTGGTGTAACCTACAAGTTCACCACTCCTTACCACCCACAAGGAAACGGTCTGGTGGAGAGATTCAACCAGACCTTGAAAGGCATGATCAAGGGTCTAACAGAACCCATGAGGCGTAAGTGGGACGTCCTCTTGCCATGCCTACTCTTTGCATACAGGGAGGTGCCTCAGAAGTCTCTTGGGTACAGCCCCTTTGAGCTCCTGTATGGCCACCCTGTCAGAGGACCTCTGAGTTTGGTGAAGGAAGGCTGGGAGGCGGCTCCCAGGAAAACTCCCCAGGATGTATTTAGCTACATGCTGGCCTTTAGAAACCAAACTGCCCGCTTCAGGAAACTCGCTCAGGCGAACCTAGAAGCAAGCCAGGAAGAAATGAAGAGATGGTATGACCAGAACGCCACTCTGGTCGAATTTCAACCTGGGCAGAAAGTGTGGGTAATGGCCCCAGTGGCACCTTGTGCCTTGCAGGACAAGTGGACTGGGCCATATGAGGTAAAGGAGCGCAAAAGTGACGTCACCTACCTGGTGGATTTGCAGGCTCCAAGGAACCCGTTGAGGGTCCTTCACGTGAACCGCCTCAAGCCCCACTTCGAGAGGTCCGAAGTGAGTATGCTCTTGGCGACAGATGATGGGGTGGAAGAGGAGAGCGAGCCTCTCCCTGACCTCCTGTCTACCAAGGAGCATGATGGGTCAGTAGAGGGTGTGATCCTCTCCCCTACTCTGACTCAGGAGCAGCAGGGGGACTGTCGCCAGTTGTTGGGACAGTTCGCCCCACTGTTCTCTCTGACCCCCGGTGTTACTCACTGGTGTACCCATGACGTGGACACCGGTGACAGCCATCCTGTGAAGCACAAGATTTACAGGTTGACTGACCGGGTCAGAGCCAGCATCAAGGAGGAGGTCTCTAAGATGTTGGCGTTAGGGGTGATTGAGCCCTCCCACAGTCCTTGGGCCAGCCCAGTGGTCTTGGTCCCAAAGGCTGCGGCGCCCGGTGCCACTCCAGAACTCCGGTTTTGTGTGGACTACCGTGGGCTCAATGCCGTCACCAGGACTGACGCGCACCCCATCCCCAGAGCTGATGAGCTCATTGATCGGTTGGGAGCTGCCCGGTTCCTCAGCACGTTTGATTTGACGTCTGGGTACTGGCAGATTGCCTTAACCGATGGGGCCAAGGAGAGATCAGCATTCTCAACCCCAGAAGGTCATTACCAATTCCGGGTGATGCCCTTTGGGTTGAAGAATGCCCCTGCCACCTTTCAGAGGTTGGTCAATCAGGTGTTGGCTGGGCTGGAGGATTTCAGTGCCGCCTACCTGGATGACATTGCTGTGTTCAGTTCCAGCTGGGAAGAACATTTACAGCACCTTGAGAAAGTGTTGAGGGCTCTGCAAGGTGCAGGCCTCACGATCAAGGCCAGTAAGTGCCAGATCGGGCAGGGTTCTGTGGTGTACTTGGGACACCAGGTAGGAAGCGGCCAGGTGGCGCCCCTACAACCCAAGATTGACACCATTCTGGCTTGGGAGCCCCCAAGACCCAGACAGAGGTGAGAGCCTTCTTAGGTCTCACCGGTTACTATAGGAGATTTGTTAAGGGCTATGGCACCATCGTTGCCCCCTTAACAGAGCTGACCTCTAAGAGGCAGCCCAGGAAAGTGATCTGGACTGAGTCCTGCCAGAAAGCTTTTGATGCCCTGAAGGCAGCCATGTGCACGGCGCCCGTGCTCAAGGCACCTGACTTCTCCAAGGAATTCGTCGTGCAGACTGACGCTTCAGAGCATGGTGTGGGAGCGGTGCTCTCACAGCTGAACGAAGAGGGCCTGGATCAGCCTGTAGTCTTCCTTAGCAGGAGACTACTTCCCAGGGAACAGAGGTGGAGTGCCATAGAAAGGGAAGCTTTTGCTGTGGTCTGGGCGCTGAAGAAGTTGAGACCATACCTGTTTGGGACTCACTTCCGGGTTCAGACAGACCACAGGCCCCTCAGATGGTTGATGCAAATGAGGGCGAGAATCCAAAACTGCTGAGGTGGTCCATCTCCCTACAGGGAATGGACTTTACGGTGGAACACCGTCCTGGTACAGAACACGCCAACGCAGATGGTCTGTCCAGGTTCTTCCGCCTTAGTGAAGAGAACTCCAATGGGGTTGGGTAGTTCTCCCTACTTTCAGCTGGAGGGGACATGTGTTAGACTTGGCATCTTTTGGCGTGTTTCCCCTGACTTTTTGCTTTCTGACCTCCCGGTTTTGACTCTGTTTTTGCTGGTGTGATGATTCTGCGCACTTTCCTCACTGCGGTCCAGTGGGAAAGTGCAAGTGCTCCTGTATAAAATGTGTTATGGATTGGTGTTTCCATGATTGGCCTATTTGGTTTATGTGTCAGTCCCTTGTAAAGTGCACTGCGAGTGCCAGGGCCTATAGACCAAATGCTGTTGGTGGGCTGCAGCACTGGATTGTGCCACCCACGCAAACAGCCCGTAAAGTGTAACTCGGGCCTGCCATCGCAGAGCCCGTGCGCAGCCTGGGGCTGCCATGTCGACTTGGCAAGTGCACACACTTGCAAGTCCCTAAACCTTCCCTTTGCTACATGTTAGTCACCCCTAAGGTAGGCCCAAGGTACCCCTGTGGGCAGGGTGCGTTGTACGCGAAAGGTAGGACATGCCCGGGTGTGTGCGGCATGTCCTGATAGTGAATTACAGCCTAGTTCGTTTTTCACTATTGCAAGGCTACCTGTTCCCCCTAGGCCAGAACGGGCGGTTTTGATTATTACAGTATATAATCCTAACTGACCCCGGGAACATGGTAGAAATTCGAGTTTAGTATGCCTGGACTCAGAATGATAAAATGCAGCTTTTAGTGAAGTTGGTTTTAACATTCTGTGTTTGAAAATACCACTTTTAGAAAGTGGGTATTTTCTGGTCTAACCATCCAAGCCTGCCTCTGCGAGGTTGTGTATTCCGTGTCTGGAATGTGAGTGACCAGGGGCTGGGGGATGCCAGGAGACAGGGTGAGTCAGCGCAGGGCTGAATAGCCAGATCGACCTGTAGATGGGTGGGAGGGGTCGCACCTGGGCCCTGAATAGGACAGTGCCTTCCCTCCACAATGCTGGCTCCACCTCCTGTGGTGCGTCTGATGTCCCTGGCCTACTCACTGAAAGAAGGGACGGAGACTTGTCAACAAAGTGCTCCAGAACTGGTTTGGACTAGGCAAAGGCCTCTCTGCCTTCAGAGAACAAAGGAATTTGGGATATAAATATTGGGGCCCTGACCCCATGAATTTAGATCTCGCTGGAATCAAGGAACCTGCCAAGACGAAGAGCTGGAAGAGCTGCCAGGAGGAGTACTGCCCCTTTGCTGTGTTGTTGCTTTGTTGGGTTGGCCTGCAGCTGCTGCTTCTGCCTTGGGCAGTGAAAGGACTGGACTGAACTTTCTCCAAACTTGTGCTGAGTATCTCCAAGGGCCAGAAACCGAGCTGGCCTCCTGTTAAGAAGTCTCAGGGACTACAAAGACTTCACAAGCCTCTGGGTACCGCTTCTGGAACGCTGTTTCAGTTGCCACAGAGGAAGGGAACCGCAACCGACTCCGTCAACCGAATCCATCCCTGGCCGGTGACCTGTTTGCACCGCAGACCGCATCGCCCCGCTTCGCATCGCAACCCTGGTCTCACCGTGGGCGACGTCCAACGCCGCCAACATCGAGCCGCTGCTTGCACCGTGACCTGTGGGCACCGCAGTTCGCATCGCATCGCTTCACTGAACCAACCGGACCCGACCGACGAGGTCGCTGCAGCTGGCTCAAGAGTCGAGACCGCACCGCATTTGGGGCACCGCTCGCACGTCTGCGACGCACCGCTCCGACTCGCACCGCTGTCCGACGCCAGCTCCCGCACTCCGGCTAGGTCGCCTGCATCGCAACCTGTCAGCACCGCATCGAGCATCGTCTCACCCTGCACCGCACGCCTTGGACTCACCGACTCCGTCTGCACGACGCTCATCGAGCCGCTGCCTGCACCGCATCGAGGGACACCGCACCTTGCATCGCTCCGTCTTGCACCGCAACCGCGACGAACGCCGACCGGCTCGTACACTCCGTACCAGCCACAACGAGAAAGGTACTGTAACCGAGTCTGTTCATGACTCGGCTGGCCCGTATCGACGCGGTCGGCTGGAACTGTTAGACTCTGTGGTTTTCAGCATCACGGTAGGCTCGGACGGAGCTACCGACTCGTACGAACTTTGCTTTTGTGCTATTCCTGCAAAGAAGAAGTTAACGTATCAAGTATTCATTCTTAAAGTATCGTATTGTGGATTTTTGTCGTAATTGGTCTTGTCTTGAGTATATAAAATATTGGTTATTTTTCTAAACTGGTGTGGTGTCCGTTTGTAGTGCTTACACTGTATTACTGTTGGTTATGTGCAAATGCTTTACACACTGCCTCTGAATTAAGCCTGACTGCTCGTGCCAAGCTACCACGAGGGTGAGCAGGGGTTACTTCACGAGTGTAACAACCCTTACCCTGACTAGGAAGAAGGGTCCCTACTTGGACAAAGGTGCAAGCCCTTGCCAACTAGAGATCCCATTTCTAACAGCGCTTTTTTGGGGAGTAGCACGCTACTGCGGAACCCATAAAGGATTAGTGGTGAATTAGTATAGTGACATTTGAAAGTAATTAGAGTGGTGGATATGTTAGTCAGTCATTTGGATTGAGAAGGATAGCGTAGGGATAGAAGAGGGAAAAAGGTTTGCATTTATATAGCGCTTGCTACCCCTGATGGGGTGTTGAAGTGCTTTTTCAGCAAGTAGCACACTACTCCGGAACCCATAAAGGGTTAGTGGTAAATTAGTATAGTGAGATATGAAATTAATTTGAGTGGTGGACATGTTAGTCTGTTATTTGGATTGAAAAGGATAGTTGAGGGATAGCAGAGGGAAGGATTTAGAAATCTTTTGTTTGTTTTGGAGCTCATAGCAGTAGGAAGAGGCTTGGCATGAGTAAAAGGGAGGTGGTGGGGGAAGAGTCAGAGGGAGGGGTTTAGAAAGGCTTGTTTTGGGGGATCGGAATAGTAAAAGAGGTATGAGATGATGCAAGGAGGGGTAGAGTAGGGAAGAGTCTAAAAAAGGGTTATTTTGGGGATCATAGTAGTGGTATGGGGTTTGGGATGAATGAGAGAGTGGAGGAAAAGAATATATTGATACATTCTTTGTATTTTCTTAACCTTCCCCACGAAGATCAGAATCGCCTTGATTAATGTCTACTCCCGCCCGGTACGCTATTGCTCGGAGTCACCGACCCTTGAACAACCGGCAGCCTTTCTCCTAATAATTCCCAAAAATTGTTGGGTTATACTGGGCGGGGATTTTAATTGCCAGTTTGAACCACTGCAAGGCTGGGTCACTGGTAACCCCAGTGATGAGGACCTCCATTGGGCTATCCCGGAGCCAGACATCCCCCCGGCACGTGCATGGTCTCCATTAGTGTTGCAGATGAACACCCTCATACTCAATCACTCATTGAGAGCATGCAATGGTCGCACTAAACCAGATACCCCAGGGAATTACACCTTTAATAGACCGGGGCAAGTTTCTATCATAGACTATATCCTGGTAGATTCCAAATCATGGCATATGGTGATAGACTTTAATATCGTGCCCCGTGTCGATAGTGATCACAATGCTCTCATACTAGTGGTAACCTTACCCTGTGATAAGAACGCATCTGTAGCATTATCATCAGTTGATCACAGGTTAAAACTGAGTAACTGTAGGAGGAGAGTACGCTGGGCCAATTTTTGCCAATCTGAAGAAAAGTTGGCCCTACTATATCAAACATCTATTCCCTTTCTTGCACTAGTGGAACAACTAACTGGGATTGATGGGGTCCCAACCGTTCTCTCTGAAATATCTATTAATCATCAAAACTTAGTAAATAGTTTGGCTAACATACTTAACCCTAACAAAAGAACGAACGGGGCTAACAGCACACGACATCCATGGTATAATATGAGCTGTCGTAAGGCCAAAACAGATCTTATTGCCGCAATCAAAAATAACGATAGGGCTATAATCAGAGAGAAAAGGGTGATCCATAGTAAAACCATCATGAATGCAACAAAAAGTTGGAAGAACAAGAAATGGGACACCTTGAACAACGCTTTAAGTACACACGACATGCGTACATTCTGGAATACAGTTAACCTGGGAACACAGGAATCCAAAAGTGCCTTAGAACCCAATATAGCAGAGAACGAATGGAGGGCACATTTTGAATCACTATATGTGAGGTAGATGGGTGAGGATGAGCTAGTGGGTACCACTCTCACTTCATATGAGATATCTGCCCCACCCATCACCCTAAAAGAAACAGTAGAAGCAGTAAATAGGATCCTACCCTCCAAGGCCCCCGGGCTTGACAAGATCCCTGGTGACCTCTTTCGCTTGGAACCTGCTATTTGGACCCCTTACCTGTGCTCCTTGTTCAATGCCATTCTCCGTGGAATGGCGATTCCTGCTACCTGGGCTGGGGCTGAAATTATACCTATTTTTAAAACAGGTTTGCCACTCCTCCTGCAAATTACCGTCCAATCAGTCTCATTGACGTAAGTCAAAAAATATTTGCTCGCGTCCTTCTTGGACGGTTACAGAGCTGGATGGATGAGTATAAGGTACTCAGTCCCCTCCAAGCTGGGTTCAGAGCCAAGATCTCAACAACCAATCAAATCTTTAGGCTCCAAAATGTTATACTGGAAGTGTGTACTTCTAGAGGGTGGCAGCCTCTATTTGATTTTCGTGGACCTTAAGTCCTCATTTGACCTGGTTCCGAGGGGGAAATTGTGGGCACTCCTCTTGGACATGGGCGTTCCACCATATTTATGCCACCAGCTGGAACGTCTCCATCAAGGTAATTATGCCCAAATCAGGTATGGAAAAAATGGCGACCTATCCGCCCCATTGCCGGTAGAAAGAGGTGTACGACAAGGTTGCGTCCTGGCCCCGACACTTTTCTGTCTTTTTATTAATGGCCTAGTTGAGTCATTACTTACAGAGACTGATATTGACGCCCCCAAACTTGCGAATCGCAAAATCCCCGCAATGATGTTCGCGGATGATACTTTTCTCCTGTCTAAATCGCCCATGGGAATTCAAAAGGTCCTTAATAACTTGAGTTCTTTTTGTAGGATTCGGGGTTTGGAAATTAACCTACAAAAAATTAATATATGGTTTTTAATGCTAGTACTAGTACCCGCCCAAATCCCTGCTTAGATGGAAACCCGTTAAAGAGGGTCTCCATCTTCGAGTACCTTGGGATCACGCTGACAGAAAAATTGGATTGGGGTGCGCAAATCCAGAAATCAAGTTTAAAGTTGGCACAGTCGACGGGGGGCCTAACAAAGGTATACAGGACTTGTACCCGTAAAACCATAAGCCCAGCAGTTGAAATCTACAAAGTACAAGCCAGGGGTGCTGCACTGTATGGTGCTGAAATTTGGGGTCACCGCCCCCTGGCTTCCCTAGTAAACATTGAGAACTCTTTTGCTAGGCAACTTCTTGGGCTACCCCTAGTTCCCCTCTTACGCCTCTTAGAATGGACCTGGGGATTAGACCAATCTCTGATGAAGCCGCCCTGAGACCCCTTCTATTCTGGCATCGCCTGTGGAGCACCCCTGAACTGTCAGCTTACAGGGAACAACTGAGTGAAGTGTTGAGGTTGCAGGGCACGGGCAAACTTCCTTGGCTGGCACACATCAGGAACACCTGCGCCGAAATAGGGAGAGGTAATTTGTGGTCCGTTGCAGAAGTAACCTGCCTTGCAACGCCCAGGAAAACCCTAGTGGAGAGGTATAGGGAATACAAACGCATACAGGCGGTGGGGAATCCTGCAGCTGGCCGACTAACAATCGAGTTTTCTACAAGTCAAAGACCAGTATAGATTAGAATTGATCCTGGATGACATCCAGCCACTTTTGGACAAGAAACTATACCTCCAGTTTAGACATGGGGTGCTCCCATTGTGCACATTTACAAGTAAGTGGGCGAACTCGCTTGATCGGGGTTGCCCAGCTTGCAGCAACACAGAGGAGACAGATATCCATGTACTATTCATCTGCCAAGGGTATAAAAGGGCAAGGATGCGCTGGCTTTGCCAGATATGTAGAAACCTGAGATTTAGACATTGCAGAGAGGCATACAGGCTACTGAAATACGACACACACCCACCCATTGTGTTTTCTGTTTCACGTTTTTTATTCTCAATGTGGTGCGTTCTTAGTGCCATTTTAAAGTCAACTCTCTAGTGCAGGACATCATATTGTTTTAATAGCCCAGTTCTTATTCTTACTTTTTGTATCTTTTTAAATTGTAAGTAGCCATCCTAGAATTCCTTGAAGAAAAACTTTTTTAACTATAATTTTCAAATAACCTATTGTCCATTTCTTTCTGTACGATTGGTTACTGTCGATAGATTAGAACATGGCTACCCTCTGTCCACACACAGACATTTTTAGCAAATCAATTATCTAGATAATGTAATAATTTTTAAGATTCCCTGTGTGATGTTAAAGCACTCTATTAGTTCATAGATTTCTTATAGGATGCACAAGCACTTTATGACTGCCGTATTTAAACAACAACATGGTCTGAAGTAATGGGACAATTGAGCCATGATTGGCTAAGTTTGGCCGTAGGATGTCTCTGTGGCGAAGTGATACCTGCTGACCCTTCCTCCTTCGGCTCCTTGACTGATCAGATGCCGCCTTACCTGTCACCCTGTCCCCTCCTCTATTCGCAGACTCCGACTCCTGCTCCTGAGGCGCACTGTCCCTTTAAGGTTCCACTATCCTCGGCTTCTCCGGCCGATCACGTGACTTGCTCATCTGACCTGTTCCCCTTCAAAGAGGAAGAGACGGAGGGAACGGTGTGTTCGTCACGGACTCGACTACACAGAATACCGGCATCGTGGGGTGGTGAGCGTGAAGTCCAAACCTTCTTCGTGGTGCCAGGACTAGGAGAGCTGCGGACCTATACCGAGGCGGAATCGGAAGCCCAGCAGACCAAAGGAAAGCCGTCCAAACAGGAGGAAAAGGGGGAGCCGGACCCGTTCCGGCAACACGCTGAACCCCGCCACGGCCCAGGAGGGTCGTGGCTTCAAAAGGTACGGGGCCAACTGGGGGCCGTGTGGGATAAGGGGAAGTCAGGAGCAAAGGACGGGCGGACCGTTATCCAAGTGCAGGCTGGGGCCCATAATTAGAGGCAAAACCTCACAGCACGTAAAGAACTCCTAGGAAGGAAGTAGCGCGCGTCACTGGTGTCGGTCGGGTGCTTGGTCCTTCACTCCCTTACCCTATATTACTTACCATAGAGAAACGTCCCCCTTACAAGGCCTTTTCTTTTCTTTTCCTTAATGAATCACGGAGCGGCGGTGGCTGCCTGGCGGAATCACTCCTTCGTTTAAACGAAGACGGAGAGCCCCTCTGTTGAATCCTACTCTCTGGTGTAAGAGAGTGAAGACTACATCAAGGGACATCTGGTTTTCATGTGTTAAAAGGCCTCCACTTGAGGAACTTACTATTGAAATAAAACTCCTGTTTAGTCCACTTTTGCCTGCCTCCCTGTCTCCTTCTCCACTACGCCACACGTGGTGTCAGAAGTGGGATTGCGACTCCTACTACTTTTGTGGAGATGGAAAACCTCATACAACAACTCATACGTGGCCAGGAGAAGTTAGAATGGGCCGTAGAAAAACAAATGACATCCGCCCAGGCAGATAGGGATCTGTTCAAGGACACCATCTCTAACCAAGCAGAACGGTTACAGGAAGTTGCGGATGACCGCCTTCAACTGACCACCCAAATACAAAACCGCACTGGGACCGGCCCCAATGTTTCCCTGCAAAAATACACAGCGGGGGAAGATCCCGACGCATTTTTACTAAATTTTGAAAGAGCAGCCCGTGCGTCTGGATGGCCAGAGGCCAAATGGCCATTCTTTTTGGCGCCTCTCCTTACCGGAGAAGCCCAGGCCGCCTACCAGGTGGCAAACGCGAATGGTCATACCCCATTTCAAGAAACAAAAGGAATCATCCTCGACCATCTCGGAATGGACGCAGAGGCCTATCGGGTCAGATTCAGAAAAGAGCGGGGAATACCTACTGACAACCCCAAAACTCTCTACTTTAAGCTTAAGACAGCAGCGGATAAGTGGCTGAAACCCCAAACAAACACCAAGGAGGAAATCATGTTGCTCATTTATTTGGAACAATATATAGAAGCACTGCCTTATCCTATACAATGCTGGCTCAAGCAACATACACGACTAACAGGCGAACAAGCCGTCGAAATGGCGACATCCTTCTACCGAGCACAACCCCGTACATTGTCCTGGGACACTGAAAAAGCTGTACGCCCTTCACCTCATGCTGGCAAATCGGAAAGAAAACCAATGAAACCCAATACCGAACCCTTGAAGTCTCGACAGTACCGTCTAGAACCCGTACCTGTTAGGGGTCCGCAGTGCGGAGACTGGGGCCATATCGCCAGGAACTGTCCCAGAAGAAAATCACCCGAAGAACCGATGGACATAGGTTGCGTTCCTCGATCCATCATATACACTGAGGAAATGGGACCGAGCTTTTATGTAAGTGTTCTTGTGGGTGGGGTAACTGTAAGAGCCCTGTTAGACTCTGGCTGTAGACAATCAGTTATTCGCCAATCTTTGGTGCAGCTCCCTTACCCTACCAAGGGACAGGAGGTTCCTATCCTGTGTGTGCATGGGGACATTAAGCTCTACCCCTTGGTCTCTCTCCCAATCTCCCTTCCGATTGTGGTGGCCGTAAAAGCCAAACTCGGGGTTCTCCCCTCTCTTCCCGAAGAGTTAATCCTGGGTCAGGACAACCCCTCCTTCCTGACACTCCTAAAGAACACCCTCCGGGTTAGAGAAACACACACCTCACCACGCTCCTCCCTCCTTACCCAGGCCCCCTGGCTGTCTGATAAAAGCTTTCGCTATACCCAGCTCAACGATCCCACCCTGCAACCAGCATGGGATCACGCCCGACAAACCCCTTCTCCTCAGAAGCCAGTATACCCTTTATTTCGCATACAGAATGAACTTCTCTACAGGGTAGCGAAGGAGGGCGACACACCCCAACTCGTAGTGCCCCAGGCTTTTAGAGAGCAAGTCCTTTTTTTTGCACATTCTCACCTACTAGCTGGTCATAGGGGAGCCCAGAAAACCATAGAGATTTTACTACGTCACTTCCATTGGCCTAGCATATTCGCACACGTCACCCGGTTCTGTCAGGAGTGTGAGATATGCCAAAGGAGAAATCCATACAAACCACCTCCCGTACCATTACAACCTCTTCCCATCATTGGAACTCCTTTCAAGAGAATAGGTATGGACCTTATTGGTCCGCTCCCCCGAACCAAGATGGGTAACTTATATGCGTTAGTGCTAGTGGATTACACCACACGCTTTCCCAAAGCCTTTCCCCTACGTGCCCCTACCAGTCAGAACATTAGTGACAGACTCCTGGAACTGTTTTCCTGGGTCGGTTTCCCACGTGAGATCCTTACAGATCAGGGGACCCCCTTCGTTTCCAAAATAATGCGAGAAGTCTGTAAATCCCTTGACATCTCGCACACAAAGACGTCAGTGTACCACCCACAAACAGATGGCCTGTGCGAGCGATATAATTCAACCTTGAAGATGACCTTAAAGAAACTGTTGAGCGTAGAAGGGAAAGACTGAGATAAGCTCCTCCCATTCGCATTATATGTGATCCGAAGCCAGACACAGTCCAGTCTAGGCTGTTCACCTTTTCAACTCCTCTATGGTAGAGAACCCCGAAGTCTGCTAGAGATAACTAAAGAGTATTGGGAGCAGGAAAAGGAGGAGGAAACAAAGTCCTTTTTCGAATACACCCATGACTTACGTACTCGCTTACAGAAATTGAGAGACTTCGCTGACGCGAATCTAGAGAAAGCACAAACCAGGCAGCATATATGTTACAACAAAGGGAATAGATGGCGACACTTGAAAACAGGAGACTGGGTGTTGGTCCTCACACCATCCAGTATCACAAAAATAAGGACAGGATGGCAGGGTCCTTTTCGAATTGTGCAAAAGGTTGGACTAACGCCCTACCAAGTTCAAGTCACGCCCAAACGAACCCAGCTCTATCATATTAATCTCTTAAAGAAATGGCTGGGTCCTCTCCCCAAAGATCTTCACGTTGTTAACCCCAAAACTAATAGTGAGACTACTCTACACCAGCTCATAGTCAATCAAGAGCTCACAGAAGAGCAGAAAGGAGCGTTACAGAACACTCTACTGCCATACGCCTCCTTGTTCTCTGCCCTTCCGGGCCATACCTCTATGGCCGAACATGCAATTCACACCCAACCGGGCAAGGTCATCAAACAAAAACCGTATCGGATCCCCGCTGCCCGGCGAGAGGCCATAGAAAAAGAAGTCAAAAGCATGCTTGCCTTAGGGGTGATACGTCCGTCCCAGAGCGAGTGGTCCTCGCCAATCGTGTTGGTACCAAAACCGGACGGGTCCGTCCGGTTTTGCATTGATTTTAGGGCTGTCAACGCGATTTCCAAGTGCGATTCCTACCCCCTCCCACGTGTGGACGAGCTAATTGAAAGGCTTGGTGATGCACAGTACATCACAACCCTTGACCTCACAAAGGGGTACTGGCAGGTGCCTCTGAAACCCCAAGACCAAGTGTCATAAGGTTTCTGCACATACACAGAGCTATGCACAGGATAATGGGACCCCGGAATACAGTGGTTTGCCTACCATATACCGTAGCACCCAAAAACCCCAACCCAACTAGCTTAGCATCCCATTAGCACCCAAGTACCAATGATTGGACAACCCAGAACACGGTATCTTTATCTCAGGACTCGCAGAAGCAAGAACACTCTTTCGTCACTCACTCGTACTTGTCCACAAGGTGCGTAGGAAGAGACACTGGATAGGTTAAAATGTTTATTCCAACTTACGTGCTCTAATGTACAGTACACGTGTCAGTACTAATAGCATAATGCATATGAATAATATAAGCAGCATGGTTACAATTCCATAGAATACAAACGGGGAAAGCATTTCATAACTCAGTGGATAAATGTCTAAATAACATTACCACCCTCCCCGTGCAGTAAGATAGTTTATTATAAAAATAGAAGACCTCTGGGCTTTGACTAGCGAACCCCCATACCTCAGTCTCTAGATGCAGAATTACATCAGCAGGACATCATAGCTCTTCTCACTGAAAAGGATTTCTCCAAGTGTGTCAAGCGCCAGTAAAAACCCCAGTATTAAAGGCACACAAAGTTTCATGTCATTTGCGCCTAATGTTATGTCTGGGTGCGCGAGACTGGCCATATCAGGAAGAACCGAAATACATTGTTATGCGACCTTGTACATGTTGTGCAGTCTGAGCCCAAATCGAACAAGAGAAAAGGTGAAAGACAGAAAGTGCAGACAGCGCAAAAGAACTTGGCAAGAGCAAAGGGCGAGGGAGCCCTGGCTCAGTGTAACGTGCGCAAAGAAAAGCAGCATGGCAGCTAGTCCTAGGCCAACATAACAAGGCAGGCAACAAACCACAAGACACCCTCCCCTGGTCAGTCCGGCGTCCAAGACAGAGGGCAAACAAAAGAAAAATATCCAGTAGAGCACAGGGAGCGCCCAAACGGCGAAAAACAAGTCAATCCATGAAAGTGTAAGTGCAGAAAAAAGCCATACCCTCCAAAAGGGCATCATTGGAATCGTCAAAAAACATAGATGCCATCCAATCCATGAGATCAAAAGAGCAGGAATGCTCCTCAGCAGAGGGAGCATCCAAAAGCAATGCGGGACAACTTGCGTGATAAACGAAACAGCTTTGTTGTAGGAGATCCTGGGCAGCCGCCCAGATATCCCATTGCGCCAAAATCCCCAGTGCAGCCGCACGCGCCATACAGCCGGCAACGGAACAGTCCTGCTCATGGGCCTCTAAGGGACCCATCAACTGAACAAAATCCGGAACAGACAATGACGAATTGGAGAGGCAATAATCCAAGGTCCAGGTGAAAGGACAGCGGATGCAAGTCATTACAGGTTGCACGCAAGTGAAATACGCAAAGCGAAAGGAAAGAGTATATGACACACTCAGTGTCGCCAATGGCAAGACACCAAAACCAGCCAAAAGGCGCTCACGAAGCAGCTGGAGGCGTTCTGGATCGAGCAGGTCCCATCGGGGAGCAGCCATTGCGCATAAAACAAATTAATAACAGGACACCAGCCGCCAAGGCGATGATCAACGGAAACCGCCAAAGACGCTGGAAAAAATAGAATGAATAAACGCCGGGATGACACCAAAAATAGTTTGGAAGGAGGACACCAAACCAGACCCCACGACTTTAAAAAAGTGTACCAGACCCTCTGTGTTAGATGCGTTAAAAATACGATGAATTAACTCCCCAAAATGTTGGGGGAGATTAGTGTTCAAAAGGGCCTGTATTTCACTGTGGGTACTCGCCACCTGGAGAATGAATGTCTCCCGGGCGGACGTGAGCATAACTTCCTCGTTCAATAACAGTGCCTTTATTCTGCTCAGTCTATTGAAATCTGCCTCCATGGTAGGGATGGAAGGCCAAATAGAGATATCAACCTTGCCATGAGGGGGAGGAAAAAGCACATTTTTGCAGCAGACAACCCTGTGCGAAACTGTTACAATGTAAGGAATGCCAGCCTGCAGGCCACAACAGTTTTCGTTATTTAAAAGTAAATAACTACCATTGGAAAGGAGAGTGAAAGTAGGAGAAATAACAGGAGCAGGAATACCTTTCAGCACACAAGCAAGATTAGGAGCGGAAACGCTACATGAGCCATGCAATTTAATGTGTTTACAAATAAGCGAATGACCCATAGTCGAGTCGCAGTACTCCCCCGTGAGAAAGACTTCCTTGCCGTCCCGAAGGCATTTATACATGAAAGGCAAGGACCAGAGTTCATGCAGGAAAGCACTGCCCAAGGGCCGGTAACGGCCCACAGGATAATGTTTCATGCACGAGTCAAATTCAAACAAGGAAAAAGGTAAAGCGATAACCCCATGAACTAGCCACACAGCAGAATCGAGTTCTGCAACAGAGAACGGCAAAGGATCCATCTTTTCGATATGTAATAGAGTGTAAGTTGCATCTTTCATGGACATAAATTGCTGTTTGTCAGTTAAGTTAAAAGGTAGAAACAAGGCAGAGGTGTTCAAAAAATGCCAAGGAACTTTACCTAACTTGAGCGTTTGTAAAGTCCATGCAAACTGCATAACTGAACGCAATTGATTCTGACCATGATATAACACAGAAACATCATCTTGTACAATATCAACAACAGAGGACACAATATTCTCTAAAGTATAAATGCGAGAAGACAGGGTATTAATACTATTGTCAACAACAGCAAGCACCTTTTCCAAATTTGCTTGATCTATTTCCCGAAGACGGGAAGCAGCTTCCATTTGTGATAGCTTCCAGAGTTCATTATATGTCTCATAAATGAATCTTTTAGGTCGGGGACCACGAGGTCCCAAAACAAAGTCGGACAGATCAATATTGCCTGAAAGGAGGGACAAATGTTGTTTAACAGAATCAAGGGACGAATGTTGCAGCCATTGTTTGCATAATTTACCAACAGAATATGTAGTGACAGTACGAGAAGCAGTAAATCTCGGATCAGGCCTATCCTGTGTGTATCTAGTACCTGAGTCGTGAAAACGCATTTGACATGCATTAGATGATATAGGCCATACCAACCAGGGTGACTGATCCAGTTCGGAAACATTAAATGAATTATTCTGTAATAGAGCCTGTAGGGTCGTCAGGGACAGGTTAAAACGTGAGCTATCATTGGGAAAACTCGAAAGGGATGGAATTGAGGGCGAGTTTAATTGTTTAGTGGTAGCTAAGCCCCAACACGTAGTTTGATAGATGGAAGCATTTAGGAACATAATTTGGGTAGGGATGAGGCAAGCACGATGCAACGCCTCGGTTCCCTGTACCTGCCATGGCTTGGAGCCCCAAATGGATTTCAAATCTATTGTATCCTCCCAGTACTCATAACCACCCACTGCTAGGGCACTTAAAAAGGAACCCGAATAAAGCAATTTGGTGTGTGTTAACATAATTTTCTGAGTTGATGTGGTATTAAGTCTAAAATAATAGGATGCAGGGTTCGACCGATTAAAATCAGTAAAATAGGTAAACTTATTTCGAAGAGTTTGTGAGCTACCTGGCAAGGGGTTTGGACAATGTTCCCATTGGGTGTAGTTAACAGAACTACGCAGGGCACTTGGCTTATGGAGAAAATGATTACCCCAATGTTGGTAACAATACAAATCGGCATAATTCGCAGAATTCATATATAAATCTTCAGCATTAAAAGATGCATAATATTTTAAATCGGCAAACAATGCTTCAACGGCATGCACATCCCAATCATCAGAATGAATATTATTTTGTACTACATCACCCATTGAAACACGAAGGACATTAGGTACATTAATAATTTCCGTCGGACCATGGATTTGATAGTTCACTGCATCCCATACGATGCCATCAGCAACTGGAAAAGCTGAAATGTTCACAAATGTGTGGTCACGCTTCATGATGTGAGACGAGGAATGAGGAGCCAAAGTTCCAGAAACATAGTCTACAGCAGAGCGTTCAGGTAAATAGTGACCATTGATTAGTAGAAAAAACACTGTGACAAAGCCAATGGACATGAACAGAAAAATCAAGAAAAGTACCAACCAGATGTATGTCCAGGGTGGAATCAAAAAATTGTCTCTAAACCAGGATACAAAAACACTGAACTTGGATGGGACTTTTGAAGAGGTGGAATCCGAATCAAAGGAATAACGAGTCGGGCCAAGTGGCGTTATTGGTTGATGTGCCACCGATTCAGATGCAGGATAAGTATACTCGTCCTCGTCGATATTGGTGGAGAGTTGGGGATCAATTGTAGTTTCAGGCAAATCAACCATCTCAATTACAGCATCAGCGACCGTTCGTGTAGATGGGCCACGAACATATGTCCGATAAATGGCAGGACAAGAGACCGCTGGTGTGACACTATTCAGGATCGGCCAGGCGCTGTAGCTTGACATTTTCCACTGAGATGTATCTGTTCTCCTTGCGACCAGGAAGCGGTGGTAAAATGACTGTACGTGTTCCCTTCAAGCCCAGAACTGGAACCGGTGCACGAAAAGAGGGGCCGAATTCTTTTTTGTTTTCAACCTTCTCTCGAACCAGTTCTCCAACCTTTGGAAGCCAGCCGGCTACCGGAATCTGCAACGCAGGATCTGTGGCTGAAGGCAAATGTGTAGTTGCAAGTTTGTCTCGGGCTTCTTGTAAGTCCTGTAACATAGCAGAATGGTTATCTACATCAAACTTGGCGGATTGCGCCGCGATGTCTGGACCCTCAAGGTCAGGCACAAACATTCTTATGCCAAAGAGCATTTCGTATGGGGTCCGCCCACCCAGAGGTCTTCTAGGGAGATTATTAAGTGCACGTTGAACGGTATACAAGTGGGCCAGCCAGTTCCTGCCAGTACCTATAACTCTAGCTGTTAAGGATTGCTTTAAGTCACGGTTCATTCGTTCAACGATAGAGTTGCCCTCAGGCCTATACGGAGACGAAAATTTCACCCGCACCCCAAGCGAAGCCATTGCATCCTTGTAAGCCCTAGAGGCAAACGCCGGACCTTGGTCCGAATGGAAGGTGCCGCATGCGAAAATTCCCACAAAGACACGCAAATCCCTGATTACATTTCGAGCGTCAGCACTACGTTGTGGCCAGACCCAGAGGAACCGTGTGCACGAGTCCACTGCTACTAAGATATATTTATAGGCAGTGTCTGATGAGAATGGACCGCAGTGATCCAAGTAAACACACCCAAAGGGTCTGTTAGCAATGCAGAGCGGGGTCTGTGGAGGGCGTGTTACCGTGGAAGGCTTAATCTGTTGACAAACGTCGCAAGAAAGCACAAAAGCACGGGTGTCTTTATACAATCCACGCCACCAATAACGCTGCTGCAAGATGGAAACTGTAGCTGACACACCTGCATGAGCAGAAGCCATGCCTTCGTGTGCAGCTGATATCAAGGCACTCCTGCGGTCCGCGTTGGGGATCAGCCGATCTCCAACGTCAGGTATTGTTACATAAGGAACCTGTTCGGGACTTAACTTGTAAGAATACTTGGAAGGAAAACCTGTAGGGTAATTAACACCTTCCTTTGTTGCAGCAATAGCTGCTAGAATAACAGAGTCAATTTTAGACATGGACCTGGTAACCGCTGCTACTGAACACGTGACTACTGCTGAACGGGCAGCTTCATCTGCCAGATCGTTACCAATAGCGTGTGCGCCCACCCGCTGATGGCCTAAGGTGTGTACCACCTGTGTGAGGGGCAGACGTTGTTGCAATTCTGCCACTCGAACCCAAAGCATTTTATGCTTAATTGTGCTCCCTTTTGCGTCCTTGTAGTCATTTTTCGACCAGAAAAACAGATTGTCATTGTAAGATTGTACACAGTAGAAGGAATCACATACAATAAGAGTGGTCTCATCCTGAGAAGCGAACTCAAGCGCAAGTAGCAATGCATGCAGCTCGGCCAATTGTGCGGTACTATCTCCAAGTGTGCGAGTATGCACTGCAGAGGATTTGAACTTTCCATCTACAAAGGAACCCGCAACAATAGCACATGCAGCTGAATAAGCGTGCTTGGACCCAGTGGCCGGTTGCGCCGAACCATCGGTGTAGATCACACATTTGTAATCCTCAAGCGGTAGTAAAAACAAAGGAGGAGGATGAACAAATTCATACTGCAAAAACTCCTGAGTCTGAAGAGAAGAATCAAAAACAAAAGTGACGTCCGAAGACGTCAAGGATGTAGCCCATTGTATCCAACGGGGATGCATTGCTTTTGAGTTCGGTACACTTGCCTTTGTTACTGCCTCTAGGGCAGGACAGGGTGTTACCACTAGAATCCGCTTTCCCTGTGCCAGTGCGCGTTCTTTTAGAATCGCCATTTGCACTGCAGTTAGAACTTTTTCGACAGATGTAAAGCGCAATTCAGCGGAAGTGTACAGATGTGACTTGTATGCGATGGGTACTGTATCACCTTCATTAAAGGTTAAGTATGTGAATCCCACCGCCCCGGAATTATTCTAATCACCAAGTTTGTGTGGTTATCACGAGTCAAAAGATATTTAGACTCCAATAGGTCTGTCTGCAAAGACTGCAGAATCGAGGTATGCTCAGGCAGCCAGCAAGACCTTGAATAAGTAGGTTGTATCAAAGCATACAAAGGCTTGATACGCTGGGCATATTCGGGAATGTAGGTACGCCCGAAATTCAGGAAACCCAGCAAAGACTGAAGTTTCTTCAGAGTATTTGGGGGGCACAAATGTGCACATTTTTCCAAGAAATGGGGGGCTAAGCCCTTACCTTCGTTATTGAGCTCATAGCCCAAGAACAGAACGGTAAATTCAGCAATGTGTGACTTAGCAAAGTTAAATTTGTAACCCTGCTCCGCAAATTCAAGAATAATGCGGTCCACACGGGACAGATGCTGATATAACTCGTCGTCTGTCAGATAGATGTCATCTACGTACGAACATGCGTCTTGATCAATGTCATTTAACAAAGAAACAACACGGGCGGCGAATATACCCGGACTATTTTTGTAGCCCATGGGTAAACGCCGGAACTGGAATAATTTACCACCGGAAGTGAATGCGGTCCATTGACCACTCTCCGGGGCTAGGTTGTGCGTGTAGAAACCGTTTGAAAGGTCAAGTGTCGTTTTATATTTTTTACGAACAAGACTGTCTACAAGCGCAGAACTATGTGTATTCTGTACCGCAAAGTTCCGACAATGGGAATTTAAATGCCGGTAATCCAAAACTAAGCGGTACGATCCATCGGGTTTAGAAACCACGAAAAGGGGATTGTTCATAGGTGATACGCATGGTTCGATTACTCCCTGATATTCCAACTGTGTCAGAATTTCGGAGACGGGGCCTTTTGCCTGCCGTTTGATGGGATATTGGGGTTGTGGCTGCGGTAGTGACCGCAAAGGTATTGCATGAGGAGGTGATTCTTCATCCCATCCCACATGGTTGCGGTATAACGCTGGTGCCAGGTACACAGCCCACTCAGCTGCAAGTGCTTCAGCTTTGTCTTTTGGGACATGCCGTGAAAAGCTTGGAAGGATTACCTCCTCTCCTTTATGTGCAGCTAAAACGAATGGGGGTGGCCAATCCACCTCTGCTAACAAAATGTCATATGAAGAGGTTAGATTTTCCCCAAAAATCCCTTTTATTTCACGCGGTATGTCACCTTCAATTTGGATGACTATGTTGTAAAGTCTGTCAGGGGGTGCCACTCTCGTGTCAGCTGTCTCTACAGTAACGAATGTTTCAGTTGCTGTCGCCTCCATATGAGGACGTAGCGCCTCCCGCACTATGGTAACTTCCGCGGCGCTGTCTAGGAGGGTCACTGCCCACGTCCAATTCTGGAGTCTCGTTCTCACGGTCTGTGGCATATTTCGCTGTTACAGCGGCAACTTTTTTCTTTTGAAATTGCGGTCGAGGAAGGTGAAAGTCTTCTGCTTTCCCTCTGACTTGTTGTCGAGGTTGGTCTCGCTCCTGGGGAGCCTCTCGGCCCCTTCCTCTATCTTGCCGTCCTCCTCCACCAGCCTGTGACGACGTCTGGGCCTGTGAAGAACGAGGAGAACGCGTATCAGAGCTCTGAAACCTTTCTGGTGATTTAATTCTCGACCTATCACGTAAATCATAAGTACGTTCAGAAGAAACCGAAACTGGGGAAGCGCCTCTCGACCCCGGCTTCTTTTGTTGCTTACCCTGTTTTTTCTGTCTCCAACTCTTTTTAGTGAAGACTGGTCTATCATCTTTCTCAGATGTACTTTTTGTTTGTGTAACTTGTGTTTGCGATTGAGTTTGCATTTTTACAAAAGGCTTGTTGCCTAGGCTGTTTCTTCCAATTGTTTTATAAGCCCGGGCAATAATTTTCGGTAATTCGCGGGGCCTGTCCAACTCTGGGACCAAAGCCAAAGCATTCGCTACTTGAAAGTTCATAGCATCGCCCTTGACATTTCCAAGGATCAGTTCAGCTACTACATCAAACACTCCCACTAGTCTCATCCCTAATTCCACAGCCGCTTCAGGGCCATGTTCGTCCTGTACTTTTTTAATTACAGAGGGTAGAACCGTCATGGAAGGAGTACCAAAACATTTTGAATAAACTGCTGCGAATACCTTACCCCAGTTTTCACATGATGTCAAATCGGGGATTAAGTCTTTTGGCAAACTTATCGTAAGGATGCGATGTTTATCCACTGGGGACGTATGTGGAAACACCGCTTCTATCTGATCGAACTTTTCGGCAAGCCAGTAAGGATAATCGTCCTTACTTTGTGGACGTTTGCCCATCACAGAATTTACCATGACAGGACTTATGGTCACTCCAGCTGCAACAGCTGGTTGGCCAGCGACTACAGGGGCAGCTCCATGTAGGCTACCTGTAACGTATGTCACTAAGGCTCGATGCACTCGCACCAGTTCGGTATGCATAGTGCGCAGTTCCGCAATCGGTAATGCCAGATAATTTGGATGCGGGGTATACCCGGCCAATACAGGCCAAGTGGCCCCCTGAATTGATAAGGGGCCTAAACGAACTGCGGTAGTTGGTTGTGGGAGGGCGCCATTAAACCAAACACGGTGCTGCCAAGCCGTGAGAGGCACTTCAAGATTGGTATAGGGTCGATAGGCAGCAGGAATAGCGGTGGGTTTATATTCATGAAACAGATTATCACCTGCATCCACCGCCTCAAAAGTGATCCAAGTGTAAAACACTTCAAAGTGATAAGCCGGATCGGCTTGAACCACAAAGACCAACTCGACCCCAGCATCGGGCACTCCGTATACACCTAGGTGTTCTCGGAGTGGTCCTCGGCTATGTGCAGCTATCGCCACACCAGCCATAACTAAACAATTGTATTCGACTACCTAACAGGGAGCACAAAATGGGTTATTTATGTAACCTTTTTTAATAACTTCAAGCTTGAAAGAACCTATAAAACGTTCAATATAGGAGGTATCACCGTCACTTACGCCTCCCGAAGCGTACGTGAGGGTTTTGTGGACAAGCACAAGTACTACTCAAGCATCTCGCAGATAAGCTGCCCCACGTTGGTCGCGCCATGTCATAAGGTTTCTGCACATACACAGAGCTATGCACAGGATAATGGGACCCCGGAATACAGTGGTTTGCCTACCATATACCGTAGCACCCAAAAACCCCAACCCAACTAGCTTAGCATCCCATTAGCACCCAAGTACCAATGATTGGACAACCCAGAACACGGTATCTTTATCTCAGGACTCGCAGAAGCAAGAACACTCTTTCGTCACTCACTCGTACTTGTCCACAAGGTGCGTAGGAAGAGACACTGGATAGGTTAAAATGTTTATTCCAACTTACGTGCTCTAATGTACAGTACACGTGTCAGTACTAATAGCATAATGCATATGAATAATATAAGCAGCATGGTTACAATTCCATAGAATACAAACGGGGAAAGCATTTCATAACTCAGTGGATAAATGTCTAAATAACATTACCACCCTCCCCGTGCAGTAAGATAGTTTATTATAAAAATAGAAGACCTCTGGGCTTTGACTAGCGAACCCCCATACCTCAGTCTCTAGATGCAGAATTACATCAGCAGGACATCATAGCTCTTCTCACTGAAAAGGATTTCTCCAAGTGTGTCAAGCGCCAGTAAAAACCCCAGTATTAAAGGCACACAAAGTTTCATGTCATTTGCGCCTAATGTTATGTCTGGGTGCGCGAGACTGGCCATATCAGGAAGAACCGAAATACATTGTTATGCGACCTTGTACATGTTGTGCAGTCTGAGCCCAAATCGAACAAGAGAAAAGGCGAAAGACAGAAAGTGCAGACAGCGCAAAAGAACTTGGCAAGAGCAAAGGGCGAGGGAGCCCTGGCTCAGTGTAACGTGCTCAAAGAAAAGCAGCATGACAGCTAGTCCTAGGCCAACATAACAAGGCAGGCAACAAACCACAAGACACAAGAAAAGACGGCCTTTTCTACACCATCTGGCTTATTCGAGTTCACCGTCTTGCCTTTTGGGTTACACGGGGCACCTGCCACGTTTCAACGCCTTATGAATAGAGTACTGTCAGAACACCAAGCCTATTCATCGGCTTATCTGGATGATATCGTCATCTACAGCCCCACATGGGAGTCCCATCTCCACCACTGCCAACAGGTCTTCCAAGCCCTCCGGGTCGCTGGTTTGCATGTCAACGCAAAAAATCGAGAGCGTGTTTCCAGAAAGTCAAGTACCTGGGGTATATCTTAGGAAACGGCCACATCGAACCCCAGGAGGAGAAAGTAAGAGCGATAGCCCAGGCCCCTTTCCCCGCCACAAAAAAAAAGTCAGGGCTTTCCTGGGCCTCCTCGGGTATCATCGCCGTTTCATACCCCAATACTCCGAACTGTTCTCACCTCTCACCGATCTCCTAAAGAAGAATGTAAAACCTAAGGACCTCCTTCACCCACCACCTGAAACCCTGCAGGCCTTCCAAAACCTCAAAAGGGCCATCACGACAGGTCCCATTCTCCGGTCCCCTGACTTTTCCAAGCCCTTTTTGCTCCAGACCGATGCTTCCGAGAACGGGCTGGGGGCGGTTCTCTCGCAGGTATCTTCTGAGGGGTTGAAACACCCTGTCCTCTTCATTAGCCGCAAGCTGTTCCCAGGGAGCGAGGTTACCCCATCATTGAGAAAGAGTGTCTTGCTATCAAGTGGGTGGTGGACAAATTAAGGTATTACCTTGAGGGTTCCCATTTCCTCCTGTATATGGATCATGCCCCACTCCTTTGGATGAGCCGGAACAAGGGGAACAACCAGCGGGTCCTTCGCTGGTTCCTGGCCCTTCAACCCTTCTCTTTTGAGGTTCGTCACCGCAGGGGTTCTGAGAACGGGAACGCAGACTTCCTTTCCCGGCTCGCCCTGTTCCCCGATCGTGAACAGGCTGGAGTGAGGGTGTGTGGCGAAGTGCTACCTGCTGACACTTCCTCCTTCGGCTCCTTGACTGATCAGATGCCGCCTTACCTGTCACCCTGTCCCCTCCTCTATTCGCAGACTCCGACTCCTGCTCCTGAGGCGCACTGTCCCTTTAAGGTTCCACTATCCTCGGCTTCTCCGGCCGATCACGTGACTTGGTCATCTGACCTGTTCCCCTTCAAAGAGGAAGAGACGGAGGGAATGGTGTGTTCGTCACGGACTCCACTACACGGAATAACGGCATCGCGGGGTGGTGAGCGTGAAGTCCAAACCTTCTTCGTGGCGCCAGGACTAGGAGAGCTGCGGACCTATACCGAGGCGGAATCGGAAGCCCAGCAGACCAAAGGAAAGCCGTCCAAGCAGGAGGAAAAGGGGGAGCCGGACCCGTTCCGGCAACACGCTGAAGCCCGCCACGGCCCAGGAGGGTCGTGGCTTCAAAAGGTACGGGGCCAACTGGGGGCCGTGTGGGATAAGGGGAAGTCGGGAGGAAAGGACGGGCGGACCGTTATCCAAGTGCAGGCTGTGGCCCATAATTAGAGGCAAAACCTCACAGCACGTAAAGAACTCCTAGGAAGGAAGTAGCGCGCGTCACTGGTGTCGGTCGGGTGCTTGGTCCTTCACTCCCTTACCCTATATTACTTACCATAGAGAAACGTCCCCCTTACAAGGCCTTTTCTTTCCTTTTCCTTAATGAATCACGGAGCGGCGGTGGCTGCCTGGCGGAATCACTCCTTCGTTTAAACGAAGACGGACAGCCCCTCTGTTGAATCCTACTCTCTGGTGTAAGAGAGTGAAGACTACATCAAGGGACATCTGGTTTTCATGTGTTAAAAGGCCTCCACTTGAGGAACTTACTATTGAAATAAAACTCCTGTTTAGTCCACTATTGCCTGCCTCCCTGTCTCCTTCTCCACTACGCCACACGTGGTGTCAGAAGTGGGATTGCGACTCCTACTACTTTTGTGGAGATGGAAAACCTCATACAACAACTCATACGTGGCCAGGAGAAGTTAGAATGGGCCGTAGAAAAACAAATGACATCCGCCCAGGCAGATAGGGATCTGTTCAAGGACACCATCTCTAACCAAGCAGAACGGTTACAGGAAGTTGCGGATGACCGCCTTCAACTGACCACCCAAATACAAAACCGCGCTGGGACCGGCCCCAATGTTTCCCTGCAAAAATACACAGCGGGGGAAGATCCCGACGCATTTTTACTAAATTTTGAAAGAGCAGTCCGTGCGTCTGGATGGCCAGAGGCCAAATGGCCATTCTTTTTGGCGCCTCTCCTTACCGGAGAAGCCCAGGCCGCCTACCAGGTGGCAAACGCGAATGGTCATACCCCATATCAAGAAATAAAAGGAATCATCCTCGACCATCTCGGAATGGACGCAGAGGCCTATCGGGTCAGATTCAGAAAAGAGCGGCGAATACCTACTGACAACCCCAAAACCCTCTACTTTAAGCTTAAGACAGCAGCGGATAAGTGGCTGAAACCCCAAACAAACACCAAGGAGGAAATCATGTCGCTCATTTATTTGGAACAATATATAGAAGCACTGCCTTATCCTATACAATGCTGGCTCAAGCAACATACACGACTAACAGGCGAACAAGCCGTCGAAATGGCGACATCCTTCTACCGAGCACAACCCCGTACATTGTCCTGGGACACTAAAAAAGCTGTACGCCCTTCACCTCATGCTGGCAAATCGGAAAGAAAACCAATGAAACCCAATACCGAACCCTTGAAGTCTTGACAGTACCGTCTGGAACCCGTACCTGTTAGGGGTCCGCAGTGCGGAGACTGGGGCCATATCGCCAGGAACTGTCCCAGAAGAAAATCACCCGAAGAACCGATGGACATAGGTTGCGTTCCTCGATCCATCTTATACACTGAGGAAATGGGACCGAGCTTTTATGTAAGTGTTCTTGTGGGTGGGGTAACTGTAAGAGCCCTGTTAGACTCTGGCTGTAGACAATCAGTTATTCGCCAATCTTTGGTGCAGCTCCCTTACCCTACCACGGGACAGGAGGTTCCTATCCTGTGTGTGCATGGGGACATTAAGCTCTACCCCTTGGTCTCTCTCCTAATCTCCCTTCCGAGTGTGGTGGCCGTAAAAGCCAAACTCGGGGTTCTCCCCTCTCTTCCCGAAGAGTTAATCCTGGGCCAGGACAACCCCTCCTTCCTGACACTCCTAAAGAACACCCTCCGGGTTAGAGAAACACACACCTCACCACGCTCCTCCCTCCTTACCCAGGCCCCCTGGCTGTCTGATAAAAGCTTTCGCTATACCCAGCTCAACGATCCCACCCTGCAACCAGCATGGGATCACGCCCGACAAACCCCTTCTCCTCAGAAGCCAGTATACCCTTTATTTCGCATACAGAATGAACTTCTCTACAGGGTAGCGAAGGAGGGCGACACACCTCAACTCGTAGTGCCCCAGGCTTTTAGAGAGCAAGTCCTTTTTTTTGCACATTCTCACCTACTATCTGGTCATAGGGGAGCCCAGAAAACCATAGAGATGCTACTACGTCACTTCCATTGGCCTGGCATATTCGCACACGTCACCCGGTTCTGTCAGGAGTGTGAGATATGCCAAAGGAGAAATCCATACAAACCACCTCCCGTACCATTACAACCTCTTCCCATCATTGGAACTCCTTTCAAGAGAATAGGTATGGACCTTATTGGTCCGCTCCCCCGAACCAAGATGGGTAACTTATATGCGTTAGTGCTAGTGGATTACGCCACACGCTTTCCCGAAGCCTTTCCCCTACGTGCCCCTACCAGTCAGAACATTAGTGACAGACTCCTGGAACTGTTTTCCTGGGTCGGTTTCCCACGTGAGATCCTTACAGATCAGGGGACCCCCTTCGTTTCCAAAATAATGCGAGAAGTCTGTAAATCCCTTGACATCTCGCACACAAAGACGTCAGTGTACCACCCCCAAACAGATGGCCTGTGCGAGCGATATAATTCAACCTTGAAGATGACCTTAAAGAAACTGTTGAGCGTAGAAGGGAAAGACTGAGATAAGCTCCTCCCATTGGCATTATATGTGATCCGAAGCCAGACAGAGTCCAGTCTAGGCTGTTCCCCTTTTCAACTCCTCTATGGTAGAGAACCCCGAAGTCTGCTAGAGATAACTAAAGAGTATTGGGAGCAGGAAAAGGAGGAGGAAACAAAGTCCTTTTCGAATACACCCATGACTTACGTACTCGCTTACAGAAATTGAGAGACTTCGCTGACGCGAATCTAGAGAAAGCACAAACCAGGCAGCATATATGTTACAACAAAGGGAATAGATGGCGACACTTGAAAACAGGAGACTGGGTGTTGGTCCTCACACCATCCAGTATCACAAAAATAAGGACAGGATGGCAGGGTCCTTTTCGAATTGTGCAAAGGTTGGACTAACGTCCTACCAAGTTCAAGTCACGCCCAAACGAACCCAGCTCTATCATATTAATCTCTTAAAGAAATGGCTGGGTCCTCTCCCCAAAGATCTTCACGTTGTTAACCCCAAAACTAATAGTGAGACTACTCTACACCAGCTCATAGTCAATCAAGAGCTCACAGAAGAGCAGAAAGGAGCGTTACAGAACACTCTACTGCCATACGCCTCCTTGTTCTCTGCCCTTCCGGGCCATACCTCTATGGCCGAACATGCAATTCACACCCAACCGGGCAAGGTCATCAAACAAAAACCGTATCGGATCCCCGCTGCCCGACGAGAGGCCATAGAAAAAGAAGTCGAAAGCATGCTTGCCTTAGGGGTGATACGACCGTCCCAGAGCGAGTGGTCCTCGCCAATCGTGTTGGTACCAAAACCGGACGGGTCCGTCCGGTTTTGCATTGATTTTAGGGCTGTCAACGCGATTTCCAAGTGCGATTCCTACCCCCTCCCACGTGTGGACGAGCTAATTGAAAGGCTTGGTGATGCACAGTACATCACAACCCTTGACCTCACAAAGGGGTACTGGCAGGTGCCTCTGAAACCCCAAGACCAAGAAAAGACGGCCTTTTCTACACATCTGGCTTATTCGAGTTCACCGTCTTGCCTTTTGGGTTACACGGGGCACCTGCCACGTTTCAACGCCTTATGAACAGAGTACTGTCAGAACACCAAGCCTATTCATCGGCTTATCTGGATGATATCGTCATCTACAGCCCCACATGGGAGTCCCATCTCCACCACTGCCAACAGGTCTTCCAAGCCCTCCGGGTCGCTGGTTTGCATGTCAACGCAAAAAATCGAGAGCGGGTTTCCAGAAAGTCAAGTACCTGGGGTATATCTTAGGAAACGGCCACATCGAACCCCAGGAGGAGAAAGTAAGAGCGATAGCCCAGGCCCCTTTCCCCGCCACAAAAAAAAGTCAGGGCTTTCCTGGGCCTCCTCGGGTATCATCGCCGTTTCATACCCCAATACTCCGAACTGTCCTCACCTCTCACCGATCTCCTAAAGAAGAATGTAAAACCTAAGGACCTCCTTCACCCACCACCTGAAACCCTGCAGGCCTTCCAAAACCTCAAAAGGGCCATCACGACAGGTCCCATTCTCCGGTCCCCTGACTTTTCCAAGCCCTTTTGCTCCAGACCGATGCTTCCGAGAACGGGCTGGGGTCGGTTCTCTCGCAGGTATCTTCTGAGGGGTTGAAACACCCTGTCCTCTTCATTAGCCGCAAGCTGTTCCCCAGGGAGCGAGGTTACCCCATAATTGAGAAAGAGTGTCTTGCTATCAAGTGGGTGGTGGACAAATTAAGGTATTACCTTGAGGGTTCCCATTTCCTCCTGTATATGGATCATGCCCCACTCCTTTGGATGAGCCGGAACAAGGGGAACAACCAGCGGGTCCTTCGCTGGTTCCTGGCCCTTCAACCCTTCTCTTTTGAGGTTCGTCACCGCAGGGGTTCTGAGAACGGGAACGCGGACTTCCTTTCCCGGCTCGCCCTGTTCCCCGATCGTGAACAGGCTGGAGTTAGGGTGTGTGGCGAAGTGCTACCTGCTGACACTTCCTCCTTCGGCTCCTTGACTGATCAGATGCCGCCTTACCTGTCACCCTGTCCCCTCCTCTATTCGCAGACTCCGACTCCTGCTCCTGAGGCGCACTGTCCCTTTAAGGTTCCACTATCCTCGGCTTCTCCGGCCCGATCACGTGACTTGGTCATCTGACCTGTTCCCCTTCAAAGAGGAAGAGACGGAGGGAATGGTGTGTTCGTCACGGACTCCACTACACGGAATACCGGCATCGCGGGGTGGTGAGCGTGAAGTCCAAACCTTCTTCGTGGCGCCAGGACTAGGAGAGCTGCGGACCTATACCGAGGCGGAATCGGAAGCCCAGCAGACCAAAGGAAAGCCGTCCAAGCAGGAGGAAAAGGGGGAGCCGGACCCGTTCCGGCAACACGCTGAAGCCCGCCACGGCCCAGGAGGGTCGTGGCTTCAAAAGGTACGGGGCCAACTGGGGGCCGTGTGGGATACGGGGAAGTCGGGAGGAAAGGACGGGCGGACCGTTATCCAAGTGCAGGCTGGGGCCCATAATTAGAGGCAAAACCTCACAGCACGTAAAGAACTCCTAGGAAGGAAGTAGCGCGCGTCACTGGTGTCGGTCGGGTGCTTGGTCCTTCACTCCCTTACCCTATATTACTTACCATAGAGAAACGCCCCCCTTACAAGGCCTTTTCTTTCCTTTTCCTTAATGAATCACGGAGCGGCGGTGGCTGCCTGGCGGAATCACTCCTTCGTTTAAACGAAGACGGAGAGCCCCTCTGTTGAATCCTACTCTCTGGTGTAAGAGAGTGAAGACTACATCAAGGGACATCTGGTTTTCATGTGTTAAAAGGCCTCCACTTGAGGAACTTACTATTGAAATAAAACTCCTGTTTAGTCCACTATTGCCTGCCTCCCTGTCTCCTTCTCCACTACGCCACACGTGGTGTCAGAAGTGGGATTGCGACTCCTACTACTTTTGTGGAGATGGAAAACCTCATACAACAACTCATACGTGGCCAGGAGAAGTTAGAATGGGCCGTAGAAAAACAAATGACATCCGCCCAGGCAGATAGGGATCTGTTCAAGGACACCATCTCTAACCAAGCAGAACGGTTACAGGAAGTTGCGGATGACCGCCTTCAACTGACCACCCAAATACAAAACCGCGCTGGGACCGGCCCCAATGTTTCCCTGCAAAAATACACAGCGGGGGAAGATCCCGACGCATTTTTACTAAATTTTGAAAGAGCAGTCCGTGCGTCTGGATGGCCAGAGACCAAATGGCCATTCTTTTTGGCGCCTCTCCTTACCGGAGAAGCCCAGGCCGCCTACCAGGTGGCAAACGTGAATGGTCATACCCCATATCAAGAAATAAAAGGAATCATCCTCGACCATCTCGGAATGGACGCAGAGGCCTATCGGGTCAGATTCAGAAAAGAGCGGCGAATACCTACTGACAACCCCAAAACCCTCTACTTTAAGCTTAAGACAGCAGCGGATAAGTGGCTGAAACCCCAAACAAACACCAAGGAGGAAATCATGTCGCTCATTTATTTGGAACAATATATAGAAGCACTGCCTTATCCTATACAATGCTGGCTCAAGCAACATACACGACTAACAGGCGAACAAGCCGTCGAAATGGCGACATCCTTCTACCGAGCACAACCCCGTACATTGTCCTGGGACACTGAAAAAGCTGTACGCCCTTCACCTCATGCTGGCAAATCGGAAAGAAAACCAATGAAACCCAATACCGAACCCTTGAAGTCTCGACAGTACCGTCTGGAACCCGTACCTGTTAGGGGTCCGCAGTGCGGAGACTGGGGCCATATCGCCAGGAACTGTCCCAGAAGAAAATCACCCGAAGAACCGATGGACATAGGTTGCGTTCCTCGATCCATCTTATACACTGAGGAAATGGGACCGAGCTTTTATGTAAGTGTTCTTGTGGGTGGGGTAACTGTAAGAGCCCTGTTAGACTCTGGCTGTAGGCAATCAGTTATTCGCCAATCTTTGGTGCAGCTCCCTTACCCTACCACGGGACAGGAGGTTCCTATCCTGTGTGTGCATGGGGACATTAAGCTCTACCCCTTGGTCTCTCTCCCAATCTCCCTTCCGAGTGTAGTGGCCGTAAAAGCCAAACTCGGGGTTCTCCCCTCTCTTCCCGAAGAGTTAATCCTGGGCCAGGACAACCCCTCCTTCCTGACAATCCTAAAGAACACCCTCCGGGTTAGAGAAACACACACCTCACCACGCTCCTCCCTCCTTACCCAGGCCCCTTGGCTGTCTGATAAAAGCTTTCGCTATACCCAGCTCAACGATCCCACCCTGCAACCAGCATGGGATCACGCCCGACAAACCCCTTCTCCTCAGAAGCCAGTATACCCTTTATTTCGCATACAGAATGAACTTCTCTACAGGGTAGCGAAGGAGGGCGACACACCCCAACTCGTAGTGCCCCAGGCTTTTAGAGAGCAAGTCCTTTTTTTTGCACATTCTCACCTACTAGCTGGTCATAGGGGAGCCCAGAAAACCATAGAGATGCTACTACGTCACTTCCATTGGCCTGGCATATTCGCACACGTCACCGGGTTCTGTCAGGAGTGTGAGATATGCCAAAGGAGAAATTCATACAAACCACCTCCCGTACCATTACAACCTCTTCCCATCATTGGAACTCCTTTCAAGAGAATAGGTATGGACCTTATTGGTCCGCTCCCCCGAACCAAGATGGGTAACTTATATGCGTTAGTGCTAGTGGATTACGCCACACGCTTTCCCGAAGCCTTTCCCCTACGTGCCCCTACCAGTCAGAACATTAGTGACAGACTCCTGGAACTGTTTTCCTGTGTCGGTTTCCCACGTGAGATCCTTACAGATCAGGGGACCCCCTTCGTTTCCAAAATAATGCGAGAAGTCTGTAAATCCCTTGACATCTCGCACACAAAGACGTCAGTGTACCACCCCCAAACAGATGGCCTGTGCGAGCGATATAATTCAACCTTGAAGATGACCTTAAAGAAACTGTTGAGCGTAGAAGGGAAAGACTGAGATAAGCTCCTCCCATTGGCATTATATGTGATCCGAAGCCAGACACAGTCCAGTCTAGGCTGTTCCCCTTTTCAACTCCTCTATGGTAGAGAACCCCGAAGTCTGCTAGAGATAACTAAAGAGTATTGGGAGCAGGAAAAGGAGGAGGAAACAAAGTCCTTTTCGAATACACCCATGACTTACGTACTCGCTTACAGAAATTGAGAGACTTCGCTGACGCGAATCTAGAGAAAGCACAAACCAGGCAGCATATATGTTACAACAAAGGGAATAGATGGCGACACTTGAAAACAGGAGACTGGGTGTTGGTCCTCACACCATCCAGTATCACAAAAATAAGGACAGGATGGCAGGGTCCTTTTTGAATTGTGCAAAAGGTTGGACTAACGTCCTACCAAGTTCAAGTCACGCCCAAACGAACCCAGCTCTATCATATTAATCTCTTAAAGAAATGGCTGGGTCCTCTCCCCAAAGATCTTCACGTTGTTAACCCCAAAACTAATAGTGAGACTACTCTACACCAGCTCATAGTCAATCAAGAGCTCACAGAAGAGCAGAAAGGAGCGTTACAGAACACTCTACTGCCATACGCCTCCTTGTTCTCTGCCCTTCCGGGCCATACCTCTATGGCCGAACATGCAATTCACACCCAACCGGGCAAGGTCATCAAACAAAAACCGTATCGGATCCCCGCTGCCCTGCGAGAGGCCATAGAAAAAGAAGTCGAAAGCATGCTTGCCTTAGGGGTGATACGACCGTCCCAGAGCGAGTGGTCCTCGCCAATCGTGTTGGTACCAAAACCGGACGGGTCCGTCCGGTTTTGCATTGATTTTAGGGCTGTCAACGCGATTTCCAAGTGCGATTCCTACCCCCTCCCACGTGTGGAAGAGCTAATTGAAAGGCTTGGTGATGCACAGTACATCACAACCCTTGACCTCACAAAGGGGTACTGGCAGGTGCCTCTGAAACCCCAAGACCAAGAAAAGACGGCCTTTTCTACACCATCTGGCTTATTCGAGTTCACCGTCTTGCCTTTTGGGTTACACGGGGCACCTGCCACGTTTCAACGCCTTATGAATAGAGTACTGTCAGAACACCAAGCCTATTCATCGGCTTATCTGGATGATATCGTCATCTACAGCCCCACATGGGAGTCCCATCTCCACCACTGCCAACAGGCCTTCCAAGCCCTCAGGGTCGCTGGTTTGCATGTCAACGCAAAAAATCGAGAGCGGGTTTCCAGAAAGTCAAGTACCTGGGGTATATCTTAGGAAACGGCCACATCGAACCCCAGGAGGAGAAAGTAAGAGCGATAGCCCAGGCCCCTTTCCCCGCCACAAAAAAAAAGTCAGGGCTTTCCTGGGCCTCCTCGGGTATTATTGCCGTTTCATACCCCAATACTCCGAACTGTCCTCACCTCTCACCGATCTCCTAAAGAAGAATGTAAAACCTAAGGACCTCCTTCACCCACCACCTGAAACCCTGCAGGCCTTCCAAAACCTCAAAAGGGCCATCACGACAGGTCCCATTCTCCGGTCCCCTGACTTTTCCAAGCCCTTTTTGCTCCAGACCGATGCTTCCGAGAACGGGCTGGGGGCGGTTCTCTCGCAGGTATCTTCTGAGGGGTTGAAACACCCTGTCCTCTTCATTAGCCGCAAGCTGTTCCCCAGGGAGCGAGGTTACCCCATCATTGAGAAAGAGTGTCTTGCTATCAAGTGGGTGGTGGACAAATTAAGGTATTACCTTGAGGGTTCCCATTTCCTCCTGTATATGGATCATGCCCCACTCCTTTGGATGAGCCGGAACAAGGGGAACAACCAGCGGGTCCTTCGCTGGTTCCTGGCCCTTCAACCCTTCTCTTTTGAGGTTCGTCACCGCAGGGGTTCTGAGAACGGGAACGCAGACTTCCTTTCCCGGCTCGCCCTGTTCCCCGATCGTGAACAGGCTGGAGTGAGGGTGTGCGGCGAAGTGCTACCTGCTGACACTTCCTCCTTCGGCTCCTTGACTGATCAGATGCCGCCTTACCTGTCACCCTGTCCCCTCCTCTATTCGCAGACTCCGACTCCTGCTCCTGAGGCACACTGTCCCTTTAAGGTTCCACTATCCTCGGCTTCTCCGGCCGATCACGTGACTTGGTCATCTGACCTGTTCCCCTTCAAAGAGGAAGAGACGGAGGGAATGGTGTGTTCGTCACGGACTCCACTACACGGAAACCGGCATCGCGGGGTGGTGAGCGTGAAGTCCAAACCTTCTTCGTGGCGCCAGGACTAGGAGAGCTGCGGACCTATACCGAGGCGGAATCGGAAGCCCAGCAGACCAAAGGAAAGCCGTCCAAGCAGGAGGAAAAGGGGGAGCCGGACCCGTTCCAGCAACACGCTGAAGCCCGCCACGGCCCAGGAGGATCGTGGCTTCAAAAGGTACGGGGCCAACTGGGGGCCGTGTGGGATAAGGGGAAGTCGGGAGGAAAGGACGGGTGGACCGTTATCCAAGTGCAGGCTGGGGGCCATAATTAGAGGCAAAACCTCACAGCACGTAAAGAACTCCTAGGAAGGAAGTAGCGCGCGTCACTGGTGTCGGTCGGGTGCTTGGTCCTTCACTCCCTTACCCTATATTACTTACCATAGAGAAACGTCCCCCTTACAAGGCCTTTTCTTTCCTTTTCCTTAATGAATCACGGAGCGGCGGTGGCTGCCTGGTGGAATCACTCCTTCGTTTAAACGAAGACTGAGAGCCCCTCTGTTGAATCCTACTCTCTGGTGTAAGAGAGTGAAGACTACATCAAGGGACATCTGGTTTTCATGTGTTAAAAGGCCTCCACTTGAGGAACTTACTATTGAAATAAAACTCCTGTTTAGTCTACTATTGCCTGCCTCCCTGTCTCCTTCTCCACTACGCCACACGTGGTGTCAGAAGTGGGATTGCGACTCCTACTACTTTTGTGGAGATGGAAAACCTCATACAACAACTCATACGTGGCCAGGAGAAGTTAGAATGGGCCGTAGAAAAACAAATGACATCCGCCCAGGCAGATAGGGATCTGTTCAAGGACACCATCTCTAACCAAGCAGAACGGTTACAGGAAGTTGCGGATGACCGCCTTCAACTGACCACCCAAATACAAAACCGCGCTGGGACCGGCCCCAATGTTTCCCTGCAAAAATACACAGCGAGGGAAGATCCCGACGCATTTTTACTAAATTTTGAAAGAGCAGTCCGTGCGTCTGGATGGCCAGAGGCCAAATGGCCATTCTTTTTGGCGCCTCTCCTTACCGGAGAAGCCCAGGCCGCCTACCAGGTGGCTAACGCGAATGGTCATACCCCATATCAAGAAATAAAAGGAATCATCCTCGACCATCTCGGAATGGACGCAGAGGCCTATCGGGTCAGATTCAGAAAAGAGCGGGGAATACCTACTGACAACCCCAAAACCCTCTACTTTAAGCTTAAGACAGCAGCGGATAAGTGGCTGAAACCCCAAACAAACACCAAGGAGGAAATCATGTCGCTCATTTATTTGGAACAATATATAGAAGCACTGCCTTATCCTATACAATGCTGGCTCAAGCAACATACACGACTAACAGGCGAACAAGCCGTCGAAATGGCGACATCCTTCTACCGAGCACAACCCCGTACATTGTCCTGGGACACTGAAAAAGCTGTACGCCCTTCACCTCATGCTGGCAAATCGGAAAGAAAACCAATGAAACACAATACCGAACCCTTGAAGTATCGACAGTACCGTCTGGAACCCGTACCTGTTAGGGGTCCGCAGTGCGGAGACTGGGGCCATATCGCCAGGAACTGTCCCAGAAGAAAATCACCTGAAGAACCGATGGACATAGGTTGCGTTCCTCGATCCATCTTATACACTGAGGAAATGGGACCGAGCTTTTATGTAAGTGTTCTTGTGGGTGGGGTAACTGTAAGAGCCCTGTTAGACTCTGGCTGTAGACAATCAGTTATTCGCCAATCTTTGGTGCAGCTCCCTTACCCTACCACGGGACAGGAGGTTCCTATCCGGTGTGTGCATGGGGACGTGACTTGGTCATCTGACCTGTTCCCCTTCAAAGAGGAAGAGACGGAGGGAATGGTGTGTTCGTCACGGACTCGACTACACGGAATACCGGCATCGCGGGGTGGTGAGCGTGAAGTCCAAACCTTCTTCGTGGCGCCAGGACTAGGAGAGCTGCGGACCTATACCGAGGCGGAATCGGAAGCCCAGCAGACCGAAGGAAAGCCGTCCAAGAAGGAGGAAAAGGGGGAGCCGGACCCGTTCCGGCAACATGCTGAAGCCCGCCACGGCCCAGGAGGGTCATGGCTTCAAAAGGTACGGGGCCAACTGGGGGCCGTGTGGGATAAGGGGAAGTCGGAGGAAAGGACGGGCGGACCGTTATCCAAGTGCAGGCTGGGGCCCATAATTAGAGGCAAAACCTCACAACACGTAAAGAACTCCTAGGAAGGAAGTAGCGCGCGTCACTGGTGTCGGTCGGGTGCTTGGTCCTTCACTCCCTTTCCCTATATTACTTACCATAGAGAAACGTCCCCCTTACAAGGCCTTTTCTTTTCTTTTCCTTAATGAATCACGGAGCGGCGGTGGCTGCCTGGCGGAATCACTCCTTCGTTTAAACGGAAGACGGAGAGCCCCTCTGTTGAATCCTACTCTCTGGTGTAAGAGAGTGAAGACTACATCAAGGGACATCTGGTTTTCATGTGTTACAAGGCCTCCACTTGAGGAACTTACTATTGAAATAAAACTCCTGTTTAGTCCACTATTGCCTGCCTCCCTGTCTCCTTCTCCACTACGCCACAGTCTCACTTAAACATCAATGTGGGGCTGTGGGGTGTGTCAGTAAGACTAATTGAGATGACAACGGAC
The DNA here is from genome assembly GCA_963921515.1 of Calotriton arnoldi. NCBI lineage: Eukaryota > Metazoa > Chordata > Amphibia > Caudata > Salamandridae > Calotriton > Calotriton arnoldi. Next base: position 3,302,947 of record CAWUFW010000277.1, read on the forward strand.
TATGACTACAAAACATGTCTTTATTGTGCTAGTTGGTGTCTCTCCCAGGGCAATGGTTATGATAATGTAATGAATGCAATGCTGCTCTTTTTGCCTCTGTTTTTAATCAAATGTAATGTAGTCTTTTTTACTTGTGCTTTTATGGCCATTTTCGGCCGAAATAAGGTTTTTGATGATGATGATGATATATTGATAGAGGTATAGGGTGAGAAATAGAGTAGTGCATTGGAAAGAGTAGTAGAAAGAGGTTTGAGATGAGTCAGAGAGTTGAGGTAGAGGATATATTGAGAGCGGTATAGGGTGAGAAATAGGGAAGTGCATTGGATATGCTGAATTCGAAAAAAGTAATAAATATATAGATCCAAAAGTACATGGAAGGTATATAGATGCATAAAGGAAGGTAGTATATGTAGATTAAAGATGCATTAAATAAACTCCGGCTTTCATGTGTTGTACTTAAAATTAATTTTATTTAATTATATATATATATATATTGTAATTCAATAGTGAAGCAATTGTAGATAAATAGTTATGATAAAAAATTTACTTATTTATGTAGACACTTATATACATGTTGAAAACATAGAATAATGTAACTATCAGTAATATATGATTGTGGCGTTTGAAAACAAGAGATTATTTTCTTTGGAAATAATATTACTCTTGTGATTGAAGCCTGAAACAAGGGCGCTCCGTATGCTAAACCCTTCAAATACCAGGTGAATTGACGCTACTAAAGATTTTGTAACTCTGGCGAGGAGTGCGCAGATGTTACTCTGCTGGTGTTTCTCTTCCATAGGATGAACTGAAGCTCTGTCAGTGCTTAAATTGGAAAAGAATGAGTATCGGGGCCCATAGCGTTGGCCAGAAGCCCATGCCCGGCGCTATCGATGGTTGGAGTGCCGAATACCAAGGCTGAAGCATAGTCTTGTTTTACCTCATGCCTCTTTAATTCGCCACCAAAGTCTCCCTGTCTCTACAGCTCACGCTTGCAGGTTCCTGCTTTCTGCCTTTGTGATGGTTTTTCCTTGCTCTTCCTCATTTTTCCTCATTGTTTGCCTTTCACTCTCTTGCTCTGGGTGAAAGTTTGATGAGGAAAACTAAGTGCACCAAAAATGAGTGCCGGTGGGCTCTGCCTGCAACGGCGGCTCAACACAAGGACTGACCTGAATTTCACTCAGCTTGCTGTTGCTGTGTGAAGTGACACGCTGAGATACAGAGAATCAATCATGGCATCCCCAGTGCCCGATAAGCACCCTCTCTTGTGCATACAAAGACTCACCATTAAACAAAGATGTTTTTGTACTTACCACTCAGACAAACCCCACCCTTGCACACAACAGTTAATCTTTCTTAAAACAAGTCTTCATTACACTCACAGAGCCACACAAACACACACACACATGCACGCACACAAAGAAACAATAATTCATTATACATAACCTACCACGTGCACAACACACCTTCCGACCATCACCAAAGGTGTTATCGCCCCTCATAACAGTGGACTCCGAAGATCGTCCATTGCCAGATATGTGCAAGGGACATCAGCGAACCGATCAGCGCCCTCACCTCTGCCACAGCGGACCACAGGAAGGAGAACGTTGCCACCATGCGCCTGACCACCCAGCACAAAGACATCGCCTGGATGGCCATCTAAGGAGGACTGCCAGTGAGAGCCTTCATGCACGCAAGAGGACTCAACCGATACAAGTCCTGCCCAAGAGGGTGCACCTCGGACGAAACAACCTACCATCTCTTCTGGGAGTGCCCGTACGCACAGGACCTGCTGAAGGCCCTAGGCACGGAGCTCAGGGCCTGGATACCTACATCATGCATCACCGCGGACTCAGTGATGTATGGCCTGTTCCCAGGGACACATGCACTAGGGGACCTCCAAGACTGGTAGAGGCTCCTGTGCTGTTGCACACAGGAGGATTGGGCACCATTTGGGGGTTGAACGTAAGGTCATCAATGACGTTCATCAATGATGACATCTGTGATGCCATCAATGATGTCATTTAGCATGCCATGAATGATGTAATATGTGAGGTAATTAGTAGTGCAGTGATTGGGTGTGGGGCCTGGCTGGAGGCTACTCCCTGTACCCACCTTTCCACATGGCTGAAAGCCATGTGCAGCGAGGGTTTGGATGCCCAAGCCGGGATTGGCCACAAAGGTACTGCCAAAGGCACCTCATGCAAAGAGTGGGGTTGGGTGTTAGTGGGGGTGACCGCAGGGTCATCAATGATGCCACTAATTATGTCATTTAATATGTGAGGTCATACGCAGTGCATGTCATGGGCGCAAATTATAAGTATCTTAGTGAAAGGAAATGCCTCAGTTTGTATGGTCACCCAAGGTTTTTTTGACTGATGCTGATTTTTTCGACTCTGAGAGTGCAATGAGGCCTGCCAAACAGACCTCTGTGCCAGTGTCTTGACCCTAAAACATGTATGTCGAATTGGCACACAGCTAATTGGCCAACCGTAACTTAGTTGTAAATCCCTAGCATATGGTACCCAAGGTACCCTGGGCATTTAAGTTAGATGTCACCCCGTGGATTGCTGTACTAGTTGTGCTACTCTGAGGTTGACATGAGTAAAGCGAGTCCTCCAGTCCGCCATTGCAGACCGGAAGAACAGTTTTAAAACTGCTAGCCCGGCTGTGCCATTTAAACCAAAGGCAAAGCCAAGTCAGCCTCGGCACTATGCGTAAGTCACCCCTATGGCAGGCCTATCCAGCCCTAAAGGCAGGGTGCAGCATATTGCATGGGCAGAACATGTATTTGACATGTTTTTGACAATAAAAACGTGAAACTGGAATTTTACCATAAACCGTCTTGGTCTCCCAAATGATGAGTACAGAGTTTCACGCTGACCCCTCAGATGTGCTAACTCTGGAAAGATGCGACCAAAGTGGATACTCTGAGGTAACAAACAACTCATTATATTAAGCCCGATTTGATTCTCAAGTTGAAATTAATGTAGTAAGTTATGGTAAGCAACTTTTACAAAGTTGCCACTTTGCAGCTTTTATTCCCCTGCCCCCTTATCGATTCCACATGGGGTTCTCAGGGGCGTAGCTTGGTCAGTAAGATTGGGGGGGTCTGAGCTTAAGATTTCCCAACAATCACGCTGACACATAATGTTAAAATACATCATGCGACAAGCAGGGCGCACAAGAGGGTCTTAAGGAGCAGCAGAAAGGGAGAGGAATGCGGATTGGTGGGGGTACTAAGTGAGAGAAAATACATTATTTTGTGAAATAACCAACATTGTTGAAGTCTTTCCAAGCAGAGAGAGGGAAAAAGTGTGTGGGCGTATTTGTGTGTGTGAAAATTCCTGGTGAAATACGATATACACCTCACCATACCCGACTGAAAGCACCTGTATCCAACTATTTATCACAAAATACATTTACTAAGGAGGTGTAACACCCCCCCCCCCCCCGAAGCTACGCCCCTGGGGCTTCTACCTCTGAGTCAGTTTTCTGCCCTCCTGGGGAGATATGCTAATGACTCAGAGAAAAATATACAATAGGGGACTGCACTTGGAGGAGGTGTTATCTCCTTACGGGAGAAAGCGAAACGGGTGTTGGCTCAAAAGGCGAGCTTTAAAGGAGAAGCCACCTTTGAAGGGTAAATGGGAAACATTTGGGGGAGGGGCTACTCTATTGTTTAGGCAGACAGGCTGTCAGTGGGGAGAGAAGAAGGGAAACCAGTTGTCAAACCAATTTTCCAGGGGTGTGTAGCCCCCTTGGTAGCCACACCTCTGGGTTGGGCTAGGGAGCTCAGGATGCCAAGAGAAGGGTCTCGCCATGTTGAAAGTGGGCAGAAAGGTGCATCTTGGGATAGCCAGAAGCCACACTTCACAGAAAGTGATCATCAGGTGGGATGAAACCTGGTAGCCTAATGGATACCAACTGCATCCTATCCTGTGGGCATTTTCTGGGTATGAAAGGAGCACCCCTGGCACTCTGAACACAGATCTCAATTGGATTGGAAGAAGGAGCGAAGAAGGACTGCCCTGTTGCACCAAGTTCCCAGCAAAGAAAAGTTATACCGACGTGGACTGCATCTGCTGCACCTGGTGGCTAGCAAAGAGAGGGACTGTCCCTGCTGTGATCTTGCTCGTGGAGAAGTTCCCTCCAAAGCCCAGACAAAGCCAAAAGACTCCAAGGGTCAGCTGACTGACCTCCTGCTCCCAGCACAGTGACACAACAGCAAAAGAAGTCTGCTAATGGTGAGTGGTAGCCCAGATCCCCAGATCGTTGCTCCTCGCCATCGTGCAGCACCAGGGACTAGGACCCGATGCTCAGAAGTTACACCCAAGTCTGTTGGACCTGGGAGTCATCGCAGTGCAGCTTGGTGGCCCAGAAGACAAGCTACAGCCCAAAGAAGGATTTGGCTGTGACCATGACACTGGACGACTAGTAGTCCAGTGGCAACGAGGCTTCACCCAGACCAGAGAGGACCTTGTGTCATGTCGAATCCTCTGTCCAGTACCCCCCTCATCAACTTTGTGGACCGAGAAGTCCCTGCAGGAAGATCGCTGTTGACTGCGTCACATCCACAGCATCCTTGAGCATCTTCAAGCTTCCTGTATCCTCAGCTTCAGGACCACTTCCATAGGAATCCATTGGATGAGGAAAAAAGTGACTGGAACTGCTGAAAGACTGCTTCTTCTGAGGAAGTTACTGTTTCTGAGGGCCTTGATGGTCCCCGGAACTGGCTCCCTACTGGAGTTGGTCACCGAAAGTAACTCTAAGCGACTGCATTACAACTAGTCAAAAAGTTTCAGTGTCTAATTAATTGAATTTGTCAGTGCTTGTGTTTGAGGTGAGTGAAATGTTTGGATTTACTATAACTGTAGGAAGCTGACTTTTTATGTAGTGTACCAATGTAGGGGAACACCATGTAAAAAGTTCAGACAACCCTTATTATTTTATAGGGGCTTACTTTAATAATCCCAAGTGCTCTATTAGTGGTAGTGTGGTTGAGCAGTTTAGGCTTATCAGAGAGGAGTGTTGAGCATTTGTTGTACAGAGTCAATAAATGAGACACACACTCAAAAGAAATCTGAGACTAATTTAGAAAAATAATGTAGACTTTTATATAGTTTTAGACACCAAGATCTTCTGGATCAGATAAGTACTTTAAGTGTTATTGCTTTTACATAGAAAACAGTAAAATGAGACACGAGCCTCGAACGCGGTAATGTTATCCCATGGAAGGAAAATAAATGTACTGCAGACATATACATGCAAGCGGTTGTGGAAGGAGCGCTTAAGGACTTAAGGTGCTTGGGGCCCAAGGTCCAAAGTACCCCAGCAGTTCGGGTTTACCTGCCCTGGTGTGTCCGGGTGCAGATGTGCTGGCCGTGATGGTAGCCTCAGGTGCGGTTAAAGTTTAAAGGGACCTGTCAAAACAACATAGGCTGCAAAGGAGGGCTTGGGATCATGTCAGGCAGAACCCAATGGGGGCTCGGCTCAGGAGGTTCTCTGGAGCAAGGGGACGCAGTTGGTTTCCGTGAACCTGGGCTGTGGGGCTCGGTTGCAGAGGTGGTTTGCCGGCAGGCCACTTGTGTTGGAGTCTCTCACGTTTCTTGTGTGGACCTGGAGAGGGAAAGAAAACAAGTTAGCAGGGCCCCTCTCGGAGTAGGCCTTATTGGTCCTAAAGTCCCTCAATGGCAGGTCAGCTTTGACGGCTGTAGTGTCCGGGATGGACACTAAACAAGCCTTTGCTGCGGCAAATGCACCAGTACCCAGAGTATTGGTGTAGGGAGGCTCGTGGAGGGTTTAGCGTCTCAAAACTCACTTGAGAGACAGAGCTGACCTCTCAGAATCACAGTGATCTTCTCCTGGTGAGATGCTTCCACGGTGGGCCAGATGGCCAGTGCGGTCGGTGCCTGGAGATGCAGGGGAGTGGCTCCTCCACACCAAAAGAGATACTCTGTAGTTGGCAAAGCACTGGACAGTCCTCTCAAGACTTAGGAGGATGCACAGCTTTTGGATGAGCCAGGTCAGTGCAATTGTTGAGGTTACAGCAGCAAGGTAGGGGTTTGGCACCAAGGGTAAGTCCTCAGTTCTCGCGGTGACTGCTCTTCCTTGTCCTTCTTCTGTTCCCAGGTAGATAAATCTGTTTTCCAGGTGTCGGAAGGACTCTGAATTTAGGGGAGAGTAGGGTATTAGCCAATGGGCTACTTATCCCTGGGATGACTTCAAACCCTCTATGACCACTTCCTGTGGAGAGTGGGCATAATCCAGACCCAGAGTTCCTATTTTTACCAAATCCAAAAGGGCGAGACCCTTTCTTGGCTGTCCACTTCAGATGGCCAACTTAGGGGTGTGCCTAGTCTGAAAGTGCAACACGCCTACTCACTATCAAATTTCTCACCTGCTCTGGTGCCAAAAGGGCCCCAGGGCAGGAGAAGGCGTTCCCCAGGTCTGGGGGAAAGCCGTTGTCACATATCAAAGGCAGTAGAGGCTTTGAAGCCTCTAGCCTTGATATGCTAAATCACTAGCCATCCTGCTAGAGGAGATGTTACCACCGTCCTCTGGAGCAGGATTTGTTTCTGGTCACTGATAGCACGGGCGTTCACCTACAGGCGATCAGAAATGTGTTTATGGTGGCAGACTGGACGATACCAGTCAGCCAACACACTAGAAAACTAGTAGGTTTTCAGGGGCCCCTCTAAGGTGCCCTCTGGGTGCATGTCACAATAAATCCGATACTGGCATCAGTATAGATTTAGTGAGACAAGGTGTTTTATACCAAGCACCATTATTTTCAGTAAAGCCATTATGTAGCTGGGTAACTCGTAATGACAAGTGGCTAGTACATATACTTAAGGGAGCTTCCTGATCACTTGCAATGTCTTAGTAACGGAACTAGACATCACAGGGGCATATCTGCTCATGCAGATGTGCCCCCGCATGCATTATAATGAACCCTGCATTAGGGCTCTGAGGCCTGCTGTAGGGGTGACTTACATATAAGACATACAGTGTACCTGGGCATTTCACATAGGGAGGGTGCAATGTCATGTTTTCAGAAGGGCTTGCACCCTTTCACGCATTCTGCAATGGCAGTCTGCATGCAGTCTTTGTGTGGGTCCCTTTGGGTGGCATAATACATCCTGCAGTCCATAGGGACCCTCTTTAGTGCCCATGCCCTGGGTGTCATAGGTACCCTTTACCAGGGACCTACAGGGGTCTTAAAGTCCAGGCCAAGTGGGGTACAATTGATCATGTTGCAGTTTTTAGGAAAAGAGCACTGGCACTGGGGTCTGTCAGGGACCCAGTGCACATCCAGTCAAGAACATCAGTACCAGTGGGCAAAAATGGGGGGTAACTATGTAAAACAAGCATTGGCATAGCGAATAGGTCTCGCCTTTGGGACCTTATAAGTGTTTAGCCATGCAACAGTTGATGTTGTTGCACCAAGGATATTGTGCTGCATAACTAAATACTTATAAGGTCCCAAAAGCGAGACCTATTGGCTATGCCAATGCTTGTTTTTAATTAGGGTCCCCCTGTTTCTTTAAAGAGAAAGGTAGGACCAGAAAACTAGTTTGCTACTGAAACTTCTAACAGCCGCATAAAAAGCAAGTAAGTAAAAACATTAGTCCTTAAATATAATGCATGAAAAAGCCTTAACTTAGAACCAGGAATTAAATGTAAGTCACCCCTCCTCCCAAATTCTTGTACCATTGCAGCAATAAATCATGCTGTAAGGAGAGTTAAGGAATTATGTGTCCTCCAAAGGCAAAACAGCAGGCCGTCTGAACTGCCAAATGCAAAAGAAAAATGCTTCTATTTTCTGCATGTGAGGAAAAACGGCCCTCAACCACCATGTTTTACAATAGAAAAAAACAAATGTGAGACTGTCTCACTTAAAGAAAAATGTTAATGAAGAAAAAGGATTGCTGGTAACAATTATACTCTAGTGTTAAAATAAAATTCAACATTTATAGTTCAATTTTTTCATAGGCATAAATTTAAACAGCTTACATTTGTAATCATTTTCCACTTTTCGCGTTAACTATCCTGAGACAGGTCATTTAAACGTGAAGTCTGTGTCCCTTTCAGAATGAAAAATGAGAAAAGGAAACATGCATGGCTTGCTGGAAAGGTGGGAGACGCTTCTCCTGTCTGCCTAACATGTTACAAGCTCTGAACTTTCTACTTAACAGGCAGGGCACGAAGGAGTTAATGCCGAAGAGGAAGACTGTGAACTTAGGTATTAGCTGCCTCCCACTTCCTAAAGCCCCTCTCTCCTCCCTTAAAAATGAAAGAATAAAATCTGTTCACATCACCGAAATTGCACCGGGTCAACAGTCCAGTTTAGATTGTGTTTCAAGCGCAGCCCGTTGTCAAAAACAGAACATAATGATCAACTAAGAAGCACATCACATGACAAATTCGACAGGTAACAAATGAGAGCCAAGCGTGAACTCACAGCAGCATCGTGGGCACGCAGCAACACCACTGCCCTCCATTGCGTTTCACTTAGACTGTGTAATCAGCAAGCCAGAAGTCACCCGTGAAGGCAGTGAACCGGCGCGAGCTGTAAACACTGCTCTGCCTCGTGCGCACCAGCCCCCTGCAGCTGCAAACGTGAAACAAGGGAGGAATGCAGCTGCCAAAATGCGCGCCGCTGCTCGCTCCCGACACCAAAACGCTATGGGAGTGAACATTTTGAGAATAGGTGGGACATGCACCCGCCTCTGGCCATTTGCGTGCTTTAATTATTGAAAGCCACACACAAAGGCCAATGGAATCTGTCGGAGTTGCCAAACAGACACGGAAAACTTGCGGGGAAGTTTGGAGTGATTACATGAAGCCTCCCAAAGAGCTGCGCTAGGCTCGACCTAAAAAAGGGCACTTTCCTACACCCCCCCCAAACAAAAGAGAATGAGACCAACCTTTCCCAAGAGAGTCTTCATTGTCTATGTGGATGAACCTAGACTGGCATAGTCAGTCCCAGGTCCTTGTTCCACTGTAAAGTCCATCCCTATAAGGAAATGGACCACCTCAACAGTTTAGGATTTTCCCCTTTCATTTGCATCAACCATCTGAGAGGCCTGTGGTCAGGTTGAACAAGGAAGTGAGCCCCAAACAGGTATGGTCTTAGCTTCTTTAGTGACCAAACCAGAGCAAAGACTTCCCTCTCAATGTCACTCCAACGCTATTCTCTGGGGAGTAACCATCTGCTAATAAAAGCAACAGACTGGTCCTGGCCATCATCGTTGGTCTGGGGTAGAACCGCCCCTATCCCATGCTCAGAGGCATCTGTCTGCACAATGAACTGCTTTGTATAATCTGGAGCTTTTAGAATGGGTGCTGAGCACGTTGCTTTCTTCAGAGTGTCAAAAGCCTTTTGACCGCTCATTGTCCAGTTTACATTCTTTGGTTGCTTTTTGGAGGTTCATTCAGTGAGGGGGGCCACAATAGTACCATACCCCTTCACAAACCTCCTGTAGTACCCAGTCAAGCCAAGGAATATCCTGACTTGAGTCTGGGTTGTGGAGCCTCCCAGTCCAGAATAGTCTGGATCTTGGGCTTTAAGGTTTGAACTTGGCCTCCACCAACAAGGTGGCCCAAGTATACAACTGAGTCATGCCCTATTTGGCACTCGCTTGCCTTGATAGTGAGTCCTGCCTTCCACAGGGCCTCAAGAACATTTCCAAGGTGGATCAGGTGATCCTGCCGAGTAGAGCTATAGACAGCAATGTCATCAAGATATGCTGCACTAAAAGACTCCAGCCCAGCCAGGGCTTTGTTCACCAGCCTTTAAAAGGTTGCAGGGGCATTCTTTAAACCAAAGGGCATTGCATTACAGTAAACCGATAATGCCCATCTGGGGTGGAGAATGCTGATTTCTCTTTGGCTCCTGGGGTGAGTCCAATTTGCCAATACCCTGATGTCAAATCAACAGTACTGAGAAACTTGGCTGCACCCAACCTGTCAATTAGTTCATCTGTTCTTGGATTAGGGTGAGCATCAGTTCTGGTGACTGCATTGAGACCCATGTAGTCCGCACAAACCCTCAGCTCTGGTTTACCTCCCTTGAAATGAGGTTTGGAAACTAAGACCACTGGACTGGTCCACCGACTCTCAGAGGGTTAAATCACCCCTAACTCCAGCATCTTGCCGACTTCAGCTCTGATGCTTTCTTTATCTTGATCAGACTGCCGGTAAATTTTGTTTTTGGCAGTTAGGCTTTCCCCAGTGTCCACCAGGTTGTCTGACCAGGGGTTAACGAAAAGAGCTCAGCATTCTGCCTTCAGGCCTGCCTGCAGTCAGTTTGCTGTTGGGCAGTGAGGGTGTCTGAAAAGACAACTCCCTCAACAGACCCATCTTTAGGGTTATTAGAGAGGAGGTCAGGGAGAAGTTCACTCCCTTCATCCTGATCTTCATCAGTGACCATGAGCATGGACACATCAGCTCTGTCATAAAAGGGTTTAAGGTGGTTCAAATGGATGACCCTGTAAGGGCTCCTGGAAGTGCCAAGGTCCACCACGTAGGTGACCTCCCCTTTTCTTTCAAGGATAGGGTAGGATCCACTCCATTTGTCCTGGAGATCCATAGGTGCCACTCACTTCTAAACCCATACCTTTTTCTCTGGCTGAAACTCAACCAGTGCAGCCTTTTGGTCAAACCATTGCTTCTGAAGCTTGTGGGACACTTTCTCCATGTATTCAGCCATCCTTGAATGAAGGCCAAGTACATAGTCTACTGTGTCCAGTTTGGGTTGTTTGAGAGGCTTCTCCCAGCTTTCTTTTACCAGACTCAGTGGACCTGTGACATGATGGCCAAACAGTAGCTCAAAGGGACTAAAGTCCACTCCTTTCTGTGGCACCTCTCTGTAGGCAAAAAGCAGGCATGGCACCAGGACATCCCATCTCCTTCTGAGTTTTTCAGGGAGTCCCAGGATCATACCTTTGATGGTCTTGTTAAACCTTTCAACAAGGCCATTGGTTTGTGAGTGACATGGGGTGGTGAACTTGTATTTCACCCCACATTCAGCCCACATGGCTTTTAGGGAAGCAGACATAGAAATTACTACCTATGTCTATAACCACCTCCTTAGGGACCCCATCTCTTGTCAAAATACTTAAGACGGCCCTGGCAACTGCAGGAGCAGTGACAGTCCTAAGGGAGTAACAGTCCTAAGGGGAATTTCCTCTGGATACTTGCTGGCATGATCCACTACCACCGCAATAAATCTGTTTACTGATGCTGTTTGAGGGTCAAGGGGACCAACAATGTCAATCCCTATCCTTTCAAAGTGAACCCCAAACACTGGAAGTGGAATTAAGGGGTCCTTTGGTTTGCTACCTGTCTTGCCACTGGCTTGACAGGTAACACAGGAGTTACAAAACTCCTTTACTTTCTGGGACACACTGGGCCAGTAGAAGTGGGCAACCAACCTACTCCATGTTTTTGTCTGGTATGCCCATCTAGGGGGATGTCATAGGCCAACATGAATAAGAATGCTCTATACTGCTGAGGCACTACCACTCTCCTAGTGGCACCAGGTTTGGGATTTCTGACCTCAGTGTCCTTCCTCTCAGTAGGTCCTGTGGGAACCACAGACTTGCTGTCTCAGGCTCTCAAGTGTGGGACAGGATTTTTGTCCCTGGCAAATATCTTCCCCAGGGAGCCCCCCTGGTCCTAGGAGCTCTGCCATTTAAGGACCAAGCTCCTGAGGCTCAGTTCCCTCAAGGGCTGACAGGTCTTCTCCCTGAGGAGAGGGGACCTGAGCTTGTATCCCTTCAGAAGTTGGTTTCTCAGCTTTTTGCCTTTTCTCTTGGAGGCCTGGGCCATTATTCCATGCTCCGCTACCTCTTTTTCACCCTGGGCTTTGCTTTGTGCTCTTGTTTGTACACACACCCGTTAAGGTATTCCAGCATGGCTGCATGGGTTCTCATCTTTAACTCAGCCCATGCTGAGGTCTCCAGATCATTACCTAGCGACATTCTACTGGAATTGCACAGGAGACGACCACCTTCTTTTGGCCAGTAACCCCTCCCCATTCCAAGGTCACCAAAGCCATTGGATGAGCTTTGATAATGTTATCAGCATTGATAACTGGATATGTCTGACCAGTTAAGTAATGTTCTGAGGATATCAGTTATTCAGTCACCATGGTGACACTTGCACCTGTATCTCCCAGTGCTTGTACTTCAACCCCATTGATATGTGGCTTTTGTCTGTATTTCTCCAGATTACTTATCTAGACAGCCAGGGTAGCCATATCTACCCCTCCCTCTGAGATTAAGCTAGCTTCAGTGTGCTCTCTGATTTGGTCAGGGCACAGCAGGGATCCCATTTAGAGACTAGCAACCCCTGTGGGTGCTGGGCTAGTGGTAACCCTTTTGGGGCATGAAGAGTCCCCAGTTAGGTGTCCATTCTGCTTACACAGATGACCACATGTCTTCTTGGGAACCCAGTTTTTACCCTGGTACCCACCACCGGATTGGAAAGTGTCTCTGGTCCCACCCTCCTGAACAGGTTTTTGGGGGCCTTTAGAATACTCTTTGGGTTTTCCCCCTTTTTGGCCCATCCCTTTCCCTTAGGGGGAGCAGTAACCCCTTTCTTTTGGTCACCCCCACCATGGGTCTTTCTTGACACCCTTGTTTTGACTCAGTGGTCAACCTTCTTCCCCAGTTCTTGGGGAGAGGCTAACCCTAAGTCCACTAGGTACTGGTACAGTTTCTCAGATGTACAATTACTTAACAGGTGCTCCTTCATTATCAAATTATAGAGCCCTTCATAATCTTGCACCTTACTGCCTTTTAACCAGCCTCCTGGTGTTTTGACTGAGAAATCAACGAAATATACCCAGGACTGACTCAAGGCTTTGTGAGTCTCCCTGAACTTAATCCTGTACTCTTCAGTGGTGAGTCCAAAGCCCTCAATCAGGATATCCTATATGAGGTCATAGGACTCAGCATTTTCCTCATCCAGTGTCAGGAGTCTATCCCTGCACTTTCCTGAGAATAACTCCCACAGTAGACAGCCCCAGTGTCTCTGGTGTAACTTTCTCATTTCACAAGCCCTCTCAAAGGCTGTAAACCACTTTGTGATATCATCACCCTCAACATATTTGGGGATTGTGGGATCAAAAATGTCCTCGCTTTCCCGATTTATTTTGTTGCTGCTATCACACATGGGTGCTAGACCCATCTCAGCCCTCTCTCTTTCTATAGCCAGGATTTTGGCATCAAGGGCTGCTCTTCTGGCTGGTCTCGCAAGGAATACTTATTCTTCCATTTGTTCTTCTTCCTGTCCTGAGTTGCCTGACCGACCCCCAGTAGGGGAAGGCAAGTGAGGTACAGTTTTAGGATAGATGTGAGGAGGTAACTCATCACCATCTCTAGTTAGGTTAGGGGGACAATCTCCTGGAGTACTGTCCCCATTTTCATGGTCACTGTCAACCTCCTCAAAGGAGACATGAGCACTTGCTGCTTGGGCTACATCAAACCCTGCCAGGGCCTTGCTTTTGCAGGGTTTGAGCCATTTTTGATTTTGCTGGCTGTACAGAGGTTCCTTAACTGCTTCATACTAAGATGCAAATAAGGGGTCAGGTAGAGTTCCTGGACTATCTCATCTGTGCCAGACACTTTAGTACAGTTAGGACATTTTGAGAAAATCGACAAAAAGTCTAAAATATTTTTTAAGGCCTAACTGACTAGTACACTTTTTGAATTTATAATGCAATGGACTGGGGACTTAACACAAGGCCCTAACCGTTCAAATTAGAAAATTGGAAAAAATAGAAAGTCGAAAAATGTGCAAACATATTTTTAACTAAAGTCAATTGTGGATTTCTTCGTGGAATCACCAGTTGACAGGGTGGATCAGCAAATGCAAAGTCTTGATCCCACCGCTGAACCACCAATGTTGGAAGCTGGCTTTTTATGTAGTGTACCAATGTAGGGGTGCACCATGCAAAAAGTCCAGACGACCCTTTTTGGTTTACTGGGGATTACTTTAATAATCCAAAGTGCTCTATTAGTGTGGTCGAGCAGCTTAGGCTTATCAGAGGGGATACAGAATCAATAAATGAGACACACACTCAAAAAGAAATCCGAGACCAATTTAGAAAAATTACGTAGACTTTTTAAATAGTTTTAGATCTTCGGGATCAGGTAAGTACTTTAGACATTATCGTTTTTACAGAAAAAACAGTAAAAATAGCAGAGCTGTCAGATTTGAGGCATGAGCCTCGAACACGGTAATGCTATCCTATTGGAGGAAAAGACATGTACTGAAAACATACTTGCAAGCGGTGTAGAAGTGGACCTTTTTTGCTGTTGTGTCTAAAAATACATTAAACTATAGTCAATTTTTATAAACTGGTGTCGGATTTCCTTTGTGACTTGTTGATTTCTTCTTCGATTGGTTTGATGCTGTTTAAATGCTTTACACATGTTCCTTTGTGTAGGCCTTGCTGCTCAGAGTCACAGCTACCCAAGGTTGAGCTGAAGGTTTGACAAACGAAACCTACTAGTCCGAAAGGAGTTAGGAAGTGTATAACACGGTGAGGTCCCACAACCACACCATATAATACACCTCATTTCCACACACTTAGTAAAAGATAACTGATGAATTTCAGTGCTTTTTTTTTTAATGTTAATTTTTATTTTATTTCAACACCTAACTATAACCTCACTTAAATCTTTGTTTTTTCCAGTGAATTTCTAGTTTTTATTTTAACATAAGCTATGACCATACCAGGCCTACCAAGTGTCTAGTATCATCTGTGACACTAATGCATTTTAGTGCACTATACTGCATACCAGCAAGCAGAGGAATATATACATTTGACACTTTTTAAGCATGAACCGATAAATAACTTTAAGACAGTTATTGCTCATGCTCCAAGACATGCCTTGTTGGCTATCTTTACTGCATTGTCTGCCGCACTGAACCTGCACGGCACATGTGTGCAATCAGACATCTAATGTGGTCTTTGATTTTTTATATCTAAACCAAGACTTGTCTGCTCCAGTCATAAAGATGATTCTCCTCAAGTCCCTCCTTCCCAGTGCCAGTACCTAGGATGCATTTTTAAAGGTCCATACCTGGGGATCAAACTTGTGACTCCCAAGCCTGAGAATAGAGACGAAGAGTACGGAGGAAAGGGCAGAGGGTACTGGAGAAGGATACCCAGTGAAAGGAGAAGAGGGGTGGTAGATGCTTGGTGGAAGAATATGAAGAAGGAAGCGCACCAGAGAGAGGAGAAAGAGAGCACACCGTGCGAAGATGGAGAGAAAGCTAAAATTTGGGGAGATTGGGATGTAAGAGATAACGGAAGAGGAGAGTGTGACTGGCGAAATGTAGATTCAAATAACGGCTACAAGAGGAAGAAGAGTGGGCTCTCAAATTGCAGGTAGATGGGAAGGAAAGACACTAGAAAAAGACACTTTATAAAGATTAATGTCTATACAGTCCTATTTTTTAGCAAATTGCTGGAGTAAAAATAGAGGGGAGAATGGAGATATGTGGAGAAGGAGAACACTTAAAGGAAATGAAACTAAGCCTAACAGTGGAACAATGAAGAAACAAGGCAGTTGAACATTTTGGCCAGAGGGCTAAAAATAGCAAGACACAGGAGAGAAGAAAAGTTTAGCGAGATGCCACAACAGGAAAATAGAGAGAAAGATGTGAGAAAAGAGATACACTGGACAAATCAGTAGAACATTAAACTGGAGAGAGGAGGAACAAGGAGAGATAATACAGAGAAGAAAGAAGAAGAGTAAGAGAGGTTTAGAAAGGGTCGGGAAATGAGAAAGAGAACTAAAATACCCCAGGAAGAGGGGGATGAAAAGAGAGCGAGGCAAAAGATAGGAGAAGAATATAGGAAACCAAATCTGAGTGGGAAAATGTATTGTAGAGAAGTAAGCGAGAAACACCAGACAAAAGAGGAGGATAAACACCCCTATTCAGAGTTTGTCAGTTGGGCTTCTGTGTGTATGGGGTCTTCAGTGATCACTCATTCCTAATACTGTACTTTTTCTGCTAAGTGAAGAGAGCCAGTATGATTCATAGAGGTTGCCAGATCTATGCAACTGACTGCGAGTAGCTAAAGGGGACATTTGGAAGAGCTCCCACTTTGGTTCCCATGTATGTTTCCTGTGTGTGGGACTTCGACACCAAAGGTATGAACACCCGATCCAGGCTACCCAGAAAGAGAGTAGGTAGTGGAACATTTTACCTGTTCCCTCCTTCAGTTTCCTTTACTGGTCTGTAAACAAAGCGCTTTTGCTATCATGAATACTAATAAGGCAGCGGGAAGACAGTAGATGAAAAGAAAGAGAGGCAGATGAATAGAAAGATGGGAAAGAACTTGGGATAGAGTGAAAAAAATATATAAAAGATAAGAGCGATGTAAAGAAAAGGGGTGAGGCAAGGAATTAGAAAGGTAGGTGGTCTAATGTGGTGTTTAGTAATTCGCTTATGGGGAATAATTCCTTCCTTTCACTTTGATCAATGACACCCTTGCTATGGCACTGTTTATTTCACTACAAGGGAAGTGTGACATTACAGCCGTAGGCTTGCAAAGTCTGTCCACTACTGAATATCTAGATAGACGATCCTTTCAATTTGTACAGTCAAAACATTGATGAATTGGACATTTTTGGCTTCTCTAAAATCACTCACAAGGATATTGTGGCAACCTATTCTCCATGATTTTAGGCGCAGTCACCTGTCGTCTGTCCATGAAAAAAGCCCTTTGAAGTCTGATCTTAGAGAAGGCCATCACAGGTTGTAGATACTACACCATTTTTCCAACTCCATTTTTGGCAGGGTTGGCAGTATTTATTGATTATAGAAGTCCTCCTTATCTGCTCTCAGCAGCTATACTGGTCGTGATGGAGCAAGGTTTCATAAATGAAACTTGCTTGGATTCAATCTTCCTTACAGTATTAATTTATTAAAACTTGTATTGTAAATACTAACCTTTGCATTCACGAACACAAAAGGGATAGAAGCTTGCTTATGTGTTTTACTAATGAATAACGCTTGTCCATAATCCAAAATGGCCGCTAAAGCGCGAGAACCTCTCTGCGCATGTCGCAACCTGATCACATGGTGTGACGTCTTTCTTTGCTTGGTGGGAAATCTCTGCTTCTGCGCAGTGTGCACTAAAATGGCTGCTTAATGTTTTCACATGCTTTAGCTTGCTCTCATGTCATTACTAAATTGTCGTTTCTTAACGCTACTAATGCGGGATAGAAATTATAATTAAATGGGAATAGAGTAGAAAAAGTGGGCATACAGTGAAACCTTTTATTCTGTGATTTTAATATTTTCTTCTTGCATTTTATTAGCTCGTAAACTTGGGCCTGGGTTGGTGACTTGAAACTCGAGAGACAGATGGTTCTGCGCATGTGTCCTGTATGCCTGCCAAGTGAAGTCAACTTGGACGTCTCCCAAGGCCACGACCTATTGGCCGAAGATGCTGTACTTCATGTTTCCTATTGCCAAAATCTGATACTTTTTCCCTGTAAAATGTACAATATTTGTCGTGAGACGGGTGGGAAATAAAGTGAATGTATTAATTTGAAGGGGTGGGAACTTAAAAACAATAGGCTTCACAATTTAGGCCAAATTTGACATGGTGCGAGAATCCACCCCCTGTCCCTGTCCAATCAGAAGTAGTGGTCCCATATTTTGGCAACATTAAGGGGAGGTACATGGGCGTAGAAGGGTATAATAGAATATAGCATTAGTTAATTAGTCAGAGCAGGAGAGTCGGAGGTCCTGAAGCTGGAGGACGGAGATGCTGTAGGAGAGCAGGCGTTCACGAAGAACAGGAGAGCTCCAGGCTGCCAAGCTAATCGATTGCAGAGGTCCTGAGGAGGGGGCGGCGGAGTCCATTAGACGGGAGAATCGAGGAGAAGCTGAATACCAGAGAGGGGAACGGCGCAGGCGTCGTTATAGAGAGGTCACCAGTCCTGTCCTGATCCTGAAGGAGGTCTTTGCTCTTCATCCTTCCTGGGTCTTATCCTTTCCAACTCCTTGGCTAAGGGGTTTGGTTCTCGCATTTAGGTAACTATACTGCAACCTTTAGTTGCGCTGCTGTCTCTATCCTTTCCTTTCCTTAAACACCGTCATTTATTAGCAATAATTATTCTATGCTTTTTCTTGGGTATTTTCGATCAAGTACCGTGTTTTCTGTATTTTACTCTGCTAAAACTTTAGATAAACATTTTAAAACTTCCTGACTCAGTGGTTATTTCAGGATTATGAACTGTAATGAATGTCACTCATTTTAAACTTCCCAATTAGCAAAGGATCCATTGGTAAGTTATTACTCTTCAATCAGAAGGTAATTGGTAGCAGGGATTTTGATAAAAGAGTATATCTGACACCCCAGCGTAAGTATTAGTGTAGTATGAATGTATGGGCCCAAGTGAGTATCTGAGGTATGAATGCTGTTTGCTAATATTGCGCTGGATCAGAATTCTGGTAAGCAGAGGACGGTTATGGTTCCTCTTTGTTAATTGGGTAATGAGAATTTTATTTTGTATTTTTATGAACTAACATCCGCTTATTTTGAGTTTTGTTTTATGTTGTCCAGAATACCCCGGGGTAAAAAGAATAGCGGGTGGCAAGTGGAAGCCATACTGCAGTGAGGTTATCTGTCAGGCAGAAATAGTACTGAAAAGTTAAGCAGGGCTATCAGTACTCGTTAGGGACTCTATGCGTGTGAGTAATAGCAAAAGAGTACGCTGGTGAAAATTTGATGTTATATCACCTAGAAAGGGTAACATTGAAGAAGTAACAGGTACTTCTGGAGCTTGTGTGAAGAGTAGACGGAAGGGTTTTACTCGTAGTGTATGTTTTAGTAAACGGAAGGTTTTACTAAGTGTGAGAGAAACTATCTTTTCGAATCTAGAGAAACTGGCACGATAGCGAATGTTTTATGTTGTTACTGAAATTTAATTAAGAATTATAGAGAAAATAAGTTTTGCGTAAGATTTTTGTAAAGGGAGGGTCAGTTGCCGGAGAGGGAGCTGACGTCACAAAACGCCGCGCTGGGATTGGTTGGACCCGTGGGCGTGGAGAGACTCTTGTAAAGGAGGGGTCAGTAGTCAGGAGTAGTACTGACGTCACAGGTGCCGCGCTGGGATTGGTTGAATCAGCGAGGGACAGAGAAGCGCAGATTGTAAAGGAGGGGTTGACAGAAAAACGTCACCAAAAGGCCGCGCAAGGATTGGTTCAGAAATAAAAGTTAGCAGACATTTGATTGGTCGAAATTATAAAAGCGAAATTCTTAGTGGGTAAAGGATTGCATGTTAAAAAGCAATCCGACTTTAACAGGAACTCGTCCAGATAGGAGATATTTAGGCTTTGCAGAATATAATTTTATACATCGATACTTGCCCAAGATGTACGGAGAAAAGAGAAAGATGTCATTTTTACAGAAGATTAAGAATTATTTTAAAAAGGACAAACCAATCAAAACTAGGGAGGGAATTATTATTCCCCCAGCGAAAACGCCCGCTTCATTCATGATGATGGAGAGAGGTTACCATACTTGTATATGGATAGAGAATTGGATGGAATATACAAAAAATGATGGGATACTAGCATTTCCCGAGAATGGCACGTTCAATGGACGAATTCTTCAAAATTTGAGATTAAGGATGAATGACTTAGAACCTAGACCTAGATTAACTCAATACGAAGCTTTAGAAGAGTGGGAAACTGAGGCGTTTGAATGTGACCGTTCTAGAAGTAGTAGGAGTTATCCAGGATTTTTCCCCAGATATTTACGTGAGAATAGGGAAGGTCAGATGAAGCAATGGAGAAGGGCAATGCTTACAGAGGGGTTGTATCCATTATTCACAGAAGGAGGGAAATCAGGAGGCAAGTGTACAGAAAAGACAAAACATTTAATGAGAAATGAGGACTCAGAAGATGAGTTTATGGAGGAAATGTTGAGGAACCCCCCACCATATCAGGAAGGGACAAGTGGATGCCCTCCTAGTGCACCACCACAAACTCCAATGGTACCACAAGTAATGCATGAATTCACCCCGACTAGAATACTTCATGACAAAGAAAAGGAAGCCCTAGAAAAGACCAGAGCGGAATTAGTACGGAAAATAACCCAGATAAAAGTACATCCTGATTCATTGACTATTCCTGTAACCATTGGTCCAGTAGTGCCATTATATGGTACTCAAGGAAATTGCCCTCCATTGATACCCGCACCCACTCCTATGAATACTCCTGTGAATCCTCCAAAACCTGAAGCTCCAGTTTTAATTGAGGATCAATTTAGTGATTGTGATTCCACAATATCTCTCATGGACTTGCCTATCAGAGGTCCAGTAAAGGGTACTCCCAGAAAAGAAATACCTGAGTGTTCAAAAGATGTGAGTTTAATAACTTCATCAGGGGCAAAGAGTGCCACTATAGTAACACCTGAAGATTTAGAAAGGTGGGTACACGGATCAGACAAGCTGTGCACACCTCCAAAAATACTGGATATTCAGAAATTAAAAGTTGAATTAGAAGAAATAATAGCAGGAAATGTAGGACTAGAACGTTTAAATACCTATGATGAGGAAGAATTATTGTTTCTGTGCCGAAGTATCACCAGAAATGTAAGGTTATTCCATGAAAAATTATCCAATCTAGCACTACAGATGGGAATAGAAATATGGAGATCAAAAGTATTACAGAAGCCCTATAGAGCAGAATTTTCAGACAAAGATTTAGAAAATATGAATGCATCTGGAAGAAGACTACAAATAAGAGAATTAATGTTAGTTTTGCAAAAATGGGGAGATCTAGATAAGTGGAGAACTTGGTGGGCCAAGAAAAAGGAAGAGGCTCAATCAAGTAGAACAGCATCCGAATATGTGATGAAGGAGACAGAAAAAGCTGACCAAATGTACCCGATGCGAGAAGTTGCAGGAGGAGGCTATGTACATGCCCCTTGGAGCAGACAGGATATTTTATCATTTACGAATGATTTTCCAAAGCTGAGAGAAAAGCCAATTGAATGGTACAAGCAGGTTGAGAGGTTTGTGAAGGTGTCAAAGGTATTGTTGAAGGATTTGGATGGTCTGTTTGACATAGTGGTACCTGCCGATTTATGGACAGATTGTAAGATCACAGTGGATTGGCCAAGTGATGAGTATCCCAGAGACCCAAAGACGGGTGCCCCATCAAGTGACGTGATGAAGAAATATCAGCAGGTAATAACTTACCTGAAGGGGAAAATACCACCAAAAGAGACAGATTGGGTAAAAATAGATCGAACAACTCAAGAAGCCAGTGAATCAGTACATTCTTATTATGAGTGCCTCTTGCAGGTGTTTAAACAGTATAGTGGGTTTGAGGACATTGGAGACAAGAACATGAGTCAGTTTGTGTATCGATTTGTGTACGGTTTGAAGCCAGAGATTTGTCAGATGATTAAACAGCATATGCTTTGTTGGCAAGGGAAGCCGATAGACGAACCTCTGAAATATGCAAAATATTGTGGAGACGATATTGAGGATAGGCACAAGAAATTACAGGAAAAAGTAATGTGGGCACAGGTGAAAATGGCTGAGAAACAGGGAATTAATTTAGATAATCCAAATGAAAATCAAGGAAAGGATTCTGGAGCGAGTGGTGATTCTGGGAATGGTGGAAGAATGAAAGGACGAATGAGTAGAGAAGAGGCTAAAAAGAAATTTCCTTGTCATGGATGCGGAAAATTGGGGCATTGGAAGGACGAGTGTAAAAAGATTCGAAATAATAATGGCCCAAATCAAAATTTAAATTAACAGACGCAGAATGACTCACAGCAGGGGGTAAATCCTCAGAGTCAGTTGCCACCTCCACCTGTTCAGGGTAATGTAAGCAGAGGAAAGCACGGTAGAGACATCGGATACCCAGGAGGAAGTGGTAAGAATGATTATATGACATCACAGTTTCTTTTACAGGATGAATACTGTAAATTCGATGCATGACGGTGCCTAGGAGAGGTGAAGAAGGAGTGCGTACTTGGCGCATCCTTGCAGGTAGATCAGTCAGGTCCATATGTTGAAGGAAATGTGAAGGGTAATGATATTACTTTTCTTTTGGACACTGGTGCTACCCGGTCTACTGTGAGAACAGCAGACATTCCAAACCTTCCTCTCTCTGGTGAAGATATCCAAGTAGTTGGTGTTGCTAATCAAAGAATTAGAACACCTCTTACCGAACCAATGGAAGTTAAAATCGGAAATTTCAGAGCAATGCACCAATTTGTAGTGTGCGATTCTAGTCCAGTGAACTTATTAGGTAGGGATTTATTGTGCAAAATGAACTGTACAATTTTCTGCACACCGGATGGTGTGGCAGTTCAGACCCCAGATGAAGACCATGTATATAAAATTATGGTTGCAAAACAAGGTACAGAAGTAGATGAGATGTTTTCAGTATTAACAAAAGATGAATTGCCAGAAGAACTAAAAGGTACAGTAAACCCCATAGTATGGGATTTCACAGGAAAAGAAGTAGGACGTATGGCTAAAATAGACCCAGTTAAAATCACTGTAAAGGAAGGTGCCATTTTCCCAAATACAAAACAGTATAAAATGAGTGCAGAAGTAAAAGCAGGTGTCATTGAAGAAATCAACCGAATGGTTGAACAAAACATACTGAAAGAAGTCATGAGTAGCCCATGTAATTCACCAATAATGGGTTTAAAGAAACCTAGCGGAAAATATAGGATTGTTCAAGATCTGAGAAAAATTAATAAGATTGTGGAACCATGTTGTCCTATAGTGCCAAATCCTGCAGTAATTCTGTACCAGATCCCTTGGAGTGCAGGATGGTTCACAGTAATTGATTTGTGTCAAGCATTCTTTTCAATTCCATTGCACCCAGACAGCCAATATCTTTTTTCATTTAAATTTGAGAATAAAGTTTATGTGTGGAATCGTGTTCCTCAGGGGTACACAGAAAGTCCTTCTATTTTCAATCAGATACTGAAAAGGTGTCTTGAGAAATTAGTAATGCCAGGAAGTTCAGTCCTAGTCCAGTATATTGACGACTTATTAGTGGCGTCGAACACCAGAGAGGACTGTGTTGTTGATTCCATAGCACTCCTAAATCTGTTGGCTGAGGAAGGGCATAAAGTCTCACCTGAAAAATTACAGTTCTGTACAACAGCTGTTAAATATCTGGGACACCAAATTGAGAGGGGAAAAATAAGAGTAACCTCTGAAAGAGTAGCATTAATAAAAAGAATGCAAATGCCTGTAACCCAAAGACAAGTAAGAATGTTTCTAGGAATAGTAGGTTACTGCCGACAATGGATACCAAGTTTTTCCATGTTAGCTAAGCCCTTGATTAACATGACCAAAAAGAAAGCAAAGGACCCTGTTGAGTGGGAGGATGAAAGTGTAGAAGCCTTTGTAAAATTGAGAAATGCCCTTTGTTCAGCACCTGCCCTGGGCATGCCTGATTATAAAAGAGAATTCGCATTATTCTGTCATGAGAGAGAAAATTGTGCACTTTCTGTCCTAACTCAAAGACACGGATTAGACAGAAGTCCTATAGCATATTTTTCTGCTACATTGGATCCCGTAGCAGCCGCGTTGCCAGGATGTTTAAAAGCAGTGGCAGCTACTTGTCTGAGCATTGAACAAAGTGAGTCAATTGTGATGGGACATCCTGTAAAAGTGTATGTTCCACATGCAGTTGTGATTCTGTTGACAAGAACCCGAACTCAGCATCTTACTCCTAGTCGGCTGACTAAATATGAAAGAATAATAATGGGTGCTGAAAATGTGACCATGGTAAGGTGTACAATAATAAATCCAGCAACCTTACTACCTGACCCATATCATGAGACAAATAAAGATGACGAAGAAGATGAACATTATTGTGTACAGATTACAGAATTATGTACTAAACCACGCCCAGATATAGAGGAACAGCCTCTTAAAAAGCCAGACAGGGAGCTATTTGTTGATGGTTCATGTCAAAGACATGAAGATGGTAAACTAACTGCTGCCTATGCAGTATGTGAATTAACTGGAATAGTCGAAGCATCCTATTTACCAGGAGTCAAATCTGCACAAGTAGCTGAATTGATTGTGCTGATAAAAGCTTGCAAAATTGGGAGGAATCAGAGAGTAACTATATTTACTGATAGTCAATATGGTTACGGGGTTGTGCATAATTTTGGCCAACTATGGATGCAGAGGGATTTCATGACTTCTTCAGGATCCCCCATTAAAAATGGACAATTTGTAAGGGAATTGCTGGAAGCAATACAATCACCAAAAGAATTGGCTGTGGTGAAGTGTGCCTCACATCAGTCAGGAGATGACTGGGTGGTAGTCGGCAACAGATATGCGGATCTGGTGGCTCAACATTGTGCCAAAACCAGAATGTCAGTCAATAAGAGGGTGGAAAGAATGGGAATCAGCTGCCAAGTTATGCTGTATATGCCACCTGAAAGTTGGAATGATGTTAAGAAATTGCAGGATGAGGTTGATGAAAGTGAAAGGAATTTGTGGATCAAAGTAGGTTGTTCCCAAAGAAGAGAGGATGAAGTGTGGATCAGTGCAGATGGCAGACCAGTCATGCCAGACTGTTTACTCTCACAAATGGCCAGAATGCATCATGGAGACACACACATAGGGAGAGATGCAATGATTAGGCTGTTCAGACAAAATTGGTACAATCCCAAATTCAGAGCTGTTGCAGAGAGTCTTTGCCAGAGATGTCTAACTTGTCAAATGCACAATCCAGGCAGGAAGACAATAATTGGGTTTGGGAAGATTGGGAAGGCAGAGGGTCCATTCATAAGACTCCAGTTCGACTTCATACAGTTACCACCATGTAGAGGGCTGAAATATGTACTAGTCATAGTGTGTCTGTTTTCAAAGTGGGTGGA
This sequence comes from Calotriton arnoldi, assembly GCA_963921515.1. Lineage (NCBI taxonomy): Eukaryota > Metazoa > Chordata > Amphibia > Caudata > Salamandridae > Calotriton > Calotriton arnoldi. The sequence continues at coordinate 3,327,860 of CAWUFW010000277.1, forward strand.
GGCTTATCCTACTAGGAGAAATTACAGCATTACAGTTGCAAAACTGTTACTGCGAGAGCTCATACCTAGGTTTGGTTTTCCCAGTATCTTTGGAATCAGATAGAGGAAAACATTTTAACAGCGAAGTGATCCAGATAATCTGTGAAGCATTCCAAATCAAACAGAAACTGCACTGTGCATATCGCCCAGAGGCTTCTGGAGTGGTAGAACAATTGAATGGCACTATAAAGTCGAGATTGGGAAAAATGTGTGCATCAACATCATTAGAGTGGCCAGATGCATTGCCACTTGTCTTGATGGGACTCAGAAGCATACCTGACAGAACGACAGGATTGAGCCCCCATGAAATTATGATGGGAAGAGCAATGAGACAAACACATGTTCCAACAAACAAACTGGTGAATATATCTGATGATATGGTGCTGGACTATTGTAAAGGACTGGCTGACCTAGTGCGTTCTGTCTCTCACCAGGTTGGAGAAGACGCAGTTTCCAGGCAGCCTGAACTAGAACATGATCTGAATCCTGGTGATTGGGTGGTAGTGAAGAATCACACCAGAGAAACGTGTCTATCACCCAGGTGGAGCAGACCTTGTCAAGTCATATTGACCACCAATACAGCAGTGAAGTGTGCAGGATTTCCGAATTGGATTCACGTAAGCCACACAAAGAGAGTACCAGACCCTGAAGAAGAGAATCCTCAGACAACGCCAATCACTGAAGAGCTGAAGGTTGCCCAGCTGAAGAATCTCAGGCTCGAGGTTCGAGAGAAGCTGACGGAGAACAACCGAGCACAAGTCAGGATTGGATACCAGTGGTAGAAGTCCCTGAGGTTTACCACAAAACGAGAAGTCAAACAAAATTGAAAGAAATTGAAGAAGATCAGATAGGCGAAGAAGAAGCAGTTCAGGATCAAGAAGAACAGCCAGTAAAAGATCCTGAACCAAATCAGATAGGGAAAGAAAATTGGACTCAAAACAGTGAAGATCTAATAGACTTTGAACAGGGAGAGACAGGTTTAGAAGAATCCGGTCAGGCTGCAGAAGTTCACAGTGCAATAAGCCCTGATCAGAACAAGTTAGGTCAAGAAGAATGCACAGAAGAAAAAGAGACTGATAAAAATGAACATGAAGAATTAGACGAAGAACAAAGTCAATTATTGGAAACTCACAGTGGAGCTGCAAAAGAGAAACCAATCAGACCGGAAAAAGAACAAACGAAAGAAGCAGCAATCAAAGAAAACGAAGCAGTACTAAGCAGTGAAAATAACGAGATCTCTGAAGACGAAAACAAAGAAACAGTGCCAACAAAGAAAACAAGAAAAGGAGATCATTGGCCAAGTGTCATTAAAAGAGTGAAATACCACATAACAACCAGAAGTGAAGATCCAGATCAAGTGCCTGAAGTAACAAGTCAAACTGATCAAGAGAAAAAGTCTGGGAAAAGAAAAAGCAAAAGACTGAGACTCGTGAATAACAAATTTAAGGGTCCTGACTGGACTTATATCATTCTTGAAGATTTTGAAAGCTCAGAGTCAAGTGACAGTGGTGGCGAAGGAACAAGTGCAGAACTAACGTACGAAGAAGAAACAAGTCCACCCTGACTAAGCAAAAGAATCCGCTAAAGAAAAGGAGAAAAGATAAGAAGAGCAATCTTCCTTGTCGAAAAATGCCTGACGATAGAGTTACTGGGAGACCAAAACGAAATTGTTGTAGAAGATGCTGTGCAATTTGCATATGTAGTCTAGTATTGGTGATTATAGTATGGTTAGTCCTGATTGTAGCAGTTCCTTACCTGATGATAATAGATAAAAAGATTAATAATGAAACTATAGGGAGGACAGCAAACATGAAGGGCAATAGAGTAGAACTAATGGCAGAAGATGAGGCAGAAATTCATCATGAGATAGCTGATAACGACACTAGTTTAAACGTTTTCACAAAATTATTGTTTCAGTATGTAGACACCATGGAAGTTAGTAATTGTTATGTCTGTATGAAGTTACCTGAATCAGTAGCAGAAGGATTAACATACCATCACTTACCACTGACATATGGCATCTCATGTAGTGTATTAGCAAGTTTATTCTATAGAATAGGTAGACTACAGTATTATTATTCAAACTTAGATGTGATATTTTCTGAGGTTCCGATTCGCAAGAGTATGAACCCAGTGCTTAGTAGTCAAGATGCACAGTTTATGGGAGAATTTTTCTTAACAATGAAATCAATAGACATAACACATGCACATAGACACAATCTAACATGTTCTTTACTTGAAGAAGAAAAGGTATTTTTGAAATCAGTAGAAGATAGAAGACAAGATTTTCAAAAGAAAGCTTCTGAGCATAAGGCTCATTTACCACCTTGGGCAGAAAAAGAAGGGAGTTACACACCTGGCAAGGCTCAAGCTGCTATGGCTCTGGATTTCGTAAAGACAGGGAAAATTTGTCTTCATAGGTTAAAAACTGACTATAACAATGTTTTCATCGGTACCAGTGAATGTGAACACAATTTTTTAATTCTTGGAGGTTGGGGACTCAAAGGAGGAACAGATTCAGTTTTTCCTGGAATCTATTATGTGTGTGGGAATAAGGCTTACTTTAGGCTTCCTGCACGGTGGTATGGAAGTTGTTATTTTGGAATAGTTTTTCCAAAAATATACCACGTAAAAAGAAACACTGGGAGCAATGAAAACAATAGCGAATTAACACGTAGCAAAAGAGCTAGTTTTTCAGAAATTGTAGGGGATATATTTGGTGCATTGATACCTTCAGTGGGAATAATTCTGAACTCAAGGAAAATATGTAAATTGTCCACAGTGGTTGATCGTTTATCAACGGATACTGCTGGAGGTTTTCTAATGATTAATGCGGAGATGGTTGCGATTAGATCTATGGTGATGCAAAATCGACTTGCTCTTGACATTATATTGGCGAAAGAGGGCGGAGTCTGTAAATTATTGAAGACGAAACACTGTTGCACTTATATTCCTGATAAGAGTGCAGAAATTGGAACATATATTCAGAACATAACTAAACTTGAGAAGGAACTTAAACCACTAGAAGTTGATCGTGTATGGGAAAGATTGACAAATAGTATCTCGTCAATTGGAACCTGGTTTGCTAATGTAGGTAAAGGACTTATAGGTCAAATATTAGTACCCTTAGCAGGGATAGCAATAATAGTGCTGACAATAACAATATGGTGCAAATGCTGTAGAAAGAATGGAACGTATAATGTGACAGGAAAAGGAAAGAAGAGAAAGCGGGATGAAATCGAACTTGAAGAATGGAGAAGTGAATTATATAAGAAATTAAAAGGAGACTGTAAAAATAGAAAGTGTAAAAATGAGAATGAAGAAATTTGCTAGAAGTTGGCATCTGATTGAGGGTAGTTTTTGATGGCTCAGAAACGCCATCAGAGAGGGGATTGATGGAGCAAGGTTTCATAAATGAAACTTGCTTGGATTCAATCTTCCTTACAGTATTAATTTATTAAAACTTGTATTGTAAATACTAACCTTTGCATTCACGAACACAAAAGGGATAGAAGCTTGCTTATGTGTTTTACTAATGAATAACGCTTGTCCATAATCCAAAATGGCTGCTAAAGCGCGGGAACCTCTCTGCGCATGTCGCAACCTGATCACATGGTGTGACGTCTTTCTTTGCTTGGTGGGAAATCTCTGCTTCTGCGCAGTGTGCACTAAAATGGCTGCTTAATGTTTTCACATGCTTTAGCTTGCTCTCATGTCATTACTAAATTGTCGTTTCTTAACGCTACTAATGCGGGATAGAAATTATAATTAAATGGGAATAGAGTAGAAAAAGTGGGCATACAGTGAAACCTTTTATTCTGTGATTTTAATATTTTCTTCTTGCATTTTATTAGCTCGTAAACTTGGGCCTGGGTTGGTGACTTGAAACTCGAGAGACAGATGGTTCTGCGCATGTGTCCTGTATGCCTGCCAAGTGAAGTCAACTTGGACGTCTCCCAAGGCCACGACCTATTGGCCGAAGATGCTGTACTTCATGTTTCCTATTGCCAAAATCTGATACTTTTTCCCTGTAAAATGTACAATATTTGTCGTGAGACGGGTGGGAAATAAAGTGAATGTATTAATTTGAAGGGGTGGGAACTTAAAAACAATAGGCTTCACAATTTAGGCCAAATTTGACATGGTGCGAGAATCCACCCCCTGTCCAATCAGAAGTAGTGGTCCCATATTTTGGCAACATTAAGGGGAGGTACATGGGCGTAGAAGGGTATAATAGAATATAGCATTAGTTAATTAGTCAGAGCAGGAGAGTCGGAGGTCCTGAAGCTGGAGGACGGAGATGCTGTAGGAGAGCAGGCGTTCACGAAGAACAGGAGAGCTCCAGGCTGCCAAGCTAATCGATTGCAGAGGTCCTGAGGAGGGGGCGGCGGAGTCCATTAGACGGGAGAATCGAGGAGAAGCTGAGTACCAGAGATAGTTATTACTCTTCAATCAGAAGGTAATTGGTAGCAGGGATTTTGATAAAAGAGTATATCTGATACCCCAGCGTAAGTATTAGTGTAGTATGAATGTATGGGCCCAAGTGAGTATCTGAGGTATGAATGCTGTTTGCTAATATTGCGCTGGATCAGTCGGATAATAGTTTCATTAACTTGTACTCTGAAGAACAAGTCACCTATCTTCGTTAACGCTGTATCTCGTAGAGACAGGATCTAGCAGCATATTCCTTACTTTAGAATCCTCCTCCAGGCATGAGACAGGATCCGGAATTTTTTTTCACAGCACGTCCGTGCGACGGAAGAGGGCACCGCGCAACTCCGTATCGACGTCACTATGCAATGCGATGTCGACGGAGTCCATATAACCCTCTCACCAAGGCGCAGACGTCAGTTTGTTCTGTGACTATTTTCTGCGCTCAAAACATGAAGCCACATATAGAAACTGCATATTGAAACAGTGTGCTAAAATGAAAGATACCATTGTGTCAAAAAAGAACTGAATATAATTCAGTATGTGGATATAATAACGAAAACATGGAGATGAAAGAGGACTCAGTCTTAATAAATACTGAGTTCTTAGTTCAGTATGTGAAGTTTCATAACTAAAGTATAGAGACCAAAGAGGACTCAGTTGGCAGAGCGAGGAGGATAATAAGGGCATAAGGAATCTGCAACTATATCCTCTCTCTACTAGATACAGCATTACCGAAGGTAAGTAACTTGTTCATCTGATAGAGACATCTGGCTGCAGATGCCTTACTTTAAAATCAAATACCAAAGCATACCCTCCCCGGAGGAGGGTCTGCGAACTGCGACCACTAAAAGCCCCCAACTATAACAATATCAGTCTACAACCAGAGAAAAAGATCGGACCTCCATAATAATGTAGGTGAGCAATAACATACTTTACAAGTTAAAAACCTGTGGAAGAACCACAGATAAGGAAAGTCACAAGACATTAAAGAAACATGGGAATAAAATTATCCATGTTAGCATGACCACTGTGGTTGAAGCCAACCAACAAGATGAATAGAGAAATACTTGCATCCTTAAGGGGATCCAAACCCATGCATGCTCACCACATAAGCACTGCGGAAGGAACCGCACCAAGAAAAGTCATAAAAAGACATAGAAGGCATGGGAAGAACGTTACCCATGATAGTAGGACAACTTGCTAAATAACTCTATAAAATAAAGCTATTGTACATATATAGATTTGAACAGGGTGTTTGATACTTGTAAAACACGGAACAGCAGTTGAAGTCATGAGCCAGACCTGCACTGAAGCAGCAAGAGAAGTCCATCACCCGTGGGAAAGGATAACAAAATCTCTATAAAAAGAGTCAAAGACAACATACATAACATGTGTAGTCGTAAAGTGCATGTTCACCACAAGGGTAATTTGGCGTTGAAGAACAGATGTTTAAAGCACCCAACTGAAAGGTACCCAAGTTATCGACCTCAGAAAGAAGAAAAGGTGAGTCGCCTAGATATAACACTGTGACCAAAAGGTTAAACACAGGCCTTACAATGGACGCATAGTCTACTAAGCCACCAGACCCAAAAATAGCAGCTAGGGATATTGAAGCGGCATATCCCTAGAGCAATAATACAAAGACCGCAAGGATATTTTCAAGAAATACACTGACATAGGAGTAATTAAATAAATAAATAAATAACCACCTATGTATAGACAAAGAGAAATATAACGTAGAAAGAGAGGAAAGCCGAATAATCAGCCAGACAATGCTGACTTAATAGTAGGGAAACTATAAAGGCCATTATACCAAGTAGGAAAGCAACAGCCATCCAAAACGTCAGCGTAATGCAAATTGCCTGAGACAGCATTAGCAAGCAATAGAGTATAAAGTTGAATAAGATATAAAGTATGAAAAAGAAACCTTGAAGCTTAACGAAACCCAAGGTTAGTACATAATCTTACAATATGAATAGAGACCCATCTACAGATGATGTAGAAAAAATCCCCCATATTGAAACTGAGGAATTTGTAAAGATTCCATAATAAAAAATCTGAGCGATCTATAAAATAAACATCAATATGTGTATGACATTTAGGGACCACAGTTAGCAAGTGTGAACCTAACTACAACAACTAGAGTCAGGTAAATGATGAAAAGAGTTGTCCGTTAGAAGAGCAACGATCCAGTAAGAAAAGAATAAAAGCCATCTACAAAAAGTAGAAGCTATGAGGCAAACACCTAGTCCACTCATGGCCACATGTAGAAATACCTTCAAAGATAAGAAAATGTACATCATTAGAGGGAAAAGACCTTCAGAAAGAAGGAATCTTAGAAAAGAGTCAAGAGTATTAAGTAACCTTCATAGAGAAGTAGTAGAATCGAAGAGACGAGTCTCACTGGAGACCAATAATAACATGACATAATCCCAGGAAAAGAAACAATCCTGACCAAGGGACATGTACAAACCAATCATGTCTACATGAAGGGGTGGAAAAGCCAATCAAATAGCAATGGCTATAAGACAGAACCTGAAATCTAAAACACAAATTGTTTGAAGGCTCACAAGAAGATAATCTTGTGACTAACAATGATCATATATACTGATTCTCCCATGGAGGTACAAATATCAACAAACACCTAACAAGGGGTACCAAACTGCACAAATGTATGATTTTGTAAGCCAGATAAATAACTCGACACAGAGGGTGGTACTCTGTACCCCCAAACGAGGGTCCAATAGTGCACAAGTTGAGAATGCCCAACTCAGCATATGCATATTTAGAAATGCGGACATAGCATACAAAAGGTACTCCACCTAGACTACAGAAACATACCATGAAGGTATCAACTCTTGAGCTTGAGCCCTTCTGAAGAGTAAAGCAAACTGCAAGACCAGTATACCAGGTATCAATCAAAAACCAAACACAAAAAAACTGCTGAAAAACTGTCTACGACAGAGCTGAAGGAGAAAGGCACCTCTTGTGCACCAAGCAGTAATAGCAATCCAGAAAGCCACATATTGTGGAATATAGTGTAAAGAACACAACTGCACTGGAGAATAAATGCACTATTATAATAGTAACTGATCAGAGTAAGAGTCAGGCAAAAATGTGTAAAGAATCGCACAGTCAGTAAAACAACCATAAACTCCTGCAGTAAGCACAAACACTACACCGGTCGCAAGTAGAAGAATACAGACTGCAAGCCAGTGATGAATAAACACTTCCTTATACACAAGTTAGAAAGAAAGACATGCCTAAGTGTTTTTATCACAATGTGCAGCACTAAATCGTTGCGAAGCCAAATCAGCATGCACACCAAATAAATGTATTCCATCAACTGGTATTTCTTTCAGGCTATTCTATACAGTCTCTGAAAACTCAGACTGATGCAGCCAAGCATGTCTGCGCAGTGCAACTGACTGAGCCATAGCTCTACCCACAGAATCAGTGGTGTCCATACCACATTTTATGGTGAATTTCCAGCCTCCCAGCCATCATGCACCAACTGTAGCAGCTCATTTCTGGCTTCCTCCGTGAGAGAGGGCAGCAAACTCTCCACTAAGTACCATAATGCATGGGAAGACCTGCTGAGAATACATGTAGTATTCAAAGACTGTAATGTCACACTAACGGAAGAGAAAATATTCCGCCCACAACTTTCTAGCCATCTGGACTCAGTGCTTGATGTAACCAGAGGGAGGACATTTGGGTCCACAGAGGCTGTAGCTAGTTGCACAACCAGACCTTTTGTGGAGGGATGTTTTAAGAGACAATCAGGGTCCCCAGGGGTGAGCCGATGCATATGGGATATAGCCCGGTCTACTGGCGTTCCCGTTACCGGCCATGCCCAAGCCCTTAACAATATGTTGTGGAGAGACTCAATGTAAGGAAGTAAGGGCTCCACTCCGGTTTTACCATGGTAAAGAACATACACCAAAGGGTCTGTGGACAATTCCACAGAGGGGAGCTGGCAATGTAAGACAACAACGGCGCTCCTTAATGCCTCAGCATAAGAGGAACTCAACTCTGTTGCCATACCAGGTGGAGAAAGCAAATCTGAAACTGGGGAGGACGGAAGACTACTAGCCTCACCCAGGTTAGTCAGCCAATATGCCTCAAAGTGTGGCTGGACAGTATTGTCCAAAGAGTATTGACACCCTATAGTCTCCCCTTCGCCTTCCAAACTGTGCATTCCCATAGGAGGAGCAGAAACAGGCTGTAGATGGGGCAGATGGAGCGTTGTCTAAAGGGGACGGCTCCATCGCAGCTGCATCCGACGCCATGCAGCGACGTGTTGACGTTGAGAAGAGTACTTGGTGCAGCGTCTCTTAGCGCTTTAAATGTCACGGGCTGACCCGACTCTGAAGCCAATGGTGAAGACCCCCAAGGGCTCTACACTGGCACCCCATGAATCCGATAACGGATTCAGAGAGCCCGACTGGCACTGAGGGCGAACCTGCTGGCAAGGATCCTGTAGGGACACCTCCCACCTCCTTGGGGCTAGAAAGCGTGCCTGAGGGGAATTGAGGCCCAAAGACTTTATGTAGGGAAACATAATAATCCCACATTTAGACTAGAGTCGCCCTTGCTTCAGGATATATAGGGAGGCGTGGGACGACTCCGAAGAATGCTCTACAACTGAAGGTTGGGAGACAGCATCAGAAACTACTTACATTTTGACCGTTGGTGCTTCGGAGCCTCCCTCGATGTTGACAGAGATGGCCCCTCACCCAGACGGCTCCTCGACCGGTCTCTGGACTTCGACGAGGACTGATGATGCTGCAGTGCCTCAGATAGTCGCACTGTCAGAAGTTTCCTTCACCGCTATCTAAACACCTTCGGCCGAAGACGCTGACAGGAACCACACTCCTCCGTGTTATGGTGGTCTACCAGGCACCACAAATAGATAGTATGAGGATCTGTGACCAACATCTGTCTGTCACAAGATCCACAGGATTTAAACCCTGAAGGCATTGCAAAAAGTACACTGTTTTTTACAAAAAGAAATGTAGAGATGGGCCTAAAAACGTACTCCTAACCGCTCCGGATCCGTGTTGCAAGCGCTGAAAAGAAGGAACTGATGTCAGCGATTTGGCGGGGATTACATGGACTCTGTCGCGGCGCCCTCTTCTGATGCGTGGACGTCCTGTGGAAAAGTTTCCGGATCCAGTTTCGAGCCTGAGGGAGGATTCTAAGGTAAGTAATCTGCAGCTAAATGTCTCCATCAGATAGAGAGTTACTGCTTCTGGACTGCCGGCCCTTTTTTGAGGCACCCGAGGAAATTCTATCTAAAAAAAAATTCTTGTGCATTAGATACTCTTGCCACATTAGCCTAATCCCATGAAGACCAGTTGGTTCACAAATAATGATTGGCAATTGAAATGTCAAGGCATTGGGAAGAAATTGGAATAAATCATCACTTGCAGAGTGCACTCCAAGGGCTACAAATCAGCTTGCGACAGAACTAAAAGGAATGCTTTCAAACCCAGATTACTGAAGCAGATAATTCAACAAAAGAACTTTTTCATACCTACAAGGAGATACTCATTGTGTAATGACAGTTCTCTTGGTACCCTCAAACGAGATGTGTGACAACCTCCTTGCCTTTTCCCCCCAACTAAATTGTTGCTCCAAGACTGAGCATCTCTCCCACCACCCTTTTGCCCAATGACCCTCATCCAATACTACTTGCCTGGTCTATCCCTCTTCATAAGTTCTTGCCAGTCTCTGACGATAACATCAGAATAATCTGGATGTCTTTCAAAAAATCCTCCGCATCACGAGATGTTTGTAATGCAAAAGTGGATAATGTGGGTTTCACAGCACTGTTAACTTTCACTAACAGACTAATCAATACCTCCCCTTTTATGGAACCAAGGCCTGAAATATGCCATCATTACACCTATTGTAAAGAAACCTTCTGTGGTCCTAGGATATATTTCAAGCTACATGACCATCTCAGACATTCTCTATGCATAAAAGGCTCTTGAAACAGTAATCTTCTGACAACTTTCATTGCACCTGCAATCAAATGGCCTTCCATCAGCCTTTAGACTCCTGCTAAATATCAGGGAATAACTACTCATTAGCTGGGATTACATTTGAGGGAAGGACTTTAGGTTAAGATTAAAAGTCATTAGACATCTGGCAAGAAGATAGGGGACAAACAACCCTGACAGATAATGTGGAGGGCGGCCATGTAAGACTTGCTGGACAAGGCAGATGAATCTGAAATGTCATCTTTCCTTTATAGGGCGCCAGTGGAGGGCCTTGAGTGCAGGCCTGGTGTAGTTGTGTTCTTTTAAGTCAAAATGAAGATGAGAAGGATGGTTCTGGAATCTTTGGAGCTTGAATATGGATTTGCAAGGGAATCCGCGTAGAGACTATTGAAATAATGAAGGTGAAAAACCAACTGATAAAGAGTTGAGGAAAAGTTAGCTCCCAATAAACATCTCTGGCTATGAAAGGAAGAAAATGCATCTCAAACAATATCTTGCTTGTTTTCATAGCTCCGCAACGCCTTCACTACTGTGTCAGGAGCCTGCATCAGGCACTGCAGGACAGACCCTGCCGGGAGGTCAGTATCTCTCCCTTCCTACCTCAGCAGAGTTTGCGCTGCACAGGTGACTACAGCCTGCTTGCCCAGTGACCCCAACCATCCACATCCAGCCACTTAGCTGCTGTTGGCACTGCAGGTGTGTTTTGGCAATAGGCGTTCATTGGTGCAATCAGTGCCTGCACGACTAGGAGCAGGTTAGATGAGGAAAATGGGGATCTTGGGGAAGGTATGTATGAAGCAGGCATGGTGCGTCAGGTGCTAGTTGATTCATTTTCAGATTACAATTGCACTGCCTGCCACGGAACATGGGATATGACACGATGCAGCTCCTTCCATACCATGTGAGACATACACTCCTTTGCTGTTCTGTGCACCCAGTATGACCCACTGTCACATGCCTAGGCTTTATGTTTGCAACACTGTCCCACACACAATCACAATACCTGCCCTCACACTGACCTGTCAGATTAGTCCATCTAGCACTACCAGATTGCCTGTAAGCCAGTCCGACCCTGTTCACCTTCCCCCGTTCAAGGAGCCATTTTCCAATGCATAAGAAGACACCTTACAAGTGAGTTAGGATTCATTCCTAGTGTAGCGGGATTTGTTTCTTAGTGTGTGAAGGTTCATCTTCCAGCCTATGTGCTACCTCCTAGCCTATGATGGTCTGGCTCCCGCTGTGAGGATTCAGCTGCTTTCATACAAAGGGTCATCTTCCAGTGGATGAAGATTTTATATCTAATATGTGAGGGGTCAGCTTCCTGTGTAAAAGGATTGTCCTCCTTGTGTACAATGAGACATCTTCCAGTGTGTGTGGATTCAGTAAATCTTGGCCCAGGGGTCAAGACATCAGTTTTCATTTACTGGGGCTGTGCTTTCTGGGAGGTATATGATCTGTAGAAGTAAAGCCCAGGAACGGATGCATGGTCATTCAGGGTCTGCGATTTTGTTGTCTTTGTGTCAGTTGACCTGTATGTACAGCTGTCTGTATGTCTATTAGTTTGTGTGTATGACTGTCTCTAGGCATGTGGATCTCTGAGGATGGATGCCTGTAGCACCTTGAAGAGGTTGAGGGGCTTGTGTGCCTCAGTGTCTTGGAAAGCTATGCCAGCAGGAGCTTAATCTCCTGGTAGGTTTGCCGAAACCGGACACGTCAAAGAGTAAAGTCCAGATGAGGCACGATCCACTGGTCCTCCAAGTTGGCGGTTGGGCACAAGGCTAACAACTGTGTCCTATAAAAAACATTTGTTATGGAAACAACAGCAAGAATCACTAAATCTTCTTGGCACAAGGGACATCCAGTATCTAAGCATGAGACATGTATGATTGACGCTAGTCAAAGCTGCAAGGAAACTACTGACAGGATGATGAAAGTTCTGAGTACCAAGTACAAAACGGATTCCGGAACGCACAGGCTACGTATGACACAGGAAAGCTGGCTCAAATAACATCTGAGATGAGGCACTACAAACTACCAAAGAGAGACATGCCAGACAACACCTACAGGTAAACTGTGGAAACAGAACTGAAGACCTTGAACCAGAACTGGGGCACCATATAGAAACATACCGAAGACAGATAGAAATGGAGGTCCTTTATTGCTGCCCTACATGTCAGCCAGCATAATAACAGGCAGTAAGTAAGTACTCTGATACCAAGGTTAAGAAGAGGAACTCTTTTAAAGCTGAACATGCATGCATTTCATCTCACCAAGTTAAATACACTTTGCGCTAGTGCATTAATGCGGCAAACTATTTTCACTATTTTTACATATATATGTATGCACCAGGAGGCAACTGAGAATTCAGATTGTGAAACAATTGCAAACATATATGATATCTTTTGCTTATTGCTTATTTTATTTCTGTACTTCATTTTTAACAAAGAAAAACATGGATCACTAATAACCTTATTGAAAATATATATGCAGCAGCCTAATTTGTACTTTTTATGCTGTATTCATAATACAAACGGTGCAACCCGATTTTACATCAAACTTAGTTTCATCTTTAACATATTAAAAGCGAAGAGAACTGTATTTGCTCGATTCCTTATTGTGTAATCACAGTAAAAGTAGAACAATGAGGGCCTGATTCACAGAACTAACTTACGTCAAAAACGTAAACGTAAACGTAAAGTTAGTACGTTTTAGGTATTCACAGAATACACTTACTCATTTTGGTATTCACAGAATGAACTTACTCATTTCGGTATTCACAGTAGTTAGTAGTCCTAACTTTAGGACTCCTAACTTCTGTGAATACCGAAATGAGTAAGTTCATTCTGTGAATACCAAAATGAGTAAGTGTATTCTGTGAATACCTAAAACGTACTAACTTTACGTTTACGTTTTTGACGTAAGTTAGTTCTGTGAATTAGGCCCTGAAAGTTTCCACCATTTGTTGCTGTGGTGTCAAAACCAATAACGGAAATAAGCTGCATTCCCTTTAAGCAAGCAGCAGAAAGGTTACAAAATGGTGCTCTTTTTGCACGAGTGCATAGTGTATGCGAGCTGCTCTCCTTTCTTCAGATAACCGCGATTTGTAGAATTGACAGCCTGCTGGGCTCCAACTCCTTCCATCTCTTCAGCCTTCTTCCAACACCCCCACAAATAAACCTGGACTCCGATGGCAGTGACTTTGCGACTTGGGCTCGTCTCCCAGAGAGTGCATGGAGTTGAAAATACCCAATATAGCACTCAGTTATGGTGCGGTCTCGACTTCTAGGATGATGGATCTGCACACTCTGGGGAATAGTGTGTCTTCGTGGCGAATTTACGAAAGTGGGAGTGTGCAACCGGTTCCTCAACCCGCTTGACAGAGTTCCATCTCTTACGTGAAAGTGAATTTTTCATAATCAGTGTTTGCCTGATGGTAAAAACGATCATTACGCATTTCAACAGCCTTTCCTAGGTGGCAATGTCATCAAAATGGAAGGTAACTACACGCGTGGTTAACATCGACTCCTAGCGATCCTTGGCTGGTTCATCGGTGTGATCCTTGCTTACGTTGTGAAGGGGTTTGTTGAACGTCCTCCTCCACTTTGCTCACGTCTGACCCACTGTTTGAGAGCCCTCCATCCCAGAGTACTGCCGGTACTCTGTGATGTTCGGCAGTTTCAGCATGTGGTTGATGGCATGCACAGAACCAAAGCGGTGTGGTCACATGTACGACAAGCGTTGTTTGGTCAGTATATACATACGTCCACTGCACACCAGAGCATCACAGGCGTGTGCATCTGGACATCTGGGATTCAACAGAGCTGTTCACTTCTTTCTCCTCATCCACACACCGCCAGCAACAAAAAGCACCTTAGAATCGTGGGAGTTGGTGGGACGGCTCACCGATTGCCAGTATTTTCCAACTTGTCTGTTTGCTTGGGATATGTAATAAATGTTGAAATTTCTCAGGATCTAACTGAGTTTTATTATACGTTGTGCTTTCTAATTACAGGTGTACCTGTAATTGGTGCAGCTCTGTTTGACAGATAAAGGCTCCCAAAGATGTTTCACTGGTTATGTCTTGTCATAAGCAGTCAAGTGGTGTCAACTCTCTCCCCTGTGCTCCTCCCTTTCATTGCATCTATTAGGCATTTGGCTGAGGGGAAACAGGAAACTTTCAAAACAAGCATTGGCAAAGTCAATAGCCCTCAGCTTTTGGGCCTAATGGCTTTGCCAATGCTGTTTGACGAAAAAGCATTTTTTGCAGAAGCTGTGGAGTATCAGTCAAAATTTGGAAAAAAACGTGAAAAATATGGATGACGCAGGTGCTTACTGCTTTATTTCACAGAGGTGGGGGCAGTGGAGTAGTAGGTGGGGGAAGCAACAGGGTCGAGTGGGATAAGATAAAAATAAAGCAAGGTGGGCGACGGGGAAGCAGCACACAAACGACAGAGTAACACATAGGGTGGAGGAGAAGCACATGGCAGAGACAGCAACAGGGAGCACGGGGTGCTGTAGTTAGTCTGCGGGGGCAGGGTCAGACTGGCCGTAGCGGGCATCCGGTGTTTCCCCGGGGGCTGGAAGGGTGGAGGCCGATTTTGCAGCGGTGGGGGCAGTTTTTGTTACTGGAGGCCGGTTTTACAGCGTTGCTGTTATATCGGCCCCAAATAGAACAAGCATTTGCAATGCAATAGGTCTTGCATTTACGCAAGTTTAAGCTATTGGCATTGTAAATGACAATGCCTTTTATTTATTTTTTAAAAACGAAAACAAAAATAAAAGGCATTGTCATTTGCAATGTCAATAGCTCAAACTCGCGTAAATGCGAGACCTATTGCATTGCAAATGCTTGTTTAGGTAAAAGTACCTGCCTTTCACCACAGCAGAACCAAGCCTCGCGGGACGTGCCTGGCTCTAGCCCCGCCTGTGCCCCACACGCAGAAGAAAACAGCAAATTAATTAAATAACCAAGCGCGGTCGCTAAAGTGAGCGGACCGCGCTGCAAATTAATTAAATAAACAAGCGCGGCTGCTAAAGTGAAAGAGGCCCACGCTGCAAATTAATTAAATAAACAAGCGCAGCCGCTAAAGTGAAAGCGGACCGCGCTGCAAATAAAAAAGAAAAATTATAAATAGTGCTCTTAGCCATGATAAAGCAGACCGTGTAGCACGACCAGTAAAAGGTCCAGTCCTTATGGGCGGTAACAAATGGATACAAGGCGGTACCAAGGAGGGACTAAAAAGGCTATTTACCAATAATAAGCCAGCATTTAAGAAGGACAAAGACACAAAGCCAATGACAAATATGGGCGGAGAGTGGACGAGGCTTCCACAGCATACCCTACTACAGCATGCCTCGCAGAGCGAGAAGTGTATGCATGCTGTCGCTAGGCTCGACCTAAAAATGCATTTCATGCTCAAAAATTTACTCAAACTGTGTGACTGGGAGTCCTATTCACCTACGGTCACCTTCTTTCCACAGGCTGACCCCTGCGCCTCAAAGGACGACTCTACCGAAACTGAAAAGGCGGGACTTGATATTTGGGCCGGGAGTCAGGACCAATACATAACCAGTAGGTCTTGCCTTTGGAACCTTTAAAGTGTTTAGCCATGCAGCACATTGTCCTGGGTGCTGTGCACTGTAAGCTATCTCAGGAGGAGTGAAGCCTTGGAGTGGGGGACAGGGCAGTAACAACGAGCAAGCATCAGGGAGGGTGGTGGGCAGGGTATGCAATTTCAATGGGAAAGAAATGATGCGGGGTGTGGGGAGTTGCAGGAGAACGAGCAGCGACAATGAGAAATCAACAAGTGAGGAGAGAAAATGAGGAGCAAGGGTGGGGGTACTGAGGTGCGTTGAAAAAAGAAGGTATGTGAACCCAGGAACAACAAAATGTAGAAACCTAGATACCTAGGCATGAATACTGAAATGCTGATTTTGAAATGTACCCTGGTCAGTGCTTTTTTTATTTAATGCATTTCTTTAAAATCACATCATCTCCCTGTAAGCTATTAGATTTGGTGTGTCGGTGCTTAACCTGATTCGTTGGTTCATGTATTACATGTCCATGGTCAATTTTTGTTACCACTTTAAACTTTTGTGGTCGCATATTACACAATCACATGCACTGGGGAAATAGTTGTAAGCTTTGAGAAAGGCTTGGGAAGAGAAAGAGAGGAATGGGGTAAGTGTACAAGGTTGGGAGGAATGTGGTGAGAAGTGTTACACACCAGCAACATAAAGAAAAAATGCATGAATATGCATGTAAAAATTGTTCAATGTCTGGATGAACAGTAAACCCCCTTCTGTCCTCTATATGTTTCTTGAGCCCCAATACTACTTATTCTGGTGGTGTCAAGCAGCAGACAGTCCTGCCTGTCATAATAATGAATCAACTGCAATAACACTAAAAATTATTAAAAAAGAAAACAGCAAGCCATTTACGCAAGCACACACGTATATGCATAGAAAAATGTAGACATGCACACAGAACACGCCCACAGACACACAGAAAAAAACATACACACAGCTAAATATACAGAAATACTTGCATACACAAAAACAAGGCACAAAAAGACAGAGGCATGAACATGTACAACCATATAAAACCACGGGAGATATTTTTAAATAAATGTCCCAGTGCAAATGTTTATTGCAATGATTGAACACATATTAACTATATTCATTTGGTTTCGATTTTATGGGAACTATTACTTTTGCAAGTGGATTATATGTAAACGACTTTCATCCTTTGGGGCTGGTATACGCTATATAAAACTACAAATAAATAAGGGAATGCCAGAGAAAGAAATATTCTTTGCTCTAAGAGTGTATTAACCCCTTCCCTCACTCACAAAAATCGGTGCCTACTGATGGAGAACTCCAATCCAATGTTTTTTATTTTTGTTTAAACCAGTAGTTTACCTCTCATGTTGTAAATGCCAGCTCCTAAGTCTTACACAGTCTTCATACACAGACAGCTGCACGGCCCTTTCCTTTCAGAAATAAATACATTGTAACGCAGTGAGCTGAGGCCATTGGGGGCTAAGGTGAAGGGGCCTGCAGTTATGTCTGTGTTAAAGGATGAGCTCTGCTGTGAAAAACAAGCATTGAAAATGCAATAGGTCTCGCATTTGGTTGACTTAGAGCTATTGGCGTTGTAAATGACAATGTCTTTTACCTATGTGTTATGGGGTGTATGTACGTGGTGTGTAGTGGAATTGTGTGGGTTGGATTGGAAGTGTTAGTTGTGGAATTGTGTGGCATGGATTTGTGTAGTGGAATTATGTGGCATGGTGTGCAGTGGAAATAGTGTATAGTAATTATGTGTTATTGAGTACTGGAATTATGTGGAGTGGGATTGTGTGTTATGGGGTGTAATACAGTGGAATGTTGTTTTTGTTGTGTTGTGATTCAAGAGCTGTTTATTTGTAGTAATGTTCTGGTACTGGTGCGAGTGAGCAGGGTCTGTTGGTGAGCAGCTGCATTTAGTGCCTTGAAGTGCTGCAACTATATACTTGCGGAGCACTAACTGAGTCTGCAAAGCAAAACATCACAGGAGCTAATAATGTTTCCAAATAATGTATTGATCTTCGCGCTGTTGGCTTCATCACGGTGCTGGCTGCTTTCACTTCTACACGTTTAGCTTATAATTAGGAAAGGATTCATGCTCGTTGTTTGCTGTTACATTGCGTGCCCTAGTGTATGTTTTACATGTGCATATGTGGGCACATGACCACATTCGCCAGGGCATTTTTGTACATAATGTATGTAATTTAAACAAGGGAGCAAGCACATTAAGAACGTTATTAAAAAAAAATAGATTACGGAAATGAATGCCAGTCTGCTTGCACAGCAGCGGTGTGTGTCAGTATTTTGGTTTGATTGTAAACATCCCAATGATTATGAGAAATTCTTTCATATAATGTACCATATTGAAATAATTATTTCTATGCAAGCGCCCTAATTTCTTCAACAAGCACAGGTAAGCTTCGACATTTACTGATACTTAGGGCTCTGCACGTGAGGACAGCGCTACTTGTAAGAAGCCTCTTATCGTGCTTTTTCAAAAACATTTATGGGTAGGTAGGATGCCTTCGGTTTGAAAGTTGTGTTTTCGGTGTGACTGGTGATTGGAGGGATGCCGGGAGGAAACACAGAGAGCTTGTGGTGGGGAAACATGGATAACAGTGGCGTGGGCTGATAAAAGCAGCCCGCGCTAGGCTTGCCAGACCACTTACATTTTTTTATGGGGTGGGAGGCAGCACGGAGGGTATTCAACACGGACAAGGGCGGGTGGCCATTTGGGTGATCTGTTTACCGAGTGCAGCGGATGGTTTGAAAAGTTGTGTTATGTATTAGAGGTACTAGCGGGAGAGCTGAGGAGGGGGAGAGGGCAGGACTTTTGTTTTCCCTTTCTTGTAAATCCATTAGTTCGCTCAAGGCAGTCATCTGATGCCTGGTGTTGAGTTACACAGTGCTGGGGTGTCTTTTTTTTTGTTCCGATGTTTCATTTTCTGTCATTCTAACTAACCGCACACATTGCTCTGGAACTTAATTGTGACGAGGGTGTTGATGTTAACACTTTAACAGGCTGAACATTTAAGTGGACCGTGTTTCAGACCCCGTTTTTATTCTGTTACCGCACCAGCATTGCTTTCATCTCCTGTATTTCTCAGTACACCCACTCTCCCGGCCTTATTTTTGTTACAAAGTAATGGAAAAGTTCCCCCTGTACCGCGTTTGATGCAACCTTGATTCACTCTGTCTGCTTTACACCGTGCATGTGCAAACATGACTACCGCCCGTGTTTAGGATGTCCACGCTTACAGACACACTTAGTATTACTGGGGGTATATATGGTGCAAATCTACCACCAAGGTGCAGCGGGGCATTTTGTGTCACAGGGGTCACACCCGAGTGTGTTCTGGTTAGAAGAGCACACACTGCCTGCAAACGAACTACCATCAGTTGAACGCGTAGGGCAAAAACATGTACATTAGAACACATGCCGAGGCAGGAAACAATAACAAGCATTTGTTAAGTTTAAAACTGAGCGCGGCGCCGCTTGAAGGACACCGCGCTAGTTTTTTTTTTTTTACTTTAACACTGAGCGCGGTGTCCTTGAAGCGGGCGCTGCGCTCAGTGTTAACGTTAAGAAATATCTAAATAAACCGAGCGCGGTGTCTGTGAAGCGGCGCCGCGCTCAGTTTTAATGTAAAAAAAAAAACAACCCACAAACAGAGCGCGGTGTCCCTGAAGTGGACGCCGTGAAAATATAAGTAAACAAGAAAAAAGTGCTTAGCGGCTAATTAAAAGACACCATGTCATGCCGCGAGTAAAAGATCCAGTCCGGGTGGGCGGGGCCAAAAGGAGACAGGGCGGCACAAGGAGGGACTAAAAAGCCTCACTGACAATGGAAAGCCAGGGTTTAGCATGCACGATGAGGAAAGCCAGTGGGAAAAAGGGGCGGAGCCTAGACTCCACTTCTGGAATTGTCTTGATTACAAGAGGCCTCGCAGAGCGAGCAGTGCATGCGCGCTGCAACGCTAGGCGAGACCTAACAAGCCTGCAGAGCGTCCCCCGGCAGACGCCCGCCCCCTCCTCAGGTCCCAGAGCCCGAGGGAGGAAACAAAGATTACAAAATAAATGCATGTAGCCACTGAAACAAGAAGCACGAGGGTGGGGGAGGACGGGTCAAGCTGCAGGGTTGTGCTGTGGCACATTTAGGTGTTAAAAGCCTTATGAAATAAAAGCCTAAATCACAAGCTCGGGAGGGAAAGCGTATGAAACATACCATCTATTTCTAAAGTAAACAAGCACCATGAAAGTATCCACACGTCTTGAGGGAAACCGGTGCCTAAAAAAAACACACACAAGCGAGCTGCAAGGAGATGGCAGAACGAACAGAAAGAAAAAGTAGTGCACCAAAACAAAATATGTGGCTACTAGTGAAATGATCATTGTAGCAGGGTCAATCGCCTGGGCGGTAACAAACCAGCCACAAGGTGGGACAAATGCACACTGTTCACCAATGACAGCAAGGCAATTTGGAAAGGCTGACCAAGCAACCAATAAAAAAGTGGGGGGAGTGTTTAAACTCCACTGAGGGATTACTTCATGCCTCGCAGAGCAGCTCATGCGCGCTGACTCTAGGTTCGACCTAAAAAGGAGCGGGGTGGTGGAGGGGGGTTATCAAAATTGCCAGGGCTGCTTTGGGTTCCCAGTCCAGCCCTGGGCGGGGGAGAAGCACACGAGAGAGACAGCAAGCAGCAAACGAGGGATAGATCTATACGGTGCGCAGGGCTTGGGTATTTTTTTTTTTTACCGGGAGTATAGAAAGGAGAGAACTGGAACATGTGTACTCTCTTGGAGTGCTTAACCAAAAAGAAGAAACAAAATTCCCTAAAAGTGAACAGTGGAAGGATTCAAGTCCGCAGATCAAAAGGATGGTAAAGAGGCTATGCTCAAGGGGAGGGAGAAACACAAGAAGAGGAAGGAAAGCCTTTGAAAAGAAGAAAGATGACAGTGACACCAACCAATGATAAGAAATGTGCGGGCTGTAAGCCCACTGTACGTTTTTGGTAAGCCCCCACAAAAAGTATTTCGCAACCAAACAGCTTGCCCTGTCTGGCCAGTGAGGCCTAAACATAGAAAACAACTAGGACGATTAACATTCAGCACATGTGTGGCAGGATGATGGCCTTGTGGAAGTCATGGGGTGCAGCCAAGTCTGTAAGAAATGTTTGCCGTTAACAAACAAAGGGGCTTGAAGAACAGGAGCCTGATACACAGTGGGCAGACATACAACTATAACTGTGCTGGACCCAGGAGAAAGCGACCTTCACAACAGACTGTGTACTTAGTGTTCAGCCACGTTGCTGTGTGGAGAGGCTTGGAGGGCAGAGTGTTTGCACTGAACTCATGTAAACTCATACAAGTACAACGTCCCTCCAATTTCACCCATCATCATGTGCAGCTGCAAAGGGGCCAAAAACCATGTATGACACCAGCAGCACTCCAGCTTTTCAAACATCATTTTACACTCCTCCATTACATTCAGGCTTCCTTTTGCTAAGAGAAGTATGGACTTAATGCTCTTAACCTGCAATAGGGTGACAGCCAATATATCTCATGTGACATATCCCACGACAAAAATATTGCATGCACTATATCCACTGCCACTATATCGTCAAGGTATGTAGATGTGCAGTTGAGTAGTAAAGTTGACTAGTAAATCTATACTTACCTATATATACTTACTGTGGTAGGCAATGCTGTGGCAACCTGTTGTACAGTTGTACGTCACTACATCGAGGTCGACATATCAACAATATTGCATCATCGTAAGCATGGCATTGGTACACCGAAATGCATTTATCGCATTATGGGGCATATTTACAAGAGTTGTCGCTAAGCAGTTTTCACGCTGCTTAGCCGCAATATTTTTACTGCTGCCTATCGCCAAATCCTAACACTATGGGGTCGATTCCGATACGGGCCGGAAAAAGCACCGATCGACTCGGATCCGGAAATAATACCGACCGACACGTACCTGTGGCGCCCGACACGCCAAGTACGATGCAAGGCGTGCAAAATCCGACCGACACGTACCGAACCCAAGTCGACCGACCGAGCCGCACGGAAAACAGCAATCCGGTCGGAAAAACACGCGAATCCAACCGACCAACACGCACCCGGAACAAATCCGACCGAAACGTACACGCGAACTCCAAACCGCAAAGTACGATGCAAGGCGCGAAAACCACGAGCGAGTCGGACGGAGGCCAAGCCGTACGACCGACACGCATACAAAACCGAGCCGAACCAACACAAAACACCGCGACCGACGCGTACGCAGCATAGAAAACTTCACATACACAGCGTGAACGAAACGGAGAAGACCGTACGAGACAAATGCAGGGTCCGACTCGGTCACAAGAACGTTTCCAACATACACAGACAGTACAAAGGAAAAATCACCCAAAAAAAGGCCAAACAAGCAATTACAAAGCCAATAAATACTGGGGGGGTGGGGACAGAGAACAAAGACACACCCACAACTCCACCCATATAAAGGACACAAATCACAACCATGAGCCTTTGCAAATGCCATTCCACTGCCAGCACCCAAGAGAAAGCAACCACACACCCACAGCTCATCCCTCACACAAGCCACACACCATCAGCACACCAACAAATACCTACCTCACATACACCCAGCAAAACACACACTCACACACCCTCACCTGCACACCAACACACACATCACTCACCATCACCACCCATCACCATGCCCCCAAGAAGAATCCCAAGTTCCTAGATTGTGAATTGGAAGTCATGGTAGACGAGATCCTCAGGGTAGAGCCACAGCTGTTTGGCACACTGGTCCAACAGACCCCCATCTCCCAGAAAACCAAGATGTGGGAGAGGATCATCAACAGAGTGAACGCACAATCACCATGTCGGCGCACAAAGAGCGACATCCAGAACAGGTGGTATGACGTGCGCAGGAGGGTACGGGACCTGCTCAAAAAGACTACATCAACAGCCAACACACCGGCAGTGGTCCTCCTGCCAAGCCAATATACCTCAGGCCCTGGGAGGAGAAGGTGCGGGCCATCCTTCCGCCAGTGAGCGTATATGGACTAGAGGACATCCCAGAGCCTGGTGAGTACACAACAAATGTACACAATATACTGCCACAAAACACACACACATCACTGTCAAGGGGAGAGTCAAACCATGCACTCATAGCAATTACACAGCAACCAGAACAGAATCATCCCAAAATGTGTATGTCAGTCAGATAAACACAACACATGCCATCAAAAAAGTCACATCCAACTGTGCCATCACATGTACAAACACAACTACAACTACAGCTAGGCAGTGGCACAAATAGAACTAACAAACACATCCAGACATGTAGCCACCACAACAACACCAACACACAGTGAAGACCACTCAAAGGAAGGAATTCTGTGTATGCTGGCCAAGGCAGTGTAGCCAATAGCATCATGGGAGTCGCAGTCACACATATTGCCCCCCACAACTGTCCCATCAACACCACCATGAACCATGCGCACATCACAGGGAGTGGAGAAGGACTCACAAGATGGCTGACACTGGCAACTGTTGTGGGGAGCACAAGGCCCTGCTGGCAACTGTGCACCAACAAACAGCAGGACACCACTGACTGACATCCTGAGAGACAACTTCCACTCCCTGCAATGCAAGCACGTTCCATGGTGGGATATCTGGCTGGCTGGGTGGGAAGGAGGACTTGCAGCACTGACCATAGTCACAAGCACCTCCCCTCACACACACCCCAACACAAACTCCACAGAACCCACCTGGTAGAATGCAATGCCCCCCATCCTAACACAAGATCCCACAAAGAACCACCACCCTGGGTTATGTTGTGTGAAGCACAGGGACACTCTTGGGACTTTTAGCCAAACAACTGCCAGGACAACACTCCCAGCCATCCTGTCAGCACAGCCAGCCCACCCCACAGGGAAGCAGAGTCAAAAGGAAGGAAGCATGGGCATGCTGGGAAGGGGGTGGAGGCAATAGCATGATGGGAGTCGTAGTCACTGATCTTGGTCACCCCCACAACTGTCCCATCAACACCACCCTGAACCATGCTCACATCACAGGGAGTGGAGAAGGACTCACAAGATGGCTGACACTGGCTACTGCTGTGGGGAGCACAAGGCCCTGCTGGCAACTGTGCACCAACAAACAGCAGGACACCACTGACTGACATCCTGAGAGACAACTTCCACTCCCTGCAATGCAAGCACGTTCCATGGTGGGATAACTGGCTGGCTGAGTGGGTGGGAAGGAGGACTTGCAGCACTGACCATAGTCACAAGCACCTCCCCTCACACCCCCCCCCAACACAAACTCCACAGAACCCACCTGGTAGAATGCAATGCCCCCCATCCTAACACAAGATCCCACAAAGAACCACCACCCTGGGTGATGTTGTGTGAAGCACAGGGACACTCTTGGGACTTTTAGCCAAACAACTGCCAGGACAACACTCCCAGCCATCCTGTCAGCACAGCCAGCCCACCCCACAGGGAAGCAGAGTCAAAAGGAAGGAAGCATGGGCATGCTGGGAAGGGGGTGGAGGCAATAGCATGATGGGAGTCGTAGTCACAGCTCTACATCCCCCACCACATGGCCCAGCAAGCTCACACTCACGCATGCACATCCCACAGAGAGTGGAAAGGCCCATCAAAGATGTCTGACACTGTTTCTGTGTCGTGGGGAGCACAAGGGCATGCTGGGTACTGCACACCAACCAACAGCAGGACACCACTGTCAGCCATCTTGCCATTGCTCTCACACCCACACACACTGAACTCCCCACAAAAGCAAGTAAGTATGGGAATGCTGGGAAGTGGGGTGGAGGCAATAGCATGATGGGAGTCGTAGTCACAGACATAGCTCACCCCCACAACTGTCCCATCAACACCACCCTGAACCATGCTCACATCACAGGGAGTGGAAAAGGACTCACAAGATGGCTGACACTGGCTACTGCTGTGGGGAGCACAAGGCCCTGCTGGCAACTGTGCACCAACAAACAGCAGGACACCACTGACTGACATCCTGAGAGACAACTTCCACTCCCTGCAATGCAAGCACGTTCCATGGTGGGATAACTGACTGGCTGGGTGGGTGGGAAGGAGGGCCGGCTGTCAACCAAACACAACCAATGCAGACCATGTTCACACCCCAAAAAATACATAGAAATGCCCAAATAATGCAGGACAATGTGCCACACCAATATCAACCCCTGACTGTGACGACTTAGGACAATGCAATGTACAGGCCCGCACCCAGAGGCACAGTCACAACTGTCATGTGTGTCAACCATTGATGCCTGCAGAAACATAACATACATTGTGTGTGTCTCCCAAAAACAGGTGATGATGGGGACACAGCAGCAGACGCTGAGGAGTCCCAGTCCCAGGCTCAAGAGGATGCGGAGCTCACTGGCGTCGTACAGCCTCTGTCCTCCTCGGACGATGAAGACCAACCTGGCACATCCGGTGCAAGTCTACATGCAGCACCAGCAGGACCACCAGCTGCAGCACCAGCAGGACCACCAGCTGCACCCCTGCACCCACCCCTCCAACGACTGTCACCACAAATACCATCCCTGCCGACATGGACAGAACAAGGAGCAACACCAGCACAGGGACCCTGGGCCATGGACACCACCACCACCACCAACCCCCAAGGTGGACCAGGGTCATCTGTGCGTGCCACTGCACACACTGCACATGTCAGCAGGGGTGGTGGGAGGGGTGGGAGACAGAGGTCGCTGCTTGCAGAGGTTGCTGGTGTGCATGATGACCCACAACTGGTACGCATAGCTGATGCGTACCAGTCCAGCACCGGAGACCTCAGCCAGGTAGTGGGGCTCCTCAGAGACATGAAACAGCAGCAGGCTGCCCATCATGCCCGCTTGGACTCCCACATGTCCCACGTGGAGTCACACATGTCCCGCGTGGACTCACACATGTCCCGCGTGGAGTCCAAGTGGGATGCACTGCATGAGATGACGGCGGTGCACAGGGACATTTTACAATGCCTCCGCCAGATGAACAGCAACCAGTCCACACCTCCCTGTGTGCCAACAACATCTGGTGCCGAACAAACTGCAACTGCCACAGGGAGGGAGGATGACTCTGGCGGAGAGTCCCCTGCACCGCAGCAGCCTGTACTTGAGGGGCCCCCCAAGAAGAGGGGTCGTCCGAGGAGGGGCAAGTGAGAGGCTGATGGCCAAGCGCAACTCCCAGGAAGCCTGAACCTGTTCTGGATGTTCACCTTTGTGCACAGACTGTTCACCCTGTTGACGGCAACACTACTCCCACACATTGCATGGGGAGTACAAGTTGGACCAATGTGTCAGACAACTGTGGCCCGATACTGGGGATTCTGTCTACCAGGACTTTCAATTCACCTAGGAACTTCGGATTGCAAGATTTATGTACAGCACTACCCATCCTATGCACTATTCACACAAATGTATCACAATAAACACACTAATACACCATACTTGCCTCTGTTGTGATTCCAACGTGGGTGCTGTTATGGGGATGATGAACTGCAAAATTACACTGTGTATGCGAACTGCAACAGCAAGGACAACACAGGCATGTGAGTAAAGGCAACGTGACACATATGAGGGAGACACACCACCAGGGCTACACAACACATACACACCTAGGCCATCTGACTCATTGCCTACACTGATGTTGCCAGGGAAGACGGTGCAATGCACAGACACCACACCCATTCCCAGTTGTAGTCAAGTAGCCCACAGGTGCAGTAAGCAAATGGCAGTCAAATGTGTGACCACAGACAACGCACATCACAAAGTGAAGCACAGGTTTATTACACAGTTGCAACATGTTGTAACCACTACAGATGCAAGGTAATCCCACCTGGCAGCGGGCACACAGTCAACAACTGTAGACGGAAGGAAGTCCATGGGTGTGGCGCACATCACCTGTAGGGACACAACAGCTACCAGCCTGGAAGTGCAATCACGTCGTCGGTGGACACAGTTGACCAAACGAATCTGAAAGTACCCTGTGAAGGACAGAAATGACACACAGTCAAAAGCAATGGAGTACAGGACAGAACAGCAAAACTCATGCACAATACATGTTACAAGATACCCACCCAGAACCAAGTTAGCATGTCAACACTGTTGGGGAGTACAGCCCACCTGTAAGCACACATCGCAACACACATCCAGTCAAGTAGCCCATGGACACACTCCAACAGCACCAGAGCACCACCTACACATCATGCCAACTCACATCATTGACATGACACCTCAGGATACTCACATTCAGCTAAAGAAGTTGGTGATGAGCTGTGTGCGGACATCACCATCATCATCATCATCATCATCATCACTGGCATCGTGGTCCAGGCCAGGATCCTCCACAGGTGGCGGATGTTGGTCATTGTCATCCTGGCTGAGAGGCAACTCCTTCCGCACTGCCAGGTTGTGGAGCATGCAGCAGACGATGATAATCTTGCACACTTTCGCAGGGGCATATGGGAGGGACCCTCCGGTCTTGCCAGGCAGCGGAAGCGGCTCTTCAGGAGACCAAATGTCCGCTCAATCACTCTCCTGGTCCGACCTTGTGCCTCATTGTAGCGCATCTGGGCTGGTGTCACAGGGTTCCTGAGGGGTGTCAGCAACCACGGCATGTTGGGGTATCCCGAGTCACCTACGGACAGACAAGTGCACATTAGCTGACTTGGAAAAGTGGGCGGAATACTACAGATCAGATCACACACAATGGCACAAAGTCAGTACACACCGACAAGCCAGGCACGCTGGTTCTGCATCTGTGCCATCATCCTGGGGATGCGACTACTCCTCATCACAAAGGCATCGTGTGCTGAACCAGGGAAACGGGCACACACGTGTGTGATGGTCATGTCTGCAAGACACACCACCAGTGCATTGACCGAGTGGTAGTGCTTGCGGTTCCTGTAGGCCTGCTCCTGGGCCTGTGGTGGTACCAAAGCCACATGTGTCCCATCAATGGAGCCAATGACATGCGGCATCCTCCCCAGGGCATAAAAGTCACTCTTCACGTCAGTGAGTCGTCGCAGTCTAGGGAAATAGATGTACCGGTTCAGGAATAGCAACATTGCCGCCAAAACATCGCAGAGCACACGGCTCAACATGGTCTGTGACATCCCACCAGCAGTCGCCACAGTATGTTGGAAGGTACCGGTGGCAAAGAAGTGTAGGGCTGCCATCACCTTCACCTTGGGGGTCAGCGCTGTAGGATACGGCCGGCCAGGCTGCAAATGTGGGGACAACTGCACTGCCAAATCCTCAATCAGCTGCCTGGTGAAGCGGTACCGTCGGTGCTGTCCCGTTCCACCATCGTTGCCAGGTCTGGGAATGGTCGATGGACAGCAGGAGCCCTGCAGTGCAGAGGAGAAGTAAGCAAGATTGTCAGTCAGCCCACATATGCGGCATTGAACACACTCAATATCCCAACATACATCATTATGAGGCACAACTACATGAAGTGTGCAGTTCCGTAAGGACATGTATGGTACATACATGGCCAACATCTGTCAACACGGTCCAACAGGTGGCATCAATTAGTCCCAGGTTGGCCCATTGGATATCATGAGGCCGTGTCACAGTTCCCATCTCCTGCTGCCGTGTCACAATCACCCCCACAGTGACATGTGAGGACAGATGTGCCCCAGGCACCACAGCTCAACGACAGGTACATTCCCAGGGACCCTGTATTGCCACATGGACACTGGCATTACATGGAGTATCATGTATACACCACAGAAAAACAACCATGACCCCCACAGGTAGTGGTCCCACTTGCCACGGCAGGACAGACATGGACGTCTGTGACACACACACGCACAACATCAAAGTCCATGCACACACAACCTGGATGTGGAGACTGTCTCCCATTGTGCACATGAAATCAGAGACATTGTAAACACTACATGCACAAAGACTGTGGAGGACCATCACTATTGTGCCACTGGGACACCCTGGCTCAAACATACCGTCCCACATGGGACTCACGGGGTATGTGACATGACATACACATACACCACCGTGAAATGTGACCATGGCACATGCACAGATATGATTGGGAAATAAACATGTAGGAAACGAATACAAAGTGGATCTATCCTAAACTGAAGGCAATATGTGACCAGAAACAAGAATTTATTGAAAAATATATTATTTTATTTGATCAGCTAAAGTTTAAGATATGCAAAGATTTTATGAAAATATATTTACACTGAGCATACAGACATCAATAAAAATAAATATATTGGAATACTGTCAAAGTTCAATTTTCAACTAATATGACTAATACTTGTGTTATGTCTAAATTAGATCAAACAGAAAAGTATACATCCAAAGCTAAACATAAACAAATGCATAGAAAAATTCATACATGATAAGTATTAAATCATTCTACAATATAGTTATGGCTAACATGGTTACAACCATGTTAGCCATAACTATATTGTAGAATGATTTAATACTTATCATGTATGAATTTTTCTATGCATTTGTTTATGTTTAGCTTTGGATGTATACTTTCTGTTTGATCTAATTTAGACATAACACAAGTATTAGTCATATTAGTTGAAAATTTAACTTTGACAGTATTCCAATATATTTATTTTTATTGATGTCTGTATGCTCAGTGTAAATATATTTTCATAAAATCTTTGCATATCTTAAACATTAGCTGATCAAATAAAATAATATATTTTTCAATAAATTCTTGTTTCTGGTCACATATTGCCTTCAGTTTAGGATAGATCCACTTTGTATTCGTTTCCTACATGTTTATTTCCCAATAATGTTGTCACCCTGATGTAGGAAACACATTTCAGGGGTACCCCCTTTTTTCCACACATACATGCACAGATATGAACAGTTGCACATCACAGTGGTCATGTACACGTAACACCCAGGATCCTGTCCCCATTAACACGTGCACAGCCTGGGGGTGGCTGGCCACAGGTGACACCCACAGGACAACATGTACACCAACATACACACAATAGGAAATGCAGCCTTACATGCCTTATGATAAAGTTTGGACAGGCTGTCGTGATGTAGGTGTGCCCCTCACTCACTGGGAGCTATCTGTGGCTGGCAAATGTCCATCTGAGACAGGCATGCTGACATATGCCAGTCACATGTACAGTGATGCGTTGAACAGCAATGGACCGATCGGTGCCCCCGGCCGGCCCATTGCATTCAATGTGTGCGGGTACGCGTTGTACCCCTGTACGCGTTGTACTGCAATGGACCGGTCGGTGCTCCCGGCCGGCCCATTGCATTCAATGTGTGCGGGTACGCGTTGTACCCCTGTACGCGTTGTACCCCTGTACGCGTTGTACTGCAATGGACCGGTCGGTGCCCCGGCCGGCCCATTGCATTCAATGTGTGCGGGTACGCGTTGTACCCCTGTACGCGTTGTACCGCAATGGACCGATCGGTGCCCCGGCCGGCCCATTGCATTCAATGTGTGCGGTGCACGCGTTGTACCCCTGTACGCGTTGTACCGCAATGGACCGATCGGTGCCCCGGCCGGCCCATTGCATTCAATGTGTCGGGTACGCGTTGTACCCCTGCACGCGTTGTACCGCAATGGACCGATCGGTGCGCACCCATTGACAATGGGCTTGCCTGGCAACGGACGCGTTTTCGAATTTTGAACGAGTCGGTTGCTGGAAAATCAGTTGGTCACCCACAACAATGTTGCAAAATCATGTATGTCATGAAGTTGAAGATTTGAAGGATGCTGTGGGCGTGTTTTGGTGCTGCTATTCCATGGATTGGCCAGATTCAGAAGATGCAAACGACTTGGACCTATCACTTTGGACACAAGGGACAGTATCTGCCTCTCCAGCACATATATATTGCTGGCTGTTCCCCTGAGAGCTCACTTGCCTGCACGACATGCTCCAGGACGACATCTGCCACTGCACTGCTGCTGTCTCTGCCCCTCTGGACCCTGCAATGGCACGTACTGTGGAGAGAGCCCCAGCCTTCAGCCTTGAGGAGAACCAGGCCCTGCTGGACAGCCTACTTCCACAGTACAGCAAGCTGTATGGGACACCAGGGGAGCAGGTGAGTGTTCTGTGCACTGCCTTTCTGAATGTGCATATTGTCTGACTAGCAAGGCTGAAAGTCTGCACGCCACTGGCTAGCAGGCTCACTGAGTAGTTGTCACCCCCATAGTGTGTAGTGACATGCACTGGACAGGTATGGTGCAGTGACAGTGCATTTGAACAAGGTTTTACTTCCCATGCAATGATACCATGTAGTGACGTCTGGCAAACTGTCCATGGGCAGCTTTGCACTGCCTGTGTACATCATGTGCCCCTGTGATTGAGACATGTATATACAACTGTGTCATGCACGGATATGTTGCATGTGTAGTAATGGCCTTTTCACTTTGTCATCCTGACAGGTTAATGCCCATCGGAAGCAGAAATCTGGAAGGACATCGTCCGGGCCGTCCGGTCCGTGGGGATCTACAAGCGCCGGATCCGCAACTGCCAGAAGAGGTGGCAGGACCTTCGGGGCTGGACCCGGAGGATTGCACGGGTCCAGCTGAAGCTGTCGCCTCCTCGCAGGAGGGGCGGAACACGGACCCTGACCCCCACATGCTCCAGATCCTGGCGGTGGTGTTTCCAGACCTGGATGGGCAGCTGAAGGCCAGACAGCAGCAAGGAGGGGGTGAGTCAAAGACTGCACTGTGAACTCTGTATTACATGCTTTGTGCCCTCCTCTGGCCTGGTTCAACTGCCACAGTGCAGCAGTCATGTTGTCCAGGAGCCATGTCCCTCTATTGTGCACTGCCCACTGCTCATCTGATACCCAGGTGTGGCCCTTACATTCAGGGAATTGTGTCACTTGGGACTGTGTCGTTGCAGTTTGCTTCACTAAAGGTGGGGGACAGCATCTGTTTCCCTAACTCTGTTGTGGGCATCATGGGTGGGTCCATTGTTCACACAACGCCTGTGTTCGGACATGTAATCTGCGTGTTGCTTTGATATGCGGTCCACTTGCTGAGCTGAGCCACCACATGTGCCTGGGGTATGTGGCACACGCCCATGCAGCGGGTGGGAACAATGTTTGGGCCCCAGGAGTGTGCAGATTACGTGTGTCACACATACATAGCCAGCTATCCACTGTCCAGGGCTCATCCCTCATTCATGTGGAGCAGGACAGTCATGCCTACTCCAGGCCATGCAATGCACTCTGTACTCCCACTCCCGTGTATCAGCTGACACATTGTGCGCAGTGATTTGACCCCTCAGGTGTCTGCCTCTGTGTCAGTGTGCTGTGGATTAGTTGCCAGGACTGCTGGGGTGTTTCTTGGTAGGGGCTCAGCATGCCCCTGGAGATGTGACCATAGGAGACGATACTTGTGTGTCACATGGGTGTTTGATCAGCTGCCCGTGCAGACTGGGGTATGCGAATGTGAAGTTCAGGCAGCTGTTCCCCATTCACAGCAGATTGTGAGGGGCTCAGGTTCAGAGGGTAGTGTCACAGGTCTCCCATATGTCCAATAGGTATGACCTGGACAGATGAGGGTTAAGATGATGTGTTGTGTGGGGGATGTACATGTGCACTTGTGCAGCTCCAGGACTTGCATTCCCCATGACCTACTATTGTGACACAGTGCATAGTGTTGTTGTCTGGCTGCCAAGTCATACATCACTGAGACAGTGATGTATGACTTAGCAGTCATGCCTCTGCCATGGCATGTGTCAACTTATTGGTGGTCCTGCAGGGGAGTGACATGTGCTACATGCACACCATTGTGGCGATGGCTATCAGGACATGGGTGCATCATGGTGTCTGTCGCTGGTATGCATCACATGCATTTCCTATTTGACTCTGGGCATCCCTTTCATCCGGAAACCTGTACTGACTCAGTGGCAAGAGCTGTGATGTGTGCATGTCCACATGCCACACCGTGTCCTCTGCACTGTCCAACTACTGTGTACTTGGTGCATGTGTCCACACTGGGGTGTTGCAATCCAACAGACACCAGACAGATGGGTGCAAGGCCATGTGGGATGTGAGTGCCATGCTTGGCATCAGACTGACAATTGGCTTCTCCTGTTCAGTTAGGGCACTTTTAGCAATGTACAACTAATGATGCCAGGGCTTGCTCTGTAATGTGCTGTGCTCACAGTGGTGTGTGCGTTTGGTGCAGGTGACTGATGTCTGTCTGTTTCCCCATTGTTTGCAGATACATCCACGGCCACGGAAGGGGACAGCTCCACGGACCAGGAGGAGCCAGAGAGCCAGACTGGGTCAGCAGCCGAGGAGTGGTCGGAGGGACCCAGTGGCACGGAGGGCGAGGGAGCCACACCGAGGAGTCCTCAGCACCATCCACCTCAGCTGAGGACCAGAGCAACTCGGAGGATGACTCCCTTATGGAGGCGGGTGTCAGCAGCCACCACACCCCAGCTAGTGTTGCTGTCCCCGCCACCACCAGCACCACCACCGCCCTCCCATCGGCTCCCATTCCCCAGGTCCGTGGAGGCTCCCATGTTCGGGAGCGTGTCTCCTTTGGGCCAGGCACCGCACCCCCTGCCCCTGTGTCCCCTGCTGCCCTGAGTGAGGAGTCTGTGTACCTCCTTCGCCAGCTCCATGTAGGGCAGACAGCCATGCTGAGTGTCCTCCATGCGTTCACCGCTCTGTTGACTCAGCTGGTGTCGTTCATGGAGGGCATCTCATCGGGCATGTCTGACCTACAGAGGGGCAATAGGTCCATGGACTCCTCCCTGACGGCAGCAGTGTCCCTCCTCAGACAGTCCCTCACCCCTCCTGCCTCTGCTCCATCCACACTCCCCAGCACCTTACCCGTCCCAAGCACACACACACCGGCACAGGCACACACCAGCACACACACGTCCAGCACTCAGACACACACGCCACAAACAAAACGCACACGCACGCACAGTCAGGGGACTGAAACCAGACTCACAGGGGATGGGGCCCTGGTACACACACACGCATCCACTGGCACTGCGCAGTCCTCAGTTGCCTCTCCCTCCAAAGCACCCTCCCTTGCCTCACCTGCAACCCCAAAGACCCAGCGCCTCTTCCTCAGTGACCTCGGCCTCTTCCCCTCCGATCCAGCTGCTCCAGCATCCAGGGGGAAGAGGAAGCCCCCACACGGAGCAGAGTGCCCCTCGCCCCCGGACACCCTCCCCCAGGCGCAGACAGACTGAGGCCCCCACCCGCAAGTCCCCCGGAGTGGTAAGAGCAAGACCCCGCCGCCGCCCTGCAGCTCAAGCACCAGGTCTCCTTCCTCCATCCCTCAGGCCCCCACTCCACAGGTGCCCCCACCACACCCTGCCCCAGGTTCCCCCACCCACAGATATACCATCCCCAAGAGGATCCGGCCTTCTCCCCCTGCCACTTGCTCTCCCGGCACCACACCCCCCGCTGCGCTTGTCTGTGCCACTGATGTGGTGAGGGTGTCCTCCCCTCTGTCCAGCCCACCTTGCCTGTTCCCCATTCTCCTCCCCTGGTGGTAGGCACTGCAGTGGAGTCCACTACCACCCTGTCTGACTTGGGCACTGCAGTGGCGGACCTGTCCACTCCATCTGCAGGGTCCACTGCAGTCGTGCCGGCACCCACAACATCTGAGCCATGCCCCCAGTTGTGCCGGCACACACCATGTCAGACACCTCCACTGCAGTTGTCAGTGGCTCTCCAGCACCCACCACCCCTTCCCTGCTTCCTCCTGGTGAGCCCTGATCCTGTCCCTGCGGTGCCTGGCCTACCCCCGGTTGCCCCTCCTAGTGGATTGTCCCTGGTTTTGTGCAGGCATGTGTAGGGTGGCATCTGCCACTGTCACCCACTTGTGACTTTGTTGATGGACTGGCCATTGGCCTTTGTTTATTTTCTACTGGACTTCTACTTTTAATGCCACATATGCTGAATAAAGCAACTTTCTGTTCTCTAGTGCTTTTGCTTCTGATGTACATGATGTTGATGATCCTAACCATGCCCTTGCTGCAGTGATGGTGATATTTGGTCTCATGATAATGAAGTGTTACTGTGCAGGAACCCATGTGGTCCAGGGGGAATGTGTCCTATCCTGTGGTGTATCCATGTCATCCATAGCAGCATCTGAGGGTGTCATGTGTTCAGTATTTGGCAATGGGATTTCCTACTTAGATTGCCTATTTCACATCTGTGGCTTCCACCCCTGCACATCTGTTGTGCCTGCCATTGTTCAATTCGTCTACTTCCCTGACCGTGTGGCCATCTCCAGTGGACATGCAGGTTTGGGCATCAATGGGGAAGGACTCATCTGTGTTGTCAGTGCAACATTGCTATACAAGTGTGTTGGATCTGTGCTGATGATTCCGTTGGCACTTCCATGACCAGGCTGATGTTACGGGAGCCCTCATTTGGTGCTAATTGTTGATTGTGTGACCAAGTGCTCAGCTGACATGATGGGGCCCTACTGAGGCAACATATGGCACAGCTTTCCTCACACAGGAGTGGAGTCCCCTCATGGCAGTGTGTACTCCTGTGACATTGCCTGCGCCCAAGGTGTGTGTTGTATGTGCATGTCTGTGTGTTCACTTCCGTTTAGCTGTGCATGCTGTGATCCCTAGTGTTGTACCTGTTTGTGATGCTAGCTGAGTTGACCTATGTTCCCCCAAAGTCTTCGCCCTGGGTTCTCTGTGATGTGGGTGCATGGCACATTACTGGTCATCAGGGTGTCACCCATAGGTGTGTTTGCTGTCAGGGCTGAGTTTGTGTGCAGACGCAGATGGGTCACAGTCAGGTTTCCCCTTGGCACTTGTTGTTTGCCCCTGTCATGTGATTTCCAGTTTGTGTTATCTTTCAGTGATTGTGATACGTTGTGTGTGTGACTGCTGGCACTCCTCAGGGTCCGGGCTGCAATGTTGGTTGTTGTCTATGTGTGTTCTTTGTGGGTGACCTTGGCTTCTTCATTGGTGTGTGACTGTGGCTGGGATCCCATTGGTTGGTGTGGTATTGCCGTCATGTCCATGTACAGCGTAGTGTGCAGTGTGTCAGACATTCAGGAGTCTTGTTGAGTGTCCATGTGTGATGTGTTTCTGCACCTTGGTTCCCACCCACCACCCTGGAATAGTCATGGGTGCATGTGCAATGTCACCAGTGCATGTGTGCTTCACTGCTGCACATTGTTGGAGGTCGAGGGGTGTGGTGTTGAGTGTGTGCAGATGAGAGTTGTTGCCCGGCTAGGCCCCTGCCTCCATGTTGGCCTTGGCTTACTGGCCATGCTGTTTGATTTGTGCTTGTGTAGGTGTGATGGTAGTTAGTTGCTCAGGACACATGACTGTGGTTCACAGTGTGAACCACATTTAGCTTTGTCATCACAGTGGGATTGTAATGCAGCCCAGGGTCCCCACATTGTGGGGGCCCTGGGGGTGGTGCTGTGGTGTGTCTGTGTCTTGCTGTGTCAGTTGCTGTCCCTACGTGCCTGTGTGACATGTGTGATTTGTGCTCCCTCTCATCTGACAATGCCTGCTTGCCCACATAGGGGATTTGGATCCATGAGTTACCTTTGTGTGGCACTGTATGCACATCTGTATGATTGGTATTCAGGTCTCCTCATGTGTTGTGTGGTTGCCTGGGGACACTGGCACCCCCCCACCTGTTGTGTATGATGTGCAGTGTGGGTCTGCCTGTTTGTGTTTGTGCATCTGCACCACTGCATTGGCATATCTTGGGTGTGCCATTGGCTGTATGTAGTTTGGTGGGTTTCCCCTGCTGTCCCTGGGACTCCTAGGTCATCGGTCAGCACAATGATCATGGTTTGTGTGTCCCATTGCTGCCATGGTATGGTATCTGTTCACCTCACATCTGCAGTCTCCACAGGGTATCTGCATGTGTGTGCCCATTGGTGCAAATATGTGGGTCTGCATTCTGATGGTCACTTCTGTCATTGTGTCATTGATGATTGTTGACGGTGTCAGCCCCCATGGGTGTTGTTTGTCTGCACATGGCCAAAGGTATGTCTTATTTGCACTGCAGTATTTGGCTCCCCCAATTTATGTTGCAATGGGACACATACACTACTTTGCCACTGATGTGTTTGTTGTTCTGTGACCAGGAATCATCCATGCAGTTTGGCAGTTGCACCTCTTTCTTTGTCAACACTTACCTTTTGGTCACTGTGATGATGGGGGTTTGGACCCCATTGCCACAATGTTCGAAATGTGCTTCAGCTATGGACCCCACACTTACATTTTGGTCACTGTGATGATGGGGGTTTGGACCCCATTGCCACAATGTTCAAACTGTGCTTCAGCTATGGACCCCACACTTACATTTTGGTCACTGTGATGATGGGGGTTTGGACCCCATTGCCACAATGTTCAAAATGTGCTTCAGCTATGGATCCCACACTTACCTTTTGGTCACTGTGATGATGGGGGTTTATACCCCATTGCCACAATGTTCAAAATGTGCTTCAGCTATGGACCCCACACTTACATTTTGGTCACTGTGATGATGGGGGTTTGGACCCCATTGCCACAATGTTCAAAGTGTGCTTCAGCTATGGACCCCACACTTACCTTTTGGTCACTGTGATGATGGGGGTTTATACCCCATTGCCACAATGTTCAAAATGTGCTTCAGCTATGGACCCCACACTTACATTTTGGTCACTGTGATGATGGGGGTTTGGACCCCATTGCCACAATGTTCAAGATGTGCTTCAGCTATGGACCCCACACTTACCTTTTGGTCACTGTGGTGATGGGGGTTTAGACCCCATTGCCACAATGGTCATGGCCTGCTTGCATTGTGGGTGCCACACACATATATGTGTGGCACATGTGCTAGGGGGTCACATTGTATGTTCAAAGTCATGTTCGGTGTTGTAGGCATTTGACACAGTCTACACACGCTTGTCATGGTGTTGGGGGATGTCTTCTTCTTGCATTCCCTAGGTTGTGGTGTGCTGGTTGTGTCATGCATTGTCCATCCTATGAGTGGGGGTGGTAGTAGTGGTAGGCATCCAGCCCCCTGGCTGAGGGTGGTAGTGGTGGTAGGCATCCAGCCCCCCTGGGTGAGGGTGGTAGTAGTGGTAGGCATCCAGCCCCCCTGGCTGAGGGTGGTAGTAGTGGTAGGCATCCAGCCCCCCTGGGTGAGGGTGGTAGTGGTGGTAGGCATCCAGCCCCCTGGCTAAGGGTGGTGGTAGGCATCCAGCCCCCTGGGTGAGGGTGGTAGTAGTGGTAGGCATCCAGCCCCCTGGGTGAGGGTGGTAGTAGTGGTAGGCATCCAGCCCCCCTGGCTAAGGGTGGTGGTAGGCATCCAGCCCCCTGGGTGAGGGTGGTAGTAGTGGTAGGCATCCAGCCCCCTGGCTGAGGGTGGTAGTTGTGGTAGGCATCCAGCCCCCCTGGGTGAGGGTGGTAGTAGTGGTAGGCATCCAGCCCCCCTGGCTAAGGGTGGTGGTAGGCATCCAGCCCCCCTGGGTGAGGGTGGTAGTAGTGGTAGGCATCCTGCCCCCCCTGGCTGAGGGTGGTAGTAGTGGTAGGCATCCAGCCCCCCCTGGGTGAGGGTGGTAGTGGGGGTAGGCATCCAGCCCCCCCTGGCTAAGGGTGGTGGTATGCATCCAGTCCCCCCTGGGTGAGGGTGGTAGTAGTGGTAGGCATCCAGCCCCCTGGGTGAGGGTGGTAGTAGTGGTAGGCATCCAGCCCCCCTGGGTGAGGGTGGTAGTGGTGGTAGGCATCCAGCCCCCTGGGTGAGGGTGGTAGTAGTGGTAGGCATCCAGCCCCCCTGGCTAAGGGTGGTAGTAGTGGTAGGCATCCAGCCCCCTGGCTAAGGGTGGTGGTAGGCATCCAGCCCCCCTGGGTGAGGGTGGTAGTAGTGGTAGGCATCCAGCCCCCTTGGCTAAGGGTGGTGGTAGGCATCCAGCCCCCTGGGTGAGGGTGGTAGTAGTGGTAGGCATCCAGCCCCCCTGGGTGAGGGTGGTAGTAGTGGTAGGCATCCAGCCCCCCTGGGTGAGGGTGGTAG
This sequence comes from Calotriton arnoldi, assembly GCA_963921515.1. Classification (NCBI taxonomy): domain Eukaryota; kingdom Metazoa; phylum Chordata; class Amphibia; order Caudata; family Salamandridae; genus Calotriton; species Calotriton arnoldi. Next base: position 3,366,953 of record CAWUFW010000277.1, read on the forward strand.
TAGTGGTAGGCATCCAGACCCCTGGCTAAGGGTGGTAGTAGTGGTAGGCATCCTGCCCCCTGGGTAGGGGTGGTGGTGCGCATTCAGGCCCCTGTGTGCATATGTGGCATTGGTGATGGGCATCCCGCCCCTATGGTGCTGCTGTTGCTGGTGTAAGTATATTCTGCATCCCTCTGTGTGTGTGTGATGTGTCGTGTACGTGTTGTATGTGTTTTGTGGTTGGTGTCTGGCTTACCTTCTGCGCCGTACGCGTCCGTGCCTGTTCCGGTAGTAAATGTAGAATATTGGTATGATCGGGACGAAGGGATTCATGGTTGGTTCGTGTCGTTCGTCCTTCTCATTGCTTCGCGTCGTCCTCGTCGCTTCGCGTCGTCCTCGTCGCTTCGCCTCGTCCTCGTCGCTGGCGTGTTCGTATCGGAGCCGTGGATCGTGTTGTGGCGCGAATCGGAGCTTATGTGCGCCTCTCCCGGATGCTTTGACGTGCCGTGCGTAGCGACGGGTTCGGCGCGTACGGAAAGCGCATCGTACTCGTTCGGCCGGACGGAGCTGCATTTTTCCTTCCGTGCGACTCGATTCGGCGTTTCCGGATTCGCCTCGGTCGGGGAACTGGACCTGGTTTGGGTGAGTACGGCTCGGCCGGATTCTTTGCTGTTGTGCGCATCGTACTTACTCGTTCGGTGTGCTGTACGGATCGGTCGGGAAACAGGCTTTCGCATGGCTTTTTTCCCGACCGAATGCTATTGGGTGCGCCTCCGACCGAGATCGGAATCGGCCCCTATGTTTGCGACGTATTTACAATACATCGCTACGTGGTGTTAAGATTGGCTAGCGGCCGGGAAAAATGATCGGTGGCTTTAAATCCTTGTAAATATGCCCCTATATGTTTTGAATAAATCTGCACTTTTTCTCACGCTAAGGAGTGCCTGCTTCTGTCATCATTTCGCTTTGAATAGTAACGATTTTACCCTTCCTTGGCGGTAGCTCCCATTCCAATAGGGCTTCAGAAGTTGTTCTTTGGGAAGCAAGCATTTATATGCATTTGTATATTTTTAACATTTTTTTTCCATGTTGTAGGTTAGACGCTAATGCTAGCGCTAGGCCAGATCTAACAAAAACAGCCCACATTTCACAAAAGCTCATGTGTTTCTCAACTGAACGACTTGCACGATTCCGCTCGTTCACTTTTACCACAGTCCAGCCCTTTCTCATCTCTATCTGATGGTACTTCCTGTATTCTTGTTTTCTTTCTATTTCCTGCACCCTCTTCTTTCGGCTGTATCTGTGGTGCTATGGAAGACTTTGCTCCTATTGTTTGCAACATTGTTACAGTGAGGGGGTAAGGGGCAATAGCTGGAGAATATGGTGCGTAGGAGAAAACAGGGGCAGTAACTAAACCCAGTGCTTTAAATGGGCCGGTATTGCCCGGTACTGAGTACCATCACTTTTTTTATTTTGAGAGGGAGAGTACCGGCACTTCTGAAGAGAGACGTAATACTTTTAATTGGAGAGTACCGGCACTTCTCAGAAACAAGCAGGCACTTCTGTTTTTCCTTTTCAAGCACTGGCTGGACCTCAACCGTTCTGTGGGGCAAGGCGTGGAAATATTATGGGAACATTAGCAGGATAGTTCTGAGGCGGAGATGGAGGGACAACACGGGATGGTTGGTTCCGAATTAGTAAGAGGAATATTCCAAAGGGAATAATAGCTTGAAATCTCTGACTGAGGGACGGGATGGCTCATTCTAGGCGCAGGAGCTACATTTCTGCAGGCAGAAACTGGAAGGGTCTTTGGACAGGAGCTGCATGGTTCTAGGGTTCCGGAAGGTTCTGAGTGGGCAGGAGCGGGAACGTTCTGGAAGCAGGAGATGGAAGATTCTTTGGACAAGAACTGCACAGTTTTAAGGGTCAGGAAAGTTCTACTTGGGCTAAAGCTCAAAGGTTCCGGAGGCAGGATATGAAAGGTTTGGGGGGAAGGAGTTGAATATTTCTTTGGACGGGAGCTGCATGGTTGTAGGGGTCAGGAAGTTTCTGAGTGGGCAGCTGGAAGGGTCTGGAGGCAGGAGGTGGAATGTTCTGTGAGAAGGAGCTGGAAGGTTCTTTAGAAAACAGCTGCATGGTTTCAGTTCTGAGTGGACAGGAGCTGGACATTTTTGGGGACAGAAGCTGGAATGTTCTTTGGACAAGAGCTGCATGGTTTTAGAAGTTAGGTAGGTTCTATGTGGGCAGGAAGTGGAGATTTTAGGGAAGTAGCTGGAAGATTTTCTGGACAAGAGCTGGACAGCTCTTGGTACAAGATCTGCATGGAGTGCAAGATTCTGTAAGATTCTGTGTGGGGTACTGGAAGGTTCTGAATGTGGCATGAACTGGAAGGTTGAGCCACAAGGTCTGGACATTTCGAGAGGGGCAGACGGAAGGTTCTTGGGACAAGAGCTGAATGGTTCTAGGAGACAGGAGCTAGAAGGTTCTGAGTGAGAAGAAGGAGCCGGCCAGTTGCAGTGGGTAGGGGGGACAAGTAGAAAGCTCTGAAAAGTGCAAAATGTTTAAAAATCGGAAGAAAGCAGGAACTAGAACATGGGTACTCACAAACTTTCTCCCGGGAGCCAAATTCACAGTGTGGTTTGTGGCCGAGGGCCGCACCGGTGGGGGCGGGGTCAGTGGGGGAGGGGGCGGGGCTAGAGCAAAAAAAAAAACTGTGACCATGAGGTTGAACACAGGCCCCTGCAGCGGACGCCTTCGTCCACTGAGCCACCAGACCCGGCATACACACATCTCTCTCTCTCTCTATCTCTCTTTCTCTCTCTCTCTCTGTCTCCCTCTCTCTATCTCTCCCTCCCTCTCTCTATCTCTCCCTCCCTCTCTCTATCTCTCTCCCTCTCTCTCTGTCTCCCTCTGTCTCCCTCTGTCTCACTCACTCTGTCTGTCTCCCTCTCTCTCTCTCTCTCTGTCTCTGTCTCCCTCTCTCTCTGTCTCCCTCTCCCTCCCGCTCTCTCCCTCGGTCTCCCTCCCTCTGTCTCCCTCCCTCTGTCTCCCTCCCTCTGTCTGTCGCCCTCCTCCCTCTGTCTGTCGCCCTCCTCCCACTGTCTGTCTCCCTCTGTCTGTCGCCCTCTGTCTCCCTCCCTCTGTCTCCCTCTCTCTCTCTCTCCCTCTGACTCCCTGTCTGTCTCCCTCCCTCTGTCTCCCTCCCTCTGTCTCCCTCTATCTGTCTCCCTCCCTCTGTCTCCCTTTGTCTGTCGCCCTCCTCCCTGTGTCTGTCTCCCTCTGTCTGTCTCCCTCCCTCTGTCTGTCTCCCTCTGTCTCCCTCTGTCTGTCGCCCTCTGTCTCCCTCTCTCTCTCTCTCCCTCTGTCTCCCTCTGTCTGTCTCCCTCTGTCTCCCTCCATCTGTCTCCCTCCCTCTGCCTCCCTCTCTCTCTGTCTCCCTCCCTCTGTCTGTCTCCCTCTCTCTCTGTCTCCCACTGTCTCCCTCTCTCTCTCTCTCCCTCTGTCTCTCTCTCTCTCTCTCTCTCCCTCTGTCTCCCTCTGTCTGTCTCTCTCCCTCTGTCTCCCTCCCTCTGTCTGTCTCCCTCCCTCTCTCTCCCTCCCTCTGTTTCCCTCTGTCTCCCTCCCTCTGTCTCCCTCCCTCTGTCTGTCTCCCTCTGTCTCCCTCTCTCTCTGTCTCCCTCCCTCTCCCTCCCTCTGTCTCCCTCCCTCCCTCTCCCTCCCTCCCTCTGTCTCCCTCCCTCCCTCTGTCTCCCTCTCCATCTCTCTGCCTCTGTCTGTCTCTGCCTGTCTATCCCTGTCCTTGTCTCTGCCTCTATCTGTCTCTGTCTGCCCCTGTCTCTGTCTCCCTCCCTCTGTCTCCCTCTCCGTCTCTCTGTCTGTCTCTGCCTCTATCTGTCTGCCCCTGTCCCTGTCTCTGCCTCTATCTGTCTCTGTCTGTCCCTGTCTGTCTGTCCCTGTCTCTCCCTGTCTGTCTGTCTGTCTGTCTCTGCCTCTGTCTCTGCCTCTATCTCTCTCTCTCTGTCTCTATCGCTGTCTGTCTCTACCCGTATCTGTCTCTAACTCTATCTGTCTCTACCTCTATCTGTCTCTACCTCTATCTGTCTCTACCTCCATCTGTCTCTGCCTCCATCTGTCTCTGCCTCTGTCAGTCTGTCCCTGTCTCTGCCTCTATCTAGCTCTGTCTGCCCCTGTCTCTATCTGGCTCTGACTCTATCTGGCTCTGTCTCTATATGTCTCTATCTGTCTCTGCCTCTATCTGTCTCTGCCTCTATCTGTCAGTCTGTCCCTGTCTGTTTCTGTCTATCTCTGTCTCTATCTCTATCTGTCTCTGTCTGTTTCTGTCTCTGTGCCTCGGGCAGTGCACACATACTGTGTCTACACGTCCCCGTCACCAGCCCAGAGACAGCCCCACCCACTCCCCCCTCTCCCTGTGTAATGTAAAAGCCAGCTCATTTTCTCCTGGAAAAGACCACCATCGCGTGGCAAGTGTGAGTCGTGTGACAGGTGTGACAATAAAAGGCTGGGGGTGTGTTGGTTCAGATTCAGTCACATCCGTCTGGTGAACGAATGATAAGTAGTACTGGACACCAGGAGCGCAACGCCCATTGGGCTCAAAGGACTTCAACCTCCCCCCCACCCCACCGTGTCGTGTGTGTCAGCCCGGGCTGAGACAGCTTCCCGGGCACACACACAGCCGCACCCGAGTACTTCACTGGTCTTTAGAAGACCATTTACTTGTTAATGAGGCTTTGTTGTATTTCGCCTCTTCTTAGCGCCCCTGCATCTCCACTCTGACTATCATGGAATCGCCCGGCCCCCATTGAGCAGAGTCTCTCGGAGTCCACGCTGCAAACACAGGTACGATGTCTGCAAGGTCCGCGGGCCACCAAGGAAGGCTTGCAGGGCCGCTGGCGGCCCACGGGCCGTACTATGAGTACCCGTGAACTAGAAGGTCCTCAGAACTGATGGTAGTAGGGTTTACGCAGACAGGTGTAGGAAGTGTCAGAAGAGGGGCAGGAAGCTTCTGTTGCGGGACCAGAATTGGCAAGGTCTTCGAAGAAGCCACTCTGTGGATAATAAAGTTGAATGATTTATTGAAGTTTGGAACAAGTAATCAAATCATAACAGGACCCCACAGTATGATCTTCCAACTGCACTCTCGCAGCATTCCCTCTTAGAATTTTCCCTTTAACATTCCAACATTAAAGCAACATGGCTCATAAATATATCGAGAACATAACACATCATATATATATATATATCACTGAAAAAACCATAGGTTTCAGGGACGTTATAGTTAGTTGGACATTTCACTCGCACGAAACCATAGAAATTCCCCCGTTATAGTTAGTTCAGCTAACTATAACTCGCGCCCCCGCAATGCACTGCTGATGACGTCACATATTACATCATTCATGACATGGTCAGTGACATCACTGATGACATCTCAAATGACCACTGATGACATCACTGATGACATCATCCAGTCACTGTGTGTTTCTGTAAAGTTTAAATATGTTTTATATATATATGCCAAGCTGTATTGACGAATGAGAGGGTGTAGAAGTGTCTGGATGAAGGATTTAGTAGGTGCGTGACTGACTGTATAAGTGAGTGATTAAATGTGTCTTACTGAATGCATGGGTTAGTGACTAAACTGTCTGAATGGGTTGGTGAGTAGCTACATGAGTGTGTATATGGGTTATTGATTGGTTGCCAGAGTATTTGTATGGGAGACTGAGTGTGTGTGTGGGTGGGTGGGAGGTGTGTGACTGTGCATAGATGTGTGAGTGGTTGATTCACAGGGTGTATGGGTTCAAGAGTGCATGTGAAAACAGCTGTATGGGCGGGTGAGTGTGTGTATGGGTGTGTTGGTGAGAGATTGGATGTCTCAGTGGTACATGTCCAAGTAACTACATATGTAAAAGGTAGTGTTTGTGAGAGTTGGAGTATATAAATGACTATACATGAGAGTGAGTGATTGTGAGAGTGGCTGTATGGATCAGTGTGTACTTGTATCAGTTATTGTATAAGAGAGTAAGTATGTGTTAGCATATGTTTGAATAAGTGAGGTGGTGTGTGAATTACTGTATAGGTGAGGAAATGGGAGTGTGATTAATAGTTTGCATGACTGACTAGGTGTATCAGTAACTCCATGGATGAGTGACGGTGTGTGAGTGTCTGTATAGGTGTATGAGTGCATATGATAGTGTTGTATTGATGAGTGACTGTACGTATGAGTGATTGTGTGGGTGAATGAGTGGATGTGTGTGTAGACCTAGGAATCAGTGAGTGCGTATGTAGTAACAGGTATTGGTGTGTTGATGGTTTCGAAAATGGTAGTCTGTATTTTACAGTGGGTGTATCAAAGATTATATTAGAGTGTGAGGAAGTGCATCAGATTTTGACGTGGATGATGTCAGTGATGTCATCAGTGATGTCATTTGAGATGTCATCAGTGATGTCACTGACCATGTCATGAATGATGTAATATGTGACGTCATCAGCAGTGCATTGCGGGGGCACGAGTTATAGTTAGCTGAACTAACTATAACGGGGGAATTTCTATGGTTTTGTGCGAGTGAAATGTCCAACTAACTATACCGTCCCTGAAACCTATGGTTTTTTCAGTGAATTTCTAAGGTTTTTTAAATGCTAATTTGTAACTATAACGTGCCTGAAACCTATGGTTTTTTCAGTGAATTTCAATGGTTTTTTAAATGCTAATTTGTAACTATAACGTGCCTGAAACCTATGGTTTTTTCAGTGAATTTCAAAGGTTTTTTAAATGCTAATTTTTAACTATGCCTACAAAGGTAGGACATGTGAAGAAAGAAGAAGAAAAGCGCAGAAAGAAGCAAGACAAATGCAGAAAGAGGCAACAGAAGTCCAGAAAGACGAAGAAAAGTGCAGGAAGAAGCAAGAGATGTGCAGAAAGAACCAACAGAGGAGCAGAAAGTCCTCCTGTGCCCCCAACGTTTTACTGACGAGTACTGGTGGTAACTGACTCTGACTAACCAGGCCTGGAGCCAGTGCTATGCTAAAAGACACTTAGAATACAGTGAAAACACCTACATACACTAGGGAACACTATGCGTTGGGGTACCCCTGTGATTAGCATGACCTCCTCTGTATTTGCCATGAGTTAGTGCCTGGGTCATTGCATGAGTACATGGGTAGTGACTGGATGATTAGAGTGCTGCAAGGACAGTGCATGGTGATTTTATAAGTGCTTGGGTTTTGGCGCAGTGATTGGATAAGCACATAGGATTGGCTGGGTGATTGGAGGACGTCATAGATTGTACCAGGGAGATTACTGGACTGCATAGGTAGTCCTCAAGGTATTGCAGCAGTGCATGTGTTAGTGACTGGGTCATTCCATGAGCACATGGGTACTGACTGGATAATTAGAGTACTGCAAGGAGAGTGCGTGGTGAACTTATAAGTGCTTGGCTATTGGAGGAGTGTATGGATTAGTACATGGTAGTGGCTGGGTGACTGGAGGAGTGCACAGGGAGTGACAGTGTGATTGCGGGACTGCATGTGTATTACCTGGGGAATTGAAGGAGCAAATGAGAAGTGTGTAACTGGGTACAGGACTGTATGGGTAGGGCATATGGGATTGTAACAGTGATCAGGTAGTGCCTGGAGCATTGCATGAGTACATGGGTACTAACTGAAAGATTAGAATACTGCAAGGAGAGTGCCTGTGTGAATTTATAAGTGCTTGGGTATTGGCGGAGTGTTTGGATTAGTACATGGTAGTGGCTGGGTGACTGGAGGACTGCACAGGGAGTGACTGGGTAATTGCTGGACTGCATGGGTACTACCAGGGGAATTGAAGGAGTGAATGAGAAGTGTGTAGGTGGTTAGAGGACTGCATGGGTAGTACACAGGGATTGTAGCAGTCAATGTGTTAGTGCCTGGATCCTTGCATGACTTATTGGGTAGTGACTGGATGATTAGAGTACTGCGAGCAGAGTGCATGGTGAATTTATAAGTGCTTGGGTTTTGGCATAGTGATTGGATAAGGACATAGGACTGGCTGGGTGATTGGAGGACTGCATAGGTAGTACCAGGGAGATTACTGGACTGCATAGGTAGTCCTCAATGGATTGCAGCAGTGCATGTGTTAGTGACTGGATCATTGCATAAGTACATGGGTAGTGACTGGATGATTAGAGTGCTGCAAGGACAGTGCATGGTGATTTTATAACTGCTTGGGTTTTTGCGGAGTGATTGGATAAGTACATAGTGCTGGCTGGGTGATTGGAGGAGTGCATGGGTAGTGACAGAGGGATTTCTGGAGTGCATGGGTACTACCTGGGTAATTGGAGGAGTGAATCAGTAGTGTGTAGGTGGTTAGAGGTCTGCATGGGAAGTGCTAAGGGGATTGTAGCAGTGCATGTGTTAGTGCCTGGGCCATTCCATGAGTACATGGGTACTGACTGGAAGACTAGAGTACCTCAAGGAGAGTGCATGGTGAATTTATAAGTGCTTGGGTTTTGGTGGAGTGATTGGATAAGTACATGGTGCTGGCTGGGTGATTGAAGGAGTGCATGGGTACTGACAGGGCGATGGCTGGACTGCATGGGTAGTGCTCAGGGTATTGTAGCAGTGCATGTGTTAGTGCATGGGTCATTGCATGAGAGCATGGGTACTGACTGGATGATTAGAGTATTGCAAGGAGAGTGCATGGTGAATTTATAAGTGCTTGGGTTTTGGCGGAGTGATTGGATAAGTACACACATGTCACATCAGTCCCGCCCCTCCCTTCACCACTCTGCAAACGCACCCCCTGGCAGGTTTTAAGTTGAGGAATTAATTCCCCTTGAATCCTGAGGGTCCCTTGGGTCCAACTAGCCCACCAGGTACCTCCAGTAAGCGCCACAGAGCTGCGTTGCAGAGAGGTGGTCCAAGGCCACGCCCCTTTACACCTCTCTGCAACGCAGCTCTGTGGCGCTTACTGGAGGTACCTGGTGTGCTAGTTGGACCCAAGGGATGCTCAGGATTCAAGGGGACTTAATCCCCCAACCTACAACGCACCAGAGGTCCCGTTTGCACAGTGGTGAAGGGAGGGGGTGGGCCTGATGTGACAAGTGTGCAAACGCACCCCGTGGTGTGTTTTAAGTTGGGGATTAAGTCCCCTTGAATCCTGAGGGTCCCTGGGGCCCAACTAGCCCACCAGGTACCTACAGTTAGCACCACAGAGCTGCGTTGCAGAGAGGTGGTCCGAGGCCACGCCCCTTTTTTCACCTCTCTGCAACGCAACTCTGTTGTGCTTACTGAAGGTACCTGGTGGGCTAGTTGCCCCCAGGGACCCTCAGGATACAAAGGGATTTAATCCCCCAACTTAAAACGCGCCACGGAGCGCGTTTGCACACTTGTCACATCAGGCCCACCCCCTCCCTTCACCACTGTGCAAACGCGCCACGTGGCTCGTTTTAAGTTGGGGAATTAAGTCCCCTTGAATCCTGAAGGTCCCTGGGGTCCAACTAGCCCACCAGGTACCTCCAGTAAGCGCCACAGAGCTGCGTTGCAGAGAGGTATAAAAGGGGCGTGGTCTGGCCTCGGACCACCTCTCTGCAACGCAGCCCTGTGGTGCTTACTGGAGGTACCTGGTGTGCTAGTTGGCCCCAGGGACCCTCAGGATTGAAGGGGAATTAATTCCCCAACTTAAAACGCACCACAGGGCATGTTTGCACACATGTCACATCAGGCCCCGCCCGCTCCCTTCACCACTGTGCAAAGGCGCCACATGACTCGTTTTAAGTTGAGGGATTAAGGCCCCTTAAATCCTGAGGGTCCCTGGGGTCCAACTAGCCCACCAGGTATCTCCAGTAAGCACCACAGAGCTGCTTTGCAGAGAGGTGTAAAAAGGGGCGTGGCCTAGGACCACCTGTCTGCAACGCAGCCCTGTGGCGCTTACTGGAGGTACCTGGTGGGCTAGTTGGCTCCCAGGGACCCTCAGGATTGAAGGGGAATTAATCCCCCAACTTAAAATGCGCCACGAGGCACGTTTGCACAGTGGTGCAGGGAGGGGCGGGGCCTGATGTGACAAGTGTGCAAACGCGCCTGTGGTGCATTTTAAGTTAGGGGATTAAGTCCCTTGAATCCTGAGGGTCCCTGGGGCCAACTAGCCCACCAGATACCTCCAGTATGCGCCAGGAGCTGCGTTGCAGAGAGGTCTTTAGAGGCCACGCCCCTTTTACACCTGTCTGCAACGCAGCTCTTTGGCGCTTACTGGAGGTACCTGGTGGGCTAGTTGGCCCCCAGGGACCCTCAGGATTGAAGGGGACTTAATCCCCCAATTTACAATGTACCAGGGGTGCATTTGCACACTTGGTATGTCAGGCCCCGCCCCTCCCTGCACCACTGTGCAAACGCGCCCCTGGCGCGTTGTAAATTGGGGATTAATTCCCTTGAGTCCTGAGGGTCCTGGGGCCAACTAGCCCACCAGGTACCTCCAGTAAGCGCCACAGAGCTGCATTGCAGCGAGGTGTAAAAGGGGCGTGGCCTCTGAACACCTCTCTGCAACGCAGCTCCCTGGCGCATACTGGAGGTACCTGGTGGGCTAGTTGGCCCCAGGGACCCTCAGTATTCAAGGAAATTAATTCCCCACTCACAACGCGCCAGGGCGCGTTTGCTGAGTGCTGCAGTTAGGGCGGGGCCTCCTTCACGATGCAGCTTTTTAATTTTTTTATTTAATTTTACAAGGGGGCTGTGTGGCCCCCCTCCTTTTACATTAATTAGGGCCCTGGGGACCCCATCCCCCAGGACCTGCTTTTTTTACAAAGAAATTTAAAAAAAAAAAAACAAGGTCAATTTCGGCCCCGGGGACCCCATCCCCCGGGGCATGGCAACTTTTTAATTTTTTTTTATTTATTATTTTTAAAGGAGGGGGGCTGCGTGGCCCCCCTCCTTAGGCCTCAAGTGGCCCCAGTGACCCCATCCCCCGGGGCTGTGCCTCATTTAAAAAAAAAAAAAATTTATTGATTGAGGGAGGGGGGCCACGCGGCCCCCCTCACTCCTGGCCCCGGGGACCCCATCCCCCGGGACCTGGCCTCTTCGTTGGGGACCGTGGGGGGAGCCCCAATGCCCCCACGGTCACGCTGGCTCCCCGCGTCCTGCAGGAGCCGGATTTGTTTTTCCACATGGGGAGCTGCTGACATGCAGCTCCCCGTGTGGAAAAGCAATGTGGTTTGGATTTTGGAAGAGAGAGCAGGTTTTCTGCTCTCTCTTCCAAAACCCAAACCACAGTTTGCTATGAAAGGGCGGGAGCCGCGAGGCTCCCGCCCTGCCATAGCAAACAGCAGTGTCCCGGGGGTGGGCACCCCGGGACACTGCAGGAGCCGGCCCTGGGGGTGGCGGTCCCCAGAGCCATCACAGGCTCAAGGAGGGGGGCCGCGCGGCCCCCCTCCCAACGTGTGCACAGCCCCGGGGAGGTGGTGGTCCCCGGGGCTTGGGGGTCCGTAACGGACCCCCGCATTTGCACTTTAGTGCCCCGGGGGTGGCGGTCCCCGGGGCAGCGGGGGCCCGTGTGCCCCAGCGAATAATTAATAAAAGTCCGGGGGTGGCGGTCCCCGGTCCTTGGGGGGGCTTTGGAGGCCCCCCCACACATTAAAAAAGAAGCCCCGGGGGGTGGCGATCCCCGGGGCTGCGGGATGGCTGAATGCCCTCCCGCACATCATTGTAACCAAGCCCCGTGGGGTGGCGGTCCCCGGGCCTGCGGGGGCCCCCGCATATATTTTTTGCAAATGCCCCCGGGACCTGGCCCACCCGGGGGCCTCAATTAAATGAAGCGCTGGAGCCCGCGCTTCATTTTTTTTTAAATTACGGCGGGATTCGCGAACCCAGCGTGAATTTCGCCGATTTTTAAAAAAAAGAATGCTTTTTTTGGCCCTGGGGGTCCTTGTGGGACCCCCTGAGCAGGCCTAGGGGGTCAGGGTGTTTCTACCCTGCCCCCTTTTCTTGTTTTTCGCGTTTGTTTCCCTGTTTTCTTGTGACTCGGTTCTACCGAGGCACAAGATGGCTGCCAACACTTCCTGGTTTGGAGTGTTGACAGCCAATTAGAATAAAGCTCGTGGTCGGGAGGGTCCGCGGATCCACCGCGCCTCTAGATATCGAAACTTTTATTTTTTGATTTTCTCAGCAACTACTGAATGGATTTACACCATTTAAAAAAAGGGCTCTTTCTGAACCAAGGGCTACCTTTTTGCCAAATTTGGTGTAATTCCGTTCAGCAGTTCGAGCTGTAGCCGTGTCTAAAGTTTCCTATGGAAAATAACATGGAGAAAACACGTTTTGGGACCCCCCTTTTTTCTCGGCCCCCGCTTTGCGAATCACCCAGAAACTTTCAGGATAGGAGCTGACCGGAGCGGGCCACAAGTTTTGAAAATTTCGCTAAGATTCGTCAACCGGCGCCAAAGTTATTGGGAAAAGAAAAAACACTTTTCCTATGGAAACTAGGTCCTAACTATAACTATCTACTGGCGACCGCCAGTAGATAATATATATATATATATATATTTATATATATCTTCAAATATGCCAATAACACGCGCTCTCAGAATCTCGTACAGCGAAAGTTTATTTTGTTTAAAGGTAACGCGTTTCGGAAGCAAAACTTCCTTGATCACAGTACGAGATTCTGAGAGCGCGTGTTATTGGCATATTTGAAGAAGTTACATGCCGGTTTGCACCACCGGCGGTCATCGCGCCACCGGTCTACGGGCGGAGCTCCCAGGAGGGGCGCTTGTGGCTGAATATATTTATTTATTTATATATATATATATATATATATATATATATATATATATATATATATATATATATATATATATATATATATATATATATATATATAATACACATTACTTAACATAGTTCTTCAACCATGTACGTGTTGTCCTTCTTTGGACTGGGTATACCTCATTGCCTTCTTTACATACGGGATATCCTCCACTCATGCCATTTTCATCGTGCACTCTTTCAGCAAGACAAGGAGCTAATCTTCTCACAGTCCACTTCTCGTTGTCTTCCAACATCACAGTGTTACCAAAAACCCTCCTCATCTTCTTGACACTTGAGAATTTAGATTCATCTTTCCTCACTTGAGGTACCCAACTTGACATTAGGCCTGGGCGGTAAATTCCGTTCCGCTCGCGGAATTTGCGGAATTTGGGTAATGTCGCGTTCTGCGGAGAACGCGGAATTACCAAAAATTCCGCGATCCGCGGCTTCGTGGAATTTTTTGCTTGTTCGCGCTTTCAAAATGCGTGTTCGCGAGATATTTCTCCTCGAGCACGCAAACAGCGTTCGCGAACAGGAAAAAAGCATCGCGAACTGGCGAAACAAGCAATCCCGCGTGTTCGCGGAACTTTTGCGTGCTCGCGGAGATTTTTTACCGTTTCGCGGAGCTTTGCGTAGCGCGACTACGCAAATTCCGCCCACCCCTACTTGACAAGCACACATTCTCCTTTAAATTGATATGCACCTCTTTTCAATCTACAATTGTGTCTTTCACAGTCACTTGTCTGCCCTGCTTTCACCCTTTCGGCCACCGCACTCACATTTTACTTACTACCATCTCCACTTTTCATCCACACTTAACAAGCTATTGTTGCAGGTTTCCTTCCCCTAATAAGCATGAAAAATGATTTACCAGTAACTGAATGAGGTGTAGACCTATAATTCCACAGCATGGCTCTTAACTCTTCCTTCCAATCTAACCTATTTTTTGTGGTCAATTACAGACAATCTCCTAGTACTCTGTTAAACCTTTCGACTAATCAGTTTTCTCTAGGATGGTACAATGCAGTTCTATGGTGTTGTATTTTATTAAATTTGAAGACATCAGACATTTTCTGTGAAATAAACTGTGGACAATTATCTGTGACAATCTCTTGTAGAATGCCCTCCCTTGCAAACACATCCCTGAAGAAACCAATCAGTACCTCTGCCTTCACCTCATCCACTATGCGAACCTCCAACCATTTAGAGAAAATAATCTACTATTAATATGGCAAATTTACCCATCAACCCTTGATAACTAAATGGACCACAAATATCAATGCCCAGTTTCTTCCATGCACCATCAGGATACGTAATGGGGACTATGGGCGGTTCTCTGCTCACACAGGACTTATCACTATTCAGACAACTGTCACAATTCCTTATATACCTCTCTATGTCCCTATTAATACCTGGCCACCAAAAATCCATGCGTGCTATACATTACACAGCTGACATGCTTCCATGCAATAATCCCATAAGACTTTCCTGAATGGATTTTGTCACCACCAATCTCTCACCTCTGTATATAACATCAACCACTGACACCTCTGACCACAACTGATTGGCAAGCACACCCACGTCTCCAGTGAAGAAGCCACTCCATGGATAATAAAATTGAATGATTTATTGAGGTTTGGAACAAGTAATCAAGTCATAACAGGCCTTCGCAGTACGATCTTCCAACTGCTCTCTTGCAGCTCTCCCCACAGCATTCCCTCTTTGAATTTTCCCTTAAACATTCCAACATTAAAGCTACCTGGCTCATAAATACTTCAAGAACATAACACACTAACTGAAGAAGGAGCTGGAAGGTCTTGAGTGGGTCAGGAGCTGAAGAGGTCCAAGGTGGGATGAGGAGTTGAAGTTTCTCATGGAGGCACGAAATTGATGAATCTGAGGAAATCAGGAACCAAAATGTCTGGGAGCAGGAGTTGGAAGATTCTGGTGGACATGATCTAGAACGTTCTGGCGGAGCTGGCAGGTTTTAGAAGGGTAGGAGCTGGTTGGTTCTTGAAGTACAGCAGCTGGACGTTTCTAGTGTGCAAGAGCTGGGGAGATCTGTGTAACAGGAGCTAAAAGGCTCCCAGTAGCAGGGGCTAAAAATGTTTAAGGTGGCAGAAATTGATAGGTTATGGGAAGGAATGGAAAGTTTTATGGAGCAGGGATTCGAAGGTTCTGTGGCCAGGAGCTGGAAGGGGGCATTACATCGAAGGTCCCAAGAATAGAAGCTAAAAGGTTCCAGGTCAAGAGCTGGAAGGTTCTAGTGGGGAGGAGCTTGAAGGTCTAGGGGCAGAAGCTTGAAGGCAGAGGGGTGGGAGGAAGGGGAGATTGTTGGTTAGAGGGACTCCTCTCTCCTCCTAAGCCTAAGAGGGCTCACTCAATGTAGAAAATAAAATGCTGTGGGAGGTGAGCAGGCAAGCAGAATCTAGAACCCCTAGAGTGGAGAAGGGAGGGAAGCAGAAAGGTTCTGAAAGGAAAGCAGCCTCACAGCCGAACACACTAACCACAGCACATCTATATCTCTGCTCCGCACTAATGACACACTAACAGAATACCCCAAACAATATCATCTTTCCTCCTCGACAGAAGATACTGCAAACTTTTGTCTTTAGAGTGAATGTTCTCTCTATAAAAGACTGGGGACCTCAGTTTAGGGTTTGTCAGTTTGGAGACGCTACTGCAAATCTGAAAGGCTCCAACGCCACCAAACCTGAGTTCTGTCCACATCATTTAGAGGTGGAGGGAGTGCTGACTGCTTTCCAGTGTAGCCATCTGCTGTCAACCAAGGACCAGCCCACTGCATTAGATGTATCACTAAATTTGGCCCATTTAAGGTAGTCCTCCTAATGCATATTTTTCTTACCCAGGTCCACCATGTGAGGTATGAAGGGGGAGGCAGGGTTGTCATCATCCCAACAGTATTGGATTGGATTGTAACATTTATATAGCGCTTACTACACCTATGTGGGGCACTGAAGCACTTGCCTACATCAGTAGCATTCTGCACTGTGTAGAGTGTGTAGCTGGGAGTGTGCTGTCTTTGTTTGATCCTGCGTGGGAAAAGTTTCTGTTTCATAAGTGAGGCCCACGAGGTGCAGTTATACTGTTATGGGACACAGTGTTTAGCAGTGAGATGGATGAAGAAGTATGAGAGACAGGCTCCCAGTTTATAGCTTTCAGTAAGCTGGCAGCTTTGAGCAGCTCTGCAGGTTCCTTTATGGTATTTCTTATATTCATAATCTACTTAGTTTGTTACTGCACTGGGTTATCCATTCTGAGATATTTTGTTTAAAGTTAATGGCCCTGAGCAGGCATAGATTAAAGAGCGAAATGGCAGAGAGATCTGCTAGAATGGACTTTTTAAATATCATTCCATAGCTGATTATCATTGTAAGATGTCAAGAAGTGGCCCTAGTATGTAGCTAGTCAGGACTTGCAGTGGTAAATTAAATTAAAGTCTTCCTTTGACCAGCAGCATGTGGCAGATCTCTTTAGTTATTCTATGCCTGGTAAGATGGCTATGGCTGGTTTATTGTTGTGGACCCGTACAATACTGGGTGATGGACATGACCCTTATCAGATTTGTCTTATGTGAGTGGATGAGTGTCAAATAGTAAAGGGGGATTGTTATGCAGCCTGCATGAACTACAATCATCTGACTGCTAAATGTTATATCAGTTTTCTGTGGGTTATATATTGTTTTTGTCAGAACCCCTTTCAGCGAGCCACAGGGCATGCAGGAGCTACTGGGCCCAATCATAGTGGTTGAGGCCTTTTACTCCTGATGTTCCGTTGCTCTGTAAGTGATAGCTGTGGAGAGCAGCCTTCAGACTTAGTCCAGAAGGAGTGTGAAGCAGCTTGTTTCACCAGTACTAATCATATAGTCTAGGTTAAACGAAAAAGAACCACACAGTGTAGTTATAAAAATATGTATTTATTATAAACAATCACTAAAACATTGCAATATCCCCTCGACGGAGATATAATAACAAAACACACAATACTTCAGTAATAGAACATGTAAGTAGCACAAATACACAATGGTCTCCAAGGAGAGACCAAACCATATAAGAATAAAGTGGAATGCGACCCACGACCAAAGTCGAGACTGGACCCAGAAGACTTAGAAGAGCTAGGGACCCAAGGAACCACCCAAGGTAAGTACCGAGGAACCCCACGGAGGCCGTGTGCAGAGTGGAAACACGACCACATGCTCAATACAAGTCAATGGGCAAGTCGCTGTTGCAGTTTTCAAGAAGAAGGACCCTTCCCAGAGGACCCTGAAGAAACCCCGTGGAAGGTGGAAGGTTGGAGAGTCACCCCACCCGTGGATACCCTGGGAACCAGGATACCTACACCAGGGAAGCCGGGTGCATAGGTGCGAAGTGACGTCGGAAACTGCCGTAGACCACAATGGAGGACATCAGTAAAGATGCCGCTGGCGAAGAAGGTGAAAGAGTCCGGTGGAATCCAAGGGTGGATTCAGGAAGAGAGGTACCTGCAAGCAGAGGGGACAGAGTCTATGCCACTCATGAGTGAACAGGAGGCACGGAAGACAAATGCCCACCGATGTCGGAAGATGCAGGAGAGTTGACGGTGACATTGGCGCTGCACTGTGCATCAGGAGCCATTTACGAGCTGTCCCATGTGGAATGTCAAGAGCCAGGGGGTTGGTGTCCGGGGGAACACCAACAAGCCTTAGTAGCTGCAACAAACGTGGCAGACAAAAAAGGTGCAGTATTGGGACCAGCAAGGTCCAGGAGAGTCACCAAGTGCAGGTAAGTCAGAGTAGGCCCGACCAAGCAGGGGAACCCACAGGAGGCAAAGAAGACCCTCAAGAGGACCCACAGGACAGAGCCACAGGAGTCGCAAGAGGACCTCGAGCAGCCCACCAGTGACGCAGGCCCACGGTGAAGAGGATGTGGTGAGGACAAAGATCTTGATAGCAAGAGATGCAGGAGGCTTCTTTGAGCCCGAAGATCTCTGGAGAAGAGAGTCAACAAGCCTTGGCAACCGAAAGTTGACGCGGTGCACATGGGTTCTGTTCCAGCGGTTGCAACGAGGGATATTGGCCTCAAACTTGGTGAGAGGACAATGCAGGCCTCAAGGGAGTTGCAGAACCACCACCTGTGTTGCTGAACCTTTCGGAGTTCGTGGGAGCTCAGGAGCAGCAGACCGGTCAGCTGCGTTGCGGTGCCTGCAGATGCAGAGGAGTGACTCCTTCACTCCAAGGCAGATTCCTTCGGGTGTCTTTGATGCCCACAGGCCTGGAGACGAACCTGTATGGAATACAGGCACAGATGACTCAGAAGGCTGACAGGACAACAAGACCAGGAGCAGCAGGTGTCTTTCAGATGCAGTCTCGGTTCCCAAAGCAAAGTCCACCGAAGTCCAAAGTGCCCAGACGGTTGAAGATGAAGTGGCTTTGGATTTGAAGCTTGTCCCATGACAAATCCGAAGAGCCACCCACAGGTAAGCCCTTAGGTACCGTATGGAAAGGGTTGGGACGATTCAGGGGTCCCACCCAGAGGAGGGGCTGGACGATGGGGAGGATACTCCCATGTCCTTTGTCCAGTTTCACGCCAGAACTGGTTCCAACTGGAGTATGCAAGGAGGGCACCAAATGTGTCCTTCAAAGCAGTCTAGTATCGCTGGCAAGCGCCCCCACCCTAGCCCAATACACTAAATCCTGTCTGGGAGGCGGTCACACCTCCCTGTGACAGGAAACCTATTGTCCTACCTTCCTCTGCTTGAGTTTGGGTCAGCAGCAGGAGGGCAGAATCGTGTCTGTGGTCGGCAGCAGCCATAGCTTGCTGTCAGACTCTGGAAGACTGGTACCGGGAGCACAGAGGGCTTCCAGGAGGAGCCCCACAGTGCATGGAATCATTCCTCCAGCACCATTTATGGTGTTAGGGTATGATTCCAACATGTTTGATACCAAACATGCCAGGGTTCGTTACAGCCAGTTCATAGTTAGCCATCGCGTAATGATGCATGCCCACTATATGTATTGTAATGGATGACACACTTACAACACCTGGAGAATGGACTCAGGGGTTTGTAGTGATGCCCTGCTCATGCAGGGGCACCCTCACACTTATAACCAAGCATCCTGCCTTCAGGATTGAAAGGCCTGCCTTAGGGGTGACTTATAGGCTTTAAGTGTAGTGATCTCAGATATAAGAAAATTTATATATGCTGTAAGTTGTGCTAGCACCAGTTTACACTGGCTGCAAAGGCAGGCCTGTAGTCACAATTTGAGTGGTATCCCATGGGTGGCATGATACATGCTTCAGCCCATGGGGGACCCCTGGTGTACCTATGACCTGGGTACCTTAGTACCATATACTAGGGACTTAAAAGCATACACCAGTAGCCAATCTGGGGGGTACCTAAGTACTCACCATGGTCCAATTTAGGGAGGAGGCACAGAGACTGGGGTCCTGATTAGCAGGATCCCAGTCAGAAAACAGAATGACACCAGCAAAAAGTGAGGGTAACCATGAAAGCAGATCCTACTTTCCTACAATGGGGATCAGTCAGGGCAGATCCTTTGGTGCGGCTAGTCCCATCGGTCACAACCTCACTCCAGACCTGTGTGATGGCCTGAAGTCTTCGATGATTTGGTCCTGGCAGCACTTCCTGGCACACAGGGTTGCAGCAGTACTTTCTGGGTGTAGTGTAGACTCCTCAGGTACGATCAGCCACACCATGGCAGCCCCTCCTGGCATATGGGGTCCCTGCTCAGGTGTTCACGAGTCTTGGCACACTGGTCACACAATTTCTTCACGAGTGGCCCCCTCTGGCACACAAGGTCACCGCAACAAGGCCGTGTGGGCTTGGCACCATCCACACAGCGCTTGATACTCGGCACAGTCTATGGTGTCCCACTCCTGGCATACGAGGGTCACTGGAAACAGTCTTGCACACAGGCTTTGGCCCAATCGGTGCACAACTGAATCCTCACACCTCGCACAGGGAGTCCTCACGGTAGGGTTCCCCATTGGACCTCTCTCCCTACAATGCTCTCCTCTTCCTCACAGGGTACACTGGTCATGGCAAGCAGGCAGGCGCTGGTGCTCCAGGGCAGGTGGCCCTGGTTTCCCTGGGTGATGTCCCCTCACCCAGCAGGGAGACTAGCAGGCCTTAGCCCCCAGTCCTGGTCACAGGCAGAAGCCGTCCAGAGCTTCTCACACAGCCCGTCTGGCTGCTTGGCAGATGAAAGATTTGGGGGATTTAACCTCCCTTCTTATAGTCCTTTTCCAAACACCAAATGTAATTTAGGGGCTGGGTCTTTGAAGTTTTATATTGGGGTTCTGGTTCTTTTGAAGTCGGCACTTCTCCTTGTCAACTTCCTTCATGAAAGAGGTCTGCCGCAGCAGACACAACACCGCAGCTGATTGTCCACAACACAATTCATAAGAGTGACCAGAGGTCACACCTGTATGTCAGCCACAGTGACGTGCATCATAAGATGAATCCTAGACCACCCACCTTACTCTTTGTGATTCTCTTATCAGCCCAATCTCCCGTCCAGAGATGTGTCCACGCCCCTTCCTTGTGATCTATCATTGAATCAAACAGCAATCTTTGGAACTATAAAGGGAGTCTTTCCCTTTTCTCTCCAGTGTGTCCCCACTCAGCTCACAGGAACGAGGCAATACACATTTCTGTCTGGGGGATCCCTCTTCTCCTCATGCCTTTACGAGGCAGGCCTGGGCCTACCAAAGTGGAATCCAGGGCCCTCTATACAATGTACCATTGCAGGCAGATTTCCACAGTGTTTATTCATAGCACACTTTCTGTTCAGCACCAATACCTCCTTGCATTGCACCCTTACATGTACACATGCATTCAGCACACACACTCAGTCTGTGTGCACTGTTCAGCACTGACACATTTCCATCTTTAACCGTGGTGAGTTATTTGAAAGCACACACACTGCCAGCACATGCACTCACTATGTGCGCTGCACAACTCTTCACCCTTTGTGTATTGTACTTCACACATGCACCCAGCACATGCTGTTCCTGCGCATGAACTGCACAGCACTACATCTCTCATGTAATGTATTCCTCTGTGGCATACATACAGCCAGTACATGTACTAACCGCATATGTACTGCACAGTACTGATCCATCCTTGTACTGTACCCTCCCCAAGGCACACATACAACTAACGCAGAGTCACTACTCCTGCGCTATGCAGCACTCCACATCTACCTGGTGTAGGCCAAGGATTAAAAACTCAGCAGCAGAACTTTTAAGAAGGTGAGCCTGGCCGTAGGCCTCACTCCACTGACACAGGGTAAAAAGGTCCTGTTCACTACTACTGATCACTACATGGTATGCTGCCACCGGGAAACAGCCTTTACAACGCAGTCATTACATCGCGTTCCCTTTACAACCTGGTCGTTACAACGACCGCGTTGTTACAACGCGATGCCTTTACATCGCAAGTCATTAGATCGACTTGCTCTAGATGGCGCTCCAACCTAAGGAATAGTATAATTTACTATTCCAACACCTTCCCTACTGTTGCGCAGGCTGGGGTTGGATTAGTAAATTATACTATTCCTAAGTCCAGTGCGTCCCCTACAGCAAGTCGATCTAATGACTTGCGTTGTAAAGGTATCACGTTCTAACAATGCGGTTGTTGTAACGACCGCGTTGTAAAGGAAAACGATATAATAGCATGCGTTGTAACATGCTATATTCGCTGCCACCACTACACTTGTGCTGCTTAACTCCTGGTGAAGGCAATAGCATTCCACCACTATGAAGGTAGCGCTTTGGGCACCCCTTCCGGTCCAACAAGACTGCAATCTGTGAGACAGGCCTATGTCATGGCACACACATGTGATCCGAGTTCGCCTAAGACAAAAAAATCAGCATTAAGGTTCCAGACAACAGTGTAGTTGGGCAATCCAGGCAAGGGTACACATCTTTACCATGGAGAGGAATTTTCAGTTCAAACAGTATTGTAATTACATTCATGTGGCACTTACTATCCCTGATGAGCGGTTGTCACAGTCTCTACTGGGCAGCACCTTGCTCCGGAACCAAGCGTTTGTGGTTTTTTAAAGTTTTGTCCTTGTTATTTATTGGGATTTGTCATGCTCTCTAAAGGAAACTATTCCATTAATTTAATCCAGTTTCTATTTGGTAGATTAAATGAATAGTAGTTAGGTTTGATCTCAAATGGGAGAGGGGGAATATGTGAATTCATGCATTGGTTGGTGATATTAATAGATGTGCTACAGGAGATTAGGTATTGTCAGGGTGCAGGGGTAAGGCTTTCAAAGTAGAGATTGTGACCTTTGAAATGAGGTGTGGGCAACTTGGAGAGAAACAATAATATGGATTAAGGCAAACATGCATGTGACTTAGAGTAGGCTGTGCTCAGAGAGAGGAAGCATGCTATGAATGGAAAGGAAGCAAGAGAGAGAGAGTTATTCTTAAGAAAAAGGCAAGTGGACAACCAGAAGTTTTAAGTCAAGGGCAGTTTTTATGCAGGGTATTAGGAAAATTGTGGATGCTTTCTGAGATAGCATGCAAGATTGTAGCAGGAAAGAAGATTATTTGCATGTGTTACAATACTACTGTACGCCATGAGAACCCCAGTGGGTCCACACACACCATCACTACCCACAGGTAAATACAATAAAAAAAAATATGGTTTAATTTTCCAATAAAACCTGATGGAAGGAAAACACAAAATAGGAATGTTGTATTTTAAATGTTTGTGCAAGAGCCGCTCCTTCCCTTTCCCTCTGATAAAGAGTGCGGCCTTTCATTGAGCCTTCATCCCTTGATCATTCTCTGTTTACTGTCATTCATCCATTTAGTGTACATAGAGGTTACTTGCCATATTCCAAGTGCTTTGAGATCTTTCTTCAAAAACCTCACTGCCATTTTTGGCTCCCTTTCATCTGCTACACTCCACATTATTCTTTAGGACTTTACATGGAAACAGTTACCAGTGGCACATATTGTCCAAACAAGTACTTTCTGAATAATCTTCACACAGATCACTTAACTACTAGCAGCAGACAGCAACTCTGGTGACCTCGTCCCTCCACTCGGTCTCTGTTTCTTTATTTATACCTGACCACTAATCACACCATTATACACGTGACATTTGACGCTCACCGTCACCTAAACCAAATCTCGCATTACTAACTATTCCAGGATCCTTCGAAGACATGCATACAAATCTTGCCCTGCTTCTTAAGTCTACATCAATCCGACCCAATTTTATTTGAAAAGTTGTAAATTTCAACATGTTAATACTTCATGAGCTCCCTGGTTGTATGTCAGAATAGCAATATTTGTAGTATTGCATTGCAACAATATCATCTGCAGAATATTGACTACCACAATATGTTTATAAAGATAAGTATAGGTTTACTATTCTTAACTCCGCATCTACTTACCTTAATGATATACACATTTTGTCAAGGTAAGAGTGACGATTGGTAAACTGATACATCTGTGTATGTACTTACTTTGATGATATAGTGGACGTCAGTAGACTACAGTTGATAGTGTTGAAGGCCGATATAATAAACTGTATATTGTGGTACATCCAAGGAGAGTACAGGGGAGGACAATGTGAGGGCAAAGAATCACTGATGTGGGACACATGAGGCCAGGGAAAAGACAGCAGTAAGGCCTTGGGAGTCTTGAAGGTGGGTGTATGGTCACACGCAAGTGATTGCTAATCAGACCTCAGTGGCAGTGCCCTGACCCTAAAGTGTATGTTGAATTGGCTCTACCCATTTGGAAATAGCTAACTCACCTGAAAGTGCCTAGTATATGGTACCCTGGTACGCAGGGCATGTAAGTTAGAGGGGTACCCCGGGGCTCCAGCCCCAGTTGTGTCATCCTGGAGGTCCCCCAGTAAAACGAGTCCCCCAGTCCGCCACTGAAGACTGGCAGAGCAGTCCTGTACTGCTTGCCCAACTTTGCCTTTAAAAGCAATGTTAAAGCCACTACTTCCCCTGTACATCCGTGTAAGTCACCCCTCTGGCAGGTCTACCGAGTAACAAGGCAGGGTGCAACATATGACACGGGCAGGACATGTATTTCACATGTCCTGACTGTAAACACACGAAATCACAATTTTTATTGTGGAAAGACTTGGTTACCCAATTGGAGAGTGCAGGAATACAGGCTGACCCCTCAGCTATGCTAACTCCTGAAAGGTGCGACCAAAGTAGGCACTCCAAGATGTCAAACAACTTGTACCATTAAGCCGACTTGTTTCTCAAGTTGAAATTAATGTAACTTGTTGCAGTGTGCACCTGTCACAAAGCTGCCATTTTGTTGCCTTTAAAACTCTTGTGCCTTCCTGGGCACACATGGAGTTTGTTCCACGAGAAAGCTTTCTGCCCTCCTGGAAAGACGTACCAACGACTCTCAGGAAGGAGAACAATGAGGGATTGCAGGCTAGAGAGGTGTTACCTCCCTCCTGCAGGAAGCCACTTATGTGGAAGCTGCCTTTGAAGGAGAGATGTGTCACACTAGAGAGGAGGTCAGCCCTATTGTGCCAGGCTGGCAAGGGGAGAAGAGAGGGGGAACCAGTTGCCAAACCAGTTTCCCCAGGGGTATATAGCCCTGAGGTATTCACACCCCAGTGGTGGGCTAGGGAGGTCTGAACACCGAGAAAGGGGTCTCCCCATCTTGGGAGTGGGCAGAATGGTGAATCCTGGGATAGCCATATGCCACACTCCACAGGAAGTGGTCACCAGGTGGGAGGGATCCTAGTAGCCCATTGGCTACCAACCCTATCCTGCCCTGAGGGCATTTTCCAAGCATAAGAGGGGCACTCCTGGCCCTCAGACCTCAGATCTCGATTGATTTGGAAGAAGGACCAAAGAAGGACTGCCCTGCTGCCCGAGGGACCAGCACAGAGAGGCTGCACCATCAAAGACTGCACCTGTTACACGTGGTGGCTAGAAAAGAGAGGGACTGCGCCTGCTGTGTCCTGTTGAAGGAGAAGGAGTCTCCAGAGCCAGTCAAGCCAAGAGACTCAAAGGGCCAGCTGACTGGCCTCCTGTTTGCAGCACAGGGACACAACAGCTGAAATTTTCAACCCACTACCACCACCGCCGTGCAGCATCTAGGACCAAGGCCTGACGAACAGAGTTGCACCCGAGTTTGCTGAGCCCCGTAATGCTGTTGGTGAGTTGCTGGGACCCTCAGAAGTCAAGTTATCGACCCAGAAAGGGTTAGCCTATGACCGTGACAACAGACGACTGGTAGTCCAATAGGGACTGGACTTCGGCTAGACCGGAGAGTACTTCGTAGGATGTCGACCCTGCAACCAGGACCCCCTCACCAGCTTCCTGGACAGAGGAATCCCAGCAGGAAGACCCTGTCAATCGCGTCGCATCCACAGCATCCTTAGAGGATCTTCAGCATCCTTCCTCCCTTGCATCAGGACCACTCCAAAGGAATCCATTGCAACGCAGCTAAAGTGTCTGGAACGGCTGAAGGACTGCTTGTTCTGTGAAGGCAACTGTTTTTGAGGACCTTGTTGGTCCCCCTGATTGAGATCCCTGCTGGAGTTTGTCACCCCAAATACTTCAAACCGACCACAGTGACAAATACTGAAGTTTTTCTTGAAGATGTTTTTAAGAGTCCAGTTCGTTGACTTTGCCAGGGCTTGTTCGAGCTTGAGTAAAATTTCTTTGATTTCTTATTGCTTGTGAAATTAATATCGCCAGAACTCTCAGGTGGATCTTTTTCGTTCTAGTTTATACATCCTTATAAAAACACAGTCTATTTTTATAAATTGGTGTCAGAGTTCTTGAGTGTTGTGTCAATTTTTTCTTCAATTGTTTTGGTGTTGTTTAAATGCTTTACAGTTTTTGCTGAGTGCCACAGCTTCCCAGGGTTGAGCTGAGGGTTTTACAGATGAAACCTACTGACCTAAAGGTGTTGGCAAGTGTATTACACAGTGAGGTCACACAACCACACCATTTAATACACACCATTTCCTCACAGTGGGGCAGGAGTGAGGGCCATGTGACTTCGGGGGAGAGGACAAGTGTTAAGGCGTTGTAAGCACAGAATGAGGCAGTGGGGGGCATGTAAGGCCTAGGGAAAGGGAAGAGGAAAGTGGTAACAGAGATCAGGGGTGAGGTCTGCTTGGGGCTAGTTGATGAGGGTATGGTGGTCCACTGGATTCATGGGGAAAGCACAGGGGTGCGGGCCAAGTGAGACCAAGGGATGAGGGCAGGAGCAATGTTCATGTGAAGCTGGAGGGTGAGGGCCATCTGATGCCTGGAGGGGGGGGGACAGTAGGGAAAAGTTCCAAATGATGTCATGGTTGAGGCCCGCTTGAGGATGGGGGTGAGACTCATGTGTTGTCTAAGTATAAAGGCAGTGGTGAAAGCCATGTGAGGGCAAAACTGAGGGCCACGTGAGTCCTGGGACTCCAGCAGTGAGGAGGAATGGGTGTGAATGTATATATGAGGTGGCATGGGCCCACACGTGTTAGAGGCGATGGCAGGAGCGAGGCGAAAGCTGGGACAGGGGAGTGAGAAAGAAAGTTGTGCTTTTCCCTGCCTCGACTAAAACCTCACAATATCCCTTGGCTCTCTACCATTAGAGGGACTGGGAGCATTGCCCACTCCATGTCAGAGGGTTCCTTCTGCTTTTCTGGTTACTTAATTACAATACAATACTTGAGGTCTCAGAGGGCGCTGACTTCCTCTCATGAGAACAGGTCACTGCTGAGAACAAGAGTCACTGAGGAGGAGGAAGAGGATGTAGGGGAAGCTGAAGAAAGAGGGCTCTCAGAACTACAAATGTCACTTTGGCAAGATGTATTAACTCCAGTCTTACAGACCAGCAGCCAGTCAGGGCTGTTCAGGTCGACTCAAGGTCATGCATCTGGGCACAAATGGTGAGATACTTTGCTAACTCTTACGAAAGATCCCCCATTACTGATTTGCAAAGCATCCAAAACCTGTGGCTCTGCAGGATGCAAGATATCAGTTGATCTATCTAGTTATGAAAACGGAAGGAAATCTCACAAATCATGAAACACATTTGTATAGAAATTGGCAGGGTTTTATTTCAGCTTTTTGGTGCCTTAAGGATTCTGACTGGAAGCCCAAAACTAAATACATTAGGGCACCCTTCTGTCTGCTGTTTAGATTCTGGCTACATAAGTTAGCTTTTAACCCCTTAAGTGTTAAACCAGCCTCCCCACCCCATGTTGGGCCCTTTATTTCATATTTGGGGCAGTTTGCGGTTAAGCCTTCATAACATTTTTCCCACGTAAGTTATCCAGGCCAAATTTGTGTTCTTTTTCCCCAAAATTGGGGATTTAGAAGGAACCCAGGGTTTGCAGATTCCTCTGGAGGGCACTGAGAAAATAGCCAAAATGTAGCAACATGTGTTAAAAAAATGGGGAAAAAAGTGCTGTACAATAAAGTGTATGCTTTTTCCCATCATAAAATGGCATCAACAACAAAAAATGAAAGTATGTAGGAAGAAATAGAAAAAGGTGCTGATGTTTTGATCTATAATTGTTTGCCTCATGGCTGATTAACAAGTGTAACATGCCATTATCTTTGTCAGACTCTTCGGTCCAAGGGATATATATTGTGTGTTGTTTGCCCAAAAACATGCTGTACTTACAGGCATCAACTGAGCTGCAGCTTATAATTATTTTTTATTGTGTACAGCCTGTGCATCAATTTTTGAAATAAAATCTAATGAATGAACAATGGGTAAGAAGGAAAGCTATGCATTTTAAAAACTGTCCCAAGAACCTGAGTTTAGGAATAGTGGTTATTCGCACAACTCTGAATTTGGGAGTAATCATAATATCATGTAATTCAGAGGGGGGTTGCTAAATATGTTCTTTATTCCACGCGTACATTTGGAAGCCAAAAATGGATTGAAGTTCAATAGTTAATAACACTTTCTACTATTCTGTGTTTCCATATTTCTCCTGATTAAAACAGTACCCCAGTTGTGTTGGTGAGCTAATCACCTTTAACAGGAAAGGCCACCAAATGCAAAGTTAAGACCTCAAGATTTTTCCTTGGAATTTCAATCCTTCTGGAAATGTGGGTATCTGGGTTATTGGGGCCCAGAGTCGGCCGGCACCCAGGGAAACCTAGCAACCCTCACCCTTTCTGAAAACTAGAAACCCGGAACAGTCCAGGTTAGTCTGGCTAACGCAGATTCCCTCTCTTTTTCTTATTCAGAATCACATGCAGGCATCAAACCTTTTTGATATTTCCTTGGAATTTCAGTACATCTGGTGATGTGGGTAGCTGTGGTATCTGGCCGTTAATCAGTCGACACGTTGGGGAATCCAGGTTGGTCCATCTTATTTGGTTCCCGTCACTTTTTCCTTTTCCAAAATTCCGGTAAACATCAAACATTGGCTAAAATTAAAGATTCTTCTCACTTTTTTTATTGGGAATGTTCCCAAAACTGCAGGTATCCACAAAAGCCCTATGACATAGAGTTCCCACACTCCTCTCAATAAAGATCGCACCTCCCTTCTGTGACTGGGCCAATCACCCCCAACAGGAAAGGCCTCCAAATGCAATGTACAGACAGCATGATTTTCCTTTGGTATTTCAGTCTTTCTGGTGATGTGGGTAGCTGTGGTACTTAACTGTTAATCGGCTTACACTCAGGGAAACCTACCAACCCCAGACATTTCTAAAACCTAGACCCTGGAGGAGTCCAGGTTGGTCCATCTTATGTGGATCCCACCATTTTTTCTTGTCCAGAATTCAGTGCCAATATCAAAAGTTGGTTAAAATACAGATTGTTCTCACTTTTCTGAGAGAGAACGCTCTGGAATCCGTAGGGATCCACAAAAAGTCCTACCAAATAGCATTCCCACACTTCTCTCGATACAAATAGTAGCTCACTTTGTGGCTGGGCCAATTACCTGTGGCAGGAAAGCCCTCAATTGCAATGTGGGGACATCAAGATTTTCAGTGGAAGGTCCAGCTTTCTTTTTTTTTTTTTTTTAATTTCTTTATTAAATTTTGCAAGTGAATAAGACAATACAAATAAGATCAATTTTAACTAAAGGAAAGAAATCATGAAAACAAAGCAATCCCAGTATACATACATGCTTGATCCAGAGATCTTCCGTGTGGAGTGTACAGTATCAAAGGACTTTACAGTAAGGGGTGATGACCAATACTGGGAAACAATCACAATCATCATTAATATGCGCAGTGGCGGCTGGTGACATTTGAAAGTGGTGAGCCGTAACATTATTGTCATACTGCACTGTGGCGAGCGAGCGTAGCGAGCGAGCGTAGCGAGCGAGCTCGAACAACCTACGGGGGATTCGGGGGAGTTCTCCCCCCAAGAAAATTTTGAAAAAAGAGTGGACAAACGGTGCATTTTTAAGCAAATTTGAGGAAGCAGGAAGGTTAATAAAGCAATTAGTGCTGGGCCTAAACTGCCCTCACAGGCTTATCTACAAGTTCCTCATCTCAGCACCTCTTAGACACTGATAGGCTGGCCACCCAACCTTACTTGCAGATCTCACCTAAGCCTTGTTTGATGGTAAAGCCAAAGAGTGGATCTCCTATCTCACCGATTGATCTTTCTTGGCCTTCTGCTGCTCCTCCACTTGCCACCTGCCCTCCTACCTGTTAGTGAGCCCCATGGTTCTGTCCTGGACCTGTCTTTTTTTACCCTTTACATGATGGTGATCCCAATGATGTTCTTCTTTCTTCCTCCTCTGTCTGGAACTTAAGGAACCTATTTAATCCTAGTTTGTGACGACAGTTCTTCAGAGCATTCACAGCTACCATGAGTTGATTACAGCTACTTAACAGAAGAAATAACCCCAAGCGCATTACCCGTCCACACTGCTAATGTTCTGATTAACACACTGCTTGCTAATAGTAAACTAGATTACTGCAACAATATAATACTGCGACCCAATATACTGTTTCTCAGCACAAGAACATTTTGAATCTTGCTACATACACACTGTTCAAATTGCACCGCTAATCACCAAGCACTGCACAATAAAAAGAGGGAGGCTGACTCTAATACACAAAGTGCACAGGACATGTTTTCCATCCAACCTCTCCCACTCAAGCTAACGGCGCCTCTTGGAAACCCCAGGCCCAAATAGATGCACCCTGCATGAACATACAAATATCCTCCCATAAGCAATATGGTGCAAGCAGTACGGGAATTTGTGTATACATGTACCAACAGCTAACTGGTGTCTCGCTGCACATGTTTTCTATGGTGAAGCGCAGCTGTGCTTACTGTTATAATTGTAACCTACATAATGCAAACACCAGTTCAACACGTGCAGCACAGCACGAGTCAAATGTAATTAACTGCACAATTCCATGAGCATTTTTTACAAAAAGTGATAAGCGGAAGCATGGGGATTAATAGATGGCCGGCTAATGAAAAGGAAGTGCTTATTGATTTCCGATCAAATATCATTTCGAGAACGTAAATGGTCATATTTCTCTATAAGGGGGGTGGAAAGGGAAGCAGCTGGAGATACTGAAAAGGGTGCGTTCACAGTGCATTCACATTCAAAGTGATACAGAGAGCAAACACAAGTAAATATCTGTAAAAATCGGCATTTCTTATTAATCAGACCAGATTCCTTATTGCACACAGGAAGGATGGAAACTTCCTTTCAAGAGTTTCAAACTTTAAATAAATAAAGTTATAGTAATTCTGAGAAATCAAATATACAACTGAAAAAACACAAGCGACGAGAGGCCAGGAGGAACATTCTGGGCAGTAACCAGTTCAAGTTTCTCTACAAGGGATTGTGTTTTGGTGCCTCTCCTGCCACCGAACACTGACTGTCCCCGCAGAAGGAAAGGTTAAATAAGGCAGTACTCGTTGTCCATACAATTGAGACGGTTGCACACTCTAATAACATTAACACCACCTTCTGCCGCTCTGTACAAAAGAAGCGCAATGGGGCAGCTTTACATTTTCGTCGATGATTCTAGGATTTCCACCCCTTGCCTGTCAAGAACTCGGGTTGCGTTTAAGGCGCTGTGAAAGCTCACACAGATGACATTAAACCCAGGCTCAGTTTTCTATCCACCTCTGGTGTGCTGGTGACTTTCTCACAAAACCATAATTAAACGACCTATTAGCACATGACAAAACAATGACCACACACGGCACCGTAGATTAATGGCCACAAACCACCAAACTCAAAGAACAGACACAATGCATACACACGCACACACACACACATTCACATACATGCACATACATACACGCTCAGCCACACACAAGTCACCACTCCGTTAAAAAGAGGTGATTTCTCCACTTTCATAAGAACTCTAGCAATGACGGGATGCAAAACATATGCCTTCTCTGGGGTAATTCTTCAGTGCATTTGTTTTCAGATGACCTTGTAGCACGTTATGCCCCCCAATAGCCTATTGGGGGGCATAACGTGCTACAAACAGAACACTTTTGCAACTGCAAAAAGAGAGAATTCCACTCTCGGAATGCTGGCGATTAAGACAACACACCGGCAATGCTCTTTACAGGACCCTCTGCCGAGCCTACCCAGCCAGAAATGCATTTCTCAAGTCTGCGGAACTCCCGGAGGAGTCCTACAATAGGCTCAAAAACAGCCCAGCTGCGCAAAATGTGCTTTGGTGATAAACAGCATCAAGAACCAGAAAACCGGATGACGTGTAAAGAACACACATTAAGTCTGATCCGCGCAGTGTTAGTCTAAATTATGGCACAGTAGCAAACTCTTTAATTACCAGTAGACCATTTAATCTCGCCTATGTTTAGAGCAACAACAACATATATTTAAAATATAGAGATATTTTGCTGCTCACCCGCCGATTTATAAATGTATTCATGCTTTCAGTTTTTATATAGCGCAAACTCGACCTGAAGGTATAGGAGCGCTTTACATGAGCACCAGTTACTTTACACAGGCTCACTTTGTAGGCACGGGGAGACTGATGATTTGCCCAGAATCATGGGATGTTGAGCCGACGCCGAGACCCAATTGCAAAGTCGGCAGCTCTGGCTCTAACGCCACATCCTGGCCAATACTTAAACTGATACAATCGGCTACTGTCATATTAATATTATTGACAGTCTAGCGTATATCTGACCAGCATACAACTCGAAATAAGGGGTCTTTCATGCTGGTCTTTATTTCAAACCTAGCGCCAAGTGTTCTAATGCAGGCTTCTCCGAGCGTCTAGAAGAGAAGGGTTTCCTCCCAATAACCACAAAGGTGTCAATGCACACATGTGCTTCTTCCCAGGGGTGAAGCAGGGACTTTCAGACTGCACACTTCACCCGTGCACTTCTAAATACGCCCTCCCAAAACTGCACCCATATCCACTCAAATACCTTTAAATCCCGCGTAAGAGTCCCGTTCCATTTAGAGCGCAGACTGGGTTGGTGCTTAAATCCCAGCTGTGCAGCCGGCACCACTGCATGCTGTTGAAATCTACAAGGCAGTAGGGAGTAGTTGCGCGCCCTCCTTATGCTGGGTAGGTCACACCGAACATTCTATTCCATCGATTGTGTGCGATGTGACCTGCTCGCCAGAAAACACAGATACCGGCTCTTGGAGGGGGTGGGGAGAGGGGGGGGGGAGATTAAAATTAAAAAGAAGAACACTTACCTGCCCGGGTCGGTCCGTGCCGCCTCACCTCTGCTCCTCGGCCGGGTCCCGCGTTGGCGCAATGGCGCCTCTTCTAAACAGGAACAGCACTGGAGTGGCAACCCTTCTAAGCCAATACTGGCGCTGCTCCGGCAGCGCCAGGATTGGCTTAGCAGGGCTGCTCGCCGCCCGCCTGCCCATTAGGAGATCGAGGTTTGAGCCTTTGCTCAACCCTCGCTCTCCTAATGCACAGACGCCAGCCTGAGCAGACACTAGTGCGCATGACTGGGCTGGTCGGAAAAATTCGCTGACCTTCACCAGTCATGCGCACTTGTGCTCAGTTGCTGCATGCCCCATGTCTGACAATGCATGTCAGTCAACATGACGCCGGACCGCCCACCCCCTTCAGACTCTGAATGCAAAAAGAACAGATGATGGACGGAACGCTGAACAAATCAAACATTCACCCCCAGTCACAAATCTGGGTCAAATCCATCATGTTTTTGCTTGCCACGCCATTTCAGTTTAGACCCAGCCATATGCAAATCAGTCTCGACCCTGCTCCCCATGGGAACAGTCCAGCCTGAACTGCCAGGCCATGTTCTCCCTGGACCAGAAACAAGCATCCTGGGACCGGTTTCGGGGTATCACCCCTCATCAGCCAGGCTAGCTTGAATCTGGTGGCATAGCAAGCAAAGGGACGCACGTTGGGGCATACCCTTCCCAATTAGGGCGATAAATGCAAAAAGAGCAGATGATTACCGAAATGTTAAACAAATCAAACATTCACCCTCAGTCACAGATCTGGGTTAAATCCATCTTTTTCTGCTCACTACGCCATTCCAGTTTACACCCAGCCATATGCAAATCAGTCTTGACCCTGCTCCATATGGGAATAGTCCAGCCTGAATGGCCAGGCCAGGTCCTTCCTGGGCCAGAAACAAGCATCCTGGGACAGGTTTCAGAATATCACCCCTCATCAGCCAGGCTAGCTTGAATCTGGTGTTGTAGCGAGCATAGGGATCCACGTGTAGGCATACATTTCCCACTTAGGGCGACAAATGCAAAAAGAACAGATGATGAACGGAATGCTGAACAAATTAAACATTCACCCCCAGTCACAGATCTGGGTTAAATCCATAGTTTTTTGCTCACCAAGCCATTCCAGTTTAGACCCAGCCATATGCAAATCAGTCTCAACCTTGCTCCCAATGGGAACAGTCCAGCCCGAATGGCCAGGCCAGGTCCTCTCTGGTCCAGAAACAAGCATCCTGGGACCGGTTTAGGGATATCATCCCTCATCAGCCATTCTAGCTTGAATCTGGTGGCATAATGAGCATGGGACCCACGTCTGGGCATACCCTTCCCAATTAGGGCGACAAATGCAAAAAGAACAGATGATGAACGGAATGCTGAACAAATTAAACATTCACCCCCAGTCACAAATCTGGGTCAAATCCATCATGTTTTTGCTTGCCACGCCATTCCAGTTTAGACCTGGCCATATGCAAATCAGTCTCAACCCTGCTCCCCATGGGAACAGTCTAGCCTGAAGTGCCAGGCCAGGTCCTCCCTGGACAAAAAACAAGCATCCTAGTACCGGGTTCGGGGTATCACCCCTCATCAGCCAGGCTAGCTTGAATCTGGTGGCATAGCAAGCATGGGACCCATGTCTGGGCATACCCTTCCCAATTAGGGCGACAAATGCAAAAAGAACAGATGATAAACGAAATGTTAAACAAATCAAACATTCACCCTCAATCACAGATCTGGGTTAAATCCATCTTTTTTTTGCTCGCTACGCCATTCCAGTTTAGACCCAGCCAAAACTATGGATTTAACCCAGATCTGTGACTGGGGGTGAATGTTTAATTTGTTCAGCATTCCGTTCATCATCTGTTCTTTTTGCATTTGTCGCCTAAGTGGGAAATGTATGCCTACACGTGGATCCCTATGCTCGCTACAACACCAGATTCAAGCTAGCCTGGCTGATGATGGGTGATATCCCGAAACCGGCCCTAGGATGCTTGTTTCTGGTCCAGGGAGGACCTGGCTTGGCAGTTCGGGCTGGACATTTCCCATGAGGAGCAGAGTCAAGACTGATTTGCATATAGCTTGGTCCAAACTGAAGTGTCATGGTGAGCAAAAGAACGATGAATTTAAGCCAGGTCTCTTGACTGGGGGTGAATGTTTTATTTGTTCAGCTTTCTGTCCGTCATTTGTTTGTGCAGCATTTTTTGTCCTAAGTGGGATGGGTATGCCCAGGCATGGGTCTCTTGCTTGCTGTGCCACTGGATTAAAGCTAACCTGGCTGATGAGGGATGATACCCCGAAACCAGTATCAGGATGCTTGTTTCTGGTCCAGGGAGGACCTGCCTTGGCAGTTCGGGCGGGACTGTTCTCATGAGGAGCAGGGTCAAGACTGATTAGCATATGTCTGGGTCCAAACTGGGGTGGCATGGTGAGCAAAAGAACGATGGATTTAACCCAGATCTCTTAACTGGGGGTGAATGTTTGATTTGTTCAGCATTCTGTCCATCATTTGTTTGTGCCGCATTTGTCTAGCACTGAGGGTAGCTGCTGTATTTGGGCCAAGGAGATGCCAGCACCCAGGGAAACCTACTAACCCCAGACATTTCTGAAAACTTCACCCGGGGGAGTTCAGAGTAGTCTGATTTACGTGGATCCCACCACTTTCCTTATTTAGAGTTCCCTGCAAGCATCAATCTTTGGCTAAAATTACAGATTCTTCTAATTGTTTCCGAGAGGGGACGTTTTGGAATCTGCAGAGTTCCACAAAGGCCCTATCACATAGGGTTCCCAGACATCTGCTAGTAAAAATCACACCTCATTTCTGTGGCAGGGCCAATCACCCCCAATAGGACGGGTGCCCAAATGCAATGTAGAGACAGCAAGACTTTCCTTGGAATTACAGTCTTTCTGGTGATGTGGGTAGCTGTGTTATCTAGTAGTTAGCCAGCTGACACCCAGGGAAACCTACCAACCCCAGACATTTCTGAAACCTATACACACAAGAGAGTCAAGGGTGGTCCTGCTTATGTGTATCCCACCACTTTTCCTTCTACAGAATTCCCTGCAAATATCAAACTTTGGTTAAAATTGATTTCTTCTCACTTTTCAGAGAGAGAAACTTCCAGAATCTGTAGGGATCCACAAAAGTCTTACCAACCAGCATTTGTACACTTCTCCTGATAAATACAGTACCCCACTTCTCTGGCTGAGCTGATCCCCCTTGGCAGGAAAGCCCTCTATTCCAATGTAGAGATATCAAGTTTTTCATTAGAATGTCCGTCTTTCTAGAGATGTGGGTAGCTGTGGAATTTGGGCCTGGGCCGTCCAGCACTCAGGGAGACCTACCAACCAAAGACATTTCTGATTACTAGACACTCACTCAGGGGAGTCCAGAGTGGTCTGGCTTACGGGGATCCTAACACGTTTTCTTACTTACAATACACTGCAAACAATACATTTTGACTAAAATGAAAGCTTTTTCTGACTTTTCTGAAAGTTGGGAATTTGTGGGATCCACAAAGGTCCTACCACTCAGCTTTTCCACACTCCCCATAAAAATGGCAACCCACCTTTGTAGCTGTGCCTATCATATTGGACAAGAACAAATAAAAACTGTGACTGCCTCAAAAACTATTCAGCACATAAATGTATTTGCTGCACAATTTCCTCAAGGAACTCATCATCCACAAAATATTGGAATTAGTGATGGGGAAAAAAGTTACTGTTTTCACTTTGCAACCAGAATCTCCATTGAAAGGTGGAATTAGAGGCTGGATGTCAATCACTGGTCGTGTCAGACGTGTCTAGATCCGAGAGATGTTGACTCCAAAGAAAGGGTGATTCCTTCCTGTAGCCACCCTGCCGATGGAGATAAAACCCTATCAAAGGATGCCTTTGGAAAGAAACCACCTCCAGTGGAGAAAAAGCGATTGGCACCAAACACGTCACAAGCTCATTTCTACTTACTGACGCCCGCAATTGCCACTGCCACTGCTTACTGCCGGATTACGCAGCAGGATAACTTTCCCAGTGCCACGAGGGTGAGAGACTACACCACCCAGCAGCCACAGCGGCACGCAGGCCGCATACGTCATCGAGCACGCCAGGAGGCGCTCAAAAGGAGGCCAGGGCTCCCGCAGCGCGGGAGCTCATTTCTACTTACTGACGCCCGCAATTGCCACTGCCACAGCTTACTGCCGGATTACGCCGCAGGATAACTTTCCCGCTGCCACGAGGGTGAGAGACTACACCACCCAGCAGCCACAGCGGCGCGCACGCCGCATACGTCATCGAGCGTGCCAGGAGGCGCTCAAAAGGAGGCCAGGGCTCCCGCAGCGCGGGAGCTCATTTCTACTTACTGACGCCCGCAATTGCCACTGCCACAGCTTGCTGCCGGATTACACCGCAGGATAACTTTCCCGGTGCCACGAGGGTGAGAGACTACACCACCCAGCAGCCACAGCGGCACGCAGGCCGCATACGTCATCGAGCACGCCAGGAGGCGCTCAAAAGGAGGCCAGGGCTCCCGCAGCGCGGGAGCTCATTTCTACTTACTGACGCCCGCAATTGCCACTGCCACAGCTTACTGCCGGATTACGCCGCAGGATAACTTTCCCGCTGCCACGAGGGTGAGAGACTACACCACCCAGCAGCCACAGCGGCGCGCACGCTGCATACGTCATCAAGCGTGCCAGGAGGCGCTCAAAAGGAGGCCAGGGCTCCCGCAGCGCGGGTCGCGCGCGGGTGTGCCCGGGCCGCGCCCGGGCCAAGGGCGGGCCCGTCTGCGCCCGTCCGCGGCCGGACTAGGCCGGGCCATCCTCCTTGGTCCCTTTGAAAGACTTTATTAAAACTTTCGGTAAGGTGATACGTTTTTTTAGTATTGCAATTATTAGTGATCTCATCGTCCTGGGAGAGTGTGATAATGGGAAAGAGGAAATTACAGCCTAGTGTGGGGAGGCCGCATAAAAATAATGCACCCATCACTAAATATCTAAAAACTGCGGTGGGGATGATTGACAGCGAGATTGTCCTCGTCGAGGAACAACTGGTGGCTACAAAAACTGCATTAGACGCCGTATTAAAGGAAACAGTATTAGATGATGGGCGTGATCCTATAGCCCTTGTATGCAATGAGGATAGTAAGGTCTCAGAGGCAAAGTCACTTAGTAACAACATAACTGATAAAGACATTGCTCCTAATCAGGCTAACCCCTGCGTTTTAACAACTTCACTGGAGATTTCATTGCTATCTAACAATACAGACTCAGTCTCACCTCCTGCAAAAAAAGTGAAACAATTACCACAGATGAGTTTGAGCTCCAAGGAGAAACAGATAGCGAAGGCTAAACCAAAGCCAAAAGCAAAAAAAGGAGGGAAAAATGCTGGGGGACAAAAAGGAGAGAGCAATATAACGGATAATGTACAAAGGTCACAAAATTTTGAGACACTATTTAAAAAACTACATGCTAAACTGGATAATATCGAGCGACAATTGATGTCGGAGATAAAGTTAGTCCAAAAAGATGTGACTTTTTTGACAGACTTGGTGTCCGAAATAATATCCTCGAAAAATGTGAATAAGCTTACTATTATTAACAACTCACCAATAAGTCCAAAGGAAGATATTGATATCCCTACAGTCACTGGTGAAGCTAAGCAAAGAACGACCTCCTCTAGACCACTTTTAAAGGACTGTACAAATTTACAAATCCCTCAAGACCAAAGATCTATTAGGGAAGATAAAGCCCCTTCTTCAAGATTAGTAGAAACTAACAAGGTGGATAATCCGAGTAGGATCATGCAATCTGGAAACAACGTAGAGGAGTCATTATATCTTCCCCCATACGTTATTGTTTTGAAAAATGTGCCGAGAATAGCAGATAAAAACTATGAAACATATGAGTCACTAAAAAACAAGTGATACATTGGATTTTTTGTAAAAACTAATTTTGATACTAATGTATTACAACAGAACATAATAATGTTAAGGAGAGTGAAATGGGTGGGTAGTTCTAGGAAACAATGTCAGGTAGACTGTGTAGTGGTGAATTTTCGCAGCAGGAAGTTGGTAGGGATTCTGCTGGAAATATTCATGAACAGCACCATAGCGACAAATACCAACAAGAATGTTTATATAACCGCTTTCCCTTTAGGATTTTTTTATAGGCCAAGCATTAGTAATGCAAATGTTACCAATATGTGTAAATCAAACTCAATTGTTTCCTCTAACAATAGGTATGAACCATTGAGAAGATGCAGTGAGATTGATTGACATATGGAAGATGTGGGTAAATTATTTGATAGAACCGTGGTGTGTATTTCTACAGTTGACAAAATAGATGGAGATACTTGTGTACAAATTTCTAGGGAGGCGCGACGAGAATCACTGACTAATACCAAGGATAACTGTTTGTCTAGTAAACGGACAGAAACCGTATTGAATGCACAAATCCACGACTCTTTACATATCATGTCTTGGAACGTGGCAGGGATCAAAAATAAGATTAATAATGAAGACTGGTTAAAAACTATAGAGGGGTGTGCGGGTAATTTTGCTACAGGAAACATGGAATATTGAGCCCTTTTTTATTAATGGTTATCAGTCAATTTGTACTAATGCCAATCCCTCTAGAATGGGGAGAGCAAAAGGAGGATTAGCGACACTAATTGCCGTTACCTCATCTTTAAAATTACATAAAGTTAATACCAAGTCACAGTATTATCAGCTTTTACACATATATTCGGAGGGGAAACAGACTATAGTTTTAATACATTTTTACAATAACATTTTTGTTAGTACAAGATCCAGTGTTATCAAGGCATTAGAAGAAGATCTGGACCTTTTTATAGAGGGAGTGGGAGGGGAGTATATACTCCTATGGGCGGGTGACTTTAACTCTGAAATATGCGATATAGTAGCGGGGGAACAGTGTGGTTACTGCGACCGTTTTAGAGATCGAATTCCACATTTTCCACATGAACCTTATGGAGAATCAATTAATAACATTATTCATAAGTATAATTTAGCACTTATGGAACCAGACAACGTAGATGGTGAAATACCCATACATACTTACGTAGGGGCGAGGTCATCCTCGAATATTGACCACTTTATAATTTCAGCTAACTGTAAGGGTTCGGTGGAATTTTTTTTAGTTTGTATATATTTGCTTAGCGACCATCATCCCCTAACTCTGTCACTGATGATTAGTATGATTCAACAAGTCAGGGGTACGGCAGCAGACTCGGATATAAAGACTCAAGGAAACAATGGAGCCTCCATTAAATGGGCAGGTGTAAACCCAACAACCTTTATGGACAACCAAAAAGGGAAAAAACAGAAGGAGATTAATGTTTGTATAAATAGCACCTCCATAGACTTGGCTATTATAAATGCCTTTTGCAATATTATAACCGAAATAGCGGGAGACTTAACACGTAAAAAGAGAAAAACTGTCCGTGATCAAAACCCTAGATGGTTTAACCAAGAATGTTCAAGGTTAAACAGGGAATGAAAAACCGCCCTTAAAGTAAAACCAAGGGATAGTGTTAAAATTAGAACTCTGAGGAAAGAATATTAAAAAAATTTGAATCATAGGAAAAGTGAAATTCGTGAGGATGCTTGGGATAGTTTAGTACAGGCCGCAGAGACAAGGGATGCAGCTTTATTCTGGAAGACAATTGAACACCCCTTTTTTAAAGAAAATACCACAGTTAAATTGAAAGTACTGTATCCCCGGAAGATTGGACTTCATATTTTGAGGGTATTTTTAATCCAGAAGCTGTTAAAATTACTAAACCTAATAACTGTAACTTTATACTTGTTGACCCCGTAAAATTGCCACCAATTGCTCCAGATGAAATTAAATCCGCCCTTCAAAAAAGCGCCAATGGGAAGGCCACAGGTCCGAATGGGGTACCCATTGATGTTTTTAAATGTAATATTGATTTTTGGATCCCTATATTATTAAATGTTTTTAATGCTGCTTTAGGAGGGGTGCTGCCTGCGTCCTGGGTGGAAAGCATCATTGTGCCCATCTTTAAAAAAGGGGATAGAGGGAAGGCTAACTGCTACCGTCCCATATCCCTTCTCGATTCTACCTCCAAATTGATGGGTTGAATCATGTTGGGGAGATTGGAACACTTGGCTAACGAGAATAACATTCTCTCAGAAGCCCAATATGGTTTCAGAAGGGGTATTGGGACGGTGGAACAGTGTTTAAACCTGGAATTACTAATAGGGAAATATACTCTAGCTAAGGAAGGGGTCTTACATCACTGTTTCGTAGATCTCACCAGTGCGTTTGATCTCGTTAATCATGCCAAACTATGGCAAACCCTGAAAGAGTTAGGAGCACCAACTGATATTATTATATATCTATCCCAGATCTACTCTCTCCTGACCTCTAGAGTACGGCTTGGTACGGTGGGCGAATGTACGCAGGACTTTAGGGTTACACGAGGAATACGCCAAGGATGCGTATTGGCGCCCCTCCTTTTTTCTTTACATATTAACAACGTGGACCCTTTTTTACAACAGCAAAATGTAGATGCCCCAAAAGTCGGAACACACCCCACCCCAGTACTTCTCTATGCAGATGATGCCGTCCTATTATCTAGGACGGCGAATGGATTACAATGCCTAATAGAAAACTTTGCACTGCACATGTCCGAAAAAACCTTCAGCTAAATCTGACCAAAACATTTACTATGACATGCGGGTGCAAGAGGCTGAAGCATAGACAACATTATGTGGGTGGAGTAGCTATTAGTAGAGTCCCAACTTTTTCATATTTGGGTCTTCTTTTAATAGCAAAGGTACCTGGAACACACACATTGAATCTTGTAATATGACATTTCTGAGAAGTATTGAGGGTATTTTTAGATTCTGGATTAGTTCTGTACAAAGTAAGAATTTCCCTTACAGGTTTATTTCGCATTTTGAAATAAACCTGTAAGGGAAATTCTTACTTTGTACAGAACTAAGTGTGTTACGGGCGCTTGTTACGGGGCACCTATATGGGGGAGAGCAAACACTGCCTCTTTACAAATTCAAGAAAATAAGTTTTTAAAGAGAGTGTTGGCAGTTCCAAATTCCACGGCTAATTATATAATACACAAAGAACTGGCTGTACTGTATATAAGCGATCTTATACAGATAGCGGGACTTACTTTTTGGCGGGGGTTATGGGCGAAAGAAGAGACCAAACTTACAAAGGATCTAATTATGGATTGCTTGGCCCTCGACTGTAGTAGAAGAATCCCCTGGTTAGAGCATATCCATAATCTTTTAACAAGTTGTAATATAGACCTGGATAAAAAGAACCCTATGCATATCCAGGAATATAGTAAAAGCGATCTGAAGTTAAGATATACCTCCGTTAGGGAATGTGACAGAGTGGATGAAGCAAAATGGAAAAAAAAGTGTTATTACCTATTGTGAATTCCCTCTTGTGAT
The DNA here is from genome assembly GCA_963921515.1 of Calotriton arnoldi. Classification (NCBI taxonomy): domain Eukaryota; kingdom Metazoa; phylum Chordata; class Amphibia; order Caudata; family Salamandridae; genus Calotriton; species Calotriton arnoldi. The sequence goes on from CAWUFW010000277.1 coordinate 3,408,855, forward strand.
GGGGATTCCAATATATCTAATTCTGGTAAAAAAAACATTCAACATAGATTTTATTTAACCAGGCTCAGATTTGGTACTTTACAATACATAATAGCATTCCCAAATATGGAAAAGTGGTCTCATAACCTCCCGAACTGTCCGTGTGATGGAAAGACCCCCCAGTCCACGTTGCATTTTATACTTTTTTGTAGGTTTTATAGGGATATCCGGAACTTGATTTTAAAACCACTTTTTTTTAACCAATACGCTTTTTCATTATAAACAAGCTTTCAACTTTCTATGTAGCCTTGATAACATAAAAACTATTAATTCTGTTACTCATTTTATACAACGTGCAATCAGGAAAAGAAAGGCTTTGTCACATCTGGATGCATTAATATATGAAAAATCGGACGACTGTTTTTAGCACTGTCTCTATTATGCTATGCAGCTATGTTAACAAGTTAATTAGACATAAATTGGCTCCTCGTTTTAAGTAGTTATATGAGATATTGCACTATGCACTTTATTTTTATGTAAACACATTGCACTTTATGTGATATTTACCCCTATTGCCTGATATAGGACAATATTTGCACAGTAGGTATTTTATGATGTAGGTCTGTTTTTAACATTGTATATTGTAGATGATGTTTACACCTATTGCCTGATATAGGACAATATTTGCACATTAGGTATTTTATGATGTAGTTCTGTTTTTAACATCGTATACTGTAGATGATGTATAGAGTGATATGCAATATGGACGCTTTTTAAGTTTGCATAAAATTGTAAAGTATAAACTCACAATTGAATTTTTAGTATGCTTTTATGGATGTACTTTTTTTACACCGAATAAAGCTGATTTGACTTGACTTGACATCACAAGTAGCGGATGTAGCCTAACAGCTAGGATGGTTGATCTCAAATCTATCGCCCTATATCACGTCTACCTTTTCCTGCTAAACTCCTAGAGAAGGCCATGAATAAACAACTGATGGATTATAATAACCTACATGGCTGCCTAGATGAAACACAACATGGCTTTAGGATTGGGCACAGCATGGAGTCGGCCCTGATCAAATCAGTAGAGGAAATCAGGGAAGCTCTAGATAGTGATGGAAGGGCCGCCCTTATTTTGTAAGACCTATCGGCGGCCTTTGATACTTCGCACCACTCTATTTTGGTGGATAGGTTAGCAGGGATCAGGGTGCAAGGATCAGCACTTCACCTGCTAAAATCTTATTTAGAAGATAGATCGCAATTCGTGGTGACGGACCCATTCCAATCTAATTCTTTTCAGCTCCCTTGCGGAGTGCCACAGGGCTCTTCTATTAGCCCCACTCTTTTTAATGTTTACATTGCAGCCCTGGCCCCAATCATAAAATCATTCGGCTTTGCCATAACATCTTACGCTGACGATACTCAAATTGTTGTAGCAGTCAAGAATCAATCCTCTGCTATCAGTAAGCAGTTTAGTGACTGCATGTCAGCCGTAAGCTTATGGATGAGCTCGAATAGTTTAAAACTGAATTCTAATAAAACAGAAGTGGTTCTTTTTGGCAATGACCCTTCTTTTTGGTCCCCAGAATGGTGGCCAATGAATCTAGGCGATTTTCCGAAACCTGTTGAAAAGGCCAAAAATCTTGGGGTTATTGTTGACAATAGGCTTACTTTTGCTAAACAGGTTAACGTTCTTACTTCATCCACCTTTTTCATTTTAAGAAAAATCAAAAAGATTTTGCCTTTTAGTCCAGTAAACTTTCAAAAATTAATTATATCAGCTTTGATATTGGCCAGATTAGATTATTGTAATGGCCTATATCTTAATATGCAGGCCCAACATCTGAGTAAACTCCAGGTTTTGCAGAATACTGCCGCAAGAGTTCTTACTAGTACCACGAAAAATGTCTCAGTTAGGAACACAATCAAACAGCTGCATTGGTTGCCAGTGAAGGAGAGGATTCAATTCAAAGCTTTGTGCTTTGCATACAAGGCTTTGCACAATATAGGTCCTCAGAACTTAGCTCAATACTTTAGATGATACGCACCTTGTAGATCATTAAGATCTTCTAATTCTAGAACTCTGAGGGTACCAAGATTTAAAAGAACAAGTTGGGGTGGCAGAAGTTTCTATCTGGGCACCATCACCATTTGGAACAAACTTCCGTTGTCCATCCGGTCAGCCACCTCCCTTCTTGAATTTAGACGAGAGCTGAAAACTTGGCTTTTTAGCAGATCAGATTATTGGTAACGATTTCTTTTTTCCAGTTCGATCTTAGGTTAGCGCCAGGACACCGTTTGGTAACAGTGCGCTCTACAAGTCCATTAACATTAACATCTGGGGAACCGGGTTCGAGTCTCGGCAATGACGCTCAACATCCTGTGATTCTGGTCAAATCACTTAATCTCCCCGTGCCTAACAAAAGTGAATGTGTCCTTGTGTAACGCAACTGGTGCTCAGGTAAAGTGCTCTGATACCCGATACCTTTGGGTCCAGTTCGCACTATATAAAACTCCGAAAAAAAAAGTAGAACTCCAGAAGTGCAGAACTCAGTAGAGAGGACCAAAAAACAACTGGACAGAAATGCAGGGGAATACTAGTTAGAATAGAACAGGGCAAAAATAAGAGTATGCACAGAATCAAGAAGCTATTTCAACACAACATTCCTGTAATCCTCCTCCCCTTATATACTCTTAATTAGACCTGGAAGGAAAGAGACGGCCACAGGAAGCTATTGCTGCCAAAATGCTTGGGCAGACGGGTAAAACAGTATTGATGGGGAGCCATCTTGGATTGGAAGATATTAGATCTTTCAAGAGTGCGTCTAGATAAGAGGCAAAACGTTAAGGGATCACCTATTTGGGCCTGTTAAGACCTAGGGCCAGAAACTCTGCCCAACATCTCATCTGCAGAACGTAAACCTATCCCCAGGACAACAGGTTGAGGATAGTTGTCCCTGGGTATAGCCGTCCTTCCATAGACAGGGTGGGATAGCTTCTCCTGAGTATATTCCTCTCTCCATTTCAGGGTGGGTTAATTTCTCTTAGGAGTACCATCCTCTCTCCCCAGCTACAACCCACAGAGCATGACTCCTCACCAGACTGCAATAGCCATTCTTGAATTATCCTCATCCTCAAATACTCGCACCCCGCTTATTCCTCTCGATTGCAACACTGCCTTTCACCACCTCACCTCTTCTTACCTCTTGCTATCTTTACTCTTTGCTTCCACTGCTGTCCCGCTACCCCTCTCCACACTCTCCCACCCCACTTACACCTCCCTATTACAAACTGTTTCCTCCCCTCTACAGTCTCCTTCTCAACTTTACACTATGTTCTGCCTGCATGTAGTTATCTCTACCCACCCTCAACCATTAAATAATTTCCCATCTCTGCATGCCAAGGCTACCACTATAACAACACCATTCCCTCGCAGTTTTCTTACCATCCTCACCTATTCCAATACCAATCTTCCTTTCCTAACACTCGCACTCTCCCTCCCTGACTTTACACATTTTTTAACTCTAATCCTATCTAGCCACCTCTCAATTTCCCACACTCCTTCCTTAGACAAAATGCTCAACCTAGTATTTTCATGTTATGAACCTGGAAGCATGGACATAACTTTATTAAAGTTTATATTGACAATTCCCTTACTCCGGTCATGGCACTCCTAGGCTACACAGAAGAACTGCTGGCCACACACAGTAAATTTATCTCACTGGGACTGCTCCTGGCAAAACACAGGGTAGCATGCCGATGGAGCAGAGGGCAGGCCCCCAAATTCAAAGACTGGTTGAACGATCTAACATATTGCAGGGAACAACTGACTACTTATGCAGAGCTCCTGCCATTGACTTCCCGACCACGAGACATCTGGGAACCCCTGCTGACGTATTTGAGAGAGGGTGCAGACTGACGCTTCACATAACTGACAATGGAGGTTTGAGGTGTCCGAGTGCACGTTGGGGAGGATATAACGCAATGTGAGGGCAGGAGTAACCCAATACTCATAGCAAGAGGCGCCGTGTTAGACTTATTTTTTTTTTTTTTAAATATCTTTATTGCATTTTTTTCAAACTTATTTCCGAGTTACAAGTGATTACATACATAAACGCGTTAGAGGACAATACTCTTCATATTACAGGTTAATAGCTTTCAACTCTTGTTTCTCCACCGCATGTACCTGCCACATGCTATTTCTACTTTGGTTTCAGATATCAACGTAAAGCGCTGTGTTAGGCTTATTACCTGCTCTCACGCAGCACACTTCCACATCGACATGAGGTACATTTTTTAAACCTCCGGCACATCCCAGTGGTCTGCTATGGTGATTTAAGGGGGTATTGTAGTTACTTATTAATCACTCACTCATGCGATGCCGTTTGGACACACGTGATCTACATCAGTGGCATAATTGTTTTAAATGTGGACATATGTACCATGCAGCAAAATGTGAATGAACAACTGTACCTTGTTGTAAAAACTCAATAAAGAAATAAAAAAAAAAAGTTTATATCAGCAAACACATTGCAACACTCTCAGCGGTCAAACCTATTGCCCCAGATGACGGAACATACGGCACCTCACACATGCAATGACTAGTGATCCCTTAGGAATGTGCTTGAAAAATGAGCATGAAAGCCCTCTCGGGAGGTTCTCCTCTCCCTACCCACCTCTTCTCGCTTCCTCAATTCATCTTGATCACCTATTGCCACATTGCATGGCTTCTGTGTTTCGCGCCCTGCATGCACCTTCCCCCTCGAACATAAGTCTCCAATGTCCTTCTAATCCATCTGCACACTTCACAAATCATTTTCACAAATACACAAATCTTCTACTAGCAATGACTTTCCAATTCTTGCACTGTAATTAATTAATCACTTAATTTTTCCTTATAATTTCTAACCTAGCCAATCTAAAAAACTAATTAATTTCAGCTACAAAGGACTTTAGGTGTAATTAATGCATGACGCGTTTCGTCTTGGGAACACAAGACTAAAGCCTATTAACTTCAAAGCACAATAATCCTATACTAATGCATGAAATCAGTTTCATCTGAAGAGTAGAAGTGCAAAACTTAATTAACAAATTAAACAAAGGACTAACCACTAACCCTGGGTTCCCGGAGTACAGTGATACTAGGCAAAGAGCGCATCAACATCTCATTAAGTGCTATATAAATTCAATTACAATACAATAAAATTTCAAAAGGACATTTTCCACCAATTAGGGAAGTTGGAAAAATGAGATTTGTAGGCAAATCCCTTCAAGTTGGATTTCTTCCTTTGCAAAAAAAAGTATAACATAATCCAATACAATAAGGAGAGATAAGCAAACAGAGTAGGTGAAAAGCTGGGGGACTCACATTTGAAGCTACCTTCCAAAACCAGCATTAAAAAAGACAATCTTTTTGGCTGTTGCATAGGGAAAAGCATGGCTGCCCATCATAGGTCCAGAATAACTGGATCCATGACAGACTTTCAGGATTTCCATGAAAGATCTAGTTACATAAATGTAATCTAAATGGAGGTCATTTACCAAATCAGGTGCCACATGGGCAGCAGCAGTGCAAGCTTTACCACAGAGCCACTAGACAGAGCATGGTAGGAAAAGTGCGAGACCAATAAAGCAAGCTTTGCTGATCCTTAAGTATTTCAAAGTCATCATATCAAATGACCTCAAACAGGGTAGGGCTGGTCTGGAAACCAAAAGGAGCCCTGGCAAAATGTTCACACTAGTTCCACGCTGCAGTAGTCCTTGCGGAGAATTGGGCGGTAGTGGCATCGTTGAGCCACTTCAGGCCACCCTGTGAAAACAGCCCCATAGCCTCTAGCCCAGTGGTCTTCAAACTCTTTAATGCTGCACCCCCCGTTGGGGGAAGAAAAAAGAATCGGAGCCCCCCTCAGAATTTTTCACAATTATTCTATTAAATTGGCAATGTTTAAATATGTGTACATGTATTTCAACATTGCAGTTAAGTTCTGTTACCGTTTGAAATGCAATCAAATACATGATCGCCAAGCGTACTATTCTGGTCAGGTAGGACTTACTAATGTGTAAAAGTATCCACAGTGTGATTATTAGAAATGGGGGGGGGGTTTGGAAGAATGTTTGGAGTCTCTTCCCTCTTTACAAATACTCGCAGCTAGGATATAAATGACAAAAGATGTTAGTGATGGCCATTACAGAACCTTACTGCCGCTCATTTCTTTCCTCTTGAAACAAAGCACTGTTATCAGCATAATGCTTGTTTTGGGCAGACCCTTGTGCCCCCCTGGTGTTATGTCCCGTATAGAGGCCCTAATGTAGACCCGTTCATACATGCCCTAAAATGGACGTATTCATATTTGCCCTAATGCGGTCATATTCGTACTTGCCCTATTATGGTCAAAGCCACATATGCCCTATTACGGTCATAACTGTACATGTCCTATTATAGTCATGATTCCTTATACAGGCATGATCTTTCACCTACATTGGTCCTCGCTAGTACACAACGAGCTCTGTGGGCTGAACGTTATCTCGCCTGTGGTTTTGAATACAGCAGGGTTTTTCGCAAACACAGGCCCACATTGTACTCATCAATTATGCATGACTCTCTAGGAATACACCACCTGCATAATATGTATGTACAAAGTTCACCCCTGACGTCTTCCTCAAGTCTAACAAGGCCCAATACAAACCCTACGAAGCAACTAGAGTCTTCAGGGTATAAATACACCACATCTTACCCCGGTAAAACCAGAGGGAACCGAGACTTCCATGCTGACACACTGACCAGAGACGCTGAGGCTCCTGCATGCAGTCGCTCCAGCTGACAGCGGTCTAACACAGCCCTTGCGGGGTGTCCAACTCGAGACCAGGACGGGGTCCCACACTCTCTCTATTCAGGTATGGGGGTTCGACTAAATCCTATAAGGATTCTTGGCTCTTAGGCTTTTAGGCCTACACATATGCTAGGTACACTCAGGTACATCTAGTTAGGCATCGTAGGAGTACGCGCACTTTCATAATGCTTTTATATTCATGTATGTATTCATGATTATTGCAACATGGTAGAACTGTTCTATCCATTCACTTTTATCGTACTGCTGATAATATATCTCTGCTATTGTCTGCTGGTTACTGCAGCACATATATTTTACACTAGAATAACAACTGTTCAATAAATACTTATTGAAACGCCCAGACTGTTTATTCTGTGTAACTCTCTGAGACAAACCGAATAAGTAAGCACGAGTGACTGAGCGAAAAGTAGTACATTGTTTCCACGATTCTGAGGGATCAGGGTTGTCATGATCTAAGGTTGCCAGAAACTAATCTTTCCCCGATAAGAGGAGATTCTAGTGGCACTGTGAGCTAGCTAATGCAAATCAGGCTAACATACGCGGTGGGGGTGCACAGAATCAGTCTAACACCAAGCCCACGGTTTATGTTATCCAAACGCGCAGGTCCTGCATGGGTACTATAGGAACTACACGACATGGCGCCGCCAACGTTGGTTGGGTACTTATTTAACAGTAGAATCTGAGTAGTTCAGTCGTGCTATTCTCAGAGAACCTACTCAGAAAACCCCAGAGACGTCTGGAGTGGGTGGGCACAAAATCCACCACAGCTGAGTAGTACGAAAATACTATTTATTGGCTGTTGGTTAATCAAGCTTGATGGACATTTAGTTCCTAAATTGTGCATAACACCTCATCTTAGTTCCCTTTGAACACTTCTTCCTCTAAACATGCCTGATTCCGAGGCAGGGGAAGAAAGAGTTAACCTGAATTTTTCAGAAGAAGGAGAAGATCCTGAAAATGCAATACAGATTGCACCAAAATTCAGAATGACAGTCACCCTAAGACTATTAGAAAATGGTTTACAAGCTAGGGGTGGCATGGTAGTTTTCGTGATTGAGGCACACGAATCAAACAAAACAGAAGTGTTCTATTCATGGGTTACATTCCCAGCAGCAAATGCCATAACAAAGACATTTCACTACTATATAAAAGGAGATGCACCAAGGGAATATGGTCCGTTTGAGGACATAGAGATTCCACTCACTTACCAGGAACATTATTACTGGTTTAATGGCGCCCTACCCCAAGTACGAGGAAGAGTAAGATTAGGCCCGCTCGGAGGAGACGGGGCCACATGGCCAATACTAGCGGCTTACACACCGCATCCTGACATTGGAACAATGCCACAGCCAGAATTACTCATACAACACAGAGATTTAATTAAAATCTACAGAAACTTGACACAATTTGTCATGAGGACTTTAACAATCCAACCTGCACCAGGTGCAGCAAATAGTACTCCAGCTCAGGGTACAGGAAATAAAATTACTCCTCAAACATTACACGCGGTAATGGGCAAAATGCCCGCAAAACGCGAACAAATACCATTCTGGATAGCTCAGAAAATACCTCAGCTTGAGGCGGTATTTCTGAATACCACCTATGATAAACACAGAATACTAACAATCTGCTTGCCCATGGGGATCACACCACAAATAGAGGACTGCACCTCTTGGGGTTCTGTCTTTGCTGCCATATATACCAGAAAACATGGTATCCCGTCATTAGCAGTAGTACCTGACGTATTGAGACAGATCCAAATGAGTACGGAACAGAACCTGCCCTAAACTTAGGGATGAAGTTACTAAATAACTTTGACCAGGTATCAGCCATAATACTAGCTAACATTAAGGGAGAAGCAGCTTCAGTGGCGATCCGCCAACGCCTAAGGGAGTTCAGTCCAGTGGATCAACAACACGAACTATCCAAAATAATTGAAACTGCATATGCAGAACTAGGCAGAGACAGTCTAGGTGGGAAAGCATTAAAACCACAACTGGTGGGCAGTCCTGAAAAGGACACTACAAAGCAGACACCTACTTATTCTAAAAAGAAGTGGGAAAATAAAAAACAACAAAAGTCTAAAGACAGCAGATCTCAATCCAGAGGTAGGTCTCCTCAACAAGAGCCCTCTGAAAGGAGGTATAACCTCAGGAATAGGGATAATATTAAAAAACCTGACAGGTATCAGGATACTGATACACGTTCCTCTTGTTACTTTCAGGGTTCATCAAAAAACTCAGAGAGGGAAGGACGGTCAGAACACAGACAAGAGGAGCATACAAAGTCCAGAGACACGCAACGTGCAGCGGACTACGCACCTAAAAAAGAAGATAAACAAAAATCAAAACCTCAGTTCAAAAAGAAGAAGGTAGCAGGTCTCAAGATCAGACATGCCCAGAATTCTGAGGACACAGCTTCTGAATGGGGAATGGGCTCTGACGATGCTAGACAGCGCGGCAGAAGTAAAAATAGCTCGCCAGAACCTGAAGGAATTTCTGGTGACAGCGGAGTTGAGTGAGTAGATCACGGTGGAAACACCTGATACTCGGGTAAGTGTCTCACATAAGTTACATGAGATAACACTCCGGATGGAGGGGGACAAGCACAGGAAAGTTAAGGGTCTATTTTGGAAAAATATGTCATCTGGATATGACATCCTATTAGCAGAGCAAGACTGGCCGCCAGCATTTGTCATGGAGTGCCCTAGGGGAGAAACTGTAATTTTTCCAGCCTTTTCCGACCTCGTTCCCATACATTTAAAACATGCATATGCGCAGGAGTGGGCGGTTGCCCTAGCTCCAGCATTGTACAAAAATCATGCTGGTTGGGATGAGGATTCAACTCACCACGTGATCCCATTAAAAGTTTCACCAAATGCTCAAAGGCAATACCCTATAAAGCAGGAAGCTAAAAAAAAGTCAGGGAGATCCTAGATCAACTTGAATACCAGGGGGTGATTGAAAATTGCACTTCACCTATGAACAATCCTTTGTTCCCCGTATCAAAACCTGACAACACATATCGTTTAGTTTTGGATTACAGACATTTAAACACTTGCACAAAGACATTTGCAGTTCAAATGCACACAGTGCCGCATTAATGAGTAACATTGTGCGAAAAAAAATACAAAACAACACTTGATATCTCAAATGGATTTTTCTGCCAAAATATAGCGCCTTAAAGCAGGTATCTGACCGCATTCTCAGCGCTAGGGTCGCAACGGCAATTTTGCCGACTACCCCAAGGGTATAAGAACAGCCCGGGGGTATTTTCAGCAAGGGTAACAGAGTTACTACAAAATTTGGATGAAGAAGCATTGTCCTATGTAGATGATATTTATCTGACGGACGATGACTTACCGAGGCACTTGACCAGGGTGAGCACCATTATTATGGGATTCGCCTCTGAGGGCTATAAATTTAATTTCAAAAAATCAAAAATTGCCCTCCTCAGTGTCCTATTTTTAGGATACGAGCTGTCAAGTGAAGGAAAAAGCCTAGCAGCTAACTTTTTAGAAAAGTGTGCGCTGCTCCAACCTCCAAAATAATAAAAGAATTTACAATCAATTCTGGGATTCCTGAATTTTGGTCGAACATACATTTTGGATTACGCAGAAAAAGTAAAACCTTTCTAAGACTTAATAAAATCTGACTTTTCAGTTGGACATTGTACCCAGGAACATACAAACATCCTACGTTCACTACAGGAAGACATGATAGCTTCTAAACATTTACAGACACGCGTAAACGCACACAATTTGGTGATCCGAGTAATAGTGGGTCAATGCGGGTACACTTATTTGACCTTCAATGAAGGAGAAACAGTACCAATCGCATATAAATCACACCTGTACACGAACGCAGAGATGCGCTTCACTTCAACATAAAAAATCCTGACAGCAGTTCAGACCGCTGTAGAAAGAGAAAGAGCTCTGGCTCAGGGGAAACGCAAAATTGTCGTAACCCCAGTACCGGCTTTAGAGGCTGTTACAAAGCCTAGCTTTCCAAATGCGAAAGCATTACATCCCAGATGGATACAATGGGCTAATTCTCTTACTGCAACGGATGTTGAATACAGATTTGATCCAAGTTTAAAAACCCAAGCATTTCTGCAATACGAACAAGAATATCCTCTACCGAATGCGATTTTGCCTCTAGATCAGTATGAATACATTATTTACACTGACGGATCTGCTCAACCAGCCATAAGGAGTAAGCAAGCTTACAGCGCGGCGTGTGCAATCGTTAAAGGTCGCATGCGCGATGGAAAGTTCCATCCAAGTTGCACTAAAACGCAATCTCTAGGAGACTGCACGGCTCAGTTGGCAGAATTAAAAGCACTAATACTGGCACTTGTAAATACGGAACACGAATTCCCCACACTAATTGTGTGTGATTCCTTTTACTGTGTACAGTCGTACAATGAATATTTACATCATTGGGAACAAAACGGGTTTAAAGACGCGAAAGGTGGCACAATTAAGCATAAGATGCTATGGGAACAGGTAGTGGAGTTGAGAAACGAACTACCAAGGGCTCACGTGATACATACACTGAGTCATCAGCGTGATGGCGTTCACGTTGAAGGGAATTAATTGGCTGATGAAGCCGCAAAGGGGGCTGTTCGCACGGCTTCCGTAGCTGCAGTTACTCGTTCAAAAACGAGAATAGGCGGCGAGATTATGGTAGCTGTCAATGCTTCGCGCAAAGGCAGCACAGTAGTACCAAAGAAATTTCCACTCAAGTACTCCTACAAGTTAGATGCACACAACATTCCATATGCTCAGATTCCTGGAGTGGGGGATAGAGCAATACCAAATATGGATCGTAGGCAAGGCTTAATTCTAGCAGCACACGAGGGTTTGGGTTATGCACATACAGGCGTTACAGCGACTATGTCTCTACTGAAACAGCGCTATTGGTGGCCAGGGTTAACAAAGCAGACCAAAGACTATGTCTTAAAGTGCGACATCTGCCAGCAGATGAAAGGCTCCACCGTAGCACGCCCAGCGCAGACACCATTATTAAAATCAGACAAACCTCTTGCATGTGTGTATTTGGACCACTGTGGACCCCTACAATCTGATGGGGCCAATAAATATATCATGGTTGCAGTGGATTCCTGCTCTAGATTCCTATGGGTTTGGCCTCAGCGCTCGGCTGACGCTCAAACTGTTATAAAAGATTTGCGAGTCTTTATCGGCACATACGCAGTTGGCACGTTACATTCTGACTGTGGCCCGGCGTTTAGCTCTCGGGCTTACAAAGAGGCCATGGAAGGAATGGGCTTAGCATTGCGGTACTCCTCTCCGTACCATCCTGAGGGTAATTCGGTCGTGGAGAGGAAAAACCGTGACTTAAAGCAATCTTTAACAGCTAGGGTATTAGGCAAGGGCGGTAGATGGGTCGATCACTTATATGGGATACAACGAGCAATAAACAATAAGCCAAGAAGCTCTCTAGGGGGTGTCACTCCTTACGAGGTCCTATTTGGGACAAGAATGTGGGTACCTGATCTTGATTGTGAAGGCACAGTGGCGGATGAAAAACCGTTTGATATCCATGATCGTTTGGCTGTTTTACAGGATCTAAATGAATCCAGGACACAACAAAGCAACGTTCACTTAAAACAGACCGCCACTGAGGAAGTCAAGGCAGTAACGGCAAGACCAGTCTGGATCCCAAAAGTCGGGGATCTGGTCAGAGAAAAGATTGCAGACAAGAAAGAATTTGGGCCATCCTACAGAAAGCCTGTACCGGTCCTAGCAATCCAAGGCACAAGAACTGTACTTCTGCCACCTCTTGCCGGGAAAAAGGAGAAAAGATTTGTCTCAATTGACTTAATCAAACCACACTATGTGGCCGATACTAAACAGTAGGCCTCGTGGACTGCACAGTAGCAGAAGCCCTCCTCCTGCTACAATCCAAGAAGTTCAAACAGAAAGACTCATCACGTTTGAAGAGCCACCTGTACGGAATGAAGGACTAAGCAACAATGCTATGGAACTAGTTCCACTTCAACAAGAAGAAACTCAACTTAACAACCAAGTTGCATTAAGACCGACTACAGACATTTACGTCAACATTCCTCGTCAAGGGCAAAATCCAATTTCAACAAATCCCGATGCAATTCCAACAATTGATCGAACTGCTTCTGGCTATTTCATGAACTTTGATACGTTTTCACTGGATCCAAGCGAGCCGGAAACGACGCCAGCCAAAAAATCACACAAACAGAAACTCATTGACTTTTTGAACTTTTTTAGAAAGACTTACCTGGTGTCACCTTGGATAGAACTATGGTATATCACTGGGATTCTATTTTTTCTTTTCTGGCTAGGTTTAATTATAACTTTTAGTATGCTTATTAATGGACGACATATTCAGCAGAGCTCTACAGCCCAAAGAGTCAATTTGATTTTAAAACCACACCAGTCTTCACATCGTGAACCAAGAGACTTGTCTTCAGTGAACATCACGGCAGTTCCTATACCGGACGTTATAGTATGGGACAAGATTGATTTTGATATATTCGGTCCGACTGAACTTTCAAAGCTTAAACATGTATTTAAAATTTCTTTAAGTGATATCATTACCTCCAGTACATTATCTGATGATTGGGACACTGAAACTGTAAATGCTATGATGTCTGATTTAGAAAAAACTGCTGCATTTCCGAACAATGAAATGTTAGAAGGTACTTCAGACTATGATACATTGTACTGTTACCAACATTATGGTCATCATTTCTTACACAAATCTATAACACCTAGAAATGTATTTGAATACCACTAGTGTGAACACTGTCCAACACCTCCAAAAGGTAGTTCGCAAACTTTTGCACAGAAATTCACATACTTTTCAGGGTTTAATACATCTGACCCGAAGGCATTTTATCACAAAGTGGCAAAAACATCAGCACAGAAAATTATGTTGACTAACACCAAACAGATTTACTCTGCTTCCTTTTTGGCCCAGTTGTCTACACAGGGTTTCGACCTATGGAAGGACACTATAGATTTAAAATCAATCTGGGGTTCTAGGGACTGGCAAGTCCAGGGAGCAGAAGCGCTATTTAGACCATGCCTCATTCCACAGCAGATTATATTTCTGAATGAAACTGTGCAACAGACATCCTGTCTTGGACTAGCCAAGAACAAAGAAATGAACACACCGGGGTTTCCAGCACCATCACAGATGGGTGGGGGGCAGAATTCAACTACACAGGGGGTAGGATTAGATGACATTCTCCAGTACAACAGGTCAGATCCCAATTGGACAGAATGGCTTATTTGGCCCATCAACACAAACACATGTCAACAGAGATTCCTAGGTATAGCCGAGGGGTTTAGTATCAGTAGGCCAGATACACGCTATGTACAAAGACAACACCCAGGGGTAGTGACATCCTACAGTATTGGGAAGTTGTGCCTTGATTGGCTAGAAACCTCAACACTCACAGAAGTAAAACATCATTTGACCTTACTCACACCTGATGTAGACCTTAGGGATTTTTTACTAGGCCCAAGGAAAACACGTCAGAAACGTTTCATATATGCTGGCATTTATGCCTACTATAATGAAAACTGGAAAATATCACAACAGGAGGCCGCAGAAAGAATACGGGAAATAGACGGTATTAACCTAGAGAAGGCATTAGCTGTAGTGGATAATGGGTTAAGAACTTTGACCTCCAGGATTTACTCCTTAGGCAACATTGTGTCTTCGGCAATCGACATATTGGAACAAGATTTGACCTTGTTACAACACGGGCAATCTCAGCTCCATTCTATTATGATGCTAAGCTGGACGCTACAATCTTTGCGTGCAGGCTATGTGCCCTAGCGTTTTATAAACACCACGTCTCTGTTTTCAGAATACAATCTAACTGATAAACAGACAAAAATAGCACAAAGGGGAGCCAAATATACAATGCTGCGTATTGAGAAACTGGAAAGGTTACCATTCACTGTAGCCGAATTACCATCAACTGAATGGCTAATTCATGGCCAGATCACTCTGCCGGTCACTACGTTTCAGTTTCAATATTGCCTTGAGCAAAGGCAGGCAGACAAATATGAAAAAATGGGTAAGGGATACATTAAGGAAACTTGGGAGTTACCATATAGATATCGATGCCGGAATGGGGATCGAGAAGTATTTCTGAGCGGTGCACACTGCAAGAACGCTTTAAGCGGTTCTATCATGTGTCAGGATATTTCTCTGCACGGAGCCTGTAGCGGTTCAGTAGCGAACCTATCTTGTCACATGACTGGGACCCCAGCTGCAGTGATCACGCCGGTTTTCGAGCTACTCTCGAATGGGAGTTACTTGATGCTAAATGATCAAGGTTGCTGTGGGATGCTCCCGGGCGTCGCCTATCTGGTCACCGTTAACTCCAGGGTTACTTGCTGTATGCAAGTATTGTTTCCACCACTGAACACAGTCAGGGAGGCGCCGCTATGGCCTTCACTGAACGTTTCTTTCATACAATTTGATACTCTGAGTAGACTGCAAGCCATGCTTTTACAGCAACCCGTGCCCTTAACCTCCGCTGGAGAAACCTATGAACTTCAAGTGGCAAGGACCTCGAGTGAGATACAGGCGCTCATACGTACAAACTGCCCCATTCATTTCGCAGAAATGGTGGGTCGTATCTTCAATATGTCTGATACGAGCGGTATTGTACACCTATTTAAGACCATAGGGTCAGGACTGTTAAGCACCTTTCAGATAGTCCTCGGAGTAATCCCAAATTTTATATACTCCGTATTGGGAAGCGTATTTGAAGGACTCCCGCTTATCCTATTGCTGATTGCAGGGGTCCTATTTATAATACTACTGCTACGCAATGGACGGCCCAATTCCCGAGGGAATGGAGAACATGCTCCTGGAGCGGAAATACCGTGAACGCATGGTACAACTTCTGGGCATTTTTTGCCTACGAGAACTCGATGCCTCCTGGTTTCTATCCTTTCGACCAGTCTGGGTAGACTGCATCTTACCTGTTCTTCGATGCCTGTTTTGCGGAGAAGAATGCACGTTGGATCTTTGTCTAACATTTCCATCAGATGCGGCTCCGAACACGGATGCAATGCTGGACCCCATAAAAGCCCACGCTCTGCGTTGTCCCCAGCGGCTTCCAATTCTGATGAACGCATTCCTGGAGAATCCACAGGTGCCGTTTGCTCCTGCTGGGTTAGGTGACTCCTCCACAGGCACCCAGGTAACAACTGCCGCACAAGCGGCCGGAGCACCGACTGTTGGCAGTGCTACATACCATCTATGTGCGATTGACGTTCTCTGTGAGGCGTTGGATTTGTCGTCTGCAGTAGCTAACACCGATAATGTTGTGCTTCCCAGCCAGGACACCTAATCTCGAATTGGCTCATCGCGTCCTGGGAAAGAATTCGGCTTCTCCACTCGTTTTCATAATAACAGAGTAAATTTGGAACATTTCCTAAATTGACACTTTCGTTTGAGAAAAGCATGGCCTTCTTCCGCTTTGAGAGAAGCAACTTATATAGAGAAACAAAATAGACATTCTTTTAGTGGCAATTGGAAATAGCTGAATTATTAACATTCTAGGAAGAATTTTTTTTTTAACGATTTTAAAACCATGTTTTTACTTGCTTTTAAAATGTTTTTAAATTGTCCAGATTTTAAGTATGGTCATTGTCATCCTATTCGGAAGAGGAGTGGGTGTTATGTCCCGTATAGAGGCCCTAATGTAGACCCGTTCATACATGCCCTAAAATGGACGTATTCATATTTGCCCTAATGCGGTCATATTCGTACTTGCCCTATTATGGTCAATGCCGCATATGCCCTATTACGGTCATAACTGTACATGTCCTATTATAGTCATGTTTCCTTATATAGGCATGATCTTTCACCTACATTGGTCCTCGCTTGTACACAACGAGCTCTGTGGGCTGAACGTTATCTCGCCTGTGGTTTTGAATACAGCAGGGTTTTTCCCAAACACAGGCCCACACTGTACTCATCAATCATGCATGACTCTCTAGGAATACACCACCTGCATAATATGTATGTACAAAGTTCACCCCTGACGTCTTCCTCAAGTCTAACAAGGCCCAATACAAACCATACGAAGCAACTAGAGTCTTCAGGGTATAAATACACCACATCTTACCCCGGTAAAACCAGAAGGAACCGAGACTTCCATGCTGACACATTGACCAGAGACGCTGAGGCTCCTGCATGCAGCTGCTCCAGCTGACAGCAGTCTAACACAACCCTTGCGGGGTGTCCAACTCCAGACCAGGACGGGGTCCCACACTCTCTCTATTCAGGTATGGGGGTTCGACTAAATCCTAGAAGGATTCTTAGCTCTTAGGCTTTTAGACCTACACATATGCTAGGTACACTCAGGTACATCTAGTTAGGCATCGTAGGAGTACGCGCACTTTCATAATGCTTTTATATTCATGTATGTATTCATGATTATTGCAACATGGTAGAACTGTTCTATCCATTCACTTTTATCGTACTGCTGATAATATATCTCTGCTATTGTCTGCTTGTTGCTGCAGCACATATATTTTACACTAGAATAACAACTGTTCAATAAATACTTATTGAAACGCCCAGACTGTTTATTCTGTGTAACTCTCTGAGACAAACCGAATAAGTAAGCACGAGTGACTGAGTGAAAAGTAGTACATTGTTTCCACGATTCTGAGGGATCAGGGTTGTCATGATCTAAGGTTGCCAGAAACTAATCTTTCCCCGATAAGAGGAGATTCTAGTGGCACTGTGAGCTAGCTAATGCAAATCAGGCTAACATACGCGGTGGGGGTGCACAGAATCAGTCTAACACCAAGCCCACGGTTTATGTTATCCAAACACGCAGGTCCTGCATGGGTACTATAGGAACTACACGACACTGGGATCACTTGAGGCCTCCCCTATGGGGGCCCGCCCTCCAGTTTGAAGACCCCTGCTCTAGCCTAATAGGGGAATGGGAGAGGGACCAATATGAGACAAGGATAGCAACAGGAATGTTGTAGTGAAGACGGAGAGATTTAAGCAAGCTTGTGTTACTGGTTCATGGTTTGGTGTAAATAAGGCAGCATCAGTGCAAGCTTTTCTCAGGTGCAGAATAGTTACAGGTCTTCCATGTCAGGTGTGCGTAGGGCGTCTTCTTCAGTTAGTTTACGTGATCTTGCCATGTATTTACAATTTTATACAATGCATCCACCCACTATACCAACCTTTCACGCAAACCCACACTGGAGCTTCTGAGCACTACACACGCAGAACCAAAACATTGCGTTTGTGGAAACTAGCTTGGAATGTTGCACAGGACCTCATGCTCCTCACTGACTCTTTTCATACAGGACACAACCCCTCTGCACACACTACCAAACACACATGGCAAATCCACACTCCACACCAGCAGCAACCGCACAAGTGCTGAGGGGGCCAGACTAGCCGTAGCAGTGAGATAGCCAAATGCCTGAGAACATAATGCAATAAAGACAAAATAAATATTGGTAAAGCTTCTGTGCCTGACATATGGTACAAAGATATACAACATCTCTGCAGCCTCTGATGCCGCATAATTCTAGTGGTCTTATCAATAGGAACACTAGAATTATGCAGCATCAGAGGACCAACATTAGGAGGGAGGGTTGACTGAATAATTCAGCACTGAAAGGCAAATTATGCAGCAAATGCTGCCCATTCTGTGGAAGTATTATTTTGTCATTTTAACACATATTAATATTATCTGGGCAACAGTTGCACACCATTAGTACCATTTTAACACTTGAACACAGCATTTAGCAACTGAATGGAGACCAGCTATACCTTGTAAAGGGTCTACCACTGCGTGGAACCACGTGTGGTACCTTTTTGTAACTTTTGATCTGTTTGAGCTAGAACCAAACATGTTTTTCAACTGTGCAAAATGTACAGCAGGTAGTCGATTTGGCAAGTGCGGGAAATCCAGAAATATGCAACAAAAAGCCACTACACGGAATCTCATAATTTCAGTGGCCTGCTTATAGTCAGAGATAATTAAAAAATAGTGTAGTTTGACACAATTTGACACATCAAGAGACTTAATGGTTTCCTCAAGTCAGATATGCAGTGGCGGCTAATAGGGAATGGGGGCGGGGAGAGACGACGATGGGGGGGTTGAAAATATATATATTTTTTAAACGCACTTACCTTTTCTCTGCCGGACGCATTGCTCCTCCGCTTCTCTGCTCTTCCTGACTCCAGTCCGGATGAAGCTGCAGAAGCTCCAGAGCACACAGGCTCCCCTGAGCCAATCAGGACAGGGAGCCTGTGAATATTCCCTACCAGGCTGTCTATTACAGCCTAGTAGGGAATATGCAAAGTGCGCATGACTGCTTGGCCGGCCAAAACGGCCTGCCAAGCAGTCATGCGCCCTTAGTGTGCATAGTCCACTCCTCCTTCCACCCTGAGCCACTAGCCCCGCCCTAACCCAGCCCGCAGAAACCAAAAATAAAACAATAATAACTTTGTTATTATTGTTTTATTTAACCCCTTTTTACTGCTCTAAAAGCAGTGGGGCGACGCTCCTCCGCCTTAGCGGGGGAGCCGGCACTGTAGATATGCTTAGATCATCATGTCTTGCCACTTCTTTGCATTCTAGTACATGCAGGCTTGCTTCCACCATAAAAGCATTTTTACATGTACTGTAAAGCAGAGAACATTCCATGTGTCGATTGTACACACCAAACAGTAGATATCTTGCAATGTTTGTAAGCTCTCATTTTAGCTTATGTTTTTTTTGTTTTTTTACAGAGTTTTATATAGCGTGAACTTGACCCGAAGGTATCGGGTATCAGAGCGCTTTACACGAGCACCAGTTGCATTACATGAGGACACATTCATTTTTGTTAGGCACAGGGTGATTAAGTGATTTGCCCAGAATCACAGGATGTTGTGCTTCCTTGCCGAGACTCGAACCTGGTTCCCCATATTCGAGGTCGACCGCCCTTGCTGTTAGGTCAACTCCTCTCCCCAATGTATTTTTCTGGCCACTCCTAGTGCTTTATTTGTGCTGGTGGTTGCAAGCATTGGGCACCAGCACTCATTTTTGGGGACCAGGGCTTATTTTTCACCACCGACTTTGACCTTGAATAAGTAAGAAAGCAGAAACAGGAGAAAGGAGGAAGAGAAAGATGGGAAAGCAGTGCCAAAGGGAGCGAGCAGGGATAAAATAAATAAGCATTGGCAAACCAATAGGTCTCGCCTATGCAAAAGCTATTGGCTTTGCCAATGTGTTTTCGCGATGTTGTACACCGGCATGGCTGCTGTTCAGCATGGCTAAAACTTTGTGGCGTAGAGGAAAGTGGTGTGGAGTGGGGTAGAGTGGAATGACGAAGAGTGGAGTAGAGTGAAGTAGGGTGGAGTGGTATAGAGTGTTGTGTATTGGAGTGGCATAGAGTGGAGCTGCATGGTGTGGCGTACAGTGGAGTTGGGTATAGAGTGGACTGGAATAGGGTGCATTGGCGTAGAGTGTTGCAGAGTATAGTGGTGTAGAGTGCAGTGGCGTAGAGTGCAGTCGCATAGAATTCAGCATAGTAGAACGCAGTGGTGTAGATTACCGCCCACCCCTACTAAGAAGTACCTCCAAGAGTCGATATAGAGACAGGCAGGCGCGCAACGCCCATTGGGCTCAAAGGGTTTCAGCCCCCTCCCACCGTCGTGTGTGTCAGCCCGGGCTGAGACAGCTTCCCGGGCACACACACAGCCGCACCCGAGTACTTCACAGGTCTTTAAAAGACCATTTGCTTGTTAATGAGGCTATGTTGTGTTTTCACCCCTTCTTAGAGCCCCTGCATCTCCACTCTGCCTATTGCTGGAAGAATTAGCCCCCCCCCCACCCCCCCCCCCCCGAAATGTTTTCTTAGCCCCCCCTGAAATTTGGCTCTAGTTGCGCCTCTGGAGACAGGAAGTGTAGGGTGCTAGAAGAGTCATGAGCCTAGCTATTCAGCCGCGGCAGCTGCAGGCTCCTGAGGCAAAAACCTCGGGCTCCTTCACTTATTTTTATTTAATCATTTTTACAAATTAAGCTCTGCTCAGTCCAAACCAGCGTTTCTGCCAAAGGCGCTGTTTTGGCCTGTTTGAGGCAAGCTGCTTTAATGCAATCCTAAAACACCAAGGACGTCTAGCAGGTCGAATATGCGGACATAGTGCTGGGAATGGAGTTGAAAGCTTTTTAAAAAGTTAAAGGGAAGTACAGCACCACTTTGTTATTCGGTGCAGGTTTGGTTTTCCTGGAGGCAGTCATGTTTTGGTTGGCTTTGATAAGCAGATGCCTACCAACATTCCACGCCAATGACCCAAAAGTGCCGGTTGCCTCCTTGCTCTGGCCGGCCCTCCGTGTTCAAGGAGCCTGGGGTCTTCAGCTTATTTAAAGTGCTGTAAATCAGGAACGCGCTTCAGCGAGATAGGAGCGCAGTAAAAATGTCATTGACAGCATAGCGCGAGCCACCTCAAGAGGAATGGCTGGCCTAAATTGTACCACCTGCCGCCATCTTGTGACGGCCTTCCCAATGGGTGCCTAAAGGATTGGCTGGGGTGGGGAAGATTAGACTGAAGGAAGGGGCCGGCTGGGAGATAAAAGGCGAATTTAAAGGAAACACGTCTATCTGGAGGACCGGAGGCCAAGTCAGACTGGCCCATAGGGCAATCAGGCAGAGCCCGATGGACTGGTCTGACAAGTCAGTGTGTGGGTCCTTTATTTGTATTTTTTTCGGCTGTTTGTGGGCCTGAATCATGCTCTGCTTAGCCGATGTTTACTGTTAATTTCCCTGATATTAAAACAAACATTGCCTGCAGGAGGCTCACATTTATGCAGAGTCCCACATGTTCCAAAGCACGTATACAGTGTGTCTTTACAAGTTAAAAACTGCCCACATTTGCAAACACAGGCCAATTTTTTTGGGGCATCTCATTCAATGATGGGGGCCACTTTTATTTTGATGCCTGGGCCAGTCCCAACTCGAACCTGCCGGAGACAAAAGAAGCAATGCCCCACTGCCATGTAAGGCGTGAAGAGCAAATGATGCTGCCTGCCTGGTGCGCACAAGCTGAAGGCCCCTGCAGGCGCTTTGTTTTATTTTTTATTGGTTTTTTTTTTTGCTCTTTCATAAACTACAAACCTGTCTCAAGGGCTTTAAAGCACTTTATATGATAACTACATGTTTTACATGAGAACATTGTGCTGAAGTACTATGATACTGAGTTGTTTACAATGACAACTGGCAACAAAAAGGCAGTATATAGTGCTATATGAAGTCATTATCGATCGGTGGTGGGTGACATAGACATTGGCTATTCCGTGATGCCTTAGAAGGGGGCAACCCCTCAGGATGTCCCAAGCCATCAAGGGGGGCCCAATTCAGCCCAAAGCCTATGAATACCTCTAAAATATGGGTGTCGCAGGAATCCCATTTCGCATTCTGTAGGGGAGGGCACATCATTTTGCATTATGACACCAGTTTCAGACTGGCCAATAGAGCAATCAGGCCGTGCCCAAAGAACAGGTTTGACAGGCAGTGTGTGCCTTGTATTTTGGCTTTTCGTGGGCCTGTTTTAAGATCTGTTGCGTCGTTTTGAGGTTTTGCCTTGACAGCACATGCGCTGTCTCTGCGAGACATGTTGTTTACATACAGTAGGCTAACATCCCGCCCATAGCTTACCATTGGTTAGCTTCAGCTTCGCTCTGATTTCCTTTGTCACGACATGCAGGCGTCATGTCCTCTTCTTGTATTTGGCCCTCCCTGGAGCATGGACCAAGTACTTCTGTCCATCCACTGTTCCCATTTTTGGAGATACTTTTTCTTTGTGTTCAAGCACCCCATATGAGTGCTTGTGTTTTGAGTCCGTGTCCCATATCCCCGTCCATGTAGTTTCTATTCCCTCCCACCCATCCCCCTTCCAAGTTGTATTGTATTGCATTGGAGATTTATAAAGCGCACAGCTACCCAACAGGGTCTCCTGGCGCTGGACAGGGTGCAAGGCATAGCCACAACCTGCTAAACAACAACCCCAAGAAAGAATCAGGCTTGGCAACTAAAAAGGAAGGTCTTCAGGTTCTTGCGGAAGACAAGCAAAGAGTGACAGTTTCTGAGCTCAGGTGGAAGTGAGTTCCAGAGTTTCGGGCCCAGGTAAGAAAACGAGCAGCCTTTCATGCGAGCAAGACGGAACCTGGACACTGTATACAGTGAGAGGCTGGATGATCTCAACTGACGAGTGGGCACATATGGTTATCACCAGGCCTTGGATGTAAGAAGGGGCCAAGCCAAATTTGGCCGGAACATCTAGCATAAATTGATTTTTTTCCCTCCCGACTCCCTACCCTGTACTCTACGCTACTGCACTAGATGCCACTACACTCTACTCTGCACCACTCTACTTTATGCCACTGCACTCTATCCCACCCTACTGTACACCACTCTACTCTACGCCACTGCACTCTACACCACTCTGCTCTTCTCTGCACCACTCCACTCTATGCCACTGCACCCTATGCCACTGCAATCTGCACCACTATACGACACTGCACTTTACGCCACTCTACTCTACGCAACTGCACTCTACACCACTCTATGCCACTGCACTTTATGCCCCTGCACTCTACGACACTCTACTCTGCACTACTGTACCCTACGCCACTGCACTCTATGCCACTCCACTTTACACCACTCTACACCACTCTACTTTACTCCACTGTACTCTATGCCACTGCAATCTACGCCACTCCACTGTACTCTTCGCCACTCTACTCTCCATCATTCTACCCTGGGCCACTGCACTCTACGCCACTGTACTCTGCACCACTCCACACCACTGCAATGTACATTGCTGCCTTTTATGCCACTGCACTTTATGCCCCTGCACTCTACGACACTCTACTCTGCACCACTGTTCTCTACGCCACTGCAGTCTACTATGCACTACTCTTCTCTGGGTCACTGCGCTGTACACCACTCTACTCTGTACCACTTCACACCACTGCACTTTATGCCACTGCACTCTATGAAACTCTACTCTGCACCACTCTACTCTATGCCACTTTACACCACTGCACTTTATGCCACTGCACTCCATGCCACTGCACTTTAATCTGCTGCACTCTACTCCTCGCCACTACACTCTACACCACTCTACTCTACACCACTCTACTCTGTGCCACTGCACTCTATGCCACTCTGTACCACTGCACTCTACTCTGCACCACTCTACTCTGTGCCACTGCACTCTATGCCACTCTGTACCACTGCACTCTACTCTACACCACTCTACTCTGTGCCACTGCACTCTATGCCACTCTGTACCACTGCACTCTACTCTGCACCACTCTACTCTGTGCCACAGCATTCTGTGCGACTGCCCTCTACTTTGCACCACCACACTCTATGTCACTCTACATCACCCCACTGCACTCTATGTCACTCTACTCTAGGCCATTGCACTTCACACCACTCTACTCTACACCACTCTACTCTATCTTTGCCTTCACCAGCTATTGCTGCAGCGCCTTGAGACCATTCTGGGTGATATGTGCGCTTAATAAAACTCTATGACTACCCCAATCTACTCTGCACCACTCTACTCTATGCCAATGCACTCTACGCCTCTTTACTTTACTTTGAACCACTCTACTCTATGCCACTGCACTCAATGCAACTTCACTCTACACCACTCTCCACTATGCCACTGCACTCTACGCCACTTTAGTTTACTCCACTGCACTCAACCCGTGCAGTATACGCCACTCTATGCCACTGCACTCTACAGCACAGCACTTTACACTACCCTATTCTACGCCACTGCGCTTTACTCTGAACCACTCCAACTCTACACCACTGCACTCTCCGCCAGACCACTCTACTTTATCACACTCCACTCTACTCTATGGCAATCCACTTTATGCCACTCCACTCGATTGCCTCTCTACTCTATGCTACTCCAGTTCACACAGTGCCACTCTACACCACTCCACACAGTGCCACTCTACTCTACGCCACTCCACACCACTTTACGTCAAGCCACTCCACTCTACGCCATTCTAGTCTACCCCACTCCATTCTACGTCATACTACTCTTCTCAACTCCACTCTATGCCATTCCTCCATTCTATGCCACTCCACTCTACACCACTGTACTTTACCCCACTCCACTTGAAACAGTGCCACTCTACCCCAATCCACTCCACACAATGCCACTCTACTCTACGGCACTTTACTCTACGCCACTCTAAGTTATGCCATTCCACTCTAAGTCACTCCACTCTATGCCATCCTAATCTTCTCAAATCTACTCTATGCCCACCCACTCTATGCTACTGCACTTTACACCACTGAACACTATTTTATTCTACTCGAGTCCACTTCAGTTTACTCTATGCCACTCAATTCTACTCTATGCCACTGCACTCTACACCACTCCACACCACTTCACTCTACTCTACGCAACTCGACACCACTCTGCTCTATTCCACTCCATGCTTCTGTACAACATAGCTAAAAGACATTGGCAAAACCAATAGCTATTGTCTTTGCCAATGCTTATTTACTGTTGATTTCCCTGATATTAAGAGAAACATTGCATGCAACAGGCACAAATGCATGCAGTTTCCCATACATTTGAAAACACTTACACAGCGTCTTTACAAGTTCAAAACTGCCCTGATTTGCAAACGTGCAGCACTTTATAGCTATCAAAAAGGCACATCAAGCAGGATCTGACAGCTTCATGCACATTACCTAAATGAGTGAATGTCATAGTATGGGGGCAGTGAGACCAACCTTACCAGACACTTTGGCATGTCTGGTGTGGGCTACAGGCAACACAACTGATTTCAAGGTTGTGTAGGCTGAGAAACACAAGCCCCGAAATCTACCATGGCACACTTGCCAGTCTGTATTACATGCAGTTACTTATGTTATGAACCAGACTTCCATTCCAATTAAATACTTTCTTGTATTCAATTATTGAGGCGATCGAAACCCAATTATATGTAAGTCGACTTCTTTAGGCAAGGGGTAAATGGACACAATAGATTGCATTTTACTTTAACTCCGATCATTAAATACAATTTAATATTTTTCTCAAATATTATTAAAACTCGGGGGTTTTGTGTGCCAGCACTGGCTGCCCATTTGTATCAGGAGAACCTGTTATAGTGCCATCAGAATTCACTATTCATCTGGTCATTATTTCAGAATTTCAGGCAGAGACATAAGGTTGAGAACTTGGGAACTACTTGTATCCGGGGTTTTGAATGGAAAAGCCATCCAGTGTGCGACTAGCCTACTTCTTTCCCTGTAAGTAAATTTCTAACCCAGATTGGTAAATTGATACAGGACTGCACTGTCCACAGTCCGTAAAAATACTAACTGGAACACATTGCTCAAATGGTTTTATTTGCAATATTAAAATTCATGGGGCCTTGTCCGATTCTTCTGATGCACAGAATGCAAACTAAATCACAAGAACTCCCCTTGGTAATTGTCAATTTGTTGCACTGTTCAAATCACTAGATCATACACCTCTCACATTAGTACCTCATACTACAAAATAGAGCAAAAATAGAATGCCACTGAGAACTTAGAAAAATATAAATGGCTTTAATCACATCCTCTATTTACAATACAAAAATATAAATGATATATTTCATCAATAAAATAAGGAAGATCCTAATCTGACACAGTAATCTGTCTTTGGCTCTACAAATCTGTAAAATGTATCACTAGATCTCCATGATTCCTAGTTGATAACATATAAAGACACCCAGTGCCTACAAATTATGTTTAAAAAGTTTTGTTGACGCGTTTCGGTGGAGTTTCCGAATAAATACCACATTCTTCAGGACTATCACCTATGTGAATCTTCCATGCATAAAATAGAGCAAATTCAACTATATTGACAAAATAGAAAAAAACATACTTGTAACAACACTCAACTTACATTGCATCAAAATAGAAATGACATATCACATCCATATACATAATATTCCATCTCAAAATTCATTATGAATAATTAAAAAGTGTTGCTCTTTCAAAATAAAACCATATCTCCTCTAATCCACTGGATCCATCATCCGACCATCATCCCGTTAAAGGCTTTACCTGGAAGCGGAACATTTTCACTTTCTGCAGCTCCTAAGCTCCTCTGCTGTCGCAGCACCAAGGCTGTCTGCAGGGAAGATACGGTGTCTGCAGGAAATACAGGGGTCTCTGCAGGAAAGAAGGACTCCCTGCAGGAAGCAGAGGTGTCTGCAGGAATTACAAATGCCTCTGCAGAAGAGCAGGGCTGTCTGCAGGAAGCAGGGCTGTCTGCTGGTAATAGAGGGTTCTCTGCATAAAAGCAGGGGTGTCTGCATTGAATAAAGGGGTCTCTGCAGAAAAGCAGAGGTGTTTGGAGGAACCAGGAAAGTCTGCAAGAAAGCCAGAGCTGCCTGCAGGTTGGCCAAGGGTATCAACAGAAATACATGGGTCTCTGCAGAGCAGGTCTCTGCAGGAAAGCAAGGCTGTCTGCATGAATTAGGCGCAGCTGCAGGGAATACAGGGGTATCTACAAAAAAAAGCATGATTGTCTGCAGGAAACATGAGGGCCTGGCTGCAGGGAATCCAAAGGCCTCTGCAGAACGGCAGGGCTGTCTCCAGAATGCAGGGGTGACTGCAGAGAGTCTAGTGACCTCTGTAGAAAAGCAGAGGTGTATGCAGGAAGCAAGAATGTCGGCAGGAAATACAGGGTTATCTGCAGAAAAGCAGGACAGTATACAGAAAGCAGGAGTGTCTGCAGGGAATACAGGGGTCTCTGCAGAAAAGCAGGAGTGTCTGGAGGAAACAGGAATTTCTGCAAGAAAGCCAGAGCTGTCTGCAGGTTGGCCAAAGTTATCTGCAGGATATGCAGGGCTCTCTGCAGGAAAGCAAGAGGTGTGTTTTTGTTATGGCAGCAGAGATGTTTGCAGGGAATACAGCGGTCTGTGCAGAAAAACAGTGGTTTCTGAGGGAAGCAAGGTTCTGTGCAGAAAGCAGGGATACCTGCAGGGGGTGTAGAAGTCTCTGCAGATAAGAAGGTGTGCCTACAGAAAACAGGGCTATTTGAGGAAAGCTAGGGGTATTAGCTGGGTTTGGTGGCTCAGTGCAGGAATCCATCCACTCCAGAAACCTGTGTTTGGCCTCATGGCGGTGGGTTCCCTCACCCTTTCATCCTTAAATGAAAACCATTGAGTTGGGTAACAATAAACACCTGATATTCAGCGCCAAAATGCCCCAAAGTGTAAATGTGCGCTTTACAAATAAATGTGTTATGTTATGCACTCAAGACAGGAGCGTATGCAGGAGAAACAAGGCCTTCAGCAGAAAAGCAGTCATAGCTGAGGAAATACGGGGATGTCATCAGGAAAGGCACGGAGGTCTGCAGAAACGCAGAATTTTAACAGAGAAGACGATAGCTACCTTGAACACTGAGAGATACTGTATTTTGTGTTTATTTATGTAACCAGCGTTAACAGTAATCCGCACTGTACCATGAATGCACCCATACTCAGAATAGAAGTGGATATGACAACTGCATTCCCTTCATCTAAAAGGCCACCAAACTTCCGTTTATCATGCATAACTAAAGGATTTTACAGCTATGTTCGTGTTTTGACTACAGCATAATCGTGTGTTGACTACAAATGAAGGGCTCGAAACTAGGAATGAGAAAAGCAAAGAAGAACAAGCATTGTCAAAGGCAACAGGTCTGTTCTTGGCAAGCGTGTTTTTAAAATATTTCTGCACATGTATGCTATATGCAAAAAAAGTGGTAAAAATATCAAGAATATAAAAATGAAGTGACTGCCTAGCAGCCAGGGGCTAGCCCTGGCAATGAAGTGTGCACCTTTTTTGGCAGCTACGCACATGTGATTAGGCTAAGTATCGCCACTCACAGTGTAAGGCAGCCGATGGATGAAGTGGGCTGTATGCCATCATGGACATCATACATACATACATACATATATTTATTTTAGCTCTTGGACTATCCAAGACATTTTGATTTTACTAAAGCTGTCTGTATAATATGCATACTTATAAGGGCTTTCAGCCAGCCCTCTGCATCCATTGGTCTGTTGTTGAGTCATTCACATTTTCTTCCACACACTACAGCATTTACCATGGGCCAATGGGTCAGCCTACTTCAGCCATTGCCTAACTTTACTGTGAGCGATGACATTCAGCTCTTTCACAAGGAACATATACTCCCACAAAGAAGTTCTCCTCAGTTCCAAGGACTACTGTGCCAATGTGTGTTTTTTGAGACCAGAAAATAATTTTGTTTTTAGCAATGTTCTTTTTTAACTTTCGACTATGTTAGGCAGTTCTCCCAACAGTAAAGTGTTACAAACACCATGACAAAACAAGCAGCGGCAAAGCTAACAGACTGACAACCAACCCCAGAACTATTGATTTTACAAATGTTTGTTTAAAACACAGAGCTGACGAGACTACTAAAGCAGTTTTTAAGTTCACCTAAAAATGCAATGCTTCAAAGGGGACAGTATTTTGGAGAATTTGTCCTACCAAGTTGAATGCCAATAAATCTATCTGCAAATAGCTCCGTACCCGTCCAAACTATTAATTCAAATGCACTGCAATGGACAAAGCTCTGCTTTATTGTCAAAATGCCTTTGTTTTTAGATTTTAAAGTCTTGATGCCTAGAAGTGATCCTAGAGGAGGCCCTACCCAAGAATACTGTTGTGAAAAGGGGATACCTGAGGGAACCTTATCCAGTGTGTCTGGCCATTTTAGATAAAAGTTTCCTAGTTTCATGGTATATCTTTGCTTCACTCTTCCGTTTCTATTTATCCACATTTCCACATTTATTTATCCAATGAGTGTACCTTTATGGGTCAATGCCTAAAAGGTTTTAGCAGTATAAGCAGTCATATACAATACAACGCGCTCATCTGGAAACATGAGCATTATAGAACAGCTTAAGTAGTTGCATACCTGAAACTATTTAATCTTCACTAGGAAACCATTTTTCTTTAACTTCCCTATCTGTCAGCCTGCACAGTGAACGGCCGGCTAGCCATGACATTTGTTTTACCTCCTCCAGGAGAGTGCATATATTTTCCAGCTCTCTCTTTCATGTGCTTCTACCACCTGCCAATACCCACCCTCTATGCTCCCTCTTGTTGCAATCTCTTTCTTTTGCTTCTCCCCCACACCACTTTTCATTTCTTGTCCTGCCACATCCACTTCTCCATTGCCTCCATTTGTTTCGGAGAGGACCATGCAGCAAAATGCTGTTGGCCTCGCCGCCTTAAAAAACATGCTTTTGCGCTACTTTAAAATAAAATCTTTTAAATGTACCCATTCATCTCGGATCAGTGAATAAAAAAATGTTGTATACTGCTGCATGCCCGCGCACAATTCATTACGCATGCATGCCTACAAAAAGATGTGGCTACTGTGGTCGTGCCATTGAACCTTTATTTTTGCTTTTTTCATTTAATGTAGGCCAGCCTCCACGGCATCACCAAAAAGCATTGGCAAAGGCGAGACCTATTGGCTTTGCCAATGTTTGTTTTGGGAGCGGACACATCCTCCAAATACGGCTCCACTGTGAAAGTGCATGTGCACTCTATCAAAATACTTCATATCGCTATAAAATTCTGATAACCAGCAACTGACAGGTACTTTAAGTTAAACTGCAGCAAGGGAAGACGATCCTAATTATTTTAAAGAGAACCTCCATCCCATCCAGTTTTAACCAATATTATTAGCCCGATCTACTTTGGCATTACTGTCTTGTGCAGGGCTAACTGCACACAAACACAATGAAGTAAGAATGCATTAGCTGCTGCTTTGGCTATTGAAAACAACTGAGTCCGGATTTCACAACATTGAGGCCCTCGGCCTAGCAAAGGTGCCCCTAGAACTCTCAGCTGTGCCACAGAGCTGGCGGCTGAACTCCTGGTTCCTCAAGGCCGGTGGTTTTGCTTAAGTGTCCCCTCTGACGTAATATCCTACAAAGTACCCTAAACCTTGCAGAAATTCCATCAGCTCTCCAGCGATGGCAGCACTACACTCAAAGCCACTTATACTGGCTGGCACCTGGGTCTTGAGGGTGGGCTGCTTTGACCACAAGGCTACCAGAAAGGCCAGATAAGGAAACATAATCCCATTAATTGAAAGCAGAACCCCAAAGTTAGAAGCAGGGGTCGGAGGTTACAGCAGTGCCTAGGACCTGTGAGATGTGTTACAGCAAACAAATGATGAACGGAATGCTGACAATGCAAGCATTCTCCCCAGTCAAAAGATCTGGGTTAAATCCATCGTTCTTTTGCCCACTACGCCACCCCAGTTTGGACCCAGCCATATGCAAATCAGTCTTAACCCTGTGCCCCATGGGAACAGTCCAGACCGAACTGCCAGGCCAGGTCCTGCCTGGACCGGAAACAAGCATCCTGGGACCGGTTTCAGGGTATGTCACCCTTCTTCAGGCAGGCTAGCTTGAATACAGTGGCGCAGTGAGCAAGGGACCCACGTCTGGGCATACCCATCCCACTTAGGGCGAAAAGTGTTACAGCAAACAAATGATGGACGGAATGCTGACAATGCAAACATTCTCCCCGAAGTAAAAAGATCTGGGTTAAATCCATCGTTCTTTTGCCCACTACGCCACCCCAGTTTGGACCCAGCCATATGCAAATCAGTCTTGACCCTGTGCCCCATGGGAACAGTCCAGACCGAACTGCCAGCAGTGTGTTTCTTTGCTGCCAGACCTAGCAGGCATTGAACAGGTACTCTCCCATTAGAAATGTCTGTCTATCTAAAACACTGCTCCACAAAAAATATATTTTGGCATTGGAGCGCTCCCCTGCTATTTAGTGCAATCTGGTGATTCTCCTTTGTAATGCTGTCTTTAGTGGCCTTAATGTAGTACAGCGTCCATACTGGGATCCACAGGAGGTGCAGCAACCGACTACCCACAAGACTGGGAGGTGTCCCACCAGCCGTTATGACAGACCTCTGCAATCTGCATTACTAATGCTAACATCAGTCCCCTGGGCAGGTATCAGCACATCCATACTTTGCTCTCAGTGGCCCCCGGGGCTGGAAGCAGTGACCCACCCCGGGCGGCCACAGATATTAGCCCTCTAAGTCGCTCTGCAGGTTCCTTGAACTTCTGCATCTCCAGGGATGAAAGCTGCTTAAAGGCAGAGATCTAGGGCCACTGACCTCCCCCCCTCCAAGGTGTTCGGCCGGCCATTGCACTTCCCTCAGTGTCCATCAGATCACCCCGGATTACCCTGTCAGTGCCCTCTCAGAGCCAAGGGATAAACATAATCCCATTACTAGACACCAAAATCTTCTTCAGCCAGAGGTGACCTGGCCACCTCGCAGCCTGCCGCAGACAATGTGACCACCCTGACACACACACTTACAGGGAGATTACTCTGTCTAATTCTGCATCTGAGAACATAAATGTGAGGCAGATACTTTCAGTGACAACTGTAAACCACTAGGTGTCCACAAGGCAGCATTCAATCATGAGTTAGCTCATTTCTGCTGCAGGAAACGGACACCTTTTGTGTGGTGTACCTCAGATTTTTTCCTTAACTGTTTTGTTGGGTCTAGAACTCTATGTACTTCACCCCTGCTAACCAGTGGTAAAGTGCCTGTGTTTCTCTTTCAACATGATGAAATTGATATACATCTGAATGGTATATTTAACTTACCAACAAGTTCCTAGTATATGGTACATGGTGTACCTAGTGCCTGGGAGGTAAATGACACCAATGGACTACAACACCTATTGCATCATCTCTTACAGTGACAGTGGAAAAATGGCTTCAGGCCAACCAGTGTAGCCTGACTGTAGCAGTGGCAAAAACAGCAATTTGACCTGTAATTAAAAACCTTTTGACAGGTTAAAGAATATCCTTTGAATATTGACAAGACACCCCTATTTAGGCGCTATGACCCACAAGGCAGGGTGCATTGTATTAAAAATTAGGTCATGTAGAAATTAATGTTAACATGTCCTCACAATGTATAGAACACAAAAGTTATTTTTCTTTGTAGCAGGCCTAGCTGTCCTATGAAGAAAAACAGAGTAGAGATTTAAAATACTGTATCTCTGGAATGCGACTAGCTAAATAAATAATTGAACAACTATTTTTAATGGTTATTTAAAATCCAGTTCAATGGTGAAGTCGGATTTTTAATAAATATTGAGGAAACTTACCTTTTAGAATGTTACCTTTTCCCCGCCTGAAGTTCCTGGAGGCTAAATTTGCATTGGCTCTCCCACTTCTGTCAGCTAGTAATTAGCATTTGAAGAGATGTGAAAAATGCTCAGAGAGCAGAGAACAAAGGTCCGGATGTGGGGAGGTGATGTTGTTCCCATGAGAGGCTGACCAGCGGGGTTTGGCCCAGGAACTGGACTAACTTCAAAGAGGCCTTCCCTGTCACAGACGAAAGATAACTAGCAAATGGGCATGGCCCTTCATTTGTCCCAACAGACTTCTGTCTTGGGGCTTTTACATATAACTCTTGGGGCACACTTGAAAAGAAGAGAAACAGGATGTTAAAACATTTCTTGAATATCCGCTGTCTGGTTGCTGGAAAATACTGTTTGGTTCTACCAGACTTCTGTCTCTGGGTTTATTGGAGGCACAGTGACAGCCCCAAACTGGATTTTAGTGTTAGATGGGTGAGAAACACTGGGATTACCATAGTACACTCCCCATACACACCCTCAGCGCCCAAGTGAGTCCAAAGACTTCCAACATCTGGAAATTTTCCAAAGTGAGTAGATCTGGCCCCGCTAACTTTTATCCCATTGTTTAGGGAGTGCCCAGGAGTCATTTCCACCCACTGGCTCATGCCAGACATAAATGTGGCATTTTGAGGCACCCATTGTAGAACACTCCTGGTCTGCTCAGAAGAAGACTGAACTTACTCTCTGCGTGCTGATAAGAGCTCGAGGGACTGGACATGCTGTCCAGCGTACCACGACAAAGAAGTGGACTTCAAGGGTCATAAGGCAGACCTCCTGTTCAAGCTACAAGGATATAACAAGCTACAAGAGGCCTTTCCTGCAACTACCCAGCTGATCAGTGGCACTGGACCTGGACTGAACCTTTCTGTCTGGCCTCTGCCTAACACCCTGTGAGTCTCTAAGTGACTCCCTTGATTTACTGGGTGGCTTTAGATGTGTACCTCTGTGGTTGATTGGGGCTTAATGGGCTAAAGCCAGAAGGTACATTTTTTGACCAGGGCGAACCTGGTTGGTGTATCCAACCCACGCTCCATCGTGGCCACCGTCAAATTGCACCTAGGTTCTGGTCTACAGCGACAATTGGCACTTTTTGCGTCTTGGTGCTTCCTAAAACTTTTAAAATGCATATCTTTGATTCCCCTTATTGGATTTTTATTATTTTGGTGTCAATGTACTGTTTTTCTAACTCAGTTTGGGATTTTTTAAAAATTGTTTTTCAGTTTGACTTTATTACTGTCTTGGTAATGCATAAATACTTTACACATTGCTCTAGTTTAAGCCTGTCCGCTGTATGCCATAGCTACCAGGGGGTTGAACTACGATTAATTTAGTGACTTTGAGGGTTCGTTCTGACAAGGGTTTTGAATATTCCTTGAGGTGGGTAGTCACACACGCCACTCAATGGTCTAATTTCTTACATTAAACACAAGCATGCACGTATCTACCATCTTCTGGGGTAGACTGAGTCATAGATAGCCCCCATTGATGCGCATCAGTGAGGTTGATTATGGTAAATGGATCTCTCCCGATTGCATCAGAGAAACCAACCCTCTGGAGGTGCTGTTAAAGCACAAAGGAGCATTACATGGAGTAAACCGAGGAGCAGGAGGAGCAAAACAGGAGCAACCCGTTGGATGCACTGCTAAACCACCAGGTAGCATTATATGGAGAGGCCTTCTGTCTACATGTCTGACGCCAGGAGCTAAGTGTCATATGTAACACTTAGGCTTTTCTGTTTTCAATTTCTATTTGTTGTGAATTCTGGTGGCTTTTTTCCTGTGTTTTCCAATGTTTTTAAAATTTGTTTAAAAAAAATCAGCGTTTATCAGTGTTTACTCTTTTTCATTCTATACAAAGTCATTGGGCTGGAGTTTTGCTAATGTATGGCATTTGCCTTCATCCCTCCCAATGACCTTAAACAGGCCACACAATCCCTTGTTCTGTCCAGATTGGATTACGGGAACGCTACCCTCACAGGCACGGAAAAATCTCACCTAGCTCCCCTCAGATCAACTCTAAATGCAGCAGCCAGAATGGTCACCGGAGTAAAGAAATACAAACACATCTCCCCCGCTCTCAGAGAGCTAAACTGGCTGCCAATCGAAATGCGTGCCAACTTCAGAACTGCTAGTCTCATGCACAAAGCTCTGCACACTGGCAAACCTGCCTACCTGGCCTCCAAACTCAACAAAGCTGGGCAGACAAGGATTCTCAGGAGCACTAACACTCTACTCCTCATCCCTCCGAAAACTCGCAAACAAAAAACCTTATCACGCTCCTTCTCTGGAAATGCGCCCAAAATCTGGAACGCCATCCCAGTCCATATCAGGACTAACCCATCCTTCAAAAAATTCAAAAGCCAGCTCAAAGACCTCTTCCTCAACCGAACTCTTCCGAAAGGATAGCGGACGCATAACGAGGAATCTTGCCCATTTGAACATACAATCACTGTGATAAGAATGACTTTTACAGCATCTACCTCTCAACTCGCTCCTCTGTCCCCCCTCCCTGAACTGGACTCGTCACGAATCAATGTGTTTACCACTGTTATACTTTGTATTCGATTGCTACATGACAAATGTTGTAAAGTGCTCCGATACCTTCGGGTCTGACCAGCGCTATAGAAAACTCTTAACTAAATAAATAAATAAATTTGCTTTTGTTTCCTTACCTGGATCATGTTTATTGTCAAATATTCCTCCCTTCTTTCCTGCTCCTAACTCCCTTCTTTTTTCCCTTTCCTTCAATTTGCCTTTTCATTACTTTCCTCACTTCCCTGGCTGTCCAATTTCCCAGGACTTAAACTCCTCTTTCCAGCAGTTCAATCCCACCCAATGTCAAGTGTCACACTGTCCGGTTCTTTTTCTCCAGATACTAAGAAAGAACTGGGCTAATAAATGTAATCAGGCTATCTGATCTGGGTCTATTCCTCTTCTTGCTTGTAATAAGGGAGCAGCCTGCTAAGGAACTAATATGCATACTGTAACCTATAAGAACTTTAGTGACAGCAAACTGTGCTGTTATACAAAGAAGCAGATGAGGTAGTAAAGACATTTCTAAATGTGCAGGAAGCTTTTGGTCATTTGTCGTTTCAGTTTGCAACTTGAAAGACATTTAATGTACATTCTTGAGCCGTGCCTATGGGATTTTGTGTTTATTTGAAAGGCAGCACACTGATTTTACCAAGCATTTGGGCCTTTGCTTATTTGAAAGTAGTATGGAGACAGTGTTCTGTCTGGCACTGTGAGAGTTGTACAAAGTATTTTATCTCTGTGTTCTTTGCAGCTTGCACTATTCTAGTGAATTTTCCATCTTGGAGGAAAGAGCTAGCACAGCTCAATATGTTTATTTCACTTGTGGCCACACTTGTTTATGGAGTTGATGTTGTCAAGTGGCAAGCCTTGCATTGGGACCACAGGTTCTGGGCTTCATACTGAGACTAAGATAATGAGAATGAAAGTTGAACTTGGTGATCCTGGGGTTGTATTAGGAATGCGTCTCAAGTCAATGCACAGGCGCAGAACTCATCCATGCACCTATTTTTGTTGAAACTGTGCTGGCTGCATACAAGTAAACACAGCTCAGTGGTTTCCTCTGCATATTTCTGAGCTAAGCTGTCTGCAGCTAATATCCTACTTTGTACGTTTTTTGATAGACGGTTAAGAAAACAGACACATGGACCGCTTCTGGGTTTCCATATGGGTATTGGAGATATTCATCTGACATTAGATCCTTCTGTATGACGGGATACCCCACTTAGTAGCATGCTGTACAGATCATCATGATGTAAACAGGAGTGTTCGGTGCTGTGTTTTATGGCAGGACATTAATTCTGGAGGCATCCATATGTACAGTGATCATACTTGCCACAAGCCTGACACCTGAGTTTTCGGAAAGCAAAACTCCATCCCACTCCCAGTGAAGGGGTAAGGACATCATGGAGTTGATGAAGCAGGGCCACCACCTGCATTGTACTGCCATGTGGACCGCTTCTGGGTGGGGGCTGCTGTCTGGCCATGCCAGAGGCTACTCAAGAACTTGACTACCTGAGAGTCCCACCTCTGCTCAACTAGGCTGCAGCTTGCTCATGGCCCCCTCTCTGTCCAGGGGATCTGGGGCGAGGCAGGGCCACCAGCCACTCAGTTCAAGGGCCTGCACTCCCTACTCACTGATTGCTTGTCCTCTGCAGCCCTGACACCCTGCTGCCCCCTAACAATAGGGAAAACAGATAAGCACCAGGCCAAATTGGTGTTCGATAGGAGGTGCCCTATGAGAGCTGCAGATGATGAAACCAACAATGGGCCTCCTCCTAATGGGGGGTCAGAGTGGCCCACCTAATGCCATGGACTTTAAGGACTAATTGCTGAGGTGTGCAATAGCCTAAAAAGCATAAACTCAAAGATTGATACACTTACCAAAAGATTTGACCGTATGAGCAATCGCCTTGACAAACACAATTAAAGACGGACCCAACTGACAAACGGGTGTCTGACTCTGAGGATGGGGCCACAACACGCACTGATCAACTACTACAGATGAAGGAGGTCCCTGCAGTTGTTAAAGCCAAAAGTGAGGAATTACAGGTGCACTCCAGGAGAAATAACAGAGTCTCAGGCTTCCGGTGTCAGGCTCACCTGGGGTCTCCGCAGGGACGAGAGGCAGGAGATAGATGACAAGATCCCAACTTCCCTCTACCACCAGTCCGCCCAACAAGGTCAAAGCAGTACCAGTGAATAGGGGGAAGAGGGGAGACAAGGGAAGGAGAAGACAGAGGCAGGTCCAGCACACGTCCCACACCACAGAAGCACCACTGGAATCTGGAGGATATCCTGTAAACAGAGAACTGAATCAAACATCGGCTAGATTGGGAGCAAGGTGTACATAATGGTTATTTTACGAATATTCTACCTGGAATGCTCCCCTCTTCCGCTTGTGTCCACAGGTAATGAAAAAGTCACAACCCAATGTAATATCTTCCTAAACATAGATAAAAATGAATGGTTAAATACTGAATACCTGAATTCTAGGCTGAGCAGTATGTGGTGGTCTTTTTGAGCAGCTTACCCCTAAACGTGTGAAGAACGTGAATTCAAGGTGGCTCAAAAAAGAGCGTATAAAGTTGCAGGTTGTTAGCAACACAACCTTCTATTCAGAAGAACCAACATAAACAGCCACCTAATCTGAAGAGCCTGCAGGGACATATAATGCCAAGCAATGGGAAAAAAAAGGAGTGCTTCCCCTGCAAACTTTGAGCTCTTGTAATATGCAACTAAGTGCTCCTTGCCTCAGGAGTCTAATTAGCTGTCCGTAAACAAATTGTGCAACTCAACCTTCAATAATGCTCACAATGTGCGAGCGCAGCCTGTATGGATTACCATACGTAAGGAATATGCAGATGCCTCAATGTGCACATAGAAAATACGCCCCTACCTAGCAAAGGAGGGGAACTCCCAGTTGGAATCCCTAACTAGCGCTAGCGCGTTACCGCCAAACAATGGAGAAACTGTCGAGGGGCGAATGGAAGCGGAGACGGGCCACGGAAAACGCTGTGCCGCAATCAGGGACTGGAATCTGCGGGACGGCTCAGTGAACGCGAAGCACCACCGCCGAAATGAGAGACCCGGAAGTGGCAGGATTGACCCGGACGATCAGAAGCCTAGCGAAAAACAACTAGAACGCGAAGCACCTGTGCTACCAACGCGTCTCTTTTTATGTGGGCGGTGACTCCGCCCTCACTTCCCCGTTCACTGCAGAACTAGATCGGGCACAACCATGACAGTATATCCCCCCTATGGAACCCCCCACTGGTTTAGGCTTCCAGGGGTATTTACGGTGGAATAACCGTACCAAACGGGGAGCATGCACGTGACCCACTGGTTCCCAGGTCCGATCTGCGGGCCCGTATCTTTTCCAATGGATGAGGTATTGGAGTTTACCTCTTACTCTACGAGAGTCCACAATTGCCCCTACTTCATACTCCTCTTCTTTGTCAACCTCCAGAGAAACAGGTTGGACTGGTAACTCCGTACCTGGTGCAACAGGTTTCAACAAAGACACATGGAATACCGGGTGTATTTTCAAGGTATCGGGGAGTTCTAATCGCATGGCCACTGGATTGATTACTTCTGCAATGTTTTAGGGACCTATATATCAACCTTATCACCCACAATGTATTCAGGGCTTGAGCGGCGATGAGCATCTGCATTTTCCTTATATGCCAATTTGGCCTTTTCAAGGCTTACTGTGGCTGCCTTTTGTACCTCCTGGATTTGAGTGATAAACTCTTTAGCTGCTGGGGCGGGTGCAAAAACTGCAGAATGGGAAAGTAGGAATCTGGGATGAAAACCATAAGAAACAAAGAAAGGGGAATACCCTATGGAGGAATGTACACTATTGTTGATGGAGAATTCTGCAGCCCACAAATACTGGCCCAATCTGCTGGGGTTTGTAACAACTGACAACGTAGATATTGTTCCAAACACTGGTTAATTCTTTCGGTCTGCCCATCTGTTTGGGGATGATGTCCTGAGGAAAACCGCATATCTATGTGTAAGAGTTTACCCACCCCTTTCCAAAAGTTCGACACAAACTGGGGCCCTCTATCAGAAACCAGTACCGTGGGCAACACATGTAACCTTACCACATGCTGCACAAACAACCATGCTAACTCTTGTGAAGTGGGGAGTTCTTTCAGAGGAGTGAAGTGGGTCATCTTTGTCAACATGTCAACTATCACCCATACTACTGTGTGTCCTTTTGCTGTTTTGGGTAGTTCTGCTATAAAGTCCATCGACACAGTATGCCACGGGCTGGGGGGAGTTGGCATGGGGACTAGAAGCCCGGCTGGAGCTTGATGTGAACTTTTACCTTGTGCACATACGTGACATCGTTGGACGTAGGACTTAACATCAGTCACCAGAGAGGGCCACCAGAAGTAACGACGTACTAGGTCCAATGTCTTTCTATAGCCAGGATGACCCACAAAGTCATGGGCATGACACCACCTCAACGCTTGTTCTTGTAATTCAGGGGTAGGAACCACGAGTTTGCCTTGTACATATAAGAGGTCGTCAATACTGCTCCCTTGATGTTTCTTTTCCCAGTTCTTAAGCTCTTCAGTGTTTTGGACCTCTCGTAGTTTCTGCAAAAAATCCTCTTCTAAGGTTATTCCCCCTAATATGCGTTCAGAGGCTATGATAGGCGGTAGATCAGGTACCCGCTCCTCAGTCTCATAGCCCAATCGGGATAACGCATCTGCCTTCCCGTGTTTTCTACCAGGCTGATATTGGATTACGAAGTCATATTCGCTAAAAAACGAAGTCCATCGCAATTGTCTTGTAGACAAGGCTCTTGCGGATTTTAGAAACAAGAGATTCCTATGGTCAGTTAAGACAGTGACTCTATGCAGGGATCCTAACAGGTACTGTCTCCACTCCTCGAAGGCTCTTTTGATGGCTAGAAGTTCTCGATCCCCTACTGAGTAATTCTGTTCCGTGGGGTTTAATTTATGAGAAAAAAAAGGCCACTGGATGTAAGCACCCTGTGGAGGGGTCTCTCTGAGAAAGGACGCCTCCGATTGCCATTTGTGATGCATCTGTTTCAACCGTAAAAGTACAAGTGGGATCTGGATGTCTTAAGACAGGAGCCTGAATGAAGGCTCGTTTCAAGGTTTCAAAAGCAGTTTCAGCTACAGGGGACCACTCAAACTCTATGTTTTTCTTAAGCAATTTAGTAATCGGAGATGCCAACTCAGAAAAACTGTCAATAAATCGCCTGTAAAAATTGGCGAACCCCAAGAAGCTTTGTACTTCTTTCACATTTTTAGGGGATGGCCACTGTGTAATCGCCTCTACTTTCTGTGGATCCATACTGACCCCCTTGGGTGTCAAAACGAATCCCAAAAAAGCTACTTTGGGCGTATGAAATTCACATTTGTCGAGCTTGACGAACAAATGGTTGTCTCTTAGCCTCTGCAATACTGATCGTACATGCCCCTTGTGCTCCTCCATAGAGGAAGAGTATATGAGGATGTCATCTATGTATGCAATGGCATATACGTCCAACATATCTCTCAGTACCTCATTGATAAAGAATTGAAACGCTGCGGGAGCGTTACAAAGCCCAAAGGGCATAACTAAGTATTCATAAAGTCCAAACTTAGTGCGAAAGGCGGTCTTCCACTCGTCGCCTTGTTGGACTCGCACTAAGTGGTATGCCCCCCGTAAGTCCAACTTTGTAAAGATCTTTGCCTCCTTAACCTGGTCTAACAATGAGGATATCAAGGGAAACGGGTATCTGTTTTTGATGGTGTTGTTATTCAAGATGCGATAGTCAATGCAGCATCGGAGACCTCCTTCCCTTTTAGGGATAAAAAAAAGAGGAGAAGATGCCGGGGATCTAGAAGGCCGGATAAACCCTATGCGTAGCATTTTGTCCAAATATTCACGTAAGTAGATGTTTTCTTTTTCAGTAAGTGCGTATATGCGGCTGCAAGGGATCTGAGCCCCAGGTATCAATTCTATCCTACAATCGTAGGGACGATGTGGCGGAAGAGTCGTGGCCTTTTGTTTGTCGAACACATCCGCCCATTCTAGATAACAGGAGGGGAGTTCAAGTTCGGTTGGTACACAGGATCCCAACAAAGGGGCTAAGGTTTTTGGTTGTCTTATACAGTGTGTTCTACAGTCATCTGAAGAAAATGTAATCGTTCTTTGTCTCCAATCTATGGTGGGATTGTGCTGCGATAACCAAGAAACCCCCAACACAACAGGAAACTGTGGGGATTGAATCAAATCGAAAGTGACTGTCTCTGTATGTACCTCTTCTATGCACATGGACAAGGGAATGGTAGCATGTGTAACCGGGCCCGAGTTAATAGTACTCCCGTCTATGGTTTTAACTTCCTCTATGACTGCCTTTGCTTCAGTCGGAATATCTCTCTTAGTGGCCCACTGGATGTCCATGAAATTGCCTGTAGCCCCGGAATCAACCATTGCCCTGACTTTGATGCGCTGCCCTTTCCATTCTAACCATGTGTCTACGGAAAAATGCGAAAACAGTGTACATACGTGTTCTGTAACTACTGGTGGGGAGCTTATTAAACCGGACCCGCCTGAAATTCTTATCCCCTTAGATCCCAGGCTGTTTAGTTTCCCTGCTCCTTTTGTCTTTTCGGTTTGATGGGACACTCCTTCAAGAAATGCCCCTGTTTGCCGCAATAAAGACATAACTTCTGGTCCCGACGCCGCTGCCTTTCCTCGCTGCTGATAGGACCTCTTATGCTCCCTATTTGCATTGGTTCAGTTTCTGCCACAGTCCTCTCTGTCTCTGTGCGCTTTTCTCTGTACGTCATAAGTCGTGCCTCCGACCGCCCCCTCTCCTTCTTCCGCTCATGTAACCTATGGTCGAGTTTCACTGTCAAATCCATGAGGGCTTTACAGTCATCAGGAGGGTCTACTACCTGAGCCAATAAATCCTTTAGTTCATCCTTAAGCCCCCTATAAAACAAGGCACTTCTCTTCTCTTCGGGCCAACAAGCTTCTACCACCAAGCGATTGAAATCAGCGATATAAGTAATTAAATCCTTCGATCCTTGTTTCAAACTCAGTAGTTTTGAATCTACTGATTGTACGAAGGAGTGTCTGTCAAACAACCTCTTTAAACAAACCATAATTGTACAAAAGCGGATCATTATGTTCAACTAATGGAATCGACCATGTGGCTGCGACTCCACCCAAATACGATAACACAAAAGCTACTTTGGCTTGTTCAGTGGGAAAACAAGAGGCCTTGAAAGTGCAACTGGCATTGGTTAATAAAGGCTGCAAAGCGAGAGGGGTCTCCCATGAATCCCTCAGGAGGGGCCAGCGGTATAGTAGGAGGGGTGTTGACCTGTATAACAGGGCTACTAACCACAGTTGAGGGAGCAAATGAAGAGGGACCGCCTCCTTCAGCCCCTTTTGGGGCCTCTTGGGCCATACTTCTCTGTAGTGTGTCTACTCTAATGGAAAGTGCTTGTGTTTCCTTCTGCAAACTCCCTAACATGTGCGCTAGGTCTGCTAGCGTGACCTTATTCTCCTCCATCCCGCCCGGGCTGAGATTCTACGTGGGCTTCGCGTTCTGTCAGGCTCACCTGGGGTCTCCGCAGGGACGAGAGGCAGGAGATAGATGACAAGATCCCAACTTCCCTCTACCACCAGTCCGCCCAACAAGGTCAAAGCAGTACCAGTGAATAGGGGGAAGAGGGGAGACAAGGGAAGGAGAAGACAGAGGCAGGTCCAGCACACGTCCCACACCACAGAAGCACCACTGGAATCTGGAGGATATCCTGTAAACAGAGAACTGAATCAAACATCGGCTAGATTGGGAGCAAGGTGTACATAATGGTTATTTTACGAATATTCTACCTGGAATGCTCCCCTCTTCCGCTTGTGTCCACAGGTAATGAAAAAGTCACAACCCAATGTAATACTTCCTAAACATAGATAAAAATTAATGGTTAAATACTGAATCCATGAATTCTAGGCTGAGCAGTATGTGGTGGTCTTTTTGAGCAGCTTACCCCTAAACGTGTGAGGAACGTGAATTCAAGGTGGCTCAAAAAAGAGCGTATAAAGTTGCAGGTTGTTAGGAACACAACCTTCTAT
Organism: Calotriton arnoldi; assembly: GCA_963921515.1. Lineage (NCBI taxonomy): Eukaryota > Metazoa > Chordata > Amphibia > Caudata > Salamandridae > Calotriton > Calotriton arnoldi. The sequence goes on from CAWUFW010000277.1 coordinate 3,452,632, forward strand.
TCAGAAGAACCAACATAAACAGCCACCTAATCTGAAGAGCCTGCAGGGACATATAATGCCAAGCAATGGGAAAAAAAGGAGTGCTTCCCCTGCAAACTTTGAGCTCTTGTAATATGCAACTAAGTGCTCCTTGCCTCAGGAGTCTAATTAGCTGTCCGTAAACAAATTGTGCAACTCAACCTTCAATAATGCTCACAATGTGCGAGCGCAGCCTGTATGGATTACCATACGTAAGGAATATGCAGATGCCTCAATGCGCACATAGAAAATACGCCCCTACCTAGCAAAGGAGGGGAACTCCCAGTTAGAATCCCTAACTAGCGCTGGCGCATTACCGCCAAACAATGGAGAAACTGTCGAGGGGCGAATGGAAGCGGAGACGGGCCACGGAAACCCCTGTGCCGCAATCAGGAACTGGAATCTGCGGGACGGCTCAGTGAACGCGAAGCACCACCGCCGAAATGAGAGACCCGGAAGTGGCAGGATTGACCCGGACGATCAGAAGCCTAGCGAAAAACAACTAGAACGCGAAGCACCTGTGCTACCAACGCGTCTCTTTTTATGTGGGCGGTGACTCCGCCCTCACTTCCCCGTTCGCTGCAGCACTAGATCGGGCACAACCATGACATCCGGAATCCACCGCCATGACAATTGTTAAGAACGACATGGAAACTCTCCTTCCAGCCCTCTTTGGAGATGATCTAACTGCCTTGTTCTGTGTGGAGCGAGCACACCGATCTATGGGCCCCCGCCCCCCGCTGGGAGCTCTGGCACAACCCATCATAGCACGACTTCTGCTTGACAGAGATTGTGATACAATTTTCAGTCTCACCCGCAACAAAGGGGGAATCCACAATTAGGGTAACAAACTTTCAATATATCCGGACTTTACTCTAGCTGTGCAGGCTGCCCACGGGGAATTTCTCCCTGCTAAACAGTTGCTTATGGCGTCAGGAGTCCCCTACGCCTTCCTTTACCCGGTCAAGCTCCGAGTGACCATTAATCGATAATTGACTTCGTCACGGATCCCAAGCCGGCCGTTACATTTTGTCGCAAGCATTCTCGTAAGATGCCGGAGACGAGCTTCCAGACTCATAAAGATCCAGGCAGCTACCTCAATGACAATGATTAACATCCGGCAACGCAGCCCTTGATATGCCCACACCGGGCCACCTGTCCCTACTTTGGGAGTAGGAGATTGCCCGTCTCATTGAGTCTTCCTCGGGATGTATCCTGCTTGGTTTATCTCCAGCCTAAATGTTTTGGGGGAGGGTTTATTCTTCAACAGGTTGGGTTGTAGAAGTGGGGGGAGGGCTATTTTGGGTACGTTTTTGTTTGAAGTTCCTATGCCTCTATTAACAGCGCCAGATCTGATGGTTGATCACACTCATTGTGCACTGGCCCTTATATTGAAGCCTCTGGGTGGAAGATGGCCCTCTGGGCCGGGCAGTAATGCCCCGGAAATTCAAAAGTTGTCATGAAGGGAGTTACGTTGATGACCTGAGATGTTTGTGGCATAAATGACTCAAGGAAAGTGAGACAAACATTTGCATACCTCCGGTGGCACAATGTAGACATAGCTCTGTTGCAGGAACTAGACATCACACAGTGCACCCGAGAGCAGCTGTGATCTGGGTGGATGTGGCAAGGCACACGTCCACATACTCTGCCTACACAATTAATGGCAGTGAGTTTTAGGAGAGGACTACAATGGTGGCGGAGTAGGAAGTCAGGGCTGTCCAGCACTTACTCCTCTTTGGTCCGGGAAGCCATCATAGTAATTACCTGAAACTCGATAAGCTGCCCAACTTATTAGACTCATATAGGCTCCCTCTATGATAAACATGGACAATAAAATTCTGGCAAAAAGGCTTGTGGCCAAATTCTGCCTCACCTCCCTTACATCGTGAGACCGGATCAGTCAGGCTTCGTTCCAGGTCGCTCCACTGCCTACAGCCTCCGCACTCTCTTTGCCTTGCTTCACACTCTCAATCTGCAGCTTTTGGCAACAACAACTTTCCTGGACGCTACAAAAGCCTTTGATTCTCCAGAGTGGCCATATTTCTTTGCATTATTACACCGTATTGGCTTTAGCACGCAGTTTCTCTAATAGATCAGGCTCCTGTACACGCTGCGTACCACAAGGCTCCAGATTGACAGAGCGATGTTGGACACCATCGCTATGAACAGAGGCACTCAACAAGGATGCTTGCTCTCCCCAATACTCTATGCCATTGCCATGGAACCTCTTGCCGTCCACCTAAAGCAACACCATGCTTTCATGGCCTAAATTATATGGCCCGGACGCTCGTTGTCTCTATGTGTGCCGATGATGTGACCATTTACGTAAGGGACCCTGCCCAAAACCTCACATCTTTGATGTGCAAATTCATTCAATTCACAGGCTTAACCGGAATCGCCATCAATTGGTCGAAGTCTTTGATTTTTCCGCTAACAGCCACCATGGCATGGTTTTCCTTGGAGTACCCTCTTGAGTGGGCTGGTGAGACTGTTCGGTACCTCGGGATCCGGATTAGCAGGGACATCCCTCAAATTTGGCATGAGAATCTCGGCAGGGTAGTAGGATGTTTGGAGGAACATATCCCTGTTTGTTCCAGGCTGCTGCTGTCCCTCTCGGGGGCGAATTTCTCTCCATACAATAATTACAGGCCTGCATATGCTGTACACTGCTCAACATCTTCCTATATTATTGCATGCAAAGTGCCTGCATAACAATACACAGCTCCTTCCCCCACGAACCTGAACATTTGCACACCCTACACTGCATACTTGGCTCCCCCTCCACAAAGAACTGATCCCTAAATTATACTTCACTATGCAGGAAAAACACAGGGCAGTGGAAGTGGTGGGGTGGCAGACGGACCTTGGAGATGACTTTACGGAAGAAAATGGTGGTATTGCTGCTCCTAGACAGGCCTGCTCTAACCAACTACAGACTAAGACTCATCCCTATCAAATTCCTCCACCGCATTCACCGCACACCCACTGGTCTGTATAACATGGGACTTTGGCCTAAGTCATGCCGCATGCGATGTGCTGATGCAGACTTCATGCATCTTGTCTGGGGATGTGCTAAAATAGAGGACTTTTGGCTCACAGTTTTCATTGCATAGATGCAGTGATTGGCGACTCCATGCCTAGAACGCCACAATGGATTAAACCCAGATCTGTGACTGGGGGTGAATGTTTGATTTGTTCAGCATTCCGTCCATCATTTGTTTTTGCTTTTGTTGCCCCAAGTGGGAAGGGTATGCCCAGACGTGGGTCTTGTACTCACTTTGCCAATGGATCCAAGCTAGCCTGGTTGATGAGGGGTGATACCATGAAACTGGTCCCGGTATGCTTGTTTCCAGTCCAGGGAGGAGCTGGCGTGGCAGTTCGAACTGGACTGTTCCCGTGGGGAGCAGGGTCAAGACTGATTTGCATATGGCTGGGTCTGAACTGGGGTAGTGTGGTGAGCAAAAAAATGGATTAAACACAGATCTGTGGCTGGAGGTGAATGTTTGATGTGTTTAGCATTACGCCCATCATTTATTCTCTTAGAACGCCACTCACAGCTCTGCTGGAAAACGTTCCAGCAGGCACCCCCATCTGGTGGCTATAGTGCTTCTGCTTGCCAAGAGAAAAAAGCAATCCTGGGGGCATCGCAGAAGCCCTAGGATGAATGAATGGCTTAAGGAAGGGTCCTACTGTCAGGAGAGACTTGAGGAGTACTGGGCGCAGATGTCAGCTAAATCCCACCTCTTTAGTCCCTTTAGTGCCTACCTAGTTCTCCAGGCTGATCAAGGGACATGAGACAATTAGGTCAGCAATTATTACTCCTCAGTGATGTATAATGACACTGCCTCAGTCGACGACATCATTGAATCATCAACAGATTACACACGCTACCACAATCGCAAATTTCTCTGACCCTGGTTCATAAGGCTAAGAGCGCTTAAAAAGGTTGAACTTTAAGCTAATGTACAATGTACTGTGCTAATGCAGGAGCTTCACAGTTTATTCTGTTTGTTGTATACAAATATATAAGGGGGGAGTGATGCAATTATAAATAAAAAGAAGAAAAGTAAAATGTATTGAAGTAGGGAAGGAAGGAGTGTGAAGAGAAGAAAGAGTGAAGAATCGATCAAAAAAGTAAGAATGAAAGAATGGATGGATGATAGGGGAAAGGGTGCATCGATAGAAGGATGGTTGAATACATGGTTGGACGAAAGGGTGAATAGAACCCTTTTAGGGATGGCCAAGCTTGCTTACTCACTTCACTGAGTGCCATTATACGTTTAATACAAAGTGGGGAGTATTTCCATTTTCTAGTTACTCCCTTAACTGCAAAACTATGTGCCGCCTCATCAAACTATGACCTACCCATCACCAAGCATGGTGCGAGGATTTCTGGTACGATAGGGAAGGATAAAGATACAAATATAATTTTGCAGATTGTGCATGCCCACCTTTCAAACAAGCATTGGAACTATCAACAGGTCTTGCCTTTTGAACCTATTTGATTTGTCAATACTGGTTTTTTTTGCTGATGTTGAACAGCATCTGGCAAATCAGAAAAAAAGGCATGAGGGGCTGCTGGCTGCCTCATTTTATGGGCACACGCATGCGTGATGGCGAATGCACATTCATGCATCATCATGCCATGCATAGATATTTCTACGAAGTGAATGGAAGAGAGCAGGTGGGTGTGTGCAACAGCAAGTGTGCAGGGGTGTGGAAATAAAATTAAAATAAAGCCAGGTGGGGAAGAGTAGAAAAGCAGTACTCGAGGAGTGAGAGAGTAGCACGAGGACAGGGGGAGTAGCAAATGAAGGAGACAGTAACACAGTGCACAGAGGCGGGGAGCAGCATATGAAAAAGAGTGAGTAGCACATGAGGGAGAGAGCAACTCTGATCGTGAATGGGAGTATCTGGCAGGGGAAGAATCATACGAGGGAGAGAGCTGGAAAACACATGCGCTCTCTTTGAGTGCTTAACCAAAAAGAAAAAAGTAAAAGTGAACAGTGGAAGGATACAAGTCAGCCAATCAAAAAAAACAGTAAAGAGGATATGCTTCAGGGGAGGGCCATCGAATAAGAAGCAAGCAAATGAGAGTAATTATAAAGCCAACCAACGTTAAGCAACGGTAGGCTGTAGGCCCACTGTAAATTCTTGGCAAGCCCACAACAGGTCTTTCGTAACGAGCCAATAACACCTTTTGGCTTTGCCGATGTTTGCAGCCATGCTGTACAGCATCACATCTGTAATGCAGCATGGCAAAAAAACAAAAAAATGGAAACACTGCTTTTTAAATTAAAAAAAGTAGCACGAAAGTGCTCTTTTAAAACATGGCATGACAAAGCTTGTTTTAAAAAAAAATTACATGGATGAGTCAGTTGCCGGTCTGGTAGTAAGTGGGGGTGAAGCAGCACAGCGGGTAGGGTGAAGCAACACGGTGAGCACAAGGGTGAAGCAACATGGTGAGACCAGTAGTCTTCAAACTTTTTAATTCCGAGCACGTCCTTGAATAGAAGAGAAAAATAATTGGTTTCGGCCCCTCATTCCAAGTGACACAAAAGTACCTATTTCATCAGAATTAATATGTAAAATGTTAAATATTGCGAGTCCACTGAAGCGCTGCATGGGGGTTTCCTACAGGAAATGTAGACAAACAAGTTTCAAATATGCTTCATAACGTATCACAGTTGACATCAAACTTGAAGGGAGAGATGTCTGGCACCATAAAAAAGAAGCATCCCAAAAAATAAAATGCGCTCTGCTGCTTTTTCTCACAATGAATCCAAGATGATAAAATAAAAACTTTGTGAGCAAACAGGTTAAAACTCTGAAGGAGTGTTGCGGGGCAGGGTGAAAGTAGAGGACCAGCCTTAAAAAAAGTGATGAACATTCATGTTTATAACCTTTTATTTTTACACACTAACATCTGAGACTTGAACTATTGGAATGACGCCATCCCTTTACAGAGGCCCATCTGAAGTGGCTTAGTCCTCGTTTCTCCCCAGAGCTCTGCCTCCCCCATAACTTGTCTTGCCCACGGCAGGGGGTGCGGTTTTCTTACAGTTTTAAAACAAGCATTGGCATAGCCAATGGGTCTCGCCTTTGGGACCTTATAAGTGTTTAGCCAGAGATATTGGCAATGTTTATAAGGTATGTTGTAGAGCAATGTAGCTGCTGTGTTTAGTACTGTAAAGTTTGTGTCCAAGTTGTGCTTAGTGTAGCGACATAAGGGCACTGGCATGGTGTGGAATGTAGTGGTGAGTTGTGATATGATGTGTGTTGGTGGGATGTATGTGTGTATATATCATAACAGACTTTGAGATTACAATGCGGAGTACCTCACATATTTCTTTATTTAATGATATACCTTTAGAAATGAAATCTACTGAGAAAATAAAAATTATTGTGATTTGTCAGGCTGGACACGAGATAGCAAGGAATAAACATTAAAAGGCAGTAGGGCACCCTATAAGGTACTGTACATCTCAGGGCCCCATCTTTCCCTCCAAATGTTGTATTATTATTTGAGCATTTGTGTTGCGCACTGCAAATATTTCTGTTATCCGTAGTGATTTTGTAGCATGGTAACTCATATGAATGTGTTCGCTCTGCAAGCAGGCTATAACATTATATAACAAAAAATTGAAATTCATAAATTACGTTTTTTTAATTAAATCTCATAACTAATTTGGAAAGAACATTAATACTCCAGAACACATTACATGATTCCATTCAATGCATTTTTATTGAAGAGCGGAGTTATTTTTATTGTGCTACGATTATTTAAGCTCCTTAACAGATATGTTTCAATAACTTTGTGATGTTTTCCTTTAGAATATTTTGCAGTGGCCATAGTCATGACTTAAAATGTCTCTCAGGGCCACGCATAAGCCTGCTCCCTAGCCAGATCGTGAAGACCTAAGAACCCAGAGAAGGCACTCGTCCACAGGAATGGTATTCACCAAAAGCAGATGCCCCACACAAAATGGAATCTATTCACAACAGGAATCAGACCAGGGAAGAAAGCCCGCAATCTTTCCTCCTTGTTGTTCACCCCGTGGCCCAGGCACAGATTTGTTTAATGTAATGTCACATCACGTGGGCCTATCCTAGTTTAACACGGACTGAAGTATGTGGCACTGCCGGAAGTGGAATTCCGAGAACCCATGCATTTCCTTGCATCGCTGCTGAAAGTCCTTTACAAAGCCTGACTGATCACCTATCTGCTGCTTATTGCTATATTTGGGTGTTACACTGGTACTAATGAGGTGAATCCAAAGCCCAGACAGTGTTAGCATGTTTACAAAATGGCAAAATAATCAATCAATCAATCAAGCATTTGTAGAGCGCGCTACTCACCCGTGAGGGTCTCAAGGCGCTAGAGGGGAGGGGAAGTGCTGCTACTGGTCGAACAGCCAGGTCTTGAGAAGTCTTCTGAAGGTCAGGAGGTCCTGGGTCTGCCGTAGGTGGGTGGGGAGGGTGTTCCATGTCTTGGCTGCTATGTGGGAGAATGATCTGCCGCCGGTGGTTGTTCGGTGGATGCGTGGAACGGTGGCGAGGGCGAGGTTGGCGGAGCGAAGCTGTCGGTTCGGGGTGTAGAAGCTGAGTCATTTGTTGAGGTATGCTGGTCCAGCGTTGTGGAGTGCTTTGTGAGCGTGGGTGAGGAGCTTGAAGGTGATCCTAATGAAGTAATACCGTCACAAAATGTGCGGCATTGTGCCTCGTAATTTGCCTTTTCTTGCCACATAATTTACTCAACCCTGCTGCATATTTTGCCCTCCCCTGCCACATAATTCTGGTGGCCCAGATTATTACCCTCTCACACAGTAGGAACCTATTCACGTTGGTCTGTTTTTTTTTTTTAATCAGGCTGTACTGCAGAAGTGCAATCACATGCATATTCAATAATTCAGCTGTTGCTAGGCAATTAGTCTTTTCAATACTGGCCACAGAGAAAAGCAGTTCATAGCAGACTGCTGCAATGCTAGCGACAGCAAATAGACTAGAGTGGAATATGTATGTGGTCAAACTGTCCGACTCCGCTCCCTCCTGCAGCGTTAAGCAGCATCTTGCACTTTGACTGTGAAAGTGTAAGATGCTGCTTAAGGCTGCTGGAGAGACCGGAGACAGTGGCTTGCGCTCCTGTTTGATTAATTACATGAACAGCCCCATGGATTGTACGGATTGCTGCTTTTTACCAACTTCCACGTACCTTGCCGGCCATGGTATACACACTGGTAATGCTCCGGAAGTGGAAGCATAGTGTGCCATGGTATACACACGGGTAATGCTCCGGAAATAAAAGCCTAGTGTGCCATGGTATACAAACGGTAATGCTCCGGAAGTGGAAGCGTAATGGTATACACATGGGTAATGCTCCGGAAGTAAAAGCCTAGTGTGCCATGGTATACACACCGGTAATGCTCCGGAAGTGGAAGCGTAGTGTGCCATGGTATAGACACTGGTAATGCTCCGGAAGTGGAAGCGTAGTGTGCCAAGGTATACACAGCGGTAATGCTCCGGAAGTAAAAGCCTAGTGTGCCTTGGTATACACACCGGTAATGTTCCGGAATTGGAAGCATAGTGTCCATGGTATACACACCGGTAATGCTCCGGAAGTAAAAGCCTAGTGTACCATGGTATGCACCGGTAATGCTCCGGAACTGGAAGCGTAGTGTGCCATGGTAAACACACCGGTAATGCTCCGGAAGTGGAGCATTTTCAGTAAACGTAAGTGGAAGCGTAGTGTGCTATGGTATGCACACCGATAATGCTTTGGAAGCATAGTGTGCCATGGTGAACACACCTGTAATACTCTGCAAGAAAAAGCCTAGTGTGCCATGGTATACACCGGTAATGCTCCGGAAGTGGAAGCGTAGAGTGCCATGGTAAACACACCGGTAATGCTCCAAAAGTAGAAGCGTAGTGTGCCATGGTATACACACCGGTAATGCTCCGGAAGTGGAAGCATAGTGTGCCATGGTATACACATGGGTAATGCTCCGGAAGTAAATGCATAATGTGCCCTGGTATACACACCAGTAATGCTCCGGAAGTGGAAGCGTAGTGTCCATGGTACCGGTAATACTCCGGAAGAAAAAGCCTAGTGTGCCATGGTATACACCGGTAATGCTCCGGAAGTGGAAGCGTAGTGTGCCATGGTAAACACACCGGTAATGCTCCAAAAGTAGAAGCGTAGTGTGCCATGGTATGCACACCGGCAGTGCTCTGGAAGTGGAAGCATAGTGTGTCATGGTATACACATGGGTAATGCTCTGGAAGTAAATGCATAGTGTGCCATGGTATACACACCGTTAATGCTCCGGAAGTGTAAGCGTAGTGTCCATGGTATACACACCGGTAATGCTCCGGAAGTGGAAGCGTAGTGTGCCATGATATACACACCAGTAATACTCAGGAAGTAAAAGCCTATTGTACCATGGTATACACCGGTAATGCTCCGGAATTGGAAGCATAGTGTCCATGGTATACACACCGGTAATGTTCCGGAACTGGAAGCGTAGTGTGCTACGGTAAACACACCAGTAATGCTCCGGAAGTGAGGCATTTTTAGTAATCGGAAGTGGAAGCGTAGTGTGCTATGGTAAACACACCGGTAATGCTCCAAAAGTAGAAGCGTAGTGTGCCATGGTATACACACGGGTAATGCTCCGGAAGTGGAAGCGTAGTGTGCTATGGTATACACACGGGTAATGCTCCAGAAGTAGAAGCCTAGTGTGCCATGGTATACACAGTGGTAATGCTCCGGAAGTGGAAGCGTAGTGTCCATGGTATACACACCGGTAATGCTCTGGAAGTGGAAGCGTAGTGTGCGTTGGTATACACACTGGTAATGCTCCGGAAGTGGAAGCGTCGTGTCCATGGTATACACATGGGTAATGCTCCGGCAGTAAAAGCCTAGTGTGCCATGGTATACGCAGCGGTAATGCTCCGGAAGTGGAAGCGTAGTGTGCCATGGTATACACACCGGTAATGCTCCGGAATTGGAAGCACAGTGTCCATGGTATACACACCGGTAATGTTACGGAATTGGAAGCATAGTGTCCATGGTATACACACCGGTAATGCTCCGGAAGTGGAAGCGTAGTGTGCTATGGTATACACACCGGTAATGCTCCGGAAGTGGAAGCGTAGTGTGCCATGGTATACACACCAGTAATACTCCGGAAGTAAAAGCCTAGTGTACCATGGTATACACCGGTAATGCTCCAGAACTGGAAGCGTAGTGTGCCATGGTAAACACACCGATAATGCTCCGGAAGTGGAGCATTTTCAGTAAACGGAAGTGGAAGCGTAGTGTGCTATGGTATGCACACCGATAATGCTTTGGAAGCATAGTGTGCCATGGTAAACACACCGGTAATACTCTGCAAGAAAAAGCCTAGTGTGCCATGGTATACACCGGTAATGCTCCGGAAGTGGAAGCGTAGTGTGCCATGGTAAACACACCGGTAATGCTCCAAAAGTAGAAGCGTAGTGCGACATGGTATACACACCGGTAATGCTCCGGAAGTGGAAGCATAGTGTGCCATGGTATACACATGGGTAATGCTCCGGAAGTAAATGCATAGTGTGCCCTGGTATACACACCAGTAATGCTCCGGAAGTGGAAGCGTAGTGTCCATGGTATACACACCAGTTATGCTCCGGAAGTGGAAGCATAGTGTGCCATGGTATACACATGGGTAATGCTCCGGAAGTAAATGCATAGTGTGCCATGGTATACACACCAGTAATGCTCCGGAATTGGAAGCATAGTGTCCATGGTATACACACCGGTAATGCTCCGGAACTGGAAGCGTAGTGTGCTATGGTAAACACACCGGTAATGCTCCGGAAGTGAGGCATTTTTAGTAATCGGAAGTGGAAGCGTAGTGTGCTATGGTAAACACACCGGTAATGCTCCAAAAGTAGAAGGGTAGTGTGCCATGGTATACACACGGATAATGCTCCGGAAGTGGAAGCGTAGTGTGCTATGGTATACACACGGGTAATGCTCCAGAAGAAGAAGCCTAGTGTGCCATGGTATACACAGTGGTAATGCTCCGGAAGTGGAAGCGTAGTGTCCATGGTATACACACTGGTAATGCTCGGGAAGTGGAAGTGTAGTGTGCCATGGTATACACACCGGTAATGCTCCGGAAGTGGAAGCGTTGTGTCCATGGTATACACATGGGTAATGCTCCGGCAGTCAAAGCCTAGTGTGCCATGGTATACGCACCGTTAATGCTCCGGAAGTGGAAGCGTAGTGTGCCATGGTATACACACCGGTAATGCTCCGGAATTGGAAGCACAGTGTTCATGGTATACACACCGGTAATGCTCCAGAAGTGGAAGCATAGTGTGCCATGTATACACACCGGTAATACTCCGGAAGTAAAAGCCTAGTGTACCATGGTATACACCGGTAATGCTCTGAAATTGGAAGCATAGTGTCCATGGTATACACACCGGTAATGCTCCGGAAGTGGAAGCGGAGTGTGCAATGGTATACACACCGGTAATGCTCCGGAAGTGGAAGCATAGTGTGCCATGGTATACACACGGGTAATGCTCCGGAAGTAAATACCTAGTGTGCCATGGTATACACACCGGTAATGCTCCGGAAGTGGAAGCGTAGTGTGCCATGGTATACACACCGGTAATACTCAGGAAGTAAAAGTCTATTGTACGATGGTATACACCGGTAATGCTCTGGAATTGGAAGCATAGTGTCAATGGTATACACCGGTAATGCTCTGGAATTGGAAGCATAGTGTGCAATGGTATACACACCGGTAATGCTCCGGAAGTGGAAGCATAGTGTGCCATGGTATACACACGGGTAATGCTCCGGAAGTAAATACCTAGTGTGCCATGGTATACACACCGGTAATGCTCCGGAAGTGGAAGCGTAGTGTCCATGGTATACACACCGGTAATGCTCCGGAAGTGGAAGCGTAGAGGGCCATGGTATACACACCGGTAATACTCAGGAAGTAAAAGTCTATTGTACCATGGTATACACCGGTAATGCTCTGGAATTGGAAGCGTAGTGTGACATGGTATACACAGTGGTAATGCTCCGGAAGTGGAAGCGTAGTGTCCATGGTATACACACTGGTAATGCTCGGGAAGTGGAAGTGTAGTGTGCCATGGTATACACACCGGTAATGCTCCGGAAGTGGAAGCGTCGTGTCCATGGTATACACACCGGTAATACTCCGGAAGTAAAAGCCTAGTGTACCATGGTATACACGGTAATGCTCCGGAATTGGAAGCATAGTGTCCATGGTATACACACCGGTAATGCTCCGGAAATGGAAGCGTAGTGTGCCATGGTATACACACCGTTAATGCTCCGGAAGTGGAAGCATAATGTGCCATGGTATACACACGGGTAATGCTTCAGAACTAAATGCCTAGTGTGCCATGGTATACACACTGGTAATGCTCCGGAAGTGGAAGCGTAGTGTCCATGGTATACATACCGGTAATGCTCCGGACGTGGAAGCGTAGTGTGCCATGGTATACACACCGTTAATGCTCCAGAAGTGGAAGCCTAGTGTGCCATGGTATACACACTGGTAATGCTCCGGAAGTGGAAGCGTAGTGTCCATGGTATACAAACCGGTAATGCTCCGGAAGTGGCAGCGTAGTGTGCCATGGTATACACACCGGTAATACTGAGGAAGTAAAAGTCTATTGTACCATGGTATACACCGGTAATGCTCCGGAATTGGAAGCATGGTGTCCATGGTATACACACCGGTAATGCTCCGGAACTGGAAGCGTAGTGTGCCATGTTAAACACACCGGTAATGCTCCGGAAGTGAGGCATTTTTAGTAATCGGAAGTGGAAGCGTAGTGTGCTATGGTAAACACACCGGTAATGCTCCAAAAGTAGAAGCGTAGTGTGCCATGGTATACACACCAGTAATGCTCCAGAAGTGGAAGCGTAGTGTGCCATGGTAAACACACCGGTAATACTCCGGAAGTGAGGAATTTTTAGTAATCGGAAGTGGAAGCGTAGTGTGCTATGATAAACACACCGGTAATGCTCCAAAAGTAGAAGCGTAGTGTGCCATGGTATACACACGGGTAATGCTCCGGAAGTGGAAGCGTAGTGTGCTATGGTATTTACACAGGTAATGCTCCAGAAGTAAAAGCCTAGTGTGCCATGGTATACACAGTGGTAATGCTCCGGAAGTGGAAGCGTAGTGTCCATGGTATACACACCGGTAATGCTCCGGAAGTGGAAGTGTAGTGTGCCATGGTATACACACCGGTAATGCTCCGGATGTGGAAGCGTTGTGTCCATGGTATACACATGGGTAATGCTCCGGCAGTAAAAGCCTAGTGTGCCATGGTATACACACGGTAATGCTCTGGAATTGGAAGCACAGTGTCCATGGTATACACACCGGTAATGCTCTAGAAGTAGAAGCGTAGTGTGCCATGGTATACACACCGGTAATACTCCGGAAGTAAAAGCCTAGTGCACCATGCTATACACCGGAAATGCTCTGGAATTGGAAGCGTAGTGTGCCATGGTATACACACCGGTAATGCTCCGGAAGTGGAAGCGTAGTGTGCCATGGTATACACACCGGTAATGCTCCGGAAGTGGAAGCATAGTGTGCCATGGTATACACACGGGTAATGCTCCGGAAGTAAATGCCTAGTGTGCCATGGTATACACACCGGAAATTCTCCGGAAGTGGAAGTGTAGTGTCCATGGTATACACACCGGTAATGCTCCGGAAGTGGAAGCGTAGTGTGCCATGGTATACACACCGGTAATACTCAGGAAGTAAAAGTCTATTGTGCCATGGTATACACCGGTAATGCTCCGGAATTGGAAGCATAGTGTCCATGGTATACACACCGGTAATGCTCCAGAAGTGGAAGCGTAGTGTACATGGTATGCACACCGGTAATACTCAGGAAGTAAAAGTCTATTGTACCATGTTATACACCGGTAATGCTCTGGAATTGGAAGCATAGTGTCCATGGTATACACACTGGAAATGCTCCGGAACTGGAAGCATAATGTGCCATGGTATACACACCGGTAATGCTCCGGAAGTGGAAGCATAGTGTGCCATGGTATACACACCGGTAATACTCAGGAAGTAAAAGTCTATTGTACCATGGTATACACCGGTAATGCTCCGGAATTGGAAGCATAGTGTCCATGGTATACACACCGGTAATGCTCCAGAAGTGGAAGCGTAGTGTCCATGGTATGCACACCGGTAATACTCAGGAAGTAAAAGTCTATTGTACCATGTTATACACCGGTAATGCTCTGGAATTGGAAGCATAGTGTCCATGGTATACACACTGGAAATGCTCCGGAACTGGAAGCATAATGTGCCATGGTATACACACGGGTAATGCTCCGGAAGTAAATGCCTAGTGTGCCATGGTATACACACCGATAATGCTCCGGAAGTGGAAGCGTAGTGTCCATGGTATGCACACCGGTAATGCTCCGGAAGTGGAAGCGTAGTGTGCCATGGTATACACACCGGTAATACTCAGGAAGTAAAAGCCTATTGTACCATGGTATACACCGGTAATGCTCCGGAATCGGAAGCATAGTGTCCATGGCATACGCACCGGTAATGCTCCGGAACTGGAAGCGTAGTGTGCCATGGTAAACACACCGGTAATGCTCCGGAAGTGAGGCATTTTAGTAATCGGAAGTGGAAGCGTAGTGTGCTATGGTAAACACACTGGTAATGCTCCAAAAGTAGAAGCGTAGTGTGCCATGGTATACACACCGGTAATGCTCCAGAAGTGGAAGCGTAGTGTGCCATGGTAAACACACTGGTAATACTCTGGAAGTAAAAGCCTAGTGTACCATGGTATACACCGGTAATGCTCCGGAATAGGAAGCATAGTGTGCCATGGAAAACACACCGGTAATACTCCGGAAGTAAAAGCCTAGTGTGCCATGGTATAAACCGGTAGTGCTCCGGAAGTGGAAGCGTAGTGTGCCATGGTAAACACACCGGTAATGCTCCAAAGGTTGAAGCGTAGTGTGCCATGGTATACACACCGGTAATGCTCCAGAAGTGGAACTGTAGTGTGCCATGGTAGACACAGCGGTAGTACTCCGGAATTAAAAGCCTAGTGTGCCATGGTATACACAGTGGTAATGCTCCGGAAGTGGAAGCGTAGTGTCCATGGTATACACACCGGTAATGCTCCGGAAGTGGAAGTGTAGTGTGCCATGGTATACACACCGGTAATGCTCCGGAAGTGGAAGCGTTGTGTCCATGGTATACACATGGGTAATGCTCCGGCAGTAAAAGCCTAGTGTGCCATGGCATACGCACCGGTAATGCTCCGGAAGTGGAAGCGTAGTGTGCCATGGTATACACACGGTAATGCTCTGGAATTGGAAGCACAGTGTCCATGGTATACACACCGGTAATGCTCTAGAAGTAGAAGCGTAGTGTGCCATGGTATACACACCGGTAATACTCCGGAAGTAAAAGCCTAGTGCACCATGCTATACACCGGAAATGCTCTGGAATTGGAAGCGTAGTGTGCCATGGTATACACACCGTTAATGCTCCGGAAGTGGAAGCGTAGTGTGCCATGGTATACACACCGGTAATGCTCCGGAAGTGGAAGCATAGTGTGCCATGGTATACACACGGGTAATGCTCCGGAAGTAAATGCCTAGTGTGCCATGGTATACACACCGGAAATTCTCCGGAAGTGGAAGTGTAGTGTCCATGGTATACACACCGGTAATGCTCCGGAAGTGGAAGCGTAGTGTGCCATGGTATACACACCGGTAATACTCAGGAAGTAAAAGTCTATTGTGCCATGGTATACACCGGTAATGCTCCGGAATTGGAAGCATAGTGTCCATGGTATACACACCGGTAATGCTCCAGAAGTGGAAGCGTAGTGTACATGGTATGCACACCGGTAATACTCAGGAAGTAAAAGTCTATTGTACCATGTTATACACCGGTAATGCTCTGGAATTGGAAGCATAGTGTCCATGGTATACACACTGGAAATGCTCCGGAACTGGAAGCATAATGTGCCATGGTATACACACCGGTAATGCTCCGGAAGTGGAAGCATAGTGTGCCATGGTATACACACGGTAATACTCAGGAAGTAAAAGTCTATTGTACCATGGTATACACCGGTAATGCTCCGGAATTGGAAGCATAGTGTCCATGGTATACACACCGGTAATGCTCCAGAAGTGGAAGCGTAGTGTCCATGGTATGCACACCGGTAATACTCAGGAAGTAAAAGTCTATTGTACCATGTTATACACCGGTAATGCTCTGGAATTGGAAGCATAGTGTCCATGGTATACACACTGGAAATGCTCCGGAACTGGAAGCATAATGTGCCATGGTATACACACGGGTAATGCTCCGGAAGTAAATGCCTAGTGTGCCATGGTATACACACCGATAATGCTCCGGAAGTGGAAGCGTAGTGTCCATGGTATGCACACCGGTAATGCTCCGGAAGTGGAAGCGTAGTGTGCCATGGTATACACACCGGTAATACTCAGGAAGTAAAAGCCTATTGTACCATGGTATACACCGGTAATGCTCCGGAATCGGAAGCATAGTGTCCATGGCATACGCACCGGTAATGCTCCGGAACTGGAAGCGTAGTGTGCCATGGTAAACACACCGGTAATGCTCCGGAAGTGAGGCATTTTTAGTAATCGGAAGTGGAAGCGTAGTGTGCTATGGTAAACACACTGGTAATGCTCCAAAAGTAGAAGCGTAGTGTGCCATGGTATACACACCGGTAATGCTCCAGAAGTGGAAGCGTAGTGTGCCATGGTAAACACACTGGTAATACTCTGGAAGTAAAAGCCTAGTGTACCATGGTATACACCGGTAATGCTCCGGAATAGGAAGCATAGTGTGCCATGGAAAACACACCGGTAATACTCCGGAAGTAAAAGCCTAGTGTGCCATGGTATAAACCGGTAGTGCTCCGGAAGTGGAAGCGTAGTGTGCCATGGTAAACACACCGGTAATGCTCCAAAGGTTGAAGCGTAGTGTGCCATGGTATACACACCGGTAATGCTCCAGAAGTGGAACTGTAGTGTGCCATGGTAGACACAGCGGTAGTACTCCGGAATTAAAAGTCTAGTGTACCATGGTATACACTGGTAATGCTCCGGAATTGGAAGCATAGTGTCCATGGTATACACACCGGCAATGCTCCGGAAGTGGAAGCGTAGTATGCCATGGTATACACACCAGTAATGCTCCGGAACTGGAAGCGTAGTGTGCCATGGTAAACACACCGGTAATGCTAGGGTAGTGGAGCATTTCCAGTAATCGGAAGTGGAAGCGGAGTGTGCTATAGTATGCACACCGGTAATGCTTCAGAAGCATAGTGTGCCATGGTAAACACACCGGCAACGCTCCGGAAGTGGAAACATAATGTGCCATGATAAACACAACGGTAATGCTCCAAAAATGGAAATGTAGTGTGCCATGGTAAACACACCGGTAATGTTCCAGAAGTGGAAGCGTAATGGCCATGGTATACACACCGGTAATGCTCCAAAAGTAGAAGCGTAGGGTGCCATGATATACACACCGGTAATGCTCCGGAAGTGGAAGCCTAGTGTGCTATGGTATACACACGGGTAATGCTCCAGAAGTAGAAGCCTAGTGTGCCATGGTATACACAGTGGTAATGCTCCGGAAGTGGAAGCGTAGTGTCCATGGTATACACACCGGTAATGCTCAGGAAGTGCGGCGGTCTGCTAAACTGACATGACTATGCCTGCCTTGCAGGCGTGCGCTGCCTTTTTAGACGACAACTTTTAATTAAATAACGTGCTTGCAATCAAATAATCCAATGGGAGATAGCGTGACAAATTAAAAAGTGCCAGAAACAAATAAAGGAGTGAACATGAAAAAGAACCACAGACAAGTGTGGAAGACAAGCATGCGCGGCCGCGAAAGTGAAAGCGACCGCGCTATGTTTAATTTGTAACATGATCCACGACAAGGGAGGAATGTAGCTGGCAGCCTGCGCGCCGCTGC
This sequence comes from Calotriton arnoldi, assembly GCA_963921515.1. Lineage (NCBI taxonomy): Eukaryota > Metazoa > Chordata > Amphibia > Caudata > Salamandridae > Calotriton > Calotriton arnoldi. The sequence goes on from CAWUFW010000277.1 coordinate 3,470,718, forward strand.
TCGCTCCCGACAGCTGGAGGCCGTGGGAGTGAACAATTAGAGAAAAGGTGGGACATGCACCCACCTTTGGCCAATTGCGTGCTTTCATTTTTGAAAGCCACACGCAAAGGCCAATAGAATGTGTGGAAGTTGAAAAACCACACGGAAAAGTTTTGGGGAAGTCTGGAGTGATTCCAAGAGGCCTCCGCATAGAGCAGCGCATGCGCGCTGCGCTACGCTTGACCTAAACACTGCTATTTATAACTGCCCGGCACCCTTAAGAATTTCTCAGCGCCACCTTAAACCTTCCAGACCCGTGCAGCACCTTCCAGACCCGTGCAGCACCTTCCAGGCCTATGCAGCATCCTCGAGGCCTACTCGACACCGTCCAGACCAATTTAAGACTCAGACAGCATCCTCTAGAACTACTCAGCATCCTTCAGACAAAGGTGGCCTCTTCTGGACACACTCGGCCTCTTCCAGGCATACTCAGCCTCCTCCAGAAAGAACCGCACTTCTGCGGGCCACTAAATGCCTTCAGGTCTACTCAGCAAGGCCCAGGTGTACTCAGCTCCCAAGAGGAATCCTGAAGACATGAAAGGCACCAGGGTTGCCCTGGCAAGTGCCTGCTGGGATCTACTGACACTGCGGACAGTGGCCAAGATGTGCTTGGAAGTCGCTAGGCTCTTCCTGGCACATAGAACCATTGTGCAGGGATGGGGGCAGGTCCCCTTAAGGGTTAACACTGCACACTGCCTAATAACCCGTCATACTGCGTATACACCTACACACATGCGAGCATGCCACACATACATACTAACACACTCACACAAAATAACTGGAACTGGAGACCATGTCGACGTTAGAGGTATGACTAGGCCTAAAGTATACAAACGTTATTTTATACCTCAAATGTGAGAAAAAAAGTCGTTATTGTAAAAGCTCTCTATTCGAGTGGGTACTTCTGTTGCAAGATGACCAGGGAGGCGGGGGTCCAGAAAGGGGAGCAGAAACCTAAGAAGACTCTGCTGGTTTTGGGCTTGAGGGCTTAAGGTGACCTTCAGTTGAGCCAGACATCTGGAGAACCAGTAACCTCAAAGATATATTGATCCATACCAGACCCAAAACTAAAACTGCACCCACACAGAGAGTTCTATGGGACCTTCCACCAGTCTCAGGACACTACCCATGTGGGTCCTGTGTAGCGTGCACATTGACCAAACCCACTAAAGAAATAACTTTTTCCAACAATTTCACTTGGAAATTAACTAAACATACCAACTGCAACACTACTAACTGCATCTACTTGCTTTCATGCCCATGCAACCTTTGGTATGTGGGCATGACAACAAGGTCAGCAAAAACTCGGATCGGGGAACACAAGAGTAACATACGGTGTCACAAAGTAACGACCAAACTCTACACACATTTTGAGACTGTTGGACACACTTGTGACAACTTGAGTTGGGTTATTTTGGAAGCACATTCTGCCATCTCCCCAGGTGCACTTTTTAGGATCGAACAGAGATGGATTTTTCGTCTGGCCACTGATAAACACGGGCTCAACGAAGATATTCCTTGGAGTAGCCTTAACAGAACATAGCTGATACCATTCTGTCATGGCCAATTGTCTGGTTTTACAGTCACGCGCTAGATGCAATCTCTTATGCTCTATTTTGCACGTTCAAAGATGGCGCCTGTTGTGACTTATGAGATTTTTCCAAGATGGCCACCATACATTTCCACCTCTCTGTTTTCACAGTCACGCGCTATATACAATTTTTGTATGCTCTAATTTGCACGGTCAAAGATGGCGCCTGTTGTGACATATGAGATTCTTCCAAGATGGCCACCACACATCTCCACCTCTCTCCACCGGGGGCTAAGCACACACTAGTCTCCAGTGTTCTTGATGACATGTCCCCGCCCTGCGCGCCATTTCCGCTACCATTTAAAACCCCAGCTCGGCTGGGTTCATTACCTCCCGGATCCGGCAGTGCAGGGTAGGTCACTCGTCACCTGGGCGCGTTTTCTTGGTGAGTACAATCTTTCTCCCCAGTGCAGGAGGAACTTGGTTTGACTTTTGCCTGTACGAGGACACTTTCCTAGGCACAGGCTTGGACGCCGAGTTTCGGCGTCGACAGCATACCCGCGATCTGGGGCGCGCCCCTCACGATTCCATCTGTTTGCAGGCGGCCCCCGGCATACTGGCGTTTCGGCGGACGGAGCGGCTACCACTCTCCTGAGGGGCGGCCGCACGCCTCGCCGGCGGGCAGGGGCTGGCTGCTGCGCCTGTTTGATCGTGGGTGACGATCCGAGACGTGGGGTCCTGGTTCTTAGCCACCTTACTGTTGCCTCTCGCTACATCAGAGGCTACCAACCCCCAAATTTTGTCCATCATCCGCGTGTCTTGTGTACACGCTCATACTACTTCTTTTGGGCCCCCTCCCTTCCTAGGACACTAACACTTTACCGTGTCCGACACTTGCCGTGAACTGAAGGGGCCATTCTAAAGATAGTTTTAGGTGAGTTGCCTTTTACTCAATATGTTGCCACTTCTTCTCCGTTTTTAATTACTCACCGCATGATTTGAACCCGCTGTGCTTCACTTTTCATATACTAAGGCATCGAGCACAGCAAGGGTATCGTGGTTGACAAGCGTGACCATTTTTTAGCAATGCACACTACATTTGTTATGGTGCACAGACTGGTGGCACTATTGAGGGATAAGAGGGCAGAATTTTAGAGTATGATTGCTCTCTGATATGAATTGTTTTCATTTCAGATTGGCTGCTGCATCATCAGGTACTTTACCTCTTGGTGCCCCCCCACCTTCTTGTTAATAGGTTAGAACATCATAGTCTATTATAGTGTAGAGTTTTATTTTTATTAGGTCCTGAAGAATTGCCACTAGATCCTTCTGACTAAACAGGCAAGAAACATGTTGACCGTACAAGATTGAGCATAACACGCTGCAGGATTTTTGCAGTGAGTTGCCAACTTCATTTTAATCAGGGGGAAGGCAGGATCATTAAAGTTTAATTTACCTGACTCTTCTATTTCCCTGTTTTAGTTCACACAATTGCACACCTACACTTTTAAGGCCCCTCACACCCACCGCACCATACGGCAAGGAATAAAAGATCTCCGCCAAAGAGCCCCTGCATAGGGTGCCCGTCGGGTATTGCAGCGCCGACCCGACGAGGAGCATGCCCGATGATGAAGCATGACACCCAGCAGGCTGGGTGTGTGAGGGCACTCATTCCGAAAGGAAGGACTTCCCAGTCCTTCTCCTTTCCTACTAAATTTCTCTTTTTGTAGTCAGGGACCTTGCAGGTCCCCTGCTTTGCCCCCCTTTCCCTCTCCTTCACAGGAACTGCATACCTTTTCTTCACAAGTTTATCCAGGGCATGTATGCTGGACCTCTCTAAAAGCCCAGAGTCCCCCTCTTTTGTTTGGTTTACACTAAGTGCAATAAACGGGGCTAGCGCAGTACTTACCGAAGGCCCATTTCAGGCCTGTACCTGAAGGGGTAACGTTGAGTGCCATTAATGGGGCTAGCGCAGTACTCACCAAAGGCCCATTTCGGGCCTGTACCTGGAGGGGTAACGTTGAGTGCCATTAATGGGGCTAGCGCAGTACTCACCGAAGGCCCATTTCGGGCCTGTACCTGGAGGGGTAACGTTGAGTGCCATTAATGGGGCTAGCGCAGTACTCACCGAAGGCCCATTTCGGGCCTGTACCTGGAGGGGTAACGTTGAGTGCCATTAATGGGGCTAGCGCAGTACTTACCGAAGGCCCATTTCGGGCCTGTACCTGGAGGGGTAACGTTGAGGGCCATAATTGGGGCTAGCGCAGTACTCACTGAAGACCCATTTCAGGCCTGTACTTGGGGGTTTACACTAAGTGCAATAAACGGGGCTAGCGCAGTACTTACCGGGGGCCCATTTCGGGCCTGTACCCGGAGGTGTTACATTGTGTGCAATAAATGGGACTAGTGCAATCATCACCAATGGCCTCACCGACAATTAATTCTAAAAGGAGCAACCCATAAGGGGAAACGCTTTTTAAGAGAGTTTATAAATGAAATGTGGAAATAAGGTTGAACTGCTGATTTGTTTGTATTACACTCTTTATCTGTGAGGGGTGTGTGTGCATGTATTTGTTTTTACTGTAATGATTTTAATTAATTGAACAGTCAAATTCTGAAATCCTCTGGGGTTGTACACATGGTACAGGCCTAAGAAAGCAAAACTACACACTCGGGTTACACATATCACAGGCGTCAGGCTGCAAAACTGGTGACCTGTTGAGGCAGGAGTGTGAAACGGGACCCTCCCACACAGGTGAAAGTTTCAGGTTCAGTGAGTTCGTTACCCCCCCCACTCCACCCCCTCCACTAAAGGGTCAACCTGATAATGGCAGGGTGTGGCGTTCAGTCCCCCCCCCCGCCTCCCCCCGCGATGCACCTCCCCAGGGTGGAATGTTTAGGGGGAGGGGGCAGCATGGAATTCAGTGAACCTGAAAATACCACCGGATACGGATTCAGAGCCCCATTCGCCGCCTCCCTGGCTCCAAAAGGCACTTTTCAGCAAGTTTACGGGTCGGGGGTCACGACAGTTATTAACAGGGCTGAGGGCTCTACGGCTCGTGGTAAACTGAGCCGCTTCAAGCTCTGCATTTTGAGCTTTGCTGTCCTAGACGTCTTCAGTACATAAAATATCTCCAACTTCAAGGATAGCGCTGCTGTCAGAGGCCTGAATATTTACTTCATTAAAAATGTTTTTATGGCGTGATCCCTCCCACAGGGGCACACGAAGCTATACATTTATTAGCAGTTTTATATAGCGTGGACAAAAACAATGAGTGTGTGTGCGTGTGTGGTGGTGGGGGGGTGGCGTGATTTACATATAAACAGTTTTGTGAAAATCGAACATATATTATCTTATATAATAATACAGTACAGTTGCCCAGGGTGCGTAGAATGTTTGGGGCGCGTCACGCATGGTAAGATCTAAACAGTGTCAGGTTCTGAAAAGGAGGGAATAAAAAGCCTTTCCCAGTCGGAATTTGTGCTGCAATAAAAATCTTTTCCTCTCGCCTTTAACTGTTTCCCACGAAGCGGTTGTCCTAATAGCCACTAAAAGGGAACTCAGCATCCTATAAGTTTTGTATTTTCATTTATTTATTTCGGAGAGTTTATATAGCGCGGATCACACAGCGCTTCACACTGATGAAGGCTTCAAGTGTGACATTTCACACAAGAGGCTAGTCTACTGTAACAATGGGCACAGTAATAATATGTTTCATATGTATACTTGTGCATTTTAAGAAGTGTAAAATACAGGCGTCGCTATTACCGAATTGAATGATACTCAGTTCACTGACTTCAGAAGAATGGAAGGCTGAACTCATGCCCTCCAAGTCGCAGAAGATGGCAGCGATGAAGGTTTACTCACTCAGCCATCTTGACAGGAGCAAGACCTATACAACTGCATGCACGTGTCACAGCCAAACTTCCAACCACAGGTAGGTCAGAACCATGAAAAAGAATATGGGCATGATTTAGGAGTTGGCGGTCCTGGGACCGTGTCGCTTTTTGGCGGTCCGACCGCCAGTATACCTGGCAGTCCGACCACCGAATTAGGATGCGGGCGGTGAGACAGCCATAACACCGCCACCACTGCCAGGATCTCGGGTCCTGTGGCGGCGGTGTACGGAGGCGGTGCCTGCATCTGCACCGCCAGGGGGATTACAATCTTCCTTCCCGCCGACCTTTTCATGGCGGGGACCCTGCCATGAAAAGGTCGGCATGAAGGAAGATAAGGGGCACTAAACAGGGCCACAGGGCGATTCAGCCCAGCAGTGGGTATAGTGGCTGGGGACACATGTTATACCCCCTAGGCTTCCACTGTCATGCGTGCACTGTGTGCCGTGCACGAAATGGTGCATGGCAACACTATGTGCAAAGCAGTGGAGGCGCTGCAGTTCAGCGGCATTTCCTACTGGCCCTGTAGACGAGCCGAAGCATGCCGCTGCCGCAAAACCGCCACAGGTACACCGCCTGCGAGGTCATAATCCGGCATCGGCATGCCGCATGCCTGTCGGAGTTTTCCGGCCGCTGGCGTTGTGCCCGCCAACTCCTAAATCAGGCCACATGTCAGTCTCCAATTGCATAATTTCACGCTATGTTTGTCTCTCCTCTCTCTAAACGTCCCTAGCCCCAAACTCTTTCCTTTAAAGGCCAGAAGCACTGACTGTAGGCTATGTGGGATAGCCTTCTTTGTCCCTGTTTAAACTCCTCCCCACACCTTAGAACTGAAGTTTTGATTTTAGCGGGGACTTTTAAGGTAAAGAAAACATGAACGTTACACGAATGGGGTAAAAGTACTGAGGCAAGAGACCTTGGATATTCTTCCTAAACACCAGGTACAGCATGGACTAGATGAAAGGTTGATGTTTATTTCTCAAACTTAACCAAATTGTTGTTATAACCATTTAATCGTTAGCACTGACGGGGCATATTATCGTTAGCACATCAGGAGCAGTGACACCAGGAGCCAGCAGTGTAAAGGGCCTACTGTACCCAAATGATGGCGGTCTTTTGTTACCTGAACCAGAGGTGGGCCGACATTGATGCTTGTATTCTGGTCAATGGCACCCTCGCTACACCACTGAACCTTAAAACCATGTATTTATTCATGCTGGAGAGTCGGAGTGTTAGGCCTTGAAACTACCTCTTTCCCACCAAAGCCCCTCCCCTCACACTTGTATGCCAAAATACCCACTACAAAAATACTGCACGATAAAAAACAATGTAGACTACCAAACTATCCTCAGTAACTGTAAAAAGCGCTATGATGCGGCCATCACAGGCCACGTCATAGCGCTCTTTTGTGTTAGGAGGGGCAGGACAATAAACTTGACAGGGGGTACGAAGAGATTTGGCGTCAGCTCGACAACCTGTGATTCTGGGCTTTCAGTAACTTTCAGCCATGCTGAACAGCAGATGTGCTGCTAGAAAACATGGCTAAAAGACATTCACATTGACAAGGCAAATAGCTTGGGCATTGCCGAGACCTATTGGCTTTGCCAATGCTTGTTACAATGTTCTTGTCTGAGGGTTTTTGTGATCCTTCCCAGATCGCGAATAGGAGGGACTTGAAAGGGGCACTGGCCTCCTATTTATGATTCAGAATGGGATGTATCAGTGGTTTGTGACCACAACTGCAGTCATTGATCAGTAACTGACCCCTGAGTTAGGTTAGTAACTGATTAGCAAAGGGGAACATTTTTCTTTTAAAGCTGCACCTGTCCTTTAATAGATATGGGCTGCTTTTAAAAAAAAATCCCATTTAGGAAAGCGAATGCCGAGACTTAGATCTGCTGTCCCTTGTAGTACTCCCCCCCCTGCATTCACTGCCAATTTCAGAGGGTTACAGAAGGCCACAAATTGTGACCTGCCTAGTTTATATTATTATGCACGAAAGCGCCTGGCCATGCCATGCCCTGCGCACAGTACCCAGACGCCATGATTTGTGGCCAGGTAGTAAGTACACACTAGGTCAGGGCTCGATGCAGTCTACCCACTATTTTCAGAGGGTACACGCCGTCTATCCTGCTGTAAAGCTGTCCACTTTCAGCGGAGTGACACATTTCTTTCCCACATCTCCCAATATTCACAGAAATAGGATGTACTCACCAGGACACTTTCAGCAGCACCTGCAGGTTGTCTGCTTTTGTTCTGAGCAGCAACGTGAACTTAAGAGAAAAATGCTTTTGACTTTGGTCAGTCCCTGTATATGAAAGATATGCATGCACTCAGTAAGAATGTCAGATGTGGTGATCGCCCCAGTATTTACACAAATAACAATTTAAATACCACTATTTTGTTTTATTTCTTTTATAGCGCTTTAGCACTACTCATCCCAATGTAGTGTGTCAGAGTGCTTTACATCACACGCACAGATTATACATTGACAATAAATCATATGTGTGTACATCAATATAAAGGATGTGTTACATAAGACAGTGAGGGCTACAAGGTGTAGGAGCCACATATCCTTAATACCTCACTGTGCTATATTAGAAGGATTACAATTTATGAACTGCAAGTAACAAAAGGATCTTTTTTTTGTTTAAATTTTTTTTATTATTATTATTATAATTTTATGATCATTACATGACAGCCAGTATTCATGTTATACATCACTATTTGCATAATATCATTGTACAATTCAATGCTTTTATGGTGTTTTACAGCTTGGCCATTGGTGATATGTTGCAAATCCAGTATTCAATGAAATGGCGTAATGTCGTAATACTCATTAATAAGAGGAAAACAAGGTAAAAAATAATAGGGTTAGAGAAAAGAAGAACTTAACTGCGATCAACATGAACAATTATGTTGAATAACAAGCACTGCATCGTCTATGAACCACGCACATTGTGAATATGCACCACCTCACCCAGCACGGTGAATACAGTTACACGTCATTGAAGTGTTCCAGCCACCCACCTTCGCATATATGGTGTGCGTTTATAAATGCCAGGGTCTGCGAGTGATCAGGTTTGTTGTCAGTATGCCCTATAGGACTTAGATGCGCGCCAGCTGTGTTGCTGTTTGCTCCTCATCGCTCACAGTTGTGTCTGCTTCGACTCTGAGTGCCCCTGCCCTGCTGTGCGAAAATCTAATAGGATTGCATCCTATGCCGGCGCCAGTGGCTGCTTCTGTAGTCCAATCGCATCTTCACGACGGAGTGTTATGCTCTCCGCCTGCACCCAACATAATAGGGAGTGATACCAGGCTTTCGTTGCTGGGGTAATGAGGATTTCCAGCGACGCGTAAGTAATCGCTTAGCCACTATGAGACCTAGATCTACATACCTAGATGTCACTTTATGTTTCTTAGATCTATGGTAGAGGCCCAAAATGCACACTTCCCATGTCCAGTCATATGTTTGCTCTGTACACTGGGCCAGACACCTAGTGACCTCTTCCCAATATGCTCGAATAGCTGTGCATGTCCACAGTATATGTAAGAGGTCTGCTCCTGTCTCGTTGCATCTCACGCATTTGGCGTCTGCATGGGCAAAGAATTTGTTTATTTTTGCCGGCGTTAGGTAGGCTCTGTGTATTATATAGTATTGGATGAGCCGGAACCTCATATTACGGGGGATCCGTGTGGGACTTTCAAGTATTTGACCCCTCTCTCGGTCTGTGGTGGGCCTCTGTAGGTCCATATCCCAGTGGGCGCGTAGAGGGAGTAATTGCGGCACCGTGTGAACTCTAAGAGATTCTGCAAACCACTTGGTAAGGTGACGACCAGTGCCTAGCTCATGAAATTATTGTATGGTTAGATGAGTGATGGGCTCCTGCGCTATATTTCCCCACTGCGAGCGAAGCGCATGGATCATTGCGGCGTGAAGGAGGAACTGGCCGTGTGGTAGATCCGAGCTTTCCACCAGGTCCTCGAAGGGGACGAGCTGCCCATCGTTATATAGGTCCCCCACTGTTAGAATGCCCGCTTCCTCCCACTGCGTGAGTTCCGCGCTGGATATCGCACGATGCCTCCTGGGAGTGCCTAGTTTAGGGAGAGACGGTGCATAAGGTGTAATCTGGCACGTGAGGCGAAGGCAGCAGCGAAAACACTGATACGCCACTCACAGCAGCAGCTGTGTGGGCGCGCCACCTTTCCTGTTGGGGTGGAAAAGCGCCACTAGCTGGGGTTGGGCGTAGCCGGGCGCCTGCATTGCTGTGTCCTTGAGATGCCGCACGCTGAGCCAGCGTGCTACCCACTGGAGCTGCGCTGCCAAATAGTAATGCTCCATGTTGGGCAGTGATAGGCCTCCCTAAAGCGGTCGATGGGTACATTTTGGCCATCGCCACTCTGCTCCGTGATCCATGCCAAATAAACTGTTGCATGTCTGCCTCCAGGTCTCTGAACAGCGGTGGTCTAAGGTGCAGTGGCAAGTTTGTGAAGTGATAGAGTAAACGCGGTAGGACCACCATTTGTAATAGTGCAATTCTGCCCATGACCGCCAGTGGTAGGGTTTTCCAGAAGTTCATCTGTGCCCGCACTGCTGTGATAGCACGCGTCAGGTTGTCTTCAAGGAGATCCCGCTGGTCTCGATATATATATGAACCCCGAGATATCGGAATGCCATGAGTTGCCAGCACACCAATTTGCCGCTGATGGTTAAGTGCGGGTCCGGGGTAGTCTCCGCAAAGGGGTATAGACATGACTTGTCCCAGTTCACTTTCAGTCCAGACACTAAGGCAAATTGGACCAACGTGTTCTCGATTGTTGAGCAGGTCATCGGCATAAAGCGAGACTGCGTGTGTGCCGTCCCCTAAGGGGATTCCCCATTCATCTTGAGTGCTGCGCAGCGCCTCTGCCAGTGGCTCGACAGCCAGCACGAACAGTAGAGGGGAGAGCGGGCAACAATGCCTTGTGCCACGTTCGATACAAAAAGACCAGTCTTGATTTTGGCTGTTGGACATGTATATAACAACTTAACAAGGCTCAGGAACACAGCTGCCAGATCGTATTTATGCAACACGGCAAATAGGAACCCCCACTTGAGGGTGTCGAATGCCTTCTCTAGGTCTAAGACCAGACACCCAGCATGCGGCCAATTGTCTCCCGAGTAATGCGCCACTCGGAAGAACCGATGCAAGTTTAATGACGTGCTACGTGCCGGCACAAAACCATTCTGGTCTACATGTACTAGCTGAGGTACCAATGGGGCCAGTCTATTCGCCAATATTTTTGCCAGTACTTTGTAATCAGTGTTAAGTAATGCAAGCGGCCGGTAAGACCCGATCAGCTCTGCATCTCTGTGAGGCTTGGGCAGAGACACCAGCAAGGACTCGCGTAGAGTGTCTGGCAACATGTCTGCCTCCTGTGCGTTTTGATACACTGCAAGGAGGCGTGGCGCCAAGGTTTGCTGGTATGCTTTATAAAATTCAGTCGGATATCCATCCGGTCCCGGCGCTTTGCCTGTGGCAAGCGAGCAGATGGCAGCCTGCACTTCCAGCAATGTAAGCAGCTCATTCAGCTCGGCTCGCTGCTCTGCTGTGATGCAATGCAGAGTCAGGGGAGTAAGAAATGAGTCCATGTCTGCAGGAGTTGCACGGTGCGCTGACCGATAGAGACTGGTGTAATGTGTGGTGAACTCACTGTGAATGTTGCGCTGTGTTTTAAGCACCGGACCGGACGCAGGCGGCAGTCTCAGTATTGGGGCCTGCGCTTGTTCCTGCCTAATCATGCGCGCCAACAACCTGTCTGCTCAGTCTGCCGCCGCATGAGTGCGCGCAGCATGGGATGCATAATTTAAACACCGCAGGCGTTCTAGTACAACAGCGTGCTGTAGGCGGCGCTCGTCTATATCTGGCTGTACTGCGTTACCCTGTGCTAGGTCGGCTTCAAGTCTAGTCAGGTCATCTTCCATGTGTTTAACCTCGTCGTCTAGTTGTTTCTTCATACTCCAGCTCAGTCCCATACACTGCCCCCTGACTACTGCCTTGCCGGCATCCCACAGGACGCCCTTGTCTGTGACCGATCCCTCATTATTCACAAAGTACTCCTCTAACGTTGTCCCTACTGCTGTTCTGAATGGGGGATCCTCTAGTGCCAGAGGTTGAAGCCTCCATATGCGGCAGATGGGACTGTCATCCTCTCCCCACAATGTCTTAATGTGTGGGTTATGGTCCGAATGTGTTTTGCCCAAGTAATCCGCTTTAATGCATTTCTCAAGAATTGTCGCACTCGCAACAAAGCGGTTGATACGGACGTGTAGCCTGTGTGGATGTGAGTAATATGAGTATAGCCGCACTTGCGGGTTGAGGGTTCTCCATACATTTGCCAGGCCCCAGTGGCACAGCCATTTCCCTAGATGCCTAGCTTTAGTTAGTGGGTTCATGGACGCTTCACTCGTCCCATCCACACCTTGACTTAGAGGATTGCTGCCTCCCCCGCCCGAATCATCCTGAAGCTCTGGGTGAGCGCACACTCGTCCATGCGTTCACGGTTCCGGCTCCACTCCGGTTTTTTCCCACGCACTGGACTTCTTCACTCAGATTGGCCAGACCTTGCCCTGTTCTCGGGGACCTCCTGGATCCCGCCTGGACTTACTTACTTCCAGCCCCCGTGCCCCTCACGCCGGACATTCAGTTGTCCTTCCTTGAATTTCGGTTCGCCAACCCCTGATTTATTCTCGCAGTACGCTGGTGACTACCTTCGACCTTTCATCTTCGGCTGGACCCTTGGCCGCCCTACATAATTACATTCTTCAGCACTATTGTTGAAAATAAGTGACCATATGTCCTGATGATGACCTGAAATCATTCAGGTTGAAACGCCGTCGACTACCCAGCACAGAACTTTGGTGCTGTAGTGGTCAATTGACTTTACCCAAATTTACAAACACCTATTGTATATAATTGTTTTGTACTATTGACCACATTCTGTTACTTTCTATCGCCGTTCACGCTGTTATTTTTTCACCCTTGTGTCACTGCGCCGTCACTTGTCACAAGCACGCCCAGTGGCCACTTGTGTGTTATGGTCACCATACATTTAATTGTAATGTAGTACTGTTATAACTACCTACAATAATAATTGGTCCACTTGACCCTTCCCGTTGTGGTCTCCCTCTCTTTTTTCTCCCGGTTCTTATGATGTGTACTACTTATTTAACTGCCATTATTAAATGATTCCCAGTTGAGACATTGTTGTATTGCTACACTAGCGTTAGAAGTCGCCGCTGTTTGTGGGAGTGGTGGGAATGATCTATCATGTGCTGTGTCTAAAACTGAGTTGAAGTCACCCCCCAGCAACCAAGGAACATCACACCAGCGTAACAGCAGGTTCGTGATTGTGTGCCACAATGTAACCTGGTCCGTGTTCGGGGCATATATGAAGCCTAACACTACACGCTGACCATTGAGGAGGCCTTTAGCGAACACATATCTACCATATGTATCGACCACCGTCTCCTCTGATTCAAAATGAGTACCGGGTCACACCCATATCAAAGCCCCCCTGGCGGAGGCCGAATAACCTGTGGCCAGTATGTGACCTCTTCATCTCTGCTGCAGTTTGCGGATTTCCGGTTGCGAGATGTGCGTTTCTTGCAGAAACGCTACATGTGCAGCGTGACGCTTAAGATATGCATATATTGCATACCTGTGGGCTGGCGTGTGGATACCCCTGACGTTCCAAGTGTCTACGTTGGTGGGCGGCATGTGGTATGATTAGAAAGCAGCGTGTCAGGCAGCCGATGTGCTGCGCAAGGTATGAGGTGATGACACGTTGAGTGTTGTGTACGTGTAGAGTATGAACGCGAGATCTGTAGATGTGTGAGTGCACTAACTGCAACCAAGGATGCGAACAACATGTTCTGGGGGTACAACTGGGAAAGAGCAGTGAGACAACGTGTGTCTGCCCAAACAATTAACAGCACCATACGATGATTCACGGCTACGCGCGCCACTTCAATCCTATTGGGGGAGATGGGGATGGGTCGGGTGTAAGTCGTGTGGGTGTCAGACCTTGCGAGTTCAGACCCGCGGTGTATGCTGACGTGTGTGCACTCATGCCGTGTCTCGTGTTATTCGCTCGGTTCTTGTAGTGTGGGTTGCATGTGCATCTGTGCCAGGCCTTTTGTGACGGGGGGTCGCAGGTGTGCAGTGTGAGAGTACATGTGTGTGGAACATGTGTATCATAGGTGCAAACATTGTTACATTCTTATACTTGCATATCCACGAGCCACATTTAACTTCTACATCAAATCGTCCGTAGTCTGGAGAGTCACATCAGGGAGCGATGGCAGGTCTTCGTTGATTGGCCACCTGGCCTGCGAGCTATCCTCACTTAGTGACTGTTCAGAGGAAGCATATGCATCTCTGCTGTTTTGCCGGTTTCTCAAGTCCGCTACTACTTGCAGCGCATCTCTCCTTTCTCGCAGCACTTGTTCATGTGTGGGGGGCGCCACCGAGTGTATTGGTGAGTCAGTTGTGCACGCCCAGCGCCTACTGCGGCGATTCCTGCGGGCTTTCACTTTTGACTCCGCGTTGCTATGCCTCTGGTTTGGGGAGGTGTGATGTCCCTTAGTTTCAAGCCAGTCCCATGCATCCTCTGCCGTGTTGAAGAAGTGCGTAGCTCCATCGGCCACTACGCGCAGCCGGACCGGAAATATGAGAGAGTATTTCAAATTTAAGTCTCGCATGCGTCTTTTGACTGTAAGGAAGGTGCTTCTTTGTACTCCCAAGGCGTAGTCTGGGAAAAAGAGAACCTGCGAGTTGTCCACTGTGATCGCTTCCATTTTTCTGGCTTCCCGGAGCACTGCATCTCTATCCTTGAAGTTCATGAGGCGAAACAGGAAAGGAGTTGGTCCTGCTCCCGGCGGCGGACGCTTCGACGGCACCCTGTGCGCTCTCTTCACGGCAAAGAAAGCAGAAAGCATGCCCTCCGGCATCAGCGACTGCAACCAGGACTCTGTATACGCCACCGCATCTCCACCTTCCGTGCCTTCTGGCAGCCCCACTACACGCACATTGTTCATACGAGAGCGGCCCTCTGCGTCGTCCATCCGCCGTTCTAAGAACTGTAGCCTGGAGGTGAGATGACGAACCTCCGTGGTCACTTCTTTGGCTACTGGGGCAATTTCCTTCACCTCTGCAGCTAGTTCGTTGACTCTCCCTGACAGTTGCCGGTGATCGGCGTGAAGAAGCGTGAAGTCTGCAGTGACCTTATCTATGCGACCTACAAGTGATGTGCGAGTCTATGTCAGCACCTCGCTGATCTGCGTCACCGCTTGGAGCACGGTGTCTAGTTTTGATTCCAGGCTGGAAGTCTTGGAAGTGCCTGATGCCTCCGATTCCTGAACAGATTGAGCCGGGCCCGTCGCCGGCCGTGAGGTTGCCGTTCCCGTGATTATGCACTGTTTGCCCATCTTGCTGAAATGGTGATGCCACTACGTGGGAGGGCAGGATAGTGCGTTGTGAACTTCAACAAGCGTCAACACCTCTGGGAGCTTCGCCCACAGGACTGAAACTGCTGCTTGAAGGCTGAGGCCACCATTAACTGCACATAGAGGCTGAATGCTTGCTGCGTGTGATTACTGTGGGAGGACTCCGCGCTACGACTCTATGGCGCCTGGGGTCGATATTCATAAACTGTCACATTACATCGCGGCTTCTTGCAGTATCAGCAGAGACTTGCATATGTGTGTGTCCACATTGGAGCTGTGTACTTCCAGGCGCTCATTCGTGCACTCTAAGTCGTTGACAATCGGAACCTCACCCAAAGCTGCGATTCTATGAATATGTATGGTACCGGTTAGGGGTAGAGTCCGCAGTACCACCAGTGCCTTGATACCAGCAGCCAGAGCATCAGGAGCTCATCAAGTTCACCTGAGGGCGCCGTCTCTATTTCCTCTGTGACAGCGGGCCCGCCCAGTAGTTCTGTGCTCCGTGTGCGTAGGGCCCTCCCGCCGCTCCTGCTCTCAGCGTAATGGCAGCCTGTGCAGAGTGCACACCTTCACGTTGCGCGAGCATATGCCCACTATGCACCCAGGACAAGTTGAGTGCCGCTCGCCTACCACAGCCAAATGCGGGCGGTCAGGCAGCACGCAGTTACTTTCTCGAGTGGGTACTACCGCAGACAGGGTTCGCGGTGTGGCTTCAGGGCCTTGCTCGCCGCAGGCGACCTCGACGTCCTCCGCTCGCGCCACCGCTCGGCCCACGGCGGCGTCTCCCCAGCGAATTTCGGGCGAAGGGCCCCTCCACACTTCTCACGGCTGAGTCTCCACAGAGGAGGGAGGAGGAGAAATGAGAGCAGGGAAGGGCAGGGGAGGGTCGGCACCTCCGTTCGCGTCCTACCAGATCCGAACAGCGGCCGCTGGAGTGAGTCAGCGCCGCAGTCGGGCACGGCTGTCGCTGCCCAGATGAGCCTTACCCCGTCTCCGCTGTCCACCACGGGGCGCGGGAGGTCCACTTCGATGTCGCCGGCTTCTGTGTCACACTGGCAGCCTTTGACGCCGCCGCCCAGAACTGTGTGCGCTCGGCCGCAGCTTGGCGATATGCGGCTCGCACTTCCGTCCGGCCCCAGGCCCGAGTCTATGGTGCCCTTACTACGCACTTGACTGCAACTCGGCTTGTGTAGCTCCTACCGCCTCCAAACTTGTGGTGAGTGCATGCGCCCGTATCCTAAGCTTGTCAGGCCGCATCTGGTAGCACAATGGCACTTCTGTGCACAGGAGAAATGATGGATTAGCGGGCCTTGAGACGGAGCCTCGCTAATGCGCGTCCGCCATCTTGGCTGGCTAGCCACGCCCCCGTAACAAAAGGATCTTTGTCTTAAAAGCAGTAACCCACTTACCCATTTACATAAAATAAAAATCTGCTATCTGCGTATTACATAATGTGCTTTGCAGGAGACATTTTAACCCTCTATAGTACTTTGATTCAAAACTAGGACTAGGCAAAACACAGATCTCGCCAGCAAATACGTTATCCTGCAGAGTTATCTTACCATTATTATTATTCCCTGAGATTTAGCTGGCACACAAAGATTTCTGCAGCAGGTGCCTTAACCCTATAAGATACGATATTTTAAAATACAGACATTGCAACCAATTAAGCAGAACAGATTTACTGCCATGTTTTTCGTTGTTGCCAATTTCTTTGTGGCAGGGTATAAAAAAACATAAATGTATAAGTTGATGCCCACATTTTTGTGTCTGGTTTGTGTCAATATTTTGGCACAACCCCAATGCAAAATCTAATTTGTAAAATATTGTAATGCGCTCAAATGAACTCATGATAGACCTGCTAAACATATGTGAGGTCTTAAGATCTGATGTCACTTCCTGTTAGGTCATGGATTGTGATGCCACTTCCTGTGATGCCACATGTGATGTCACTTCCTGTGATGACACATGCGGTGATGTCACTTCCTGTGATGTCAGGCGCGGTGATGTCACACCCCTTCTGCCTAATTTGGTGAGTCCCCCCACTTCTTTTTTTAGGACTTGAGCCATGCACCATGGATGTCATTTAGGGGTCGCAATTGTGACCCCTAGCCTGCCCTCTGCAACCCCAGGCACTGTCACTGCGACCCCTGGGCTACTGCCAGACTGGCCATGGCTTGTATTGAGCATTCCCCCACGGCGCTTCACAAAAAGTATACAGAAAAGAAAGGCCCTGCATGTGAAGTCATTCTGTGAGAGCGGAAGCAAAGAACAAGGGTCGTGGAGAGTTCATGCACCTTAGTTATTACACTACAGTCAATAAGCTAGCTGCTCCGATTGCAGGATGCCTGGTTGTGCCTCTCGCCTCTAAATATTCAGGTAAAGTTTTAGCATGCATTGTTTATTTTAAATGTATATTATCTGATAGTGAAGCTTCCTAGTGGATTCGGAACACCACCTACCATTGCCAGGCAATTGAAGCCCATGTTGTCTGAAGCACCCTGATTTCCCTCGCAGAACACACAGGGCTGCCTTCCATATCGGACCCTACCTGGTGCTTTTCGCAACTGAACTCAAGTTCACTCCTCTGATTTCTGCAGCATGCAGGTGAAAGATGGTGTCCACACCTGGTTCTTTACTATTGACCCTGGCAGTTGTAAACAGGAAATAACGGCACCTCTTTTTTGTCAACACAGAATGCTGGAAAGTATGCCCCTTGTTGCTAGATGTGGGCTTCACACGTGGCTCTGTGACTCTGCTGGCTTGCTCGTCCACTCTTTGGCGTGTTCTGAATTTTGGAATGTGCCATTGTGTATGCTGCCTAAAATCAATGCTTACAGTTTAGTTAATTACCTATTACAGGATACGTACTAATATCAAAGCATTTCTGACAATGCATACACTAGCCAATTAAAATTAGAACAATTCTGCAAAGATGTTCATACAATTTGCAGAAGAAACAAAGCACACAATGGAAGGCACAGTCCCATTATAATATAGTATAATTGTTAACAATTGCAGACACAGTCCTACTGAATATATAAACACTGATAACAGGTACTGTTTCTACCCCTTTAAATAATAACAAAGATGACAACTGTAGATAGTGACCAATTAATTAAAGTTGCAGGAGCATTGTAAGAGAAGTTGAGGTATGTCTGTGGAAAATGTAGCATCACTGTAGGCAAATGCAAATACTGCCCCATTATATTTCAGCATTATATATATATATATATGTATATGTCCTCCAACTTTGCCCACAAACGAAGACGCACTCAGCAAAACAGATGACTCACGAGTCTTCTATTTCTTGAAAACTGGCATTAACATTCCAAAATCATTCTTGGCCTGACACGTTTTGGAGCAGTCTGCTTGTTATTCATAAGCTGCATTTGAAAAGTCCACAGTGCTGTTGACATGCCTTTTTATCCTCTGCATGCTTCTAATTAGTTGCCCTCCAGTGGGCCTCCCAGGTGAGTGAATTTTCAAGGCATGCTACAAACGCGACTACTACCTTATAGTTAAAAATTAGCATTTAAAAAACCTTTGAAATTCATTGAAAAAAAAAGGTTTCAGGGACGTTATAGTTAGTAATTAGCATTAAAAAAACCTTAGAAATTTACTGAAAAAACCATAGGTTTCAGGGACGTTATAGTTAGAAATTAGCATTTAAAAAACCTTAGAAATACACTGAAAAAAATCATAGGTTTCAGGGACGTTATAGTTAGAAATTAGCATTTAAAAAACCTTGGGAATTCACTGAAAAAACCACAGGTTTCAGGGACGTTATAGTTAGAAATTAGCATTTTAAAAACCTTTGAAATTCACTGAAAAAACCACAGGTTTCAGGGACGTTATAGTTAGTTGGACATTTCACTCGTACAAAACCAGAGAAATTTGGCCGTTATAGTTAGTTGAGCTAACTATAACTCGCACCCTCGCAATGCACTGCTGATGACATCACATATTATATCACTCATGACATGGTCAGTGACATCACTGATGACATCTCAAATGACATCACTGATGACATCATCCAGTGACTGAGTGTTTTTTAAAAGTTTAAGAATGTTATATTTATATACGCCAAGGTGTATTGAAGAATGAGCGGGTTTATGAGTGTCTGAATGGCCCACGGAGGCGGGTCTTGAATTACTTATTAAGGTGTTCCTCAATACTGACTGCCATTTCTTGTTCCTTTGCCCGTGATCAAGAACACCAGCTGTTCGAAACCCGTTGGGCTTCGTACTGATGAAGAGTGAGACTTTTAACTTGCAGTGCTGAAAACCTTGAATAAAGGCATCTAACTCTCCGTGGTGGCATCTTCATGTGGGGCGACTCTCTTGGTTTATGTTTAGCGGCTTTGCTCGGCCGCGAAGATGCCCGCTGCGTCCTAGGCAGATCTAGCGTTTGGGAGCACCGAGCGCATAGGAGCGGAGGGGCCGCTTCGAGGATTTTTTACGAACAGTCCTGCAGAGTTTCAGCTCCATTCTCACCCACTGGGGTAATACTGAGGATTACAGTGCAGGCTGTGGCAGCACCCACTGGGGTTGAAAGATGAGGAACTACAAGTACCAGCAGGCTTTGCCGCATACGCCCACGGAGGCGGGTCTTGAATTACTTATTAAGGTGTTCCTCATTACTGACTGCCATTTCTTGTTCCTTTGCCCGTGCTCAAGAACACCAGCTGTTCGAAACGTGTTGGGCTTCGTACTGATGAAGAGTGAGACTTAACTTGCAGTGCTGAAAACCTTGAATAAAGGCATCTAACTCTCCGTGGTGGCATCTTCATGTGGGGCGACTCTCTTGGTTTATGTTTAGCGGCTTTGCTCGGCCGCGAAGATGCCCACTGCGTCCTAGGCAGATCCAGCGTTTGGGAGCACCGAGCGCATTGGAGCGGAGGGGCCGCTTCGAGGATTTTTTACGAACAGTCCTGCAGAGTTTCAGCTCCATTATCACCCACTGGGGTAATACTGAGGATTACAGTGCAGGCTGTGGCAGCACCCACTGGGGTTGAAAGATGAGGAACTACAAGTACCAGCAGGCTTTGCCGCATACGCCCACGGAGGCGGGTCTTGAATTACTTATTAAGGTGTTCCTCATTACTGACTGCCATTTCTTGTTCCTTTGCCCGTGATCAAGAACACCAGCTGTTCGAAACGCGTTGGGCTTCGTACTGATGAAGAGTGAGACTTAACTTGCAGTGCTGAAAACCTTGAATAAAGGCATCTAACTCTCCGTGGTGGCATCTTCATGTGGGGCGACTCTCTTGGTTTATGTTTAGCGGCTTTGCTCGGCCGCGAAGATGCCCGCTGCGTCCTAGGCAGATCCAGCGTTTGGGAGCACCGAGCGCATTGGAGCGGAGGGGCCGCTTCGAGGATTTTTTACGAACAGTCCTGCAGAGTTTCAGCTCCATTCTCACCCACTGGGGTAATACTGAGGATTACAGTGCAGGCTGTGGCAGCACCCACTGGGGTTGAAAGATGAGGAACTACAAGTACCAGCAGGCTTTGCCGCATACGCCCACGGAGGCGGGTCTTGAATTACTTATTAAGGTGTTCCTCATTACTGACTGCCATTTCTTGTTCCTTTGCCCGTGATCAAGAACACCAGCTGTTCGAAACGCATTGGGCTTCGTACTGATGAAGAGTGAAACTTTTAACTTGCAGTGCTGAAAACCTTGAATAAAGGCATCTAACTCTCCGTGGTGGCATCTTCATGTGGGGCGACTCTCTTGGTTTATGTTTAGCGGCTTTGCTTGGCCGCGAAGATGCCCGCTGCGTCCTAGGCAGATCCAGCGTTTGGGAGCACCGAGCGCATTGGAGCGAAGGGGCCGCTTCGAGGATTTTTTACGAACAGTCCTGCAGAGTTTCAGCTCCATTCTCACCCACTGGGGTAATACTGAGGATTACAGTGCAGGCTGTGGCAGCACCCACTGGGGTTGAAAGATGAGGAACTACAAGTACCAGCAGGCTTTGCCGCATACGCCCACGGAGGCGGGTCTTGAATTACTTATTAAGGTGTTCCTCATTACTGACTGCCATTTCTTGTTCCTTTGCCTGTGATCAAGAACACCAGCTGTTCGAAACGCGTTGGGCTTCGTACTGATGAAGAGTGAGACTTTTAACTTGCAGTGCTGAAAACCTTGAATAAAGGCATCTAACTCTCCGTGGTGGCATCTTCATGTGGGGCGACTCTCTTGGTTTATGTTTAGCGGCTTTGCTCGGCCGCGAAGATGCCCGCTGCGTCCTAGGCAGATCCAGCGTTTGGGAGCACCGAGCGCATTGGAGCGGAGGGGCCGCTTCGACGATTTTTACGAACAGTCCTGCAGAGTTTCAGCTCCATTCTCACCCACTGGGGTAATACTGAGGATTACAATGCAGGCTGTGGCAGCACCCACTGGGGTTGAAAGATGAGGAACTACAAGTACCAGCAGGCTTTGCCGCATACGCCCACGGAGGCGGGTCTTGAATTACTTATTAAGGTGTTCCTCATTACTGACTGCCATTTCTTGTTCCTTTGCCCGTGATCAAGAACACCAGCTGTTCGAAACGCGTTGGGCTTCGTACTGATGAAGAGTGAGACTTAACTTGCAGTGCTGAAAACCTTGAATAAAGGCATCTAACTCTTCGTGGTGGCATCTTCATGTGGGGCAACTCTCTTGGTTTATGTTTAGCGGCTTTGCTCGGCCGCGAAGATGCCCGCTGGGTCCTAGGCAGATCCAGCGTTTGGGAGCACCGAGCGCATTGGAGCGGAGGGGCCGCTTCGAGGATTTTTTACGAACAGTCCTGCAGAGTTTCAGCTCCATTCTCACCCACTGGGGTAATACTGAGGATTACAGTGCAGGCTGTGGCAGCACCCACTGGGGTTGAAAGATGAGGAACTACAAGTACCAGCAGGCTTTGCCGCATACGCCCACGGAGGCGGGTCTTGAATTACTTATTAAGGTGTTCCTCATTACTGACTGCCATTTCTTGTTCCTTTGCCCGTGATCAAGAACACCAGCTGTTCGAAACGCATTGGGCTTCGTACTGATGAAGAGTGAAACTTTTAACTTGCAGTGCTGAAAACCTTGAATAAAGGCATCTAACTCTCCGTGGTGGCATCTTCATGTGGGGCGACTCTCTTGGTTTATGTTTAGCGGCTTTGCTTGGCCGCGAAGATGCCCGCTGCGTCCTAGGCAGATCCAGCGTTTGGGAGCACCGAGCGCATTGGAGCGGAGGGGCCGCTTCGAGCATTTTTTACGAACAGTCCTGCAGAGTTTCAGCTCCATTCTCACCCACTGGGGTAATACTGAGGATTACAATGCAGGCTGTGGCAGCACCCACTGGGGTTGAAAGATGAGGAACTACAAGTACCAGCAGGCTTTGCCGCATACGCCCACGGAGGCGGGTCTTGAATTACTTATTAAGGTGTTCCTCATTACTGACTGCCATTTCTTGTTCCTTTGCCCGTGATCAAGAACACCAGCTGTTCGAAACGCGTTGGGCTTCGTACTGATGAAGAGTGAGACTTTAACTTGCAGTGCTGAAAACCTTGAATAAAGGCATCTAACTCTTCG
Organism: Calotriton arnoldi; assembly: GCA_963921515.1. Classification (NCBI taxonomy): domain Eukaryota; kingdom Metazoa; phylum Chordata; class Amphibia; order Caudata; family Salamandridae; genus Calotriton; species Calotriton arnoldi. Next base: position 3,493,233 of record CAWUFW010000277.1, read on the forward strand.
TGGTGGCATCTTCATGTGGGGCAACTCTCTTGGTTTATGTTTAGCGGCTTTGCTCGGCCGCGAAGATGCCCGCTGGGTCCTAGGCAGATCCAGCGTTTGGGAGCACCGAGCGCATTGGAGCGGAGGGGCCGCTTCGAGGATTTTTTACGAACAGTCCTGCAGAGTTTCAGCTCCATTCTCACCCACTGGGGTAATACTGAGGATTACAGTGCAGGCTGTGGCAGCACCCACTGGGGTTGAAAGATGAGGAACTACAAGTACCAGCAGGCTTTGCCGCATACGCCCACGGAGGCGGGTCTTGAATTACTTATTAAGGTGTTCCTCATTACTGACTGCCATTTCTTGTTCCTTTGCCCGTGATCAAGAACACCAGCTGTTCGAAACGCATTGGGCTTCGTACTGATGAAGAGTGAAACTTTTAACTTGCAGTGCTGAAAACCTTGAATAAAGGCATCTAACTCTCCGTGGTGGCATCTTCATGTGGGGCGACTCTCTTGGTTTATGTTTAGCGGCTTTGCTCGGCCGCGAAGATGCCCGCTGCGTCCTAGGCAGATCCAGCGTTTGGGAGCACCGAGCGCATTGGAGCGGAGGGGCCGCTTCGAGGATTTTTACGAACAGTCCTGCAGAGTTTCAGCTCCATTCTCACCCACTGGGGTAATACTGAGGATTACAGTGCAGGCTGTGGCAGCACCCACTGGGGTTGAAAGATGAGGAACTACAAGTACCAGCAGGCTTTGCCGCATACGCCCACGGAGGCGGGTCTTGAATTACTTATTAAGGTGTTCCTCGTTACTGACTGCCATTTCTTGTTCCTTTGCCCGTGATCAAGAACACCAGCTGTTCGAAACGCGTTGGGCTTCGTACTGATGAAGAGTGAGACTTTTAACTTGCAGTGCTGAAAACCTTGAATAAAGGCATCTAACTCTCCGTGGTGGCATCTTCATGTGGGGCGATTCTCTTGGTTTATGTTTAGCGGCTTTGCTCGGCCACGAAGATGCCCGCTGCGTCCTAGGCAGATCCAGCGTTTGGGAGCACCGAGCGCATTGGAGCGGAGGGGCCGCTTCGAGCATTTTTTACGAACAGTCCTGCAGAGTTTCAGCTCCATTCTCACCCACTGGGGTAATACTGAGGATTACAGTGCAGGCTGTGGCAGCACCCACTGGGGTTGAAAGATGAGGAACTACAAGTACCAGCAGGCTTTGCCGCATACGCCCACGGAGGCGGGTCTTGAATTACTTATTAAGGTGTTCCTCATTACTGACTGCCATTTCTTGTTCCTTTGCCTGTGATCAAGAACACTAGCTGTTCGAAACGCGTTGGGCTTCGTACTGATGAAGAGTGAGACTTTTAACTTGCAGTGCTGAAAACCTTGAATAAAGGCATCTAACTCTCCGTGGTGGCATCTTCATGTGGGGCGACTCTCTTGGTTTATGTTTAGCGGCTTTGCTCGGCCGCGAAGATGCCCGCTGCGTCCTAGGCAGATCCAGCGTTTGGGAGCACCGAGCGCATTGGAGCGGAGGGGCCGCTTCGAGCATTTTTTACGAACAGTCCTGCAGAGTTTCAGCTCCATTCTCACCCACTGGGGTAATACTGAGGATTACAATGCAGGCTGTGGCAGCACCCACTGGGGTTGAAAGATGAGGAACTACAAGTACCAGCAGGCTTTGCCGCATACGCCCACGGAGGCGGGTCTTGAATTACTTATTAAGGTGTTCCTCATTACTGACTGCCATTTCTTGTTCCTTTGCCCGTGATCAAGAACACCAGCTGTTCGAAACGCGTTGGGCTTCGTACTGATGAAGAGTGAGACTTTAACTTGCAGTGCTGAAAACCTTGAATAAAGGCATCTAACTCTCCGTGGTGGCATCTTCATGTGGGGCGACTCTCTTGGTTTATGTTTAGCGGCTTTGCTTGGCCGCGAAGATGCCCGCTGCGTCCTAGGCAGATCCAGCGTTTGGGAGCACCGAGCGCATTGGAGCGGAGGGGCCGCTTCGAGGATTTTTTACGAACAGTCCTGCAGAGTTTCAGCTCCATTCTCACCCACTGGGGTAATACTGAGGATTACAGTGCAGGCTGTGGCAGCACCCACTGGGGTTGAAAGATGAGGAACTACAAGTACCAGCAGGCTTTGCCGCATACGCCCACGGAGGCGGGTCTTGAATTACTTATTAAGGTGTTCCTCATTACTGACTGCCATTTCTTGTTCCTTTGCCCGTGATCAAGAACACCAGCTGTTCGAAACGCGTTGGGCTTCGTACTGATGAAGAGTGAGACTTTAACTTGCAGTGCTGAAAACCTTGAATAAAGGCATCTAACTCTTCGTGGTGGCATCTTCATGTGGGGCAACTCTCTTGGTTTATGTTTAGCGGCTTTGCTCGGCCGCGAAGATGCCCGCTGGGTCCTAGGCAGATCCAGCGTTTGGGAGCACCGAGCGCATTGGAGCGGAGGGGCCGCTTCGAGGATTTTTTACGAACAGTCCTGCAGAGTTTCAGCTCCATTCTCACCCACTGGGGTAATACTGAGGATTACAGTGCAGGCTGTGGCAGCACCCACTGGGGTTGAAAGATGAGGAACTACAAGTACCAGCAGGCTTTGCCGCATACGCCCACGGAGGCGGGTCTTGAATTACTTATTAAGGTGTTCCTCATTACTGACTGCCATTTCTTGTTCCTTTGCCCGTGATCAAGAACACCAGCTGTTCGAAACGCATTGGGCTTCGTACTGATGAAGAGTGAAACTTTTAACTTGCAGTGCTGAAAACCTTGAATAAAGGCATCTAACTCTCCGTGGTGGCATCTTCATGTGGGGCGACTCTCTTGGTTTATGTTTAGCGGCTTTGCTTGGCCGCGAAGATGCCCGCTGCGTCCTAGGCAGATCCAGCGTTTGGGAGCACCGAGCGCATTGGAGCGGAGGGGCCGCTTCGAGGATTTTTTACGAACAGTCCTGCAGAGTTTCAGCTCCATTCTCACCCACTGGGGTAATACTGAGGATTACAGTGCAGGCTGTGGCAGCACCCACTGGGGTTGAAAGATGAGGAACTACAAGTACCAGCAGGCTTTGCCGCATACGCCCACGGAGGCGGGTCTTGAATTACTTATTAAGGTGTTCCTCGTTACTGACTGCCATTTCTTGTTCCTTTGCCCGTGATCAAGAACACCAGCTGTTCGAAACGCGTTGGGCTTCGTACTGATGAAGAGTGAGACTTTTAACTTGCAGTGCTGAAAACCTTGAATAAAGGCATCTAACTCTCCGTGGTGGCATCTTCATGTGGGGCGATTCTCTTGGTTTATGTTTAGCGGCTTTGCTCGGCCACGAAGATGCCCGCTGCGTCCTAGGCAGATCCAGCGTTTGGGAGCACCGAGCGCATTGGAGCGGAGGGGCCGCTTCGAGCATTTTTTACGAACAGTCCTGCAGAGTTTCAGCTCCATTCTCACCCACTGGGGTAATACTGAGGATTACAGTGCAGGCTGTGGCAGCACCCACTGGGGTTGAAAGATGAGGAACTACAAGTACCAGCAGGCTTTGCCGCATACGCCCACGGAGGCGGGTCTTGAATTACTTATTAAGGTGTTCCTCATTACTGACTGCCATTTCTTGTTCCTTTGCCCGTGATGAAGAACACCAGCTGTTCGAAACGCGTTGGGCTTCGTACTGATGAAGAATGAGACTTAACTTGCAGTGCTGAAAACCTTGAATAAAGGCATCTAACTCTCCGTGGTGGCATCTTCATGTGGGGCGCCTCTCTTGGTTTATGTTTAGCGGCTTTGCTTGGCCGAGAAGATGCCCGCTGCGTCCTAGGCAGATCCAGCGTTTGGGAGCACCAAGCGCATTGGAGCGGAGGGGCCGCTTCGAGGGTTTTTTACGAACAGTCCTGCAGAGTTTCAGCTCCATTCTCACCCACTGGAGTAATACTGAGGATTACAGTGCAGGCTGTGGCAGCCCCCACTGGGGTTGAAAGATGAGGAACTACAAGTACCAGCAGGCTTTGCCGCATACGCCCACGGAGGCGGGTCTTGAATTACTTATTAAGGTGTTCCTCATTACTGACTGCCATTTCTTGTTCCTTTGCCCGTGATCAAGAACACCAGCTGTTCGAAACGCGTTGGGCTTTGTACTGATGAAGAGTGAGACTTTTAACTTGCAGTGCTGAAATCCTTGAATAAAGGCATCTAACTCTCCGTGGTGGCATCTTCATGTGGGGCGACTCTCTTGGTTTATGTTTAGCGGCTTTGCTCGGCTGCGAAGATGCCCGCTGCGTCCTAGGCAGATCCAGCGTTTGGGAGCACCGAGCGCATTGGAGCGGAGGGGCCGCTTCGAGGATTTTTTACAAACAGTCCTGCAGAGTTTCAGCTCCATTCTCACCCACTGGGGTAATACTGAGGATAACAGTGCAGGCTGTGGCAGCACCCACTGGGGTTGAAAGATGAGGAACTACAAGTACCAGCAGGCTTTGTCGCATACGCCCACGGAGGCGGGTCTTGAATTACTTATTAAGGTGTTCCTCATTACTGACTGCCATTTCTTGTTCCTTTGCCCGTGATCAAGAACACCAGCTGTTCGAAACGGGTTGGGCTTCGTACTGATGAAGAGTGAGACTTTTAACTTGCAGTGCTGAAAACCTTGAATAAAGGCATCTAACTCTCCGTGGTGGCATCTTCATGTGGGGCGACTCTCTTGGTTTATGTTTAGCGGCTTTGCTCGGCCGCGAAGATGCCCGCTGCGTCCTAGGCAGATCCAGCGTTTGGGAGCACCGAGCGCATTGGAGCGGAGGGGCCACTTCGAGGATTTTTTACGAACAGTCCTGCAGAGTTTCAGCTCCATTCTCACCCACTAGGGTAATACTGAGGATTACAGTGCAGGCTGTGGCAGCACCCACATGGGGTTGAAAGATGAGGAACTACAAGTACCAGTAGTCTTTGCCGCATACGCCCACGGAGGCGGATCTTGAATTACTTATTAAGGTGTTCCTCATTACTGAATGCCATTTCTTGTTCCTTTGCCCGTGATGAAGAACACCAGCTGTTTGAAACGCGTGGGCTTCGTACTGATGAAAAGTGAGACTTTTAACTTGCAGTGCTGAAAACCTTGAATAAAGGCATCTAACTCCCCGTGGTGGCATCTTCATGTGGGGCGACTCTCTTGGTTTATGTTTAGCGGCTTTGCTCGGCCGCGAAGATGCCCACTGCGTCCTAGGCAGATCCAGCGTTTGGGAGCACCGAGCGGATTGGAGCGGAGGGGCCGCTTCGAGGATTTTTACGAACAGTCCTGCAGAGTTTCAGCTCCATTCTCACCCACTGGGGTAATACTGAGGATTACAGTGCAGGCTGTGGCAGCACCCACTGGGGTTGAAAGATGAGGAACTACAAGTACCAGCAGGCTTTGCCGCATACGCCCACGGAGGCGGGTCTTGAATTACTTATTAAGGTGTTCCTCATTACTGACTGCCATTTCTTGTTCCTTTGCCCGTGATCAAGAACACCAGCTGTTCGAAACGCGTTGGGCTTCGTACTGATGAAGAGTGAGACTTTTAACTTGCAGTGCTGAAAACCTTGAATAAAGGCATCTAACTCTCCGTGGTGGCATCTTCATGTGGGGCGACTCTCTTGGTATATATATATATATATATATATATATATATATATATATATATATATATCCATATGCAAAGGTTGCCCCCAGATGAAGAGCCCACAGGTAGGTTTCTTTGCCATCAATTTTCTTGAGGTTGCAAGCCTGTCAAATCGGAAACCGGACAGCCATCAGATAACGCGAGACGCGTTTCGGAATTGTTTCCTTCTTCATTGGCGATAAATATCAAAGTGAGACTGTTCTTTTTCCACCTTTGTAATCGATTCCCACCCCAGTGGGCGTGGCCTCCAGGCCTTCTGGTTCTCGTAGTTTGGCTGCAGTGAGCGTGTCTCGTTCTTTGCATGTGATAGTAAATCACTCACCCAAGTGGGTTGGTTGTGCAGTCCCGCTTGGCAGGGTTGCCTTTTCCACCTCAAGTACGGACTACCTCCCATCTAATTGGTGACTTCTGTTCTCGTCTCCATGGGGCCGCTGACATGCGGTGGGGCTTCTTCCGCGGCTGGGCCAGCCGCTATACATCCATATGCAAAGGTTGCCCCCAGATGAAGAGCCCACAGGTAGGTTTCTTTGCCATCAATTTTCTTGAGGTTGCAAGCCTGTCAAATCGGAAACCGGACAGCCATCAGATAACGCCAGACGCGTTTCGGAATTGTTTCCTTCTTCATTGGCGATAAATATCAAAGTGAGACTGTTCTTTTTCCACCTTTGTACTCGATTCCCGCCCCAGTGGGCGTGGCCTCCAGGCCTTCTGGTTCTCGTAGTTTGGCTGCAGTGAGCGTGTCTCGTTGTTTGCATGTGATAGTAAATCACTCACCCAAGTGGGTTGGTTGTGCAGTCCCGCTTGGCAGGGTTGCCTTTTCCACCTCAAGTACGGACTACCTCCCATCTAATTGGTGACTTCTGTTCTCGTCTCCATGGGGCCGCTGATATGCGGTGGGGCTTCTTCCGCGGCCGGGCCAGCCGCTATACATCCATATGCAAAGGTTGCCCCCAGATGAAGAGCCCACAGGTAGGTTTCTTTGCCATCAATTTTCTTGAGGTTGCAAGCCTGTCAAATCGGAAACCGGACAGCCATCAGATAACGCCAGACGCGTTTCGGAATTGTTTCCTTCTTCATTGGCGATAAATATCAAAGTGAGACTGTTCTTTTTCCACCTTTGTATCTCGATTCCCGCCCCAGTGGGCGTGGCCTCCAGGCCTTCTGGTTCTCGTAGTTTGGCTGCAGTGAGCGTGTCTCGTTGTTTGCATGTGATAGTAAATCACTCACCCAAGTGGGTTGGTTGTGCAGTCCCGCTTGGCAGGGTTGCCTTTTCCACCTCAAGTACGGACTACCTCCCATCTAATTGGTGACTTCTGTTCTCGTCTCCATGAGGCCGCTGATATGCGGTGGGGCTTCTTCCGCGGCCGGGCCAGCCGCTATACATCCATATGCAAAGGTTGCCCCCAGATGAAGAGCCCACAGGTAGGTTTCTTTGCCATCAATTTTCTTGAGGTTGCAAGCCTGTCAAATCGGAAACCGGACAGCCATCAGATAACGCCAGACGCGTTTCGGAATTGTTTCCTTCTTCATTGGCGATAAATATCAAAGTGAGACTGTTCTTTTTCCACCTTTGTACTCGATTCCCGCCCCAGTGGGCGTGGCCTCCAGGCCTTCTGGTTCTCGTAGTTTGGCTGCAGTGAGCGTGTCTCGTTGTGTGCATGTGATAGTAAATCACTCACCCAAGTGGGTTGGTTGTGCAGTCCCGCTTGGCAGGGTTGCCTTTTCCACCTCAAGTACGGACTACCTCCCATCTAATTGGTGACTTCTGTTCTCGTCTCCATGGGGCCGCTGATATGCGGTGGGACTTCTTCCGCGGCCACAACACCAAACCAACTTCCGAAAGAAGAGGCACGCACTCCGGTCTGTAAGTATGGGGCTGATTTAATGATGTTACAGGTCACCCACGACCCCGCAGTAAAAAGAGAAACGCGTTTCGCCTGCGCAGCAGGCTTTATCAATCTGAATGGCACCGACATATCCAAGGTATAAATAGCCCTTCCCCTCCTTCAACCATAGGTAGACATAGAAAACAGATTGTGCAAGAAACTCCGCTGGTAAATCACAACTGGAATTAACCCAGCACAAATACTACATGTGTAAGCAAATTGTTAATACATGCAAATATCGGCATAATGCGCAATTAACATACTTTGCTGCATGATTAAAGAGAAAAGGATCAATCTCCTGTAGTATAATGGCATAAAAACTGGAAAAGACATCTACCCACGGTGGAGGCATGTCCTAATGACAACGAAGGTGCGCTAATTCAATAACCTGATAAGGTGCCATTCCTCTCAATGCGCACTGCCCTGCTTATAATTCATAAGTAATATATACATATATATGCATGCGCAGGCAAAGGATATTCCCGAGAAGCTTAGATACCACCTGCTTATTGAAAGCACAGGATTTTTGGAAACATACACAGTTGTAAGTCCTCAAGAAACTAAAGCATATAGAGACAAAAATGATAGTGTCTGCTAAATCTATATAAACAGCAGTTGCTGCAGTCTACTTTTATATCCCTTGCCTCAACATTTTCTGCATGTTAACCCACACATAATGTTCAATGTAGAGTTACTGCTACCTGGATTTTGATAGCTACAGATCTGCTGAGGAATGTCCATTTGATTCCAGTCACACTTCAAAACTTGTTCCTAATGCAACTTCTTTTTGTTGGTGTCTGCTGGTGTTTATTGGTTTGAAGTTGCTGTTTTCATTTAGAAAGCAGAAGTTGTCTTATATTTTCTGACCTGCCATTAAAAATTTGCAACAGGTATTATCGCTCATCTCTCTATCCATTGCCATTATTTACTCACCAATTTTATGTTGTCTCCAGATTCACCCTTGCATTTTTCCAATACAATTCCTCCCATGACTATTATGGCCATCCAGTGTCCAGCCTGTTCATATTGTCAAACTCCAGCTGGCCTGTTCATATTGGCAGGGTATGCCCAGACGTGGGTCCCTTGCTCACTTTGCAACTGAATTCAAGCTTGCCTGGATGATGAGGGCTGTTAGCCCGAAACCGGTCCCAGGATGCTTGTTTCCGGTCCAGGAAAGACATGGCTTGGTAGTTAGGGCTGGACTGTTCCCATGAGGCTCAGTGTCAAGACTGATTTGCATATAGCTGTGTCTGAACTGGGGTGGCGAAGTGAGCTAAAGAACGATGATGGATTCAACCCAGATCTGTGACTGGGGGTAAGTGTCTGAAATGTTTCAGCGCTCCATCCATCATCTCCTTGTGTTTGCTTTGCTCGCCCTTAGTTGGCAGGGTATGCCCAGACGTGGGTCCCTTGCTCACTTTGCCACTGGATTCAAGCTAGCCTGGCTGATGAGGGCTGTTAGCCCGAAACCGGTCCCAGGATGCTTGTTTCCAGTCCAGGGAAGACATGGCTTGGCAGTTCGGGCTGGACTGTTCCCATGAGGCACAGGGTCAAGACTGATTTGCATATAGATGTGTCTGAACTGGGGTGGCGAAGTGAGCTAAAGAACGATGATGGATTCAACCCAGATCTGTGACTGGGGGTGAGTGTTTGAAATGTTTCAGCGCTCCGTCCATCATCTCCTTGTTTTTGCTTCATATTGTCAAACTCTACATGGTCTCAAAATCTACCCTTCCTTACTGGAGAGCAGGTCTGAAGAGCCCTACTTCTGTTGCTAATTGCCAGAGCCTTTAATGGCTTAGAAAGGAGAAAGAAGTAATGGGAGACAGGAACAGCAAGAAAAAGGCAAAGCGGAGGTAAGATCAGGAGGGACGCGAAGGGAGGAAGAGAGGGGAAAGGTATCCAGAGAAAGAGAGAGAATGGATGGAGGAAGAGCACCTGTGTGCAAGAGAGAAAAGGAATGATGGTGAAAAGGATTAAGGAGAGACACTGATGGGAGCAATGGCACGGACACCGAGAGAGAGAGAATGAAGAGTTTGGAGGTAAAAACAAGAGAGCGATACTAAGAAGGAGAGAGAAGAAGAGAGAAAGACTGAGAGAAGAAGATATAGATGTGTTATGGTTAGTGAAGTGAGGCGAGGGTTCAAAAAAAGAACACGAGCAAAAGAGGAATGACCAGAAAAGGAGATGGGGACATTAGTGTATGATGAAATGGTGTGGTATAATGCACCATTTTCCACATTTTTTCGAAAATGTATTTGGTGAGAACTCTCTAAAAGCTCTCCTTTTAGTTGTTGGGATAACTCACTATGCTCTCACTCAGCACAGTATGGTGGCTGGTATAGCATTATTTTCCTGAGCTACTTTCGGTTCCCAGGCCAGCCTTGACTGGCCTCAGAGGTGGAACATTCAGTGCCAAGAAAACAGATGTAGACTGCCCTTTTAGGCATCATGGTGCCACCCTCCATTTTTGCATGTTTAAAAAAAATGGGCCTGCACTGCCAGCTGAGGTAATTGAAATGCTTTCAAATGTAGGTTGTGCATGTGCTTGTGGGTAAGAGTGTGACCATGAGAACGAAAACTTGTGTATGTGTGGATATTTGTGTCTGTGTGTGTCAGCATGTGTGTGTGTGAGTGAGACTCACAGACAGATAGTGAGTAAGCATGTGTGAGATTGAGTGTTAGTAAGTGATCCAGACTGAGTAAGAGTGACTGCAGGTGAGTAAGTGTGGGTGAGTGAGAATGTATTAGCAAGAATACATGTGAGGGAGTGTTAAAGATTGTGAGCGAGAATTAGTGAGTGACAGTGAGTGAGCGTAACCACAAGTGAGAATGAGCGAATCAGTGAGAATAAGTGAGAGTGACTTAGAATAAGAGATTGAGAGTAAAAGAGAGTGTGAATATGAATGAATCAGAGTAAGAATGGGTGAGAAATGAGTGAAAGTAAGGAGTGCAAGAAAGTGAGAATGAAGGAGTGAGAGCAAGTGTGAATGAGTGAGAAGAGTGTGAGTGAATGTAAATGAGAGAGACTGGGAATGTAGTTTATGCTTGTGAGTCTTGGATTTGCCCAGGCATACCCAAGAAATTCTTGGCTTAGAGAAGCACCCATGGCATAATACTTGTGCCGATGTACTGAAAGTAACTCTGATCACTACAGACACCTTTGATAATATACTTGTACTGGTATATTAGAGGTAAACCTTGGCATAATTGGTCCATGGTGAAATAATGTTGGCATACAACAGGTAATTCTTGACGTGTGGGGCACCCTTGGAAAACTCCTGGTTCTGGCATACTTGAGGCAAGTATTGGCGTAAGGGGAAGCCATGGCAAAATGCAGGCGCTAGCACATTGGAGGCAATACCTGGCATATGGGAGGGAGCCACCATTATAAAATGCTGGTCCTAACATGGTACAGATAGTTTTTAACATATGGGGGCCTCAGAGCACATTTTGAACAATCACTTAGCATACCATGAAAAGGCATGACTATTTAATGAGAGCCCATTCAGAGCCTATGACATTTTAGCTAATCTGTGTGAAAAATGTGCTTTACAATGCACAATTTGACACAATATTTAAATATATTTTCCCAGTTTCGGAACCCCTCTGCACACTCCGTAGAGGAGGTCTGACTCATTTGCTTCACTTGCTACAATTCAGAGCAAGTATTATTTCCCACCACCTTCAAAGATCATGTCAGCACCATACTATAGGTGGTATCTAAAACAGGCATTTGTTTGTGTTGTATATTCATATTAATGATGCAGTTATTATGGAAAGTCAGTGATATCAATTATTGTGATGTCCTCAGGATTAAGGTCACATGACATCACATCCTCGAAAGATGCAGGGTCAAAGGTCATAAGTTGTAATTTCCTGTGATGTCAATATAGTCAAAGGGTGTGTGATGTCACTTCTGCTACCCCTGACATTTTGGGAATCGACATGCCCTGTACAAGGTTATCTGCAGGCCAATGGCCATGCCACAAATCTTCTGTGCAAGGGGGGGTGTCCATGTTCTGTGTACAGATCATGAACTGTGGGCATGCCTTTTGTACAATACACCTGCGAATAGGGTGCATAGCCTAGCCCCATGCCATTGGAAAAACAAGGGTGCGCCTTGGGCCGTAGTACAAGCAAATGAAATCGGCCCCATTCCCGGGTTTGGCAGTAAAAAAAAACGGGTATAATTGGGGTGGAATGGACCCCTCACACCCCTGTACTCCGGTGCCACTGAACCCGCTGCACTAGTTATAGCTACGCACCGTGCTGAATGAACTGCGAACCCAAGCCCAAGCTTCCATTAGCTTCTAACGCATGAGACCGAGTCGACAGTATTCGACATTTAACCATTAACATTTAGTACTCGACATTTTTTCCAACGAAATGCATATTCGAGGTTAAAAAGTGTGAACACCTCTAGCGTTACAGTGAAGAATATACAGAGAAACAACCTTGATCCAATCTCATTACCTATAGCCTTTTTTTAAGTTTTATATAGCGCGAACTTGGCCGAAGGCCATTAAAGCGCTTTATGTAACATTACACTTATGTATTTTTAGGCATGAGGAGAGATTTGACCGGAATCAGAGTTGTGAACTGAGGTCGAGATTCGAGGCTGGTCCCCCAGTTTCAAAGTCGACACCTCTGATATGGACTATCTCGCCTGCCGTATTGTCTCCTCCGCTAAGGAGGCGAAGCTTGAGTCTCCGAAGGAGTTTTCCAGGAGAGCCAAACAGCCCCATCCTCCTGTACGCAAGATTCAGTGGCTGCCAATCTCTCCAGTGCTCGTCGAACTTTAAAGTGGAGAGGCGCTGTCCGCGCGCCTTACAATGAATGCCACGCCTGCCTCGGGAGAGACAGCAAGAAAACCAGGGAGACGTAAACGTGAGGCAATTGCGCCATCATCTGTCTCTTGCAGGGAACTGCAAAGCCAGGAGGCTGAGCCTAAAAGAACTAAGTTATCTCGGAAGAGTAAGCATTCTGCCAAATACTGATTTTCATCTTAAATCTTCCTGTAATACATATATATTTTAATTGTACCGTAAAAGATGTACATTGGCACAAATCTTATTGGGGTGGCAGTGCCTGCACCTTTGGATTGTGTTGCCTTTGTATATCCAGATTTTTGCAAGCGAGTAGGGCTAGTGATGCTGCCCTACATTGAGCTATGGACCAGAAGACTTCTCAGGGCAGGGCTGCTACAAGTCTCAATGGACTGAGAGGGTTCTCCATAATGGATCTCAACTGAGGGTACCGCCAACAGCTCCGAGATGAAGCCAGCAGGTGTCTCCACGCACAAGGGGCTAAGGAGATATAAATGAATACATTTTGAGATATCATCTGCTGCAAACCATCCACGAAACACTCTCCGGTCCAGAACGTGTTATGAATATCAGTGATAACATCCTGATATTTTGTGAAGACCATCTCAGAAGACCGCAAGAGGCTTCAACTCGACTAACTGGCCTGGTCTCATGCTCCATTGGTCAAACTGAGTTTTTTAAAGGCGAAATCCAGTTTATTGGATAGTTATTCTCAAGAGGAAGCCTTAGCATCCACCCCAGGAAGGCAAAAGAGGTCTGGAATGCCCTAGGTCCCTAGAACGCTTTGGATGTCTGCTGTCTCTCATTGTGAGCTACTGTGGACGCTTTATCCCAAAACTGGCTAAAACTAACCTAACCACTTGGGACACTCACTCTATGTCTCTGTGTGGGAGTGGTCCAGCATGCACCAATCTGTGTTCCAAGGCATTCAAGATCACCTACTGCACAACGCCACAATTAAATACTTTAATCTAGGCAGAGATGGTGCTCGTAGTTGGCGCAAGCTCAGTGGTGCTGAGACCGTACTGCTCCAAGAATGAGAGAAACACCTGTGCTACAGTATAGAATTCACAATTAGAGCTCTCTCAGACAGAGAAACAATGTACTATCAAGTCGAGAGGGAGGCCCTTGCAATAAAATGGAGTTGTGTTCATTTTCATCTCCACTGGTACGGTCCATGGGTTCAGTGGTTATGGACCACAAGCCGCTAGTCCATCTGTCCTGGGTATGTCTCCTCACTGTCAACCTGCATTGGAAAATGGGCACTGCTGCTGCAAAAGTATCACTTTACAGTGGTGCACAGACTGCGGTATAACATCTTTGCTGATTACATGTCAAGGCGCCCTGCGGCCCATGAGGAGACAGCTGCCAAAAAAGTCCATCAATGTTGAAGTTCAACTGGTAGCTCAGCCAGCATGCCCAAGGCCGACGTCTGGAAGAAATCAAGAAACACAGGGAGGACAATGCATGCTCACAACTGGCCAGCTGTACTATTTCAATTAATGGAAAACAATCCTGGCTGGAATGCACAACCATGACATGGAAAGCGCAGGGGCGGTTTCTGTGCAGGGGCGTAGGGGCTGCGCCCCCTTTACTTTCACGGTGAAAAAGAAAGAATTGTGCAATGCAAAATCTGCATTTTTTGAAAAACTTTGTATTTGCACATATAAACAGAAACTTGCCACTCACTGTAATGCTATTACCCTGATGGGTCTCGGCGCGCCGCGCAGCTTTTCCTAAACTTGCGAGTTGCTCCCCTGGTGGGCGGGCTCAAAGTCTAGAGCACGGGTACTCATAGTACGGCCTGCGGGCCGCCAGCGGCCCGGCAAGCCTTCCTTGGCGGCCCGCGGACCTTGCAGACATCGTACCAGTGCTTTTTTTTTTTTTTAAAGAGTGCCGCCGGTTGCAGCAGCGCGGACTCTGAGAGACTCTGCTCTATGGGGGCCGGGCGATTCTTTAAAAGACCATTCACTTGTTAATGAGGCTTTCTTGTATTTCACCTCTTCTTAGCGCCCCTGCATCTCCACTCTGACTGAGTGGAGATGCAGGGGCGCTAAGAAGAGGTGAAATACAACAAAGCCTCATTAACAAGTGAATGGTCTTTTAAAGACCTGTGAAGTACTCGGTGCGGCTGTGTGTGTTCCCAGGAAGCTGTCTCAGCCCGGGCTGACACACACGCAGGGTGAGGTGACAGAGGGGGACAGAGGACAGCAGGGTGTGAGAGCCGGGTGAGGTGACGGAGAGCAGCAGGGAGTGAGAGCTGGGTGAGGTGACGGAGGGCAGCAGGGAGTGAGAGCCGGGTGAGGTGACAGAGGGCAGCAGGAAGTGAGAGCCGGGTGAGGTGACGGAGGGCAGCAGGGAGTGAGAGAAGCGGGTGAGGTGGCAGAGGGTAGCAGGGAGTGAGAGCCGGGTGAGGTGACGGAGGGCAGCAGGGAGTGAGAGCCGGGTGAGGTGACAGAGGGCAGCAGGAAGTGAGAGCCGGGTGAGCTGACGGAGGGCAGCAGGGAGTGAGAGCGCAGCATGTGAGGTGGCAGAGGGTAGCAGGGAGTGAGAGCCGGGTGAGGTGACGGAGGGCAGCAGGGAGTGAGAGCCGGGTGAGGTGACAGAGGACAGCAGGGTGTGAGAGCCGGATGAGGTGACGGAGGGCAGCAGGGAGGCAGAGGGAGACAGAGGGAGGGAGTCAGGGGGAGACAGAGGGAGGGAGAGGGAGACATACAGAGGGAGACAGAGGGAGACAGAGAGAGGGAGACAGACAGAGGGAGACAGAGAGAGAGGGAGACAGAGAGAGAGGGAGGGAGACAGAGAGAGGGAGACAGACAGAGGGAGACAGAGGGAGGGGGACAGAGGGAGGGGGACAGAGGGAGACAGAGAGAGGGAGGGAGACAGAGAGGGAGACAGAGAGAGAGGGAGAGAGAGGGAGAGAGACCGAGAGAGAGGGAGACAGAGGGAGGGAGACAGAGAGAGAGGGAGACAGAGGGAGGGAGACAGAGAGAGGGAGACAGAGTGAGACAGACAAAGGGAGACAGAGGGAGAGAGAGAGAGAGGGAGACAGAGGGAGGGAGACAAAGAGAGGGAAACAGGGAGACAGAGAGAGGGAGACAGAGGGCAACAGACAGAGGGAGACAGACAGAGGGAGGGAGACAGACAGAGGGAGGAGGGCGACAGACAGAGGGAGACAGACAGAGGGAGGAGGGCGACAGACAGAGGGAGGGAGACAGACAGAGACAGACAGAGGGAGGCAGAGGGAGAGAGAGGGGGGAGACAGAGAAAGGGAGACAGAGAGAGAGGGAGGGAGACAGAGAGAGAGAGGGAGGGAGACAGAGAGAGAGGGAGACAGACAGAGGGAGACAGAGAGAGAGGGAGACAGACAGAGGGAGACAGAGAGAGGGAGGAGGGTGACAGACAGAGGGAGACAGACAGAGGGAGGAGGGCGACAGACAGAGGGAGGGAGACAGAGGGAGGGAGACAGACAGAGGGAGACAGAGGGAGACAGACAGAGGGAGAGGGAGGGAGACAGAGAGGGAGACAGAGAGGGAGGGAGACAGAGAGAGAGAGAGGGAGGGAGACAGAGAGAGAGAGGGAGGGAGACAGAGAGAGAGAGAGGGAGACAGACAGAGGGAGACAGAGAGAGGGAGGAGGGTGACAGACAGAGGGAGACAGACAGAGGGAGGAGGGCGACAGACAGATAGAGGGAGACAGAGGGAGACAGACAGAGGGAGAGGGAGGGAGACAGAGAGGGAGACAGAGAGGGAGACAGAGAGGGAGGGAGACAGAGAGAGAGGGAGACAAACAGAGTGAGTGAGACAGAGGGAGACAGAGAGAGAGAGGGAGAGAGAGAGAGGGAGGGAGACGGAGAGAGAGATAGAGAGAGGGAGGGAGAGATAGAGAGAAGGAGGGAGAGACAGAGAGAGAGATAGATAGAGAGAGAGAGAGAGAGAGAGAGAGAGAGATAGAGAGATAGAGAGAGAGAGAGAGAGAGAGAGAGAGAGAGAGATGTGTGTATGCCGGGTCTGGTGGCTCAGTGGACGAAGGCGACCGCTGCAGGGGCCTGTGTTCAACTTCATGGTCATAGTTTTTTTTTGCTCTAGCCCCGCCCCCTCCCCCACTGGCCCCGCCCCCACCGGTGCGGCCCTCGGCCACAAACCACACTGTAAATTTGGCCCCCGAGAGAAAGTTTGTGAGTACCCATGGTCTAGAGAGTTTTTGCCGGGCTGAAAACCTCTCAGCCCTGAGGTCTGTGAGGTTATCAGCTCGGCAAACACCTACCATCAAGGCACAGTCTCCACCCCCTGATGACGTGAAGGTGAAGTGAGCCCCGGGCGTTTCAGATGCAAGCCCTGTAGCTGTAAGCCTCCACGTCAATCAGGGAGTGGAGAGCATTATCACCCCCACCCTTTCCCAACTCGTCACAGGGTGGGGTGTGACTCACCCTGTGACGAGTTGGGAAAGGGTGGGGTAAGACACACTGCGCAGACTCGACATGAGGTGTCTGACACTACTTCCCGCCTGTATTAGAGAGCATCGCCTTAGCTGCAGGAAACTGGAAAAGATGCGCTTCCTTTTCCTTTCATATTCTTAAGAATGTCCAAAAATTGACGGGCGAACCGGGACAATTTCATCGCAATAGCAACAGAAGCATACGAGGCTTCCGCGTGGGTCACTCGGGAAGCTCCGAGATAACTCTCTGGACTGCCCTGCTCTTAGTCTTTCTAGAAACCTAAGTCCATGAAATACCTCGGAATGAAAGATGCGTCGGAGGTATGTCGGAATGCTTTTCTGCGAAAGTCTGTGTGTGGGTATATTGAGAACGGAACGCACCTGTTTTAATTCACTTTTAAAGCCCTGTTTTAGAGCGGAGGTGAGAACTCAGAGTTACGAAATGAGCACGGACGCTTTCTATGACACGGTTCTTTGTCTCCGTCTGAAGCTCAAAAATATCACCTTAATTGGTAGACAATATCAAACCGACAGCATGAGTCCAAGCAGGGCACCGTGACGGGACATGGGGTTTAGACATCTTTAAAGAGGATCATTGTGGTTTCAAATGCACTGTGCCAACCTAGTACTGATTTGGTGGTTTAAAAATATATATACATAATTTATAAAAAAAAAAAAAAAAAAGATTGCTTAATGAAGCACAAAGGGTGGCAGTGAGGTAACTAACTCATCAGTGCCCGAGTTATTGGTTAGCAAAAGAGTGCACTTGACTACACATATGCACCTGCATGTTTCATGTAAGATTATGGGTATTGTAAATTGAGGGGTATCACAAAAGTGACAGGCCCCCTTTTGAGGTACTGAACCCCTCTGTGAAATTAAATTTAATATGCGCTGAAAAATGTTAGTGATTTCTTAGAAGCTAGAACAAGCGCTGTATTTTTAAACCATGGAAAATGATCTTGCATGTTATGTAACGGAACACACTGACGAAGTATGGAAGACTAAGAATTTAGGGGAGCATAGTAAATGGCCAAACGAGGTACTTGGGATCAGAAGACCCAATGTGAATAACAAAACGAATAAATCAAACAAAGAGAAAAAAAAAATCATCTCTTAGAAAATGCTCAGAATTCGAGATTTTGTTTTTAAATAATTTTTTTATTTCTTTGTTGTGTAATTCCACGTTTTTATACAGAACCAATTTATATTTGTCATTTAATATCAACTAGACTTGGCATTTAAGGGCATGCTTTTTACTCCGCTGCACCTCACACCCCTTTTGAGAGCCCCCCCGTGCGGCTACACTCCTCTTCCCTCACCACCACTAGGGCCCAACCGTCTACTGCATCCTGGCTATGGCGGGATTTTACTATCAATGTAGGAGAGAGAGAGGGGTGTGTGTGTGTGTGTGTGTGAGTGTGAGTGTGAGTGTGAGTGTGAGTGTGTGTGTGTGTGTCGGGAGTTCATAGCTCTCATGGCATCCATAATATGCTACTGCTTGTGCTGAAAAAGCACAGTTAACTTTTGCGAATGCACAGTCTCTGCCACAAGGTCAGAAAGTCTGCAAACTGTAAGTTCCAGCTGAAATTTGGCATAAGGGATTAATGACTGAAGGCTGTCATATGGAATGTAGGCATCCTATGAAAAATGAACTGATCACTCACAGGCCATAGTTTCATCACAGACCTACTGGCGGGGGCCAAATAGATAGAGAGAGGAGACCGTGTCTCTGGCTCTTGCACCCTTATTTAAGGGCCATCGCAGCAAAGTTGCATACTAGAGTCATTCTGCCAAAATGTTCACTTCTCCTTCAGACTAGCACATTATGCAGATGTGCACAAGCCAAAGTTGAACATTTACAATACTGCACAAATTTTAGGAAATGTGACCAGCACCACCACCTAAAAGCCAATTCAATTGGTTGACCTCGAGGCCAGAGCCATGTGTACTCAGCAAAAGAATTAAACCTGAATTGTAGATCACCACTTCAGGGTCAACTGTTAGCCCTGTCCACCAATGACCTCTCTATTTTTACAACCTTTACCTGCCTAGACTCAGCTGCTCTGCAGACGTTAAAGGTGAGCGTTCCTAAATTCTTCTGCTATGAAGCAAAACACATTGACTGAATGTGTGCAGCAGATATCCAAAGAGACAGAAACCAAACCCCTGCCCAACAAAGAGACCATGGTAAAGAAAAAGCTTTTTCATATAAAATGTATTTACCTAAAAATTATTCAAGCATACTGATATGTTAAGGATTTTTTATTGATTCAGGCGATACAAATTTTCAACTGGAGCCCATAATACCGATCATTTATTTTTATCTTTCAAAGTTATGGATTATTGCAGGAAAACCAATCAGTGGAACATTTAGCATTTTATGACCCTCTTCTTTTCTAAGGTCTTACTCCCAATAACAGTTTGCTATGTTTGCCCTCGCAAGGAAGCATTTGCCAAAAAAAGCAGTGTAACGTCCAAAAGACTAGCAAACTCTGCCCACCTCAAACCATGCGCAGCCTTTCGTTTCGTTTTTACCATGCCTCCCTCCATATACAAAAGAAACACACACACTTCTGTGTGTGCAGGGCTTTAAGTGGGATGAAAGAACTGGGGGGGTCTCTCGTAGGGGCAGCCGATGTAATTATGAGCGTGGCTTAAAACAGTTAAGCTCAAAATCTGTACTTGGCATAGTGTGCTGCTCCACTGGTATTTTGCTTCTTCTGTCATTGCCTCCAGATATATAATACGAGTGACATTAAACCTACAACCAGCCAGGACTATAGGCTTTGTCAATGGTTGTAAGTTGCATAAGATAAATAAGAACAAACTGCAGCATTTTCATTATTATATACAATGAAAACATAGGTGGTTCAGAGATGTGTTACAGGTGGGAAACACTTAGGGGTATATTCACAAGAACGTGTGATAACTACCGCAAGAGTAGCGTAACGCAACTTTCAATAACGCAGCCTATCACGGGAAAATAACCCTGTGTCAACGTGGAATTCACAACAAGGCGGTAGAATGCGATAGCCTGCCGAAACCGCGGACAAAGTCCGCGATACAACCACCACGATAGAGATAAAAACACAAACCACAACACCAAAAAACACGCGATGGGCCAAAGCGCAATGAGGAAACCAGTGACAAGCAGCGCCAGGCCTGCAACACACACCTGGCAGGCGTCAGAAACCTCCATAAAAGCCGGAAAAAAAACCCACACACAAACTGACCAACACACAAGCACCATGGAGGCAGCCGGAGCAGGCGCAGAGGACCAGCGCAACACCACAAGCACCCCGGACGACCAGCCTGGGACCTCAGGGACAGGGAAGGGCAAGGACAAGAAGACCAGGAAGACCAAGTTCAGTCCGCAGGCGAACAGGATCATAGTCATGGAGGTGATGGAACACCATCAACAACTCTTCGTCACCTCCAACGTGTCATTGGGCACCAAAAATGGAATATGGCGGGACATCGTCGACAAGGTGAATGCCGTCAGAGAGCACAAGCGGACAATGGACGAGGTCAAGAGGCGATAGAATGACATCAAGCGGAAGACCAAGGATAAACTCTCCGCCAACCTGAAGGCAGCAACGCAGACCGGAGGTGGGGGCCCAGCGCCACAGCTGGAGCTGGATGACATGGAGGAGCTGGTGTCGACAGTCATCAGTGTGGAGACTGTGGCCGGAGTCGGGGGACCAGACACTGCTCGACAGGACACAACACAACCGCAACAGGGTGAGTGACCACCAGGTACTGGGGGGACGGGGGAGATGGCCACAATGGCACACATGCACAAGCAAGCAGGGCACAGTGCACACCCACATTCACTCTGGGTCCTCGCCCAGACCCACACACTGTCACAATGTACAATGCCATGCTGTCTGAATGTCAACCTGTACCATGCGGCTACATACATGTGGACACATTGTAATACACCATCTCCCCTTCACATCACAGGGGCATCGTCACCTCCTGCAGAGCAGTCACACCCACTCTTCACTGATGACGAGGAGGAGGACAACACCAGCATCGACCCCCAAACCATCCAAGACCTCATTGACCTCATCCGCAACTCACCTCCAGGATCAGGGCAGCCCAGCTACATCCATGAGACCCCACCCACCAGCCAAACCACCCAGCAGGAGGCACCCACAGCCCCGGCACCCTCCCAAGTCCCCCAGGAACAACAAATGGCCTTCCAACGCCTTGTGCTGGAGGGCCAGAGGGAGACGGCCGAGCAGGTGCGGGTGGGGTTCGAGCTCATGGCTACCAAACTGGACGCCATCCTTGGGTGTCTATGTCCGCCCCATGGACTCCAGCGAGCCCTGACTGACATCTCTGGAGTCATGCCGCGGAGGGAAGAATACCTGTCCGCTCAGAGTGGCCCCAGCGATGCCAGCCGTGAGCTGGCACACATGCGGAGGCTCATGGAGGACATGGTGCGGATGGAGGCGGAAAGGATGGCAGCTGCCACTGCACATCAGCGAAGTGTAGCTGGGATCTACCGTGCCCTGCATGTCCTCGTCATGGCATTGCTGCCACAAGGCGTGACGATGATGAATGCTGCTGCCCCCACGCCATCCACATCTCAGGGCCCTGGTGTGTCACTGCCACACAGTGCGGCCGACAATCCTCCTCCGGCCCCTGATGAGTCAGTGGCACACAGTGCCGCAGCCGGCACTGCAACACCCACAGGTAGGGCAGGGCACACACCCGGGGCTGAGGACGTGGATGGGACTGTGGTCAGGAGGGCCAGGCACTAGCATCCATTACTGCCACCTTGCCTGTTTCTGCTTGGTGCCGCACATGGCCTCAAGACCTACCACTGACCCCGGATACACTCCGAGGCACTCACCTTGGACAGCGACATGGACTGCCACATCCTGTTTGACGACCAATGACACAGCGGACAGACTGCGGACTGTACCCCTTCCTCTTCCGCAGTACAGGTCATCCCGGGATGGACACTGGCTGGCCCTCCATGGGCCCATATTGTGTGGTGTGCTCGGCATTGCCCTGTACCTCTCCAGCTGCATGACTGCACTGGATGTGCAAATAAACATCCAGTGACGCACTGCTGTGTAATGTCTTACGTCATTCCTGTGTGGATGTGTGGATGAATGTGGGGACAGTGCCTTCCCTTGCGTCAATGATGTTCATCCTGTGGGATGCCAGTAAGGAGGTGCGACATTGCATCTTGTGTAGCGGGTTCCGTGAACACTGCAGCAGGGACACACGCATCAGTAACTTCCTTGTCCGGACATGGACTGGACCATGCCCAGAGCTCACGAGTCATTGTTGCAAGCCCTGCGCTGGTCCGGCGTATGGCAGGCCAGTCCACTCCGCGTACGCCCCGAGGGGGGGCCCTCATTGCTACCCGTCGCAGCCGTACTCGCTGGTGGTGTGCAGGTCACTGGTCTAGTCGTCAGCATGTCACAGCCACTCCCTGAGGGAGGGTTTTCACACACACCACACCCATCCGGCACAGGCGTCACAGGCCATGTGACTCCGCCAACATAAGGGTCCGACGACGTCACATTCCCCTCTTCCGGTGGTGACTGGATGACGGACGCCCCACGGTTCGCACTAATATAGGGCCCATGAGTTGTTGCGCACAGGGTTAGTGGCATCCAAGGCCTTGAGTGCGGCACTGGCCTACCGCCACGTGGCGCAGACTGGGGTTGCACAGGGTTAGTGGCACCAGAGGCCTTGCGGACGGCACAGGCACCCCGCCACGGGACGGTGACTTTGGGTACACCTTGAGCTGCTGAGCGGGTGTGCAGCCTGCGATGATGCCCCGTCCCGGCGGTCCGGACGGCTCAGGTTTTGTGTGCCCTGCTGGACCGCAGTGTAGGCCAGAGCCAGCGGGCAGCACGGGCCTACCGCCACGTGGCATCGCTTCCGGGATCCCAGAGTTGGTGGCACCCATTGGGTTGAGCGGGTGTGCAGCCTGCGATGGTGCCGGGTGCACTGGTATGTCCTCTGCCATGGAGTAATCAAGACCCAGCACCAAACGTGAGACCTGGTGGCCTGCGGAGCGGGGCTGCATGATGTGGAGGGTGCCATGTCCGCGTGCCCCGGGCTTGTGGCTTGCAGCGGCACGTGGTGGGACCTCCTGTCTACGCGCCGGTGGCGGAAGGTGAGCATTGAGGCCTGGGTGTGCATGGGCGGGCATGCTCCGATTGGCGGCGGGAGGGGTTGTGGTGCCTTTGTCTGGGTGTGCATGTGCGGGCAGGCGATGTTGTCTTGTGCAAGTGTGTGTACTGTGCCAGACATGTATCTGGGCTCTGTTTCAGCTGACGGCTCTGACTCAGATGTGTGACCTGGTGTCCTGCTATGCATACCGGCACGTGGTTGGGGACACACCGGTGGCAGCAGGTGAGCAGTGTGGCCTGGGTGCGCAGGGGCGGCACGTTCTCTCTCTCTCTCCCTCTCTCTCTCCTCTTCTCTTTCTGTCTCTCCCTCTCTTCCTCTCTCCTCTCTCTCTCTCTTTCCCTCTCTTCCTCTCTCTCTCTGTCCTCTGATGTGCGCAGGACACACCTTCTCATCATGTTTTTTGTCTTACAGGCTGTGACCTACGTATTGTCCCGAGGGGAGGGGCCATGTGTCTTCATTTTATTTCGTTGTTCATTTTAATAAAGTTTCATTTGTTGCTTCGAAAGTGGATGTGTACTGCTCATTTCTGTGACGACACATGCATGTCACCAGTTGTGATTGTGCGGCATCAAGCGGAATATTCTGTACATGTTTAGGTGTGGCTGATGTGGCATGTCTTTGGTCGGGGGTGCCAGGGAGGGGTGGTCCTGAGGGTGGTGGCGGTGGGTATTTTGGCCCTCTTGGGTGTCCGGGCCGCATGATGGGTGGCTCCATGGCATCTGTTGCCCTTCGGTTGTGGCCCTGGGCTGTGCTCCCTTTTGTGGTGCTGGCTGCCGTCCGACTTTACACCAGGTCAGAGCAGGTGTAGATTTCCTGGTGCTAACGCGCCTTATCGCCTGTTTTGTGTTTTTATCGCGGATGTGGCTGGGCGTTGTGAATGTTGAGGTGTGCTGTTGTCTCTGCTTTTGTCACGGGAACGCCTACTCTGCATCTCATTAGCGATATTTGCGAGGGTCCTCTCTGGCGATGTTTTTGCGGCTGCTATCGCGGGTAAACTGGTGCTGTGGGCTGTTAACACCGGCTTGTGAATGGGGAGGTAAATTTATCACGACTTTGGCTGCGATAAAGTGCCGTTAATTCGGCGATAGCTCCTTGTGAATATGCCCCTAAGAGTGCCTGTTTCCGTTGGTTGTATGTGCTTGGCTTGGGGGTCATTTTGCAAGCAGACCAGTTTGAGGTTTGGGCACATTTTTGATTTGATTCTAAGGTTTTCTTCACACTTGTGCTTCAAAATGCTATATTTGGATCCCCCTTTTTTCAACAATTTGCAGTAAATATGTGGTGTAAAACCCACCATTTCAATCCATTTTTTTCAAAATTTTCTTGCGGAGGGAGAACCCCCCCCACACCCTCCTTTTGCAGTTCGGGCTCGCTCGCTTCTTACATTAGGGTACAACATTTTTCGGCTCACCACTTTCAAAATCTCCCAGCCGCCACTGGTGTTGGGGACAGTGCACCAGGAATGTGTACGACAGATGACGGTTTCAGCTAAGGGGCTGCAAACTAGTAAACTCCAGAATACTTCAGAACAACATAGTAAGTCTCACCCACCAAGGTTTCTAGGTAATAGCCAAAATGAGGGCAAAACTGTGGGACAAAGTTTGATTCCCGCATACGAATGCACAACTAGACAAACAACTAATGCACAACTTGTCGAACAACTAGTCAATAACGGTTGGCCATGTCAATCAATTGGAGAAGGAGACGGCCCAGGCCCCGTGATTACAGAAGAAGCTTGTGAGCTCTCAAGGTCTGAAGTCAGTGAGGACTTCTGCATCCGTCCTGATGGGAGGTATCTGTTTGTCCACATAGACACCTGCACCATGCACCCGGCTGAAGCTATCTCTCAGTTCACTGCTTTTCCACACGTCCATCCATAACTAGAGACAATATTTCCATAATTTGGAAACCCTGCAGAGCTAATGACAGACCATGGTACCCCTACTCAGGGTGGGGCATTGCAATCAGAACTCGAAAAGCTGGATACATCTCATCAACAGATCAATGCCTCGAAGAAATCATGATGTTTATGAGAATGCTCACCAAAGTCCTTAAAATTGGGGTACAACAAAATGAGGACATGGAATGAATAGTTCACAACCTCGAGTGTATCGCAATACCCTGCAGTGCACAACCCACCGTGCCTCAGCAACTCTCATGTTCGATTGACCAATCAAAGATATAACTCTGACAGCACCCCAATGATTACCCCTGGGGCAAGTTGGAAGAGAAGAGAAAAGTCCAACCACCAGGACAGCAAAAGATTAAGAAACCAGGATCCATTTATCAAAGCGGGAGGCCATGTTCTCGTTAAGGATCGACAGCTGGGTGGAAATTCAGAACATCACTTGAAGTAACCAACGAACAGTCACTGCAACAAAAAGTATCATGGAAGGTGTGGCTCGTGGCCATGATACAAACACTCACAATGGAGAAGTGTGGCTCAATGGTTAGAGCGGCAGACCCTGATGCAGAGGTCTAGCCCGGGACCAGGGTTCAATTCCCGCCTCGGCGGGTCTTGGGCTCAATTTCCTCGGACCTGATAATTCTCGCCTCGGTGCCTATTCTGATCATGGGTCCCACTCTGCAACTCTGGGCAATAGCTTGCTTAATCTCCACAACGGCCCCCACAACGCTAGGATGCCTGGCTTCACCTTGGGGGAGCCCAGGAGTGGGCATCTCACAGGGAAAGGCCAGGAAGGGTTCCACAGCGGTATGCGTACAAGCGCCTGAGATACCCCTTCGGGGGTCGATTCGGGCGCTATACAAATACTACTACATTTACAATATGTCATTGTTCAAAATAATGAAAACCTATTACAGAATACTAAAACTGGACTTTCATACGATGTGCACGGAGAACATAGTGGAAGGAGAACTGAATGGGAGTGGAACACCAGACCTCCTACTGCCATGAGGCCTTTGAACTACTGTGACACTGAAGTACTGCGAGTATCCACAGAGTCCAATCCGCAGACCTGAACAGAAGAAACCCATTCCTCAAGAGCAAGTCAAAGGCATAATCTCCAAACACACCCTCGACTATCTCAGAGACTGTGGGACTGTTTGGTAAGGTCTCTAAGTTACTCTATTTGTTCTGTTAACCCCAGTGGTTACAGCTGGGATCTAAGTTAGGAAGGGATGTAATGTTCTATCTTGCATCTATGTCATTTGTCACCAAGCTTGCACATATCCTGAGAGTTGGGTGTGGCCGAAGGGATAAATAAAATGGGACTAGGCTGCTCCTGGCCAGTTCTGAGATAGGAGTCATTAACCTTATTGTGGCGCAGTCTGTACACCCCCTGACAGGACCTTTGCTTCTGCAGTCACTAGGCAAAGTTTTTCCTCACTTGTATGGCCGAAAGCGAATGCACATGCTTGTTGCACCGCCGGGGCAATTAGGGTAATGTTCTCAGTTAACCACCTGCTGTGGGGGAATCAATATTTTATCCCTTCAGATGGAACGCAAACCATGTTTTCACCAAGGTCACATACTTTACCACCTCGGTTGCAACAACATCAAGATCTATTCCAAGGGCACTGTTCTTCCCCGCACCAAAGGTCCTACCTAACTTGTGTGCACCAACAAATCCTGAGAAATGGGATTGCTATACCCCTGGATTGGGGTTTGCAGCACTGTCGGCACAGACGTGTTTGTTGTATATAGTTTCATGACCTGGATAATCCTTCCTTCATTGTCCAGTTCTAGGGAGAATAAACTCTGGTTACCTTTTTATGCATGTGCGGGCTGGTTTGTCTTCACAGTGTGTACATTGTGCCAAATGTAGTTTCTCAACAGATTTCTGTTGCTCACTTTTGCCTCCTATTTCTATCAAAATATTGTCCTGTATTCTCCTAGTGAGGCATAATTACCTTATGCCTTTCACACCTGCACAAAATCCAATGGAGGCCCTATACTTCACTATCTCTAAGGAGGGTGAGCTGATGCTCTTGTTTACCAAGTGCCTTCTTATCAGCAGCCACCTGTTACATGGAGCAAGAGATGTATGCTGGTTGCAATAACATCTGTAGTAACCAACCTGGCCAGCATCGTCCTGCAGTTGCCAGTGGCATAGTACATTCCTAGTGTTTGACAATAGCTGCTCAAGCCTGAGTGCATTATGGGGTCTGCTTTCATTTGCTTGAGGGTTGCTGTATTTCTAGGGTTCCCATTTGTACACATGCTTCGTGTTTTCCTGGAGTATGAGTAATGCCTCCAATTATCCACGATTGGATGTAATTGCAGGGTTTGTCAGCTGTCCTTCTCTTGGTGTAGGCCCTGGGTTTTGCTTTATTTGTTTGGATGTGTTCATCGGGTTTGCTTGCAGTTGTCCACGGCTAATTGTGTTCCTAGCCTCTGTCTCCAGTTATACGTTTTTGGTGTATTCCTGGGACCTGCCTCCAGTTATTCACGGTTGGGTGTAGTCCTTGTGTTGGTTTACGGTTTGTTTGTCACTGGCTGTGTTCCTGGGATGTTCCCTCAGTTGTGTATGGTTGGGGTGTTCATATGGTTTACCGTTTGCTTGTCACTGGCTGTGTTTCTGGGGTGTGCCTTCGGTTGTTTATGGTTGGCGTGCTCATATGGTGTACCGTTTACTTGTCACTGGCTGTGTTTCTGAGGTGGGCCCTCATTTGTTTATGGTTTAGGTGCTCATATGGTTTACCGTTTACTTGTCACTGGCTGTGTTTCTGAGGCGGGCCCTCAGTTGTTTATGGTTGGGGTGCTCATAAGGTTTAAAGTTTACTTGTCACTGGCTGTGTTTCTGAGGCGGGCCCTCATTTGTTTATGGTTTAGGTGCTCATATGGTTTACCGTTTACTTGTCACTGGCTGTGTTTCTGAGGCATGCTCTCATTTGTTTATGGTTTAGGTGCTCATATGGTTTACCGTTTACTTGTCACTGGCTGTGTTTGTGAGGCAGGCCCTCATTTGTTTATGGTTGGGGTGCTCATATGGTTTACCGTTTGCTTGTCACTGGCTGTGTTTCTGAGGCAGGCCCTCATTTGTTTATGGTTAGGGTGCTCATATGGTTTACCGTTTACCTGTCACTGGCTGTGTTTCTGGGGTGTGCCCTCAGTTGTTTATGGTTGGGATGCTAATATGGTGTACCGTTTACTTGTCACTGGCTGTGTTTCTGAGGCGGGCCCTCATTTGTTTATGGTTGGAGATGCTCATATGGTCTACAGTTTCCTTGCAGGTGTGTGTGGCTGGGTGCATTCCCAGCCAGCAGCAGACTTCTGCAGATGTATTTCTGGTGTTTGTCTGCAGTTGCTCTTGGTTATTGCCTAGTGTGCTTTCCGCTGTCTATGGCGGAGTATGTTGAAAGCCTGCCTGAAGTTGCCCCTGCTGAGTGTGTTCTTGGTGTTTGCACGCTGTTGCTTCTGGTAGAGGGTAGGGCTGGGTTCTGCCTTCTGCTTTCTGTGGCTGGGTTTAAGGTTCTTGTGGAATGGTGTGTTTTACCAGCGTCTGCCAGCAGTGTACGCCTATGCCCACCGTGCAGAGCTCTACACAGGCGAGAAGTCTGCACAGGGGTTACAGAGCCCTTTGTGTTAATGCTGCTCTGCTTTCGGTGGCCCCCTCGTGTGGCAAGGCACACAGCATTGCCCGTGGAGCCTGGCAGTGTCATGCTGCTGTTCTGGGTCTGACTCTGCCATGGTAAATACTGGCAGGCGCTGAGGCTCGATTTCAATGGCCGACCATGCGAGTAGCCATGGCTACTGCCCTCCTGTATACTGGCAATTAGACATGTCTGGGACACAAGAACCTGCTGCAAGCCGGGCTGGTCAGACTAGGCCACAGCTAAATGTGTTCCCACAGAGGGGCGTGATTGGTCTGCCCCGGCTACGGGGTCTGGTAGGCAACCCTGATCTGTAATACCTTAAACATACAAAGCCCCAGCAGTGCAACTCAGTCTTGTCTTATCCTAGCCATGTGTGCAATGTGCATGCAGCTCAGCCAGCGCACTTTGTTTCTCACCTGGACCTAGCATGTGCAATGACAACACACTGCCACTGCAACTCAGTGTTGCACCTGCCGGTGTGCAGAGACTTACAGTGGCCCTGATAATACATTCAGAGCTGCTGTGTGCAGGGGGCCCAGAGTAGGTTTGGCCGGGGCCCTCGAAATCCTTAAAATGTCCCTGTCGGTTTGTCAAATACAGAGTGAACCATGATTTCTAGGCAACATGCACACATGCTTTAAGTGCTGGACGTATTGTGGCGTAACATCCCGAGCGGGGGACCCCTCGGATTCCCCAAGGACCCACAGCCTCGGAATTTGTATTCTTTGTCTTACTTTTGTAGTTGCTGACATACATTGATGTTTCTTACCTCGAGGGCTTGTAGAATAACTTGTTTATTCATGTAGCAGTCGATGCGAATCTGGTGACTTCATAGCGCTTTCATGAATATATATTGTCAACCAACATAGTGGTCCTCGGTTTATCAACTTGTAAAGAGTGAGATCTCTATGGGGCACCTGCGTTATGTCACTGAGGGCTCGGTGTACGGCCTCTACCGTGGAGCTCTGTGCGGCATTAGCATACACACCAACCCGATACGAAGGTGTGTTCCTGGGGAACCCTGTGAAAGTCGATGGGGGAGGGGTAGCCCCAGAGGTGCAGACACGGAAATAGTTCGCCCTTTGGCTGTGCGCTTTGCTAACCTCGCTGTCACTTTTACTTCTAGGTGGCCTACGCCAGGAAGCACCTTGATGCCCTTCATGTAACATATTCACACCACACAAGCTTATTTCCTAAGGAAATGCTGTAACAGCCAAGCGACGCACCCTAGAAAGCGGAGTGAGTCAAGCCTAGATTTAAACCGGAGTGTGCAGCTATGTATCCGCAATCGGGGTGTCAACCCGCTGTGATATCTCGGCTGTTTCATCGTGTCGGCCACCTCCTTGAGCTAGACCAGGTCCTGGTGACCCGTAGAGTGAGGTGCGTGCTGCGCCTGCACGACGCCTGACTCTGCACACCACCCAGGGGTCGTCCGACCCTCCTCATCTGCAAGGGGACAAGATGGGCGACGAAGCGTCAGGCCCTGCCTAGTTTCCTGCAGCCCAAGATGCAAACGCCCCCGTACCTTAGTAGCAGTTTATATTCTTGTGATGGAGCAGGGTAAATATAAAAATTTTAACCTCCTAATATTTTCATACAATATTAATAAACATGTTCGTTCAAGTAAATAACCAACAATGTATGTAAATGGTTAATGGTAACACGCAATTCAGTGTGCAAAGTAATGGACTAATAATTGTTTACGTTTCTAACATAACATAATATTTTGCGTACTAAAATAATAATAAAATGCATGATTTGTGCTTTTGAATAAAACGTGTGGTTGCAAAATAAAGTGATGGTAAGTAAGGGACAGCTTTATATGTTGCTTCTGCTAGGTAATACCTAATTGGGGTACGTAGAAAGACGGGAGGGAAACGAAAGGGTTTATATTTCTTTGTTTTAATAACATTTTGTTTTCTTTAAAAATAGTGCGCTTAGGCCTGCCGAGCAGCAATATAAAATGGCCGCGAGTTACTAGAGTGCGCATGAGCGGATGCGACCATGTGATAGAGGAGAGAGGCTGTGGAAAAGGGATGATCACGTGCTGATGCCGAGAGGCTAAGATGAAAGTATGGTCAAGGCTGCTGTGACCCTTCTGAGCAGATGTGTGCCAAGATGATCAGCAAGAAGCGTGAGAAGCCTGGTTGAATCAATAGAAGGAACTGTATTATACAAAATGTAGCAGAAAAAGATACAATTTGGACTGATCGAAACGGATGAGCAAGTGCATGAACTGTGGGAAACGATGCTTGCATGGACATTCCACACGGAACTGGTTAAGACCAGGAAGTTTGATTAAAATGTATAGGGACCTGAGTTTTTGACCAATGAGAATGAATCACGCCATGTAAGAAGAAACATTTTATGCTGTAAGCTAGAATTAGGGTATAAGAAGACCTACTCTTGGTGGGAGGGGTTAGAATGCTGGAGTAGATGCTGCGGGATGCTGCGGGAGATGCTGAAGAAGTTAGATGCTGTAGATGGGAGAGTTTGCGGTTGCTGATGCTGACGAGCTGATGCTGCTGCTGTTATTATTTTCCTTTTCCAGTTGAGTATAAGATGCTGCTTTAGGAGAACTTTTATTTGATAGATTTATATTAGAATTATTAGGATTTCCCCGAGAGATAGATAGGTTGATCTATAGAGTTCTTAGTATGATAACCTCATTTCCGTCTAATAAAAGTGTCATGCAATTTCAACTATTCTTATATTGATGATAAATGTAATGATCTGAATAATAAGATTAATCTCAAATTTCCTGCATTCAAAACTTTATATAAACTTTATTATTCTTTAAACAAATGACTCAGTGATTTTCTTTAGTATAATGACTAATAATGAAATGGTAAAGAGTTCATTGTGATTGAGCTGGTCTTAATCACCATCAACTGATTCCTACTAGTTGGTCCATCGACCAATGAGCGGAATACCTTAAAAGCAAATGAGAATTATTGTGTCATTATAAAAGAGGTATCCCGTCTCCTTCCAGCGAATCGTTTTTCTCCTAGGTTTCATGACGGAGGAAATCCAGGGAACAAATGAGTAAGTGAATGTATATGCGGTGTTATGGGCCCCACCGTCATATGGATATAGTGTGTGTGTTAGAGAAATAATTGCACCTGGATGACCAAAAGCATAATAGGAGAAATTATTTTTATTGTAAGCGCTGGATCAGATTTCTTGGTAGCAGAGTTATGGTTACTATAGATTAGTTTGGTGATTATTGATTTTTGATTATAGATTATTGATAAGTTTATGTCTAACACTTTTTGTTGAGTCGCGTTATGTTATATGTAAGTTTTCACGCTTCCGGGAAGTAGGAAGTGGAACACGTGTGGCAAGAGAAGTCGCATGGAATTTTTACACTGTCTGAGTTCAATTTGGTAATAACACAGGTTGTGTTATTTAGGGACATTTTGCGTATAAAAGGTGTGTAAGTGAAATAGTGATCGGTTTTCTTGTGAAACTCTGGCCTTAATTCTCAGGAGCAGTATAGTCTCCACATGTGTTTTATCCCCAGAGAAACGGGTTTATTGATTGCTTGAAAGAAGGGTAAGGTAGAGGGAAGTGCTACTTTATCGACGAAACTGAAAGTTCTGTGGTAGGGTAGAGGTAAGCGCTGCCTACTGGAAAATACAGAATTCTTGTGTGAATGGTCAAAGCTATCTTTTCGGTTTAGCGAATCAGACAATGGAAATGTGGATAAAATGTTGTAACTAACAAGAATTGTTGAAAAAGAAATTGCCGATAAATTTTGTAAAGGAGGGGTCAAGAGTAGAAGTGACGTAGACAAAAGCCGCGCTGGGATTGGACAGTGCGCTAGTCACATGAGAACAGGAGCAAAGTGACGTAGACAAAAGCCGCGCTGGGATTGGACAGTGCGCCGTAGACAGAAATCGCTGTGATTGGAGTGTTGGTGTGAGTCGCGCTAGCATTGGTTGAAATAACGCATAGGGAACAGTGTTGAATTGCGGATTGTTGAAGGAGAAAAAGGTTGTGAATCATGTCGTACTATGAGTATGGAAAAGAGAAAACGTCTTGGATGTCGAAAGTTAAGAACTTCTTTAAGAAGGACAAAAAGGTAGTGACTAGAGAGGGACAAATAATTCCTCCGCCGAAATCACCAGCTTCACATATGATGCTGAAATATGGATATCATACATGCATATGGTTAGAAAATTGGACAAAATACACAAAGAACAATGGAGCATTGGCTTTTCCTGAGAATGGTTCATTTAATGTAGCTGTATTACGGAACTTGAGAGAAAAGATGGTAATGTTAGAACCTAGACCGACACAGTTTGAAGCTTTAGCGGAATGGGAAGATGAGATGTATGAGAGAGAGAGATCCAGAGGATTAAAGAATCATGAGTTTATACCCGGAAGGTTGTGGGGAATAAATCATGAGGACAGAGTAAAGCGTTGGAGATACGCTAACATGGCAGGAGGTTTGTTTCCAGCTTTTGCGGTTGAGGAAGAAGCAAAGAGAAAGTGTACCGAGAAAAAGAAACATGTAGTGGTAGAAAAGTATGTGTATGGTGGTAGTGAAACAGATGACGAATTGCTGGAAGATATTTTAAACAGAAACCCACCTCCATACCAACAGACTTCTGTAGTGGTGACACCTAATGCACCGCAAATGGAAACTGGGAGGAATAAAAAACCCGAACGAAGAAATGAAATAAATAGGTCACAAGAAACATTTAAAATTTCACAAAATGAAGAGACAGAAAGTGACAATGCAACTGAACTAGCAAAAACGACAAAAGAATTGACTGAGAAAATAAGAGAATTGACAAAGAATTTGGAAGCTGTAACTGTACCAGTAACGATAGGTCCAGTAATGCCAATTTTTGAGAATCAGAAAATAAATGAACATTCTTTGGTGATTCCCATGAATTCACATTTGCAAAGAAAAAGAGAAGGGATGGAACTGAATAATGAAGGTGCACACAATTCGGCTAGTACGTGTAGACCAAGTCCACCTACAAATTTGACGATAAATGAGAGTGAGATTAGGAGAATGCCTATGGTGACAGAGTCCGCATCAGGAACACCAGAAAGAAGCAATGATTGGATAGAATTAAATAGTACGCCTGTGGGTCCGACTCCAGAAGAGTTAAATGAATGGATGAAAGCGCTAAAAGCAAAAGAACCAGAAGAAAAACCATTAGATGTAATTAGGTTAAAAATAGACATGGAAGAGTTGATTTTGGGAACAATTGGAACGGAAAAACTAAAAAATTATCAGGATGACGAGATTATGTTTTTGTGCAAGAGTCTTACTTGGAGAGCTAGAAATTTACATGACAAATTGGAAGAGATTGCAGGTGAACTAGGAGTGGAATTTGTGAAAGTGAGGACGTTGCAGAAACCGTACAGAGTAGATTTTTGTGAGAAAGACATAGAAAATTTGAACACATCAGGAAGACTGACCCAGATAAAAGAGCTGATTGTTTTATTGAGAAAATGGGGTGATGTGGATAGATGGAGAAATAGATGGACAAAGAGGAATGAGAAAACAACAGATAAAGCATCTTTGGCTTTTGCAGTGACAGATAGGGAACCAGTTGCTAGGGAATACCCGATGAGAGAAACACCAGGTGGTAGTTATGTGCATGTTCCGTGGACCAGACAGGATATACTGTCATTTACAAATGACTTCCCAAAATTGAGAGAGAAACCAGTAGAATGGTACAGACAAGTGGAGAGATTTGTTAAGGTGTCAAAAGTGCTGTGGATAGATCTAGATGGATTGTTTGATATAGTAGTGCCTGCTGATTTATGGACAGAATGTAAGATTACAATTGATTGGCCAACTGTAGAATATCCAAGGGATGCCAAAACAGGAGCGCCAGGTCCAGAAGTGATGAGGAAGTATGATCAAGTAGTTACCTTTTTGAAGAATAAAATTCCACCAAAAGAAACAGATTGGGTAAAAATAGACAGAACAACACAGGAAAGCAAAGAATCAGTGCACGCGTACTATGAGAGATTGTTGTTGGTTTTCAAACAGTATAGTGGTTATGAGACGCTAAGTGAGAAGGACATGAGTCACTTTGTATATAGATTTGTGTATGGATTAACACCAGAAATAAGTGAAAGGATTAAGCAGCACTTGATAGGATGGCAGAATAGCACAGTGGATGAAGTTTTGAGATATGCTAAGTATTGCAGTGATGAAATTGAGAGTAAACAGCGTAAATTGAAAGAGAAAGCCATGTGGGCACAGGTGAAAGTTGCAGAGAAGCAAGAAGCTCAATTGAATAATACTAGCAGTGAAACAGGACAGTTTAAATCCCGACCTAATATAGGTAAAGGAAAAGGACAAATGAGCATAGATGAGGCGAAGAAAAAGTGGCCATGCCACAACTGCGGAAAGCTAGGGCATTGGAGAAACGAGTGTAAATTTCCTCCAAAACCTAATGTGGAAAATCAATCATTAAATTCACAGGTGCAGAGTGAGGTAGTTACTCAACAAGGTCAGGTGCCACAACCACCACTTCCCAAGAGTGCTAACCAACAGAAATACAGTGCAGAAACAGGATTCTACGGAGGAGAACAGGTAAAACAGTTGTCACGTGCAGCTGAAATTTCACAATATTGGTTACGACAGAATGAAGATGAGTCGTATGAAAGTTCATGACGGTGTCTAAAAGAGAGGGAAGAGTGCGTGCTTGGCGCAACTCTAGAGGTAGATCAGTCAGGTCCATTTGTGGATGGAGAAGTGAATGGTGCAAATGTAACATTCCTTGTTGACACTGGAGCTACCCGTTCTACTGTTAGGTCAGTGGAAATTCCAAATCTTCCTCTCTCAGGTGAACATATACAAGTGGTTGGAGTTTCCAATCAGCAAATTGAAACGCCTCTTACTAGATTAGTAAAGGTAAGAATTGGTCCATTTAGTGAAATGCACCGATTTGTGGTGTGTGATTGTAGTCCCGTGAACCTTTTAGGACGCGATTTGTTGTGCAAAATGAATTGCACAATTTATTGTACTCCAGACGGAATTGCATTTCAGACTCCAGATGAGGATGTGCTGTATAAAATGACAATGGTAAATTTAGAACCAGAAGTAAATGGTTTGTTTCCTGTATTTGATGCAGAGAAAATCCCAAATGAGTTGAAAAGGACAGTGAAAGAAGAAGTGTGGGACTTGACAGGAGAAGATGTAGGATTAATGAAAGGAGTAGATCCCGTTAAAATAACAGTAAAAGAAGGAACGAGTTACCCAAATACGCCCCAGTATAAATTGACTCCAGAAATAATTGAAGGAATAACGCCAGTAATAAATAAAATGATTGAACAAGGGATTCTAAAAGAAATCATGAGCAGTCCATGTAATTCGCCAATAATGGGACTGAAAAAGCCAAATGGAACATATAGAATAGTACAGGATTTAAGAAAGGTAAACAAAATTGTTGTGCCTTGTTGCCCAATAGTACCGAACCCTGCCGTGATTCTATACCAGATTCCACGCGAAGCAGAATGGTACACTGTAATTGATTTATGTCATGCATTTTTCTCTATTCCATTGCATCCAGATAGCCAGCCAATATTTGCGTTTAGGTTTGGAGAGCGTATTTTGGCATGGTGCCGAATTCCTCAAGGGTACACAGAAAGTCCCTCAATCTTTAATCAGATCCTAAAGAAATCATTGGAAGACTTAAGAATGCCAGAAAAGTCAGTAATGGTTCAGTATATTGATGACCTACTGGTGGCATCAAAAACGAAGGAAGCATGTGTCAATGACACGATTGCTTTGCTGAATCATTTAGCAAAAAGAGGACATAAAGTGTCCCCTTCAAAATTGCAGTTTTGTCAACAAGAAGTCCAGTATTTAGGGCATAAAATTGAGAAAGGAGTACGAAAGGTAACGACAGAGAGAATAAAAATGATTCAAGGAATGAGAGCTCCAATGACACAAAGAGAGGTAAGAATGTTTTTGGGAATGGTTGGATATTGTCGACAATGGATAAGCGGTTTTTCACTAATTGCTAAACCATTGCAGAAACTGACAAAGAAGGATGTTAAAGATCCTTTTGAAATGAATGATGAAGAAATGAAAGCATTCAGAGAGCTGAAAAAGAAATTGTGTGAGGCTCCAGCATTGGGAATGCCTGACTATGAGAAAGATTTTGAGCTGTATTGCAGTGAAAGAGATGGATGTGCATTTTCAGTTTTGGTGCAGAGACATGGAACTATGAAAAGACCAATTGCATATTTTTCAGCTGTTTTAGACCCCGTAGCGAAAGCGTTGCCTGGATGTTTGAAAGCAGTTGCTGCTACTTGTGTGAGTCTGGAACAGAGTGAAGGCATAGTGATGGGGTATCCATTGAGAGTGTATGTTCCCCATTCTGTGGAAATTCTTTTGACAAGAACGAAAACCCAATACATGACACATAGTCGGCTGACTAGGTATGAAAAGGTAATTTTGAGTGCAGATAATGTGACCATTGACAGATGTATGAATGTGAATCCTTCAACATCATTGCCAGATGAAGAGAATGTGATTGAAATGGATGAAGTAGATCACGATTGTCTGAATGTGCTCGAATACTGTACAAAACCAAGAGCTGATATACGAGATGAGCCTTTGAAAGAATCAGATTATATTCTGTTTGTGGATGGCTCATGTTTAAGAACGAGTGATGGAGTTCTAAGTGCAGCATATGCAGTTTGCACAGTAGCAACTGTATTGGAAGCATCTTGTCTGAAAGGTGTACGGTCTGCCCAAGTTGCAGAATTAGTAGCTCTGATTCAAGCATGTAAGTTGGGAAGAAATGTACGGGTTACGATTATGACTGACAGCCAGTACGGCTTTGGGGTCGTGCATGATTTTGGTCAGATTTGGTCACAAAGGGGTTTCTTGACGTCTGCAGGGACGCCCATCAGAAATGGAGATTTTGTGAAAAAGTTGCTTGAGGCGATACAGCTGCCTAAACAGATCGCTGTCGTGAAGTGCAATGCACATAAAAATGGGGAAGACTACATTACTGTTGGCAACAAATATGCTGACGAAATGGCACAGTACTGTGCAAAGAATGTGGTTTCTTTGAATAAATGTCGTGAAAGAGAGCATATTTCTTGTCCTTTGCTTTTTACTAACTCAATTGAAACATGGGATGAGGTGAGACAGTTACAAGAAGCTGCAGAAGATGAAGAGAAAGATACTTGGCTAAAAGCAGGATGTAGAAAACATGAAGAAACTGATGTATGGGTTTACAGGGATGAGAGACCAGTTATGCCTGATAGCATGATTTCTGACATGGCACGGATGTACCATGGGCAAGCCCATATTGGGAGAGATTCAATGATCAGACTTTTTAGACAAACATGGTACAATCCAAAATTCAGAGCCATAGCTGAGAGTCTTTGTCAAAGATGTCTTATTTGTCAACAGTTAAATCCAGGAAGGAAGACAGTAGTGAGTCTAGGAAGAATAGGACGAGAAGGGGGTCCTTTCACTAGAATGCAAATGGATTTTATTGAAATGCCACCTTGCAGCAGATTGAGGTATGTTCTAGTGGTCGTCTGTTTGTTTTCCCGTTGGGTGGAGGCATATCCAACCAGAAGGAATGACAGTATCACAGTAGCAAAACTTTTGCTGCGAGAATTCATTCCGAGGTATGGTTTTCCAGTCACGATTGAAACAGATAGAGGAACACATTTCCAGAACGAATTAGTTAAACTGATTTGTGAAGCACTTAGTATTAAACAGAAACTGCATTGTGCATACAGACCAGAGGCTTCTGGAATAGTAGAGCAAGTGAATGGAACAATCAAAAACAGGTTAGGAAAAATGTGTCAAGCTACAGGACTGAAATGGCCAGATGCTTTGCCATTGGTTCTGATGACAATCAGAAGTATTCCGGAAAGGAAGACTGGACTCAGTCCACATGAAATAATCATGGGACGAGCAATGAGACAAGCACAAGTACCTGTCAACAAGCTACTGACTATAACTGATGATCTAGTACTGGATTATTGCAAAGGATTGGCTGATGTGGTGCGTTCTGTGTTTCATCAGGTTGGACCGGATGCGACCACTCTTGAAAGAAAACCAGCTCACGACTTGAATCCAGGAGATTGGGTTCGAATAAAAGTCCACCGGAGAAGAAACTGTTTGGTTCCTCGCTGGGACGAACCACGACAAGTGATCCTAGTGACGACCACCGCAGTCAAGTGTGCAGGAGTGAAACACTGGGTACATGCCAGCCACACCATCAGAGTTCCAGAACCTAAAGATCGACATGTGAGTCGGCATCTGGAAATATCAGATAACAGTTCAGCATCAGAAAGAGAAGAGGAGACAAACAGGGTGCCAGAACCTGAAGATCGACCTGTAAGTCGACATCTGGAAGACCCAACTACAAGTGAAACGATAGAAGAAGAAGAGGAAATAGAAGAAATAGCTGAAGTTCCAGAATTTGAAGATCGACCTGTAAGTCGACATCTGGAAATATCTGATACCAGTTCAGAATCTGATACAGAACATTCAGAAGGAGAAGAAATTACAAAAAGAAAGTGGAATTTTGAAAGCATAAGAGAAGAAACTGAGCCAGAAGATAGTGACAGTGAACAACCAAGTACAAGTTGTGGTAAAATTCCTTCGAAGATAATATTAATAGATGAAGAAGGGAGAGTTTCAAACCAAAAGTTAGAAAAATCGGAAAAACCCCGAGGAGCAGTAGGGACAGATAGTCAAACACAAGAACAGGGAAATTTAGAAGCAGATAGAGAAACTGACACAAAATCGGAAGAACCTCGAGGAGGGACAGAAATAGGTGAACGAAGGAAGATAAGAAAAGAACCACAAGTAGCTGAAAGCGAAATCATAAGCTTCAAAATAAGAGGAAATAACGAAAAGATTGAAACAGAATCAGAAGAAAGTGGAGAAGAAAGAAATGAAAAACTAGAGACAAGAAAAAGAAATTGGAAAACAGAAAGAGAGGAAAAAGGAAGTGAAGCAAAAAGGCCAAGAAAAGGAGACAATTGGCCCAACGAAGTAAGAAAATTAAGATACAGAATCATAAAATTGGATGGGAAAAGTGCTGAACAAGTGAATGAAATAACAAGTCAAAAAGAGCAAGGAAAACAAGGTGGAAAACACTTGCAGAAAACGAAAAGAATAAAGAAAGTAAATCAAAAGTACAGATCGCCTGAATGGTTGTATCGTGCTTTGACTAGTCACAAAGAAGAATTGAACACTCACGAAAACCCAGAACAAAGAAACCTGATGGGAGAAAGTGAAGTGCAACAAACCTGAAGCAACAAACCTGAAGAAGTTTAGATAGTTTACCGGATTTGACAAAACACTGAACTGACGAATTTACCGGATGTGACAAAGAAAGAATTCTGAGAAAGAATTAAAAGAAAGTACCAAGCAAAGACAAAATATTGGAAGTACAGAGTGGCAAGCAAGTCATTTCTGAGGTGTAGTGACACAATTTTCTAGAAAACAAGTAAATAAGGTTAAAAGACAAAATGGAGAATACTAGAGATAGAAAGTGTAGATGTGAGTTTTTAAGTAGATGGTGCAAGATGTGCTGTTTTTGTACAGGTTTATTAATAACAGTATGGGTGGTTTTAGCAATAACTATTCCAATTAGTTTAGCTGTAGTGGAAAAGTCTAATAACACTGAGAAAGAAAAAGGAGCTAACACTCAAGAGCCAGTTATTTTAAAGAGTAGTGCAGAATTACATAAGGACAAATCAATAACAGATTTTTCAAAGAATGTTTTTACTAAATTACTGTATGAGTACGTAGAAACAATGGATGTAAGAGATTGCTATGTTTGTATGCAGTTGCCTGCATCTGTAGCAGAGGGTGTGACTTATCATCACCTCCCTTTGACATATGGAATAACATGTAGTGTATTAGCAAGCTTATTTTATAAAACAGGTAGATTAGAATATTATTACACTGATATAGATAAGATTTTTGCAAAAGTTTCTGTAGTTCCCGAGCTTAACAAAATAAAAGAGGGAAAGACGTTTGGTGAATATTTTTTAGAAGATAAGATTTTAACATCAGATAATATATTTAGGTACAACCTTACCTGTGAGTTAAAGAAGGAAGAAAAGGTATTTCTAGAAATGGTTGAAGAGAGAAGAGTGAAATTTCAAAGAAAAGTAATAGAAGAGACAAAAACACCTCTTTGGGCGTTTGAGGAAGACCATCATGACAAGAAAAAGACAAATGCAGCTATGACTCTGGAT
This sequence comes from Calotriton arnoldi, assembly GCA_963921515.1. Taxonomy (NCBI): domain Eukaryota; kingdom Metazoa; phylum Chordata; class Amphibia; order Caudata; family Salamandridae; genus Calotriton; species Calotriton arnoldi. Next base: position 3,533,963 of record CAWUFW010000277.1, read on the forward strand.
TGGCCCCAACAGGGAAGGTTGTGCATTAGAAGAAATAAGACAAGATATGACAATTATTTTGTGGGTTCCAGCAATTGCCATGACAATTACCAAATTCTAGGTGGATGGGGATTCAAAGGGGGAAAAGATCCAATATTTCCAGGGATTTATTATGTTTGCGGGAATAGGGCTTATTATAGGTTGCCGGACCATTGGTATGGGTCATGTTACTTAGGCCTGGTCTTTCCAAAGATTTTTCATGTAGATAGAAAAGAAAAAGGAACACACAAAATGATAAATACCTTTACACGTAGAAAAAGGGAAAGTTTTTCAGAAATAGTAGGTGATATTTTTGGTGCATTGATACCAGCAGTGGGAATATCTTTGAATGCATTTAGAATTCGGAAATTATCCACAGTGGTAGATCGTTTATCTACAGATACTGCTGGAGGGTTCTTAATGGTAAATACCGAGATGGTTGCCATGAGAGCTATGGTGATGCAAAATCGTCTTGCCCTTGACATTCTTTTGGCAAAAGAGGGCGGAGTCTGTGGAATGCTGAAAGTCCAACATTGTTGCACTTACATTCCAGATAAAAGCGAAAATATACAGAAGTATATAACAAATATTACAAATTTGCACAAAGAACTTGTTCCACTGGAGGTTGAAAGTGTGTGGGGAAAACTTGGTAAAGGGTTTTCTTCTGTAACAAATTGGTTAACAAGAATGAGTGGATTAATAATAGGGAAAGTTATAATAATAGCAACCATGATAATAATAATAATATTAGTACTGAAGCTTGCAGTAACATGTATAAAGAGAAGAAGAAAGCAGAATAAGATAGAAAAAGAAAACATGATAAACAAGGAAAGAGAGAGAGAAATAGGTGAAATAGAGTTAGAAGAAATAAAAGAGAACATGTACAAGAAAACGAAGAAACAAGTTGAAAGGGATACAGAAGTATAAACTAACAAAAGCAAATGGATAAAAGATATATGCTGTCTGAGAAAATTGTATAACTTGGGTTTTTGTGGTGATATTAAAAATCACCAAAGGGGGAGTTGATGGAGCAGGGTAAATATAAAAATTTTAACCTCCTAATATTTTCGTACAATATTAATAAACATGTTCGTTCAAGTAAATAACCAACAATGTATGTAAAGGGTTAATGGTAACACGCAATTCAGTGTGCAAAGTAATGGACTAATAATTGTTTACGTTTCTAACATAACATAATATTTTGCGTACTAAAATAATAATAAAATGCATGATTTGTGCTTTTGAATAAAACGTGTGGTTGCAAAATAAAGTGATGGTAAGTAAGGGACAGCTTTATATGTTGCTTCTGCTAGGTAATACCTAATTGGGGTACGTAGAAAGACGGGAGGGAAACGAAAGGGTTTATATTTCTTTGTTTTAATAACATTTTGTTTTCTTTAAAAATAGTGCGCTTAGGCCTGCCGAGCAGCAATATAAAATGGCCGCGAGTTACTAGAGTGCGCATGAGCGGATGCGACCATGTGATAGAGGAGAGAGGCTGTGGAAAAGGGATGATCACGTGCTGATGCCGAGAGGCTAAGATGAAAGTATGGTCAAGGCTGCTGTGACCCTTCTGAGCAGATGTGTGCCAAGATGATCAGCAAGAAGCGTGAGAAGCCTGGTTGAATCAATAGAAGGAACTGTATTATACAAAATGTAGCAGAAAAAGATACAATTTGGACTGATCGAAACGGATGAGCAAGTGCATGAACTGTGGGAAACGATGCTTGCATGGACATTCCACACGGAACTGGTTAAGACCAGGAAGTTTGATTAAAATGTATAGGGACCTGAGTTTTTGACCAATGAGAATGAATCGCGCCATGTAAGAAGAAACATTTTATGCTGTAAGCTAGAATTAGGGTATAAGAAGACCTACTCTTGGTGGGAGGGGTTAGAATGCTGGAGTAGATGCTGCGGGAGATGCTGAAGAAGTTAGATGCTGTAGATGGGAGAGTTTGCGGTTGCTGATGCTGACGAGCTGATGCTGCTGCTGTTATTTTCCTTTTCCAGTTGAGTATAAGATGCTGCTTTAGGAGAACTTTTATTTGATAGATTTTTATTAGAATTATTAGGATTTCCCAGAGAGATAGATAGGTTGATCTATAGAGTTCTTAGTATGATAACCTCATTTTCCGTCTAATAAAAGTGCCATGCAATTTCAACTATTCTTATATTGATGATAAATGCAATGATCTGAATAATAAGATTAATCTCAAATTTCCTGCATTCAAAACTTTATATAAACTTTATTATTCTTTAAACAAATGACTCAGTGATTTTCTTTAGTATAATGACTAATAATGAAATGGTAAAGAGTTCATTGTGATTGAGCTGGTCTTAATCACCATCAACTGATTCCTACTAGTTGGTCCATCGACCAATGAGCGGAATACCTTAAAAGCAAATGAGAATTATTGTGTCATTATAAAAGAGGTATCCCGTCTCCTTCCAGCGAATAGTTTTTCTCCTAGGTTTCATGACGGAGGAAATCCAGGGAACAAATGAGTAAGTGAATGTATATGCGGTGTTATGGGACCCACCGTCATATGGATATAGTGTGTGTTAGAGAAATAATTGCACCTGGATGACCAAAAGCATAATAGGAGAAATTATTTTTATTGTAAGCGCTGGATCACTTGAAAGCAGAACTGCACAACTACATTTGTGTTAAAAAAAAAAAATTAAAAAACGAATTTTATGGAATTGTAGATGTTTTGTTGAAAAGGTGCCGCTGCTACCGCGCCCAAAGGCAGTGAGAAAACTGTTTGCCCCAGTGAAAGTCCGTCATATGTTTTAGGGCACCTTGGCACCTTAACTTAAGGCCTTGAGTGCCACGGTTTCACATAACGTGCTTGGTTTTCCCGCTTGGCCTGTTTCAAAGCGCTCTGTGTCTTGGCGATCCTAAAGTCACGCAGCGCGGGGAGTGGTGAAGCCGCCGGTTTCCGAGGTTACCCCCCAGCAGGCTCGGTTGGCCCCACCCATCGTTGCACAGGTCTGTGTGACTGTTCTGTTTTCTAAGTCTTACTCTTACCGACCCGACCCTGTACCGCTCCCCGCCTGTCACCGGCTAGACGCTTGCAGGTTGCTCCTGTCCTGGCCAGGGCAGACCCCCGGAGTGGTTGTGCCCCCATCACAACCTGGAGAGCCCCCCCACCCCACTGCCCTCAACAGGGCTGCAGACCTCGATAACGCAGCGAAAAGGCTCAGATCAGAGTTACGATGAGTATTTCATGCATCAGGCCGGGCTGCAGCCTTTGTGTAGAGGCCTCTCACAGCAGGGAGGGGGTCTAGCCTGGCACACCCACAATAGAGGAACAAAGGGGTGTGAGATGTATGCACTCGTCAGCCCAAATGAGTGTGATCAAGGAAGGGAAAGGCTGGGCCGCACCTGAATGGCCCTTTCACACTGCACAACAGAATGTAGTCACACCCTCACCCCTACTTTTACCACAGGACAGAACTTTAAGGAAGCGTAATTAGCAACTCCTTGCTAATAAACCCTTAATCGAATGTCTAAAGGGAGCCCAATCATGATCTGCCACCAGGGGCGCAGCTTGGGCAGTCAGATTTGGGAGTGGGGGGTAGCTTCAGATTTTCCGACAATCAGGCTGGCATATAATATTTAAATACGTTATACAACATGCAGAGTGCACGAGAGAGGCCCAAGGGGCAGTGTAAAGGGAGAGGAATGCAGATTGGTAAAAATACTAAGAGAGAAAACACAATATTTTGTAAAATGAGTACTGTTTTTGAGGAATTTCAAAACAGAGAGGGAGAGAGTGTGTGTGTTTTGTTCTGTGTATGTAAACATTCCTGGTGAAAACTGACTGACACCTCACAGTACCCCACTGAAAGCACCAGTACCCCACTATTTATCAGAAAATGCATTTTTTAGGGAGGTGGGGGGGGTGACACCCCAAACACCCCCATCCCCTCCTGCCCCCCCCGCAGAAGCTACGCCCCTGTCTGCCACACCTCCGATTCTGGATCCCCAGCCACAGAAATGCAGGATATAACTTCCATTGTCTGGGGACGCTGCCCTCATCCTCCATCTTGTACCCAGTCATCCTCCATCTTGTACCCAGTCATCCTCCATCTTGTACCCTGTCAAGCCAGACATAACCAAACGGATCCCACTTTGAATTTTTATGAGTAACAATGTGACCCAGACTTGAGGATGAACTCCAGAAGACGCCCACACCAGCATTTTAATGCTTGCATTTGTTACCCATATATTTTCTTACACTGCTATGATTATGAACTTTTGCTTCCTTTTTGTGCAGCCTAATATCTTGATATTTTACTACATATGCATCCTGCTGTAACATTTAGCTTCCTACCGAGAAGTAATCTAGCAGTAGTTTGGTAAAGGATAGACTATTTGTCTGATTCTAGTGCCCATCAAAAATACCTAATATACCTCTATTTTCAAATGCAAGTAATGTTTCTTTGTAGTCCAGCATCCACAAATTGCATGGGATGCAGGACAGTATGCTACCCGATGTAAAACACTTCATCTCGCCAGGGATAGTAAGCACTATATAAATGCAATTACAACTTTGTTATGAACCCATCAGCAGACTCCCAGTCCTATCACTATTCCTGTTTCTTAGCTGAACTAGCCTCTTGAATGCAGGATTACTGCAATACCTCGGACGTCTACCAAGGTAATCTCTACACTGGCAAAGTTCAGTTCTAGGTGTCCGTGTGATTTATGCACTTTCATCACTGTGTTTCAGCCCCTCCCCCAGCCATCATTCCATCACTGAGATTTTATTAGCACCTTGCTATCTGAAGTAACTGTACTCAGATGTTGTTAGCCCTTCTCTTGAATACTGGAGGAATACCTTTCCTTTTCGGTACCCTTCAATCTTCAGAGGTCCTTCAATGGACGCAAGCAAGGTTTGAGTTAGACATAGCACAGAGGCTGTTCTCCTGACCACTCTCAATGAGATAAGGAGCACAGGAGACCAAAGCTTTCCTGGCAGGTCTGCTTCTCTTAAATCTCTCTGATGCATGTGATAGTCAATTATTCCTTCTAGATCATCCATATGGCAGGGCGGGACTCTGGTATAGGCCTGGAGTTAAATCACTTCTTAGCAGCCATACACAGAAGCGGTCCTTCCACATTTAAATGCAAAGAGGTAGCCTTTGGTTGTGGGTTTCACAGGGAAACATCCCTTTCCCCCCTCTCCTACATCTTGTTTAATAGTTATATCCAGCCACCAAGAGAACTGATCAGGCCTTTAGGCTACAAGGCGTTCTTTTGCGGACAATGCTCAACTATTGTTGAGGTTTATCACCTTGCATCTGGCAGCATTGGGCACCATGCGAACTGCCTCACCGCAGTTCACGACGGATGCCTTTGAATTATTCAACCTAAATGGAAAAAAGGAGATCCTGATGATTGGCAAAAAAACCCAATAATTTGGTCAGAGTGGCTGTGGCCTGTGTCTTTGGGAAATCTTCTTGTCCCAGCCGACATAGTAAAAATCCTGGAAGTTTGATTTGACCAGGCACTCTCCAATCATGGCCTGCGTTTTTGGGAAATCTTCTTGTCCCAGCCGACATAGTAAAAATCCTGGAAGTTTGATTTGACCAGGCACTCTCCATTCATTACCATATCTTGACTCTCACTCTTCAGACACTCAGGAAGGTTCTTCTCCTTCCACAGGAAAAACAAGACCCAGTAATCGATTCTGTGATTGTGAAACTGCCTCTATGGAGACCTACCAACACTTTATTTGAGGAAGCTTCAAAGAATTCAACCCATGGCAGTCAGGCCGGTCTGTGGACTTCTCAAATATGACTCTGGGCTTGATTTAGATCTCGGCGGACGGGTTACTCCATCAACAGTAACGGATATCCCATCCGCCGAAATATAAATTCCATTATAGCCTATGGAATTTATATTTTGGCGTACAGGATACCGTCTCTATTGTGGCAGAGTAACCCATCCGCCAAAATCTAAATCAGGCCCTTTGTCTCGGAGGACCACCGCTCCCTCCACTGAGTCCTCATCAAACAGAAGATTCAATTCTATTTAGTACTGCCTTGATCAGGAGTACATTTCTGATTTATCAGGCCCCTTTTTCATACTGGCCTGCAGTTTCTATCGCAATCTCTTGTTACACCAAAGCTCGTTGTTGAACAAGAGCCTTCAGAGTGCAAGGCCAACAACTATTTGATAGGGCCAATTGTCATTAATAGATGCTAGCGAACTACCCTTGCCCTAGGAAAGCTTTAAAACTCTTTTCTGCATGTTTCCTGTTGGATGCATTTCAGTTGCCTGTATATTGATTGTGAATTTGTGATCTATCCGAGCATCAGGATGATTCTGGGCGAACGTTTGCGCTCTGCAGATGAAGTCAAGCCACAGGTGAGCAAACTATTGCTCACAAGAGAAGGAGGTGGATGAGAGATCAGCATGTTTCAAAGAGTCGGTAACTTGAAAACCAATGATACATCTAGGAGTTGATGGGTGGATGCAGGATGCTAACCTTCTGGTAGAACGAGTACCACTCATGAAGGTATAGGGTGTGTAATCAATCCTCCTGAGCAACTGATCAGGAGAAGCAGCCGGGGGTAACCCCCTCAGCAAGAACACCAGTGCTTTCTTAACAGTAATGCAGAATAGGGAAGCTAGGGTCATTTGTGAGAAGATACTGATATTTCTTGGAGTTTGCCTTCATTTGTCTATAACTGCATGTAATCCAGGTGTGTGACTGTTACCCATGAGTGGATGCGTTTACAGTGTGTCAAATTAGATGCCCATCCTGATTGGGAATACCTGTATTCTTGGCATTTGTCTCGGTTATGTTTGGCATGGATAACTCCCAGGATTTGCTGACAGCTGCACAAGGCCAATACCTAGGGCCTACTAGGGTTCATGTTTCTCTGGTGCATTCTCCCCAGTTTGCTTGCAGACGATCATGATTGTGTATTCCTGTAGTATGTTTCTCAGTAGCTGTGGTTGGATATTCTTAGGGCCCACTTGAAGGTGCACAGTGTATTCCGGAGTGTCTGTTATTTTCCCCTGGTTTGGTGCATGCTCAGAAAAGTAACAACTGAGGATGGCAGTGTATTCCTATCATAGTGCACTGTAGCCCATGTAACTCTGTGTACTACTGTAATTTGTCTCAGATGCCTCTGGCTAAGTGCAGAGAAATCTAAGACAGTCACAGATCAGCAGGTATACTTCTGGAAAAGATTTGTGCAGTCCAATTTTGCACGATCATTTCTGTATGTGCATAGGTGTTCATAAGAAAAGCTGCAGACCAATTGCCAGCTTTTCTTTTCTTTATTCTCAAAGTTGTAAATACTTTTTTAATGGAGAAACCCCCTCCCATACACCACAAACAAAACTGGGTGTGTTCCCTTCCCACCTACGATTTAGTCCTGCCCTAATCATGAGTACATGAATAACTCTTTGGAGTGTGGGAAGGGGATCAGTAATAGGTTTATGAATAACCCATAAATGTTTTGAGCTGTGCTTGGGAATAGATTTACTCACAAAAACAATCTCTACATGCATATTATTTTTCACAAGTACACAACTAACTTCTGAGAATTCCTGAAGTAGTTTTGCACTCTGAAGGCGTTGAAGTGTATTTTTGTTAATCAGGTCTGAGTTGACTGCATTTTCATAGGATCCACTCAACATAATAGGAAAAGAATGTGCCCATGTTGTGAAACGCCTTGCCTGCAAGGCTGGAATATTTAGACTTTCTCCCAAGTTAAGCTACAACTACTTAGATTTGTTACGTTTGTATTTATATTTCATGTCAATGCTAGCATTATGCATGTCAGAACCCCAATCAGAGCGCCACGGGGCAAGCAGGAGGTACTGGGCCCGACTCCAGGGGGAGGTGGATACAGGGGGGGGCGGGGGGGGTGGACACAGGCTCACAACTCAAAATACACTCAGAAGCAGCAATACATTTTTGTCCAGCCAAATACTGACTTTTATGATAAAAGAAGTATTTTATTTTACTGCTATTCAACACAAAGGGAAATACGACATACACAAACAACTATGCAGTCCCCTTGCGGTAGGGGCTTTGTTTCATAGACAGTTCCCTGGGTCCCACTCCCTCCTTGCTCTATCGATCATGGTTATTCCCCATTCATTTTAGGCAACATCTAGGGTAAGCCCTACTAATAGTCCAAGTCCCAAAAGTCTACTCCAACTCTATTTTAAATTGAAAAGTGTTTCAGTACCACAGCGCTATCTAGAAAGCAAGTTCCCCTGGGGCAGACTGGCCAGAATTCTACAGTATTGGAGCATCTGAAGTTCCTGAGCACGCCCCCTCTGCGCAGCTGCTGATGCAGGTGAATTCGCTGCATGCAGCCCAAGTTAGCTGCACTTGTCAATCCTCAAGTTCCTTGTTAGAAATGGGGGTCTCTAGTTGGCAGTAGTTTGCACCCTGTCCAAGTAGGGACCCTTCCTTCTAGTCAGGGTAAGGGGATTACACAGCTAAGATATCCTGCTCACCCCCTTGGTAGCTTGACACGAGCAGTCAGGCTTATCTCAGAGGCAATGTGTAAAGTATTTGTACAAAACACACACAGTAACACAGTTAAAACACTACAAAATGGACACCATACCAGTTTAGAAAAATAGGCAATATTTATCTAAACAAAACAATACAAAAACGACAAAAATCCACCATACATAAATCAAGATATCACTTAAAAATGGTTTCTGTAAAAATATAGTTCCTGGAGGACAATAGCTCCAACTGGGGCTGTTGCGGCGTCATGACAAATCCAACAGTTCAACCTGACCCAGATGGAGTCGGGGGCCAGTTACGGCATCAGGAGAGACCTGCAAACAGTAGCTTGGAAATTGGAGAGGCCTCAGAGACTTTGCGGTGAAGTGCGGCTTGCGGGCGTTGGTGATGCAGGTCGGTGCAGAAGCCGGTGAGTCCTGGGAGTCACACGTGTTCCAGATCGAACTCCGTGAGGTCGAAATCAGGAGCTCAGGCGTCAGCAGTGCAGGGGCTGCGGTGTCGTCATGGGCGGTGCATCGTGCACTTCACAGTGCGGCGTCCGTAGCTTCGGTACAGGCAGCGATGTGGCGTCGGTGCGGCGTGCTGGAGTAAAAGTCGATGATGCGGTTGTCGGCAGCCCAAGGCTGCAGTGTTGTAAAGGGCAGTGCAGCGAGGCAGTGACCATGGCTGTGGTGCAGACAGGGGCATCGGTGACGGCGCTTAGGCATTGTCGTCGGCGAGGCCAACGTTGCGTGCTGCTCAAGTCGGTGCGATGAGGTGTTGCCCAGCCATGGTGCAAGCAGCAGCGTAGAGTTCAGCAAGATGTGACATCATCAGAAAACCAGAGCTGCAGTGTCCTCAAGATCGGTGCTGTATTCACTCAGTGAGCGGCAACCACGGCGTTGGTGCAGCCAGCAGCATCGGGAATGCTTTTCTTGCAGTTATAGCTCAGAAAACACTTGCAATGGCCCAGACCTGGCATAGGCACCACTTGGCAGGGTCAGGACTCCCAGCAATGGAGTCCAGGTGCTGTAGGTGAAGTCTTTGATAACCTTGAGACTTCCAACAGGAGGCAAGCACACACACACACACGCCTTTGGAGAAACTTGGAAAGCAGGGTCAAAACAGCAAAGTCCAGTCCTTTCACTGCCCAAGACAGAAGTAGCAACTGTAAGCCAACCCACCAAAGCAACACACAGCAAAGGGGCAGTACTCCTCCTGACAGCTCTTCTTCTGGGCAGAGTCCTCAGTCCAGAAGTGTTCTAAAAGTCTGGGGTTTTAGGTCCAATACATATACCCCTTTTGGCCTTTGAAGTAGGCATTCTTCAAAGAATTGTCTTTGTAGTGCACAAGTTCTCGTCCTGCCTGGTCTTGGCTCCAGACACACTCCAGGGGGTGGAAACAGCATTGTGTGAGGCCAGGTACAGCCCTATTTAGGTGTTTGTGACAACTCCTTCCACCACCCGAGCTCAGGAAGGCCTTTCAGCCTGGTGATAGTCAATCAGAATATGCAGGGCACACATCAACTCCCTTTGTGTGATTGTCTAGAATGAATACACAAACATGCCCCTGTCAGTCTAAACCAGCCCTTGATTCCACACACAGGCAGAGGCACAGGATGGCAGAGCAAGAAAATGCCCACTTTCTAAAAGGGACATTTTCAAACACATCTTTACTAAAAGATGTGCTTTTAAATTCTGAGCTCAGAGAGCCCAAACTCCAAATTTCTAGGTGCTCCCAATTAAAAGTTACACTTGTAAAATGTTACAAGGCAGCTCCAACGATAGCCTATGGGAGAGCTAGTCCTTACAATAGTGAAAAACGAAATTGGCAGTATTTCACTATCAGGACGTGTAAAACACACCACCAGTACATGTCCTACATTTCACAGACACTGCCCATGGGGGTACCTTGGACCTACCTTAGGTATGCCACACATGTAGTAAAAGGGAAGGTTTGGGCCTGGCAAGTGGGTGCACTTGGTACGTCAACATGGCAGTTTAAAACTGCACTCACAGACACTGTTACGGCAGGCCTGAGACCAGTTTATAGGGCTATTCATGTGGGTGACACAAACAGTGCTGCAGGCCCACTAATAGCATTTGATTTACAGGCCCTGGGTACACCAAGTGCACTTTACTAGGAACTTACCAGTACATCAAATACGCCAATCGTGGATAATCAATCAGAATTATAATTTACACAAAGAGCATATGCACTCTAGCAATGATCAGCAGTAGTAAAGTGCCCAGAGTCTTAAAGCCAACAAACACAGGTCAGAAAAATAGGAGGCAAAAGGTAAAAAGTCAGGGGATAAACCTGCAAAAAGGGCCAGGTCCAACGTTCCTCACACTGAGTTGCGCTACCACAGCGACCGAAGGTTCCTCGCGGCTCCTCCTGGAAGGGTAAGTCTTTCAGTCTGTTCCCCAGTGGAAAGAAGGTGATGCTGGTCCTGCGTACCGATGTTGGTGCATGTGGGATCCCACGATGTTTTCACCCCTCCGGCGATGCTCCCAGTCAGGTCGCACCTTTTGCTAGTTCTGGGGACCCCCTCCTCCTAGCATACTGGGTCACCGAGTCCTCACTACACAGGCTCCAGCCTGATCGGCACAGTGATAAAGATAGGTCACTTTGCTGCGGCCCCTTCTGGACATACAGGCTCACTGACACTTCACCGCACAGGGCTCCGACCCCATCGGTACAGCGATATTCATGGCTCACTTCATGGTAGCACTCCCCTGGCATCTGGGGGTCGCCGACTTCGTTCTGCACACTGGCAATAACCCGAATGGTGCAGCAGCTGTTCCTCCCACCTCACTCAAGGAATCCACTCAACAGGATTCCCCCACTGGACCTAGCTCCCTCCAATGCTCTCCTCTTCCTCACAGGGGACACTGGTCTTGGCAAGCAGACAGTTGCTGGTGCTCCAGGGTAAGTGGTCTTGGAGTCCCTGGGTGATGTCTCTGCTGTATCCCCTCACCCAGTAGTGAGACTAGCAAGCCGTGGTCGCCCGTCCTGGTCACAGGCAGAAGTCTTGCAGTGCTTCACCTCGTCGCACTGCCCGACTGGCTGCTTTTCATTTGACAGTTGACCCCTGGTCATTTTTAGAATCTTAAGCTCCCTTCTTATACTCCATTTCCAGACACCAAAATGTGATTTAGGGTTTTAGTCCTTGAATTTTATGTTGGGGGCTTTTCCTTTTCAAGTGCTTACTCCTCTGCCCTCTGTTTCTCTTGAAAGCAGTCTGTTACAGCAGGAGCGACAACAAAGCTGACAGCTCCACAACACAGGTCACAGGAGTGACTAGAGTTCACACCTGGACGACAGACACAGTGATATGTGTATCAAAAGGTTATCATAGGGCCTCAGCCCTACTCTTTAGGGTTCTCTTATCAGCCCCATCTCCTTTCTGAGATGTGCCCAGGCCCATCTCAAGCTTACAGGAATGCAACAATATACAAATTTGTCCGGGGGGGAGGGGGATTCCTCCTTTCCTTATGCTTCACCATGAAGCCCTGGGTCTCCCAAAATGGAACCCATTTTCTGTCATGTATTATACCATTCACAGGCACACATACCTCAGCACATGTATTTAACATACACGCAGTGCAGAGCACTATACCCAGCAGCGACTCCTCAGCTAAGGCCTAGGAGGGCCACCCCCACTGCATTTTGAGCAGTGGAAAAAGGAAAAATAAAATAACACTACGTTATTATAATTTTATTTTTCCGTGGTCAGGCAGGTTTGCGAGGCTTGGCTGTCGTCACAGCCAGCAAGGGGAGAAGTGTTGGGCACTTAAGTGCACATGACTGCTTGTCTGGCCGTCTTGGGCCAGCCAAACAGTCATGCACATTTTGCATGTTCCCCACCAGGCTGTAATACACAGCCCGGTGAGGAACATACACAGGCTCCCGCTGCCTGTCTGAGCGCTGAACCACGGCGCTCAGACCAATCACAATGCTGCACTGCAGCGTTGTGATTGGCTTAGGGGAGCCTGGATGTGCTTCCTGCTTTAAGCAGGAACAGAAGAGGACAAGGCGGTGGTCCAGCAGCAAGGTAAGTAACTTTTTTAATTTATTTTTCTCTCCCCTCCCCCTCCTCCTGTGCTACTCGGTGGCAGCCACCACCGACTATACCCTTAATGTACTGTGCCACGCACAGGCACACATACATCCAGTATGTGCATTTACCATGCATTAACTGCACAGCACTAAGGCCTTCATGTACTGTACCCCTTACAGGCACAAACACACCCAGCATATGCATTCAACTTGCACGCACTGCACAGTACTGCATTATCCAAGTAGCGTACCCTTCTCAGGAACACATACACCCACCGCAGATACACCACTCATGCGCTGAGCGGCACTCCACAACAACCCCATGAAGGCCAAGAGGCGAGTTAAGCACACAGTATCAGAACTTTGAATGAGTGCGACAGGTTAAAAAGGACCTGTTCACTCCTACTGACCAGTACACATATGCTACCAGCATCGCGCTCGTGCAGCTTTACTCCTCATACAGGCAGTAGCCTCTCACCACAATGAGGGTAGTGCGTTGGGAGCCCCTCCTAATCCAACAAGACGACAATCCGTGAGATGGGCCTATGTCATGGCGCACACGCATGATCCACGATTGCCTATGAAAACAAAAATCTGCATTAGGGATACAGACATCAGTACAATTGGGGCACTCAGGAAAGGAGTGCACACCCATTACCATGCAGAGGATGTTTCCATCCCAACAATGCTAATCTCCTAAACACCACTTTCCAAGTCTGAAATATTTTCACAAGGACACCGAACACATCTGAAAGTCCATAACAGAGCCTCTGAATGTTCCGATTCCATCTCTTTGAATACTGCTCTCAGTACATTTTCCTAGCTTCAGACCTAGATCTGTGACATTTTGCTCGTCTTAATTCAGGAGTTTTGAACTTGGTAGATGCTGTATACAATATTATAATTTGTGTTTAATTCTTTCTCTACCCCTGCCCTTTTTATTGCATTTTGCTTTATATATGTTAATAATAAAATAGATTTGTTTCTTGAAAACAGTGCAGCCAGTGTTCAGTCAGAAGTGGTTCCCATGAGTGATGTTATATTGAGAATAAATCATTGTTTGAAATTTGTTCTCATGGAACATGAAAACTAATGTGCAATTTGCCAAGAATAATATTGATAGGCGACCTCCTATAAGCAGCAAAACTACTGATATTTTATGAATATATTTAAATCAATCAAGTTGGATATTAATTCACAATTTCATACATCTGTGGTGATAATATGGTGTTGTAAGGAATGAAGTGTTATGGCTCAAGTTATTTTTTATCTATATAGCACACATTTACCATGGCTTCTTGCCACTGAAGAAATGGTACAATATTTTTGTAAAGAATATTTATGCCACCACTTCATGTCAGAAAAGATTTTTGTATATGACATTTTCACATGAATCATAAAGCAAAAGATGGGTTGTTTGTCCTGAGCATGAAGTTAAGGAAACCAGGAGCAGACCTATACATTACTATAAATACTGGTAACAACAGTTTAATAATTTCTCTCTTCTTGCCGGTTAGCCAATGAAGAGAGCCAAGTGTGGGTGAGATGTGGTCATATTCGTACAGGCTTCCTAAAAGCTTTGTAACAGCAGCATCAGTTGTAATAGATACAAGATTTCTTCTGTAGGGGACAGATCAAGCCTAGGCTGAATTAAAAGATAAAGGACAAAACATGAATTATCACTGTCTGACTTTATTGATATCCCTAATCCTACATATACTGTAAAAGAATGTAGCAGCCGGAGGAAAACGTTTACCAATTGTTTGAAAAAGTAGGCTTATATATGGTTCAGGGCGTTTGTTATAAAGGCCACCAGGCAAGTGGAACTTTCATTAGGAGCAGGACTAAAGAGTCCATTAACCATATGTTTCTTGATGGTTAGGCATTCACTAAATATAGATTATCTTTCAAAGTTTTGAAATGGGACGGTATTGATCATTTTCTAATTAAATTGTAAATTCAAAACACTCTAGAAACTGGACAGAGTTCCTCAAGTAGGGAGCAAGAAAATCTAGGGGCTGTTACTTTCGACATGGGGGAAATTGTCAACCGGCCTCTATCCCTAATATAAAACATAAAAACCTATTTATAATGGATGAAACCGGCCAGGTGAAAATGTGAAATTTTGAATGGAAGATCAAACGTGCAGCTGATGGGCTGACGGTAAATATCAAAAGGAAGAATAACTCTGGGACTTGGTGTGATAAAGAATGTCGGGTTAATGGTCCAAGGATCAACATGAAATGAAGATTCATTTGCAATAGGATTGTCTCATAGCAGGAGTGGTATAAAATACAAATGAAAAAGTATAAAAGCTCATAAAAATACATACAAAAAAAAAAAGATGCTAGTACCAGAGCATGGGAATTGATGGTATCGGGCATTACAACCAAAGACACCAAAGCAATGCTCGGAAATAGGTAAGAGACCAAAATCCGGCTCAAAGTTCTAGTCACCAATGAGAAGAGTACTTGGAAAGTTTATGTGGTCACTCATATTTATTAGTTGACTTGATACACACAATAAGTTTATCCAGTATTAAAGGCATCCGTTTTAATAAATTAGGCAGTATGGCTGTAATTACTACCTTAAAATCAACCATGTCTGATAGGATTAAAAGTGCTGTTTACAAAACAGATCCAGCACTGTGCCAACATATTTACGTACACTATTTCAAGCTAATGTCAATAACTGCTGAACATCCAGATAGCTGGAGAGGCAGGGTGACCAGGATTTACAAAACAAAAAATAGGATAGGCATAAAAGTAGGACTATATTTAGCAGCACCCAGAGACGTAGGACTATTTGACAGCAGCCACAAAGGAGTACGACAACCACTTCTACAGACAGATGACTGATTACAAAAACACAAGACAAAGATATAAGACAGCCAAATTGACGTCTTTTTTTGGTTGAATACATTGCTTCATTTCAACAACTGTCTCAAATGGTTGATAAATATTTGCTGCTGTTACTGACCACATTTGTTCTGAAACTCCAAGTATGTGTTGTTTTATTGTTAAGTCAATATACATATTTTGCAACATCAACAGGTATCATGGTTTGCAGTGTTATTCAGAAAATTCTTCCCGCATGAAGCCCTCACAATCCCATATTTAGCACACGACTGAAATATAAATAATTTTTTCTGCAACCAAAAAAAAGAATTTAAAGTTTCCAAGATGTTACTGAAATGAAGAAAAATCAATGTGGTTACAATTCGTAAAGTGGGACCAAATGTAACAGGAAATACACTTTATGATGTATGATTTTAGTCTTTCATAGCACAGTACTTATTCAAGGAATAGATTTGCTACAACACCTTTTTGTTCTGCAGCCACCTATCATGGAAATCAGTACAGCTTTCTTCAAAGTTGACCAGTGTGATCAACAAGGGGTCTCAGAGTCTCTCAGCTCCAAGCGGTTTTCTCTTCAGCCCACATACTGTTCATAATGGAAAATATATTTTCTCCACCAGAGCATTAGATCCTGGCAGCGGTTTTCTCTTCAGCCCACATACTGTTCATAATGGAAAATATTTTCTCCACCAGAGCATTAGATCCTGCCAGGCATAAAGCAACTGTTTTTAAATATAATATTGTGGTTTTTGGAAACGAGTGAAAATTGTTACCCATCGTACTTCTGCAGTCTTCTGTTCACCCCATTCAGCAGGTCTATATACCTTGTATTTTCATACACAGCAGATTTTGTCAAAAAGCTCAGTTTCATCCACTGCAAACGAAGAGACACTTCAAAATTTTGCCAAACGGGAATAGTGGCAAGAACAATCTTGGAAAAGGTGTTCAAGTCCGCAAAATATGCCACACAGCGCCCCCTTCCCCGGCCAACATTCCAAGTAAACAATGCAGCTGTTGTAGAAACCACAAAGAGTTACAAATGTGTTTTTGGTGCTAGACCTTGCTCCTTCAGAGAGTTTAGAAATCCTCTCACTGTTAGGCCAATGAAGAAGGCATCTCTCCTTTCCTTTAACTTGTCTATCAGTTGAGTGAGTTTTCGTGCAATATCTATAACATTTGCATATTGCTTTTCCACTTCCTTTATAGCTTCAGTGACAAGAGATAGTTGTATGTGCAAAAACTACAGCCAGATTTCAGACAATTGCTCTTTGGAGATTTGCTTGGGACAAGAAAACTCAAGGCTCAGAAAAGTTGTAGCACCCTATCAACTGCAGGAAGTAGAGAAAGCCAGACAGTATTGCTAGAACTAATAATCTACATCAACAAACTCACAAAAGTCTTTTTACTGCTCAGTTCATACTGTATATATTTGAAAGTATTTGTACAGTTTTAAAACAAAAGATTCTATAACCATAAGGCAGCCCATCGGCAGCATTTCCCACTTCATTATGGACAATGTGTGCAGCAAACACTATTTCCAAGTATTTTGTGATCAGGAATAGCTTCCTCGAGCTTTTAGAATACATTATTCTTTCCTGCTCAAACTCATCCCCCATATTCGTGTCATCTGCACAAAGTTCAACTACTTTAAGATTACACTTCTCGAGGCCTGGTACAGTTGTTCAAAGAGTCCAGCAGATGTTTCAACAGAGATGAACTCTAAAATTCTCACTTTAACACCCTCAAAGCACTTGAAATACCCAATTACAATATGTATTAATTTAAATTATTTCCTGTTGTAAGCATCAATAGAGATACAAAAGCAATGTTATTCAAGTCACTGCTTAGAACACTCACTGTAAGAGGAGCCAGTACTTTAGTGATCAAGAGTTCCATCTTTGTACGAGCACAGCAAAACTTGTCATCGTACAGTTTCCGAAGCAATAGTGATGTACAGTCTATTGACCTAAAACTGGCTGTGCTTAGCAAGATGACACGCTAATGTGCACGTATGTTACTGTCAGTCTTCCCAACTGGACGCAAAAATTGGAAAAACCTCTGCAACTCCTCCCCGACTAAACACTTTCGCTTAGGCATCTCTCTCTGGGTACTCCCAGGTGACCCTTTCGTTATTACAGTTGAAGAAAAAAAGTCACAAGAACAAGCTTAGGAACAGTAGTAACATAATTGTACATCACTTCACATTTGTCTCTTCAAAATATACATAATGAAGCCCAAAGGACCAAATGGAGCGTACCAGGTAGAAGCATTCCAAGAAGTGAGCACTATTGAGCATTGTGGAGAAATAAATGAAGCAGTGGTCTCTAATTTGTGGTTGGGGGATTGAAATGAAAAGTATCTCAGCACTCTTTTTTTTCCAGTCTGCAATTCTGTAATCATTCGTGTCAACTGGGGTTGTGTTGTCAAATACCAGTGCAATAAAGAGTTGCCACCTTAGGAAATCGGTTAGTGATCCTGCAAATCACTCCTGCAGTGTTTCTACTGTTCGATTCTTTAAACTCTGTAGACAATAAACCTTTTTGTTTTAATTCAGATACAAGCGAGAAATGTAGTGGCTTAAGGAGAAACGTGCTAATTAGACATTGATTTCCACTTGAAGTACTGTGTTGCAAAACAAAAATGTTGAGACCCACGCACAAAATAAAGGGCTTTATCAATGCATGTTCAAGCTTCCTTTTTAGTTTTTGGCTGGGGAACGTCAGGCATCCTGAGTTTTTGATCACACTCATATCCAAATGTTTAAAGTACAGTTCAATACTGTATGGTATCACGAGGACTTTAGCTAAAAAGCATAAGATTGTTCTCATTGAGAGGACTGAAATGTCTTGCCTGGAACCCCAAAGGTTCTTAAAGATGGCACTGGGATACGTCGCACAATAGCACTGAAACCATACATGACACAATGGCACTCATAACACATGGGCATTTCTTTGGTAATTACGTTTGTATAGAGCTTCACTCTCAATATATGAAGATGAAGGCACTATATAAATGGCACTGCGAAAGCAAGGGAATGGCACACAAATGGCTTTCTGGAAACATGGGCACAGCCCACAACAGCGCAAAGATGTTCTGAAAACATGGCTATATCAAGTATGGACAATGAAAACGTGAATTAGTTTACTGCAGTTGCATTTTCACATTGCTTTACGTAACCCATTAGCAATGAAAAGAAACAAAAAAGACTTGTTCTTTTTTGCAGGGGCAAGATGGCGCATGCGTAATGCGCCGCGTTGGCTGCTCCTCCTAGCTCCAGCTGCTCGATGATTCGGGCAGACATAAAGGGAGCAGAGTAGAGGATCGAGGGCAATTACATATAGAGTAGCGGCATGTGGGGGCCCCTTTTCCCGTCAGCACAAGTAGGGAGCCTGCACATAAAGAACACTGAGCCCAGCGGTTCTTTGTGAATTGAGGCAGCTGCAACAAGGATAGGTCGCTGGGCCCTCAGAACTTTCAGCTGTAAGATAAGACAGCGTTTCAAGTGAAATATGCCGGCGAAAGCTCTTAAGCAAACCAAGAAGCAGGCAGATATAGCCGCTGTGCCACTCACAGCCTGTCACAGACACAATGAAACACTGCAGGACAGAAAAGCGAGGACCCGGCTGTTGCAGATGCAGAGACTAGGGCCGGTCACAAGAAACTGACTGCGCACAAGGAGCCACAGCAGAACTTTTCAAGCCCAGTGGAGCAGTCTCAGCCTTTAATCCCATAGATATTCGCAGCGGTCGCCTCAGGCAGACAGGATTGCTTCAGATGAATAATGTACTACTGCTTAGGAGTTAGACGTTGGTATGCTGAAGGACCATTACGTTACACACCAGTCCCAACTGGTTGATGTAATGTGGAAGCTAGAGGACTTTGAAAACCGGCAGTGTAGAAATAACTTGAGGTTTCTCGGCCTAGCTGAAAACATCAAAGGGAGTGACATTAGATCCTTTATGCTTGGTTTGCTCGAAGGGGCATTTCCTGATCTCTGCCAGTAGACATGGGCATCTGAAGTGCAACGAGTCCACCGATTTCCATTAATGCTAAAAGAAATCATCAGGCTGATCAAGCAGAGAAACCTTGAGCTGTCCTAGTGTAGTTTGGTAACTTTTTTCTTCGGCAAACGATATTTGACAAAGCACGACCTTAGGCCAAGCGGTCATATGACGGGCATACCTTTTTTGCACGGCCTGATTTATGCCACGCTACAGTGGAAAGGGGGTGGCGCTTAAGGCAACTATTTACGCCCTTTCAGGGACTCGAATGTGAAGTGTTTCTGATGAACCCAGCTCGCCTTTTAGATTATTTCTAAAGGAAGAGTTCGGACACTCACTTCTGAAATAAAGGCCCAAGAATATCTAAAGAAGCTTTCTGGTGGGGCAATGCTGGGGCCAGGGCCCTGAACTGGTATTGATTGGCTTGTAATTCCACTAAGGATCATGGACTTTTTAATATTACTGTATCTCCCCCCCTGAATGTATAACTAAGCAAAGGGGGTTGCTGTCTTCTGTTAGGGGATTTGAATGTTTCTATCTGTCGCTAGTGGAGATCCAAGATATGACTTTCTGCGAGTTCTCTTTTCCTTTTGTGTTGTGTTTTTTTTTTTGAGGGCTCTATATTGTCTTTGATGGAATCCCCTGTATGCTTTCTCTGCTCTTAGGTTTATGGCTTCTTTTCTCTTTTCTGTTCTGGTAGAGTTGGGAGTGGTTGGAAGCAAGAGTGCTAGCGGGTGGCATCACTCGGGTCATAGCTGACCTGATTGCTCAATGGTGGTGTTGGTGGAAGGAGGTAGGGTCTTGGGGAGGGCAGGGGCTGGGGTGGAATCCAGGGAGGTGGATGTGGGGCAACTCAAGCAGTTCATTGAATTTCTTTGCAGCACTTTGGTAGGATCGTTAAATAACTGATTAGTTAATATGTTGTGGCATGCTTCGCTGCTAAGTATATATTATGAGTAGTCTACAAATTGCTACAGTAAAAACATATTTGGTTTAAATAGTGGATTAAAAAGGCAGAATATCACCCTAGAAATACAGATATTAAAGGCAGATATATGCGTGCAAGAAACGCATATTGAGGGGGTTCGACAGAATGTATTAGATTTTATAGGGTATCATGTAGTCTGCTGTACATCACAAGGGACGCGAACACGGGGGTCGTAATTCTGGCTCGGAGAGGGGCTTGTACTTTCCTGCGCGGATAATTATGGTAGATGGGCAATTACGGAGTGCTGTTACCCTAAGGGTACTTTTACTCATTGTTCCATATATGGGTCAGTAGAGGACGATTCAACAGTATTTGACTGGCTAAATAACAAGCTTGCACTGTGGCCACTCCCAGTTATTATATGCAGAGATATTATAAATTAAACAAGGGGATTCTTGCAGACTGGCATTAAACATTATCAGGGACGAAAGCCCAACGTTTTTAGATTTCTGTTCAATCCAGGACTAGCGCATGGGTTAGCAGATGTTTAGGGTGAGAAAAATGTTCCTGACCCAGGATTTACGTATTTTTCAGCACCACATCGGGTACATGTACGATTAGATTATTTCCTTACATCGCATAGTCTGCTTCAGGACTGTAAAATCAAGAAATAGCCAAGGGTAATGTCAGACCATAATCCGCTAGTATTTGGACTGATAGCAAGGGGTCTGGCCCGCTCAATCTAGAATTGGACTTTTGAACGGGCTCTCCTACTGGATGCAGATTAGATCAAGCACATACAAGTTTAGATTCTGGTCTTTATGTGCAATAATGTCGGGAGTGCCTCTGTTGGGGTTATTTGGGACGCTTTTAAAGTGGGTATTCGTGGGGAAAAAATCCAGTTTAGTTGATCCCGGCATAAAAAGAAAAACAACACCTGTCAGAGTTATACAGTGCACTGTCATTAGCTGAGACCAATTTAATTTGGACAGTAACAAATGGAAATGATAGAGAGCACGCAACAAAAGGTAGCTGTTGCTAAAGCAGCAGTTGTGAATATATCTGCAAATAAAGCTACAGACAAATATACAGCCTGGAAGCAAAATGTATGAGTATAGTGAAAGGGTGGGACATTTATTAGCAATTCGATCCAGACAAAAGGCGGTACAGGGACTGATAAGGGAGATTAGGGACCCCTTGCTGGGTATGGTATCTGATCCAGAGGGTATACAGGCAGCTTTTCAAGAATTCTACCAGCGGTTGTACACAGAAGATGTGGGGTCGGTAGACGGGGATATGTTGTATCTAGATTCAGCTTTCTGTAAGAAACTGAATGATGAGGATCATGATTATTTAGATAAACCCTTTTTATGCGCAGAAATTCTGATGGCCATTACAAACCTACCCTCAGGGAAGCCTATAGGATCGGACATGATCCCTACAGAATTTTATAGGGTGTTTACTAGATTTATTTTCGCAGATTCAGAATGGGTCGAGCTCGCCTGAATCTTGGGTCTCTGCAAATATTGTTTTTCCTAAGAAAAATAAACCGCTACAGGAATTAGGGTCATACAGGCCAATAACATTGATGAACGTCGATGCCAACATTTCTTCTAAAGTATTGGCTACACAACGGTCCGGGGTAATTAGTAAGTTAGTGTCCCCCAAAGCAACATAGATTTATACCAGGAAGGGGGACGACAGATCATATTTGACTGGTTGTTTCCCTCTTAGATGCTGCTACAATTGCTGGAGACCCTATGGCTTTAATTCTTCTAGACGTAGAAAAAACGCTTGATAGGGTCTCCTTGCAGTATCTCTGGGCCGTAATGGGAAAGGTTGGTATAGGGACAGGATTCATTAATTCAGTTAAAGCATTATATTGAAACCCAAGGGCAAGGATCTTGCTGATGGGTGGGCAATCCAGGTCAGTCATGATTCAGCGGGGAAAAGGCAGGGATGCCCATGTTCTCCATTAATTTTCGCTTTATATATTGATCCCCGATTAGGAGGGCTGAAAATAACGCTTTAATATTACCAATAAGCTGTCAGGAATGGGATACTAAAATTCTGGCATATGCTAATGATGAGGCAGTTGTTACCTTGAATCCAGGGGCTTTGTTAGGTGAGATTGAAATGGAGTGTTCGGTAGCTTTTCTGGTCACTTCTTAAATGAAGCCAAGACCTAGGAAGTTATTAATGGTTGTTGGAAATGGCCCTTTTTGCAGGGTCATCCCCAAACTTTTTGCTTCTTCCTCCTATTTTTCCCTGAACTGTTTGTGTTGGTTTTAGGACTCTGGGCACTTTACCACTGCTAATCAGTGCTAAAGTGCATATGCTCTCTGTGTAAAATGTGTTATGTATTGGTTTTTCCATGATTGGATATTTGATTTACTTGTTAGTCCCTAGTAAAGTGCACTGCGTGTGCCAGGGCCTGTAAATCAAATGCTACTAGTGGGCCTGCAGCACCAACTGTGCCACCCACGTGAGTAGCCCTGAAAAGGTAACTCAGACCTGCCATTGCAGAGTCTGCGCGCAGTTTGTAACTGCTCATGTCGACTTGGCCAGTGCACACACTTGCCAGTCTCTAACCTTCCCTTTTCTTACATGTCAGCCACCCCCAAGGTAGGCCCAAGGTACCCCTGTGGGCAGGGTGCAGTGTATGTGAAAGGTAGGACATGCCCTGGTGGTGTGGCATGTCCCGATAGTGAATTACTGCCAATGCCGTTTCACTATTGCAAGGCTACCTGTTCCCCATAGGACAGAATGGGAAGTTTGTGTTATAACATCTTATAAACATAACTGGCCTTCTGGGAACTAGGTAGGAAAAATAAAGTTTAGTATGCCTGAACTCAGAATCTAAAGATGCATCTTTTAGTGAAGGTGATTTTTACATTCGTGTTTGGAAAATACCACTTTTATAAAGTAGGTATTTTCTTGCTCAGTCATCCTGTAGCCTCTGTTGGAATGTGGATTGCCTGTCTGGGTTTTGGATGACAGAAGGCTGGGGAGCAGGAGTGGCTCCAGATAGTCTAGGTGGGTCAGGAAAGGGCTGAATAGACCTGAGCTGCAATTGGGGAAGGGGGAGATTTCCTTGCACCTCAAAGGGCCTGGTCTGCCTCTGACAATGCCGCCTCCACCTCCTGCCAGGAAGTCACACTCAGAGGAGGCAGAACTGGTTCTGGCTGGGCACAGACACTCCTGCCTAAGAGATCAAAGGATTCTGGGATATAAATATTGGGGCCCAGACCCTGAACTTTAGAACCCTTGGATCAAGAAGACTGCCAAGAAGAAGAGCTGGAGGAAGCTGTGAGGAGGAACTACCACTTTGCTGTGTGCTTTGCTGTGTGGCCTGCAGTGGCTGCTTCCCGTTCCTTGGGCAGTGAAAGGCCTGGACTGGACTTTCTGCAATCTACTTTTGTGAGTTTCTCCAAGGGCTTGAGGTAGAGCTTGAGGTAGAGCTTCAAGAAGTCTCAGGAACAGCAAAGACTTCAAGTTCTTCTGCCCTCAGCACTGGGTCCTGTGTTTTGTGCTGCAACAGAAGAAAAGCAACCCGACGACGCCTCACGACGCCACTGCAGACTCCGTGTCCTGAAGGCACCGCCACAACGCCGCACCGTGACCCTGGTCTCACCGACGACGCCTGCTGACGCCGCCACCGAGCCACTGCTCACACCGCGACCTGTGGGCACCGCACTCTGCACCGCCTCGCTGCACGACGATGCCTTGGCACCACAGAGGGCACCGCGACCCTGGTCTCACCGACAACACCTGCTGATGCCGCCACCGAGCCGCTGCTTGCACCGCGACCTGTAGGCACCGCCTCGCTTCACGACGCCCTGGTATCCCCGACGCCGCCGCTCCACGCCGAAATCTACACCGCTGCTTGCACCGTGGTTCAAGGGCACCGATCTTCAAATTACACGACACACCGCCCTCATCCCGCACTGCAACCTTGGCCTACCGACGCCAGTTCGTCAGCCGACGACAGCGCTTCAGCAACGACGCCGCCGCTGCTTGCACCGGGACCTGCCAGCACCGTGACGAGCACCGCCTTCATCTCGCACCGCGACCCTGGTCACACCGCCATCCGACGCCGCCACCGAGCCGCTGCTCGCACCGCGACCCGAGGGCACCGCACCGCTGCACTTCGCACCGCAGCACACAACGCCTGCCGACGCCACCGCTCCTGACTTCAACAGAGAGATCGATCTGCAACGCGTGTGACTTCGAGGGCCCCGACGACTCCTGCACCGACCTCCGGAACAGACGCCTGCGGACGCCGTGCTTTCGGAAGCTCAACGAGAGGTCGCCGACACCCTGCATTTCGAAAAGGTACTGTTTGCGGTTTTTCCCGACACCGTAGCTGGCCCGCGACGCCGCAGACAGCCAGAACTGTTTGGATTTGTTTGCTCACGACGCCGTGATAGCCCCAGACGGAGCTATTGACATCAAGGAACTGTTTTTAAAGCATATATTGATAACTGAAGATTTTTAAGTACTGTATTGTGGATTTGTATCGTTTTTGGTCTTGTCTTAAGTATATAAAAATATTGGATATTTTTCTAAACTGGTGTGGTGTCCTTTTGTAGTGCTTACACTGTATTACTGTTGGTTATGTGCAAATGCTTTACACACTGCCTCCAAGATAAGCCTGAATGCTCGTACAAGGCTACCAAGGGGGTGAGTAGGGTTATTTTAGAGTGTAACTCCCTTATCCTGACTAGAGTGGTGGTTTCTGCCTGGCTTTGGCCCATGCCCTAGCCTTCCAAAAATCCCATTTCTAACAATGGAGATGTACAATTCAGGGACAAGAGGGCGGTTGACAGCGTGGTTTATCTCGGTATCAATATAACAGCAGAGGTGGAGAAAATTGTCGCGATAAATCTTGATCCTTTAATGAGGAACATAAAAGCTGATTTCGGAAGGATGAATAATCTACACTTATCAATAAAAGGTAGAAGTAATATTGTTAAAACGATTTTTGTAATTAAAATTTTATATGTTTTCTGGGACATCCCTCTTGAAGTGGGGAATCATTGATTTAAAGTAATAGATGGTATGGTCTCGAAATTTCTATGGGCATATTCTAGGTCCAGAAGAGTGCTGAAATTCTCGACTCTTCCGAGGGATCGAGGGGGATGGGCCGTTACGAATTTTAAAATATAGTATTGGGCAGCTGCACTCCAAGAGATGGCTATCCTTCTTCGGGTTAAAGAAGGTGTTGAGGAGGTAGTTAATGACTCTCCCTCCGAGTTATTAGGGAATGGGGCATGTGGGTGTCTTTTATGGCAAAAAGGATTTGGATACCCTTCAGGTGCTTATAAAATCTTGTCTGTGTTGCAGAAAAAAAAATTGGAGGGTGGGCGGGGGGTTGGGTTAATCAGCGTTTGAATTTTTATACCCCATTGCAAAAAAATCCTATTCTTCCGGATATTTTTTGGGATTCTTATGTGAGCGCAGCACTTTAGACCAGGTGAATTTTCGTTTGGCTATATAGTCTCCTTTGAGGCTCTCAAGACAGAGTTTGGTCTTGGCCAAAGTTAATTTTTTTAATATTTACATATCTGGGATTTTTTTAGTAAAAAAGGAAGCAGCTTATCTGTGTTCTCAAGGGTGAAACTGGTTGACGAGGTTATCAGAGGAGGGCAATGCTCAATAGGGCAATTATATGGTGTCATAAATAGCTTGACGCAAGATGATTTTGAAAAGCATGCGGGACAGTGGCACACATGTTTGCTGTTTGCCCTTCCCTAGAAGGGCTGAAGGAGATTAATGAGTTCTTTGAGTTAAAACTCGGAGTAAAAATTGACGTAACCCCCTAACTTATCCATAATGAAGTGGTACCCAGACATGCTCATTTACTTTTGTGCCTGTGACAGTATTTAGGTTGTGTTTAGATTCAGCCTGGTTAGGTCCTACCCCTCCCTCTTTTCATCAATGGCTAGCATGGCTGCTGGCAATTTATAACTTGGAACAGGCATTATATGCACGAAAATGTAAAAAAGCTTGGAGGAAAGGAACACGGATCTGTGTGCCTATAATGGACTGGATCTCGCCCCAGCAAGATAGTTCAAGTGATTTCGGGTAGTAGAGGGGTGATTGGGCAGATGATGATTTACTCCGGTCGGTAATGAACTTGCCTTGGGGGCTTTTTGTGCATCACTGAAACAGTGTTTACTGAGCACGAGAAATACTTTATTGTATGATGAGATTTATAAATGTAGGGTGGTCTGATGTTTTGCCTATCATGCTTGTGCAATATTTTTGATGGATCCTTGATCTGTAGAAGAATTGTCTGGTACTACAAGTATGGTTTTGCTGCTTTATGTGAAATATACTTTATGAATTGCTTGCTTGAGTTTGGGGGAGAAATGATTTAAATTGAATAAAAATAAAAAAGCAATGAAAACAAACATGTCAAACACAAACAGTGTGAAAAACATGTCCCTTTGAGGAAGGGCAATCAAGTAAAATTCCGCTTTGCACAACACGTAATCTTTGTGTGCATCGAAAGAAGAAACACTGCTCATAACTAATTGTAAGGAGGTTAACTGACTTTCACTTGGTAGCATGTAAAGAGAAACAATGGAACAGTTTCACAAGTTACTAACTTGTGTAACGATATATCTGTAAGAGACAGTAGTTAGTGACAGATTCCTTACCTTAGAATAACCCCAGGCGTCAGGCTGGATCCGGAAAGCTTTATGTAGCAGTACCCCTCGCGCGTCGGTAGGCGGAGTCGTGCGGCCCGCATCCGCTGCCGGCGTCGTGATCGCCGGGATGACGTCGCGGCCAGTACTCAGATGCCGCTCGTGCGCGCTGGCGTCAGTTCTGTACACGACTTTCCGCGCCAGAAACGCAGAGCCATGCAAGAAACTGACACTGGTGTCTGAAAACTAGGGCCCTGAAAGGGATGACCTTAACCCTAGAAATCAGTTCGCAGAACGGGGAGGATGGGTGGGCGGTAGGAATCTGTCACTAACTACTGTCTCTTACAGATATATCGTTACACAAGTTAGTACCTTGTGCATCTGAAAGAGACACGTTAGTGACAGATTCCTTACCTTAGAATAGATACCCCAGCAATACCAACCCCGGTGGGGGGTCTGCGAACAAAGATCAGACGAGGAAGTCTCTGAGAACAGAACGGCCAAAAGCCGTCTCTCCGGACTTGGCTGTCAAGGCAGTAATGCTTGGTAAACGTGTGCAGCGAGGCCCATGTAGCTGCCTGACAGATGTCCTGCAATGGGACACCACGTCCTAAAGCCGTGGTGGCGGCTGTCGCCCTGGTGGAATGGGCACGTAGCCCAACAGGGGCTCCTTCTTAGCCAAAGAATAGCAGGCTTTGATACACAAGACAACCCAGCGGGAGATGGTCCGCTTGTGTACCGCCCGACCTTTTTGGCGCCCACGTAGCCAACAAAGAGCTGGTCGTCCACCCGGAACTGTTGTGTGCGGTTCAGATAGAAAGAAATCGCACGTTTTGGATCCAGACGGTGGAGCCTCTCTTCCTCTCTGGAAGGATGCGGAAAGAAGGTGGGCAAAGTGATGGTCTGCCCAATGTGGAAGGCAGTAACCACCTTTGCCAAGAAGGACGGACGCGTCCTAAGAACAACCTTGTCTGGATGGACAGACAGAAAGGGGGGCTTGCAAGAAAGAGCCTGGAGCTCACTCACCCGCCGAGCGGAGGTGATAGCCACCAGAAAGTCTGTCTTCAGAGTGAGAAGACGAAGAGGACAGTTATGGAGAGGCTCAAAGGGAGCGCACATAAGAAAGGTAAGAACCAAGTTCAAGTCCCACTGAGGCATCACAAACGGAACAGGAGGGAAAAGGTGTGTAATGCCTTTAAGAAACCTGTTAACAGGGGACTTGAAAAGGGAGGGCTGATCAGGAAGCCTGAGAAAGGCAGAGATTGCACAAAGGTAGCCCTTGATGGTACCCAGGGCAGAACCCTGTTGGGCCAGAGAAAGAAGGAACAGAAGAACCTCAGAAAGAGGGGCAGAAAGGGGATTCACAGCCTTTGCTGCGCACCATGCCACAAACTTGTTACACACCTGCAGGCGTATACCACCTTAGTGGAGGGACGCCTGGCTGCCAGAATCACATCACAAACTTCGGGAGGCAAGTCGAAAGGAATCAACTGCCGCCGCTCAATCTCCATGCAAGGAGGTGGAGACTGGACAGGTTCGGTTGGAGGACCGTCCCCTGCTGCTGCAACAGAAGATCCTCCCGAAGAGGCAGACGGATCGGGGGAATCGACGCTCATACTGAGTAGCTCGGGATACCAAACTCTTCGAGCCCAGTCCGGAGCCACAAGAATGACTTGGGCCCAGTCGCGCCGAATCTTCTTCAACACTCTGGGTAGAAGTGGTATAGGCGTACAACAGACCGCAACTCCACTCGCGACGAAAAGCGTCGCCGAGCGAGTGCCCCCTTGGAAATTCCAACGCGCAGAACTGATGACATTGCGCGTTCTCTTCGGTGGCGAATATATCTAACCAAGGCTCTCCCCACTGTAGAAAGAGTCCTTGCGCCACCTCCGAGTGAAGACGCCATTCGTGATCCATCATGCACCTGCGGCAGAGTTCGTCCGCCCTGGCATTCAGGGAACCTGCCAGGTGTTGAACCATCAGGAAAATGCCCTGATGTTCCAGCCATGTCCAGAGACGCAGAGCCTCCTGACATAGGGTCCACGACCCCACCCCGCCTTGTTTGTTGCAGTACCACATGGCGGTGGTGTTGTCTGTGAACACCTGCACTACCATCCCCTTGACAGAGGGAAGGAATGCCTTTAGAGCAAGTCGGATCGCCCGGAGCTCCAGAAGGTTGATATGGAGCCGGGACTCCGCCGGAGACCAGAGGCCTCTGATGTCCGCCTCTCCCATGTGACCGCCCCATCCCAGAACGGATGCATCCGTCACAACTGTGTGCTCTGGCTGGGGAAGGGAGAGGGATCTGCCCGTGACCCATTGCCGGTTCGAAAGCCACCACTGCAACTGTCGTGCAGTCCCCTCCGAGATCTGGACGTAATCAGACAGGTTCCCCTGATGCTGCGCCCACTGGAACTTCAGGTCCCACTGCAGAGCCCGCATATGCCATCTGGCATGATCGACCAGCAGGATGCAGGAGGCCATGAGGCCCAGCAGCCTCAGGGTCATCCGTACCGAAACCCAGGATAGAGGCTGAAAGAACGGAATCATAGCCTGAATATCCTGGACTCGCCGTTCGGGAGGACAGGCCCGAAACTGCGTTGTGTCCAGAACTGCTCCGATGAAAAGGAGCTGTGGAGAAGGAATGAGGTGCGACTTCGGCACGTTGATGGAGAACCCCAGCGAGTGCAGGAGTTCGGCCGTAGTCTGGAGGTGGGGAGACGACTGCCTGGGACGAAGCCCGCCTTCAGCAGCCAGTCGTCGAGTAGGGGAAGACTGGAACCCCTGCCCGGCGCAGATGAGCTGCGACCACCGCCATCACTTTCGTGAACACCCGAGGGGCGCTGGTAAGGCCAAAGGAAGCACAGTGAACTGAAAGTGCTCGAGGCCTACCGTGAACCGCAGGTAACACCGGTGGGCCGGCAGGACGAGGATGTGAAAATATGCGTCCTGCAAGTCCAACGCTACCATCCAGTCTCCAGGGTCGAGGGCAGTCGAGACCTGAGCTATGGTGAGCATCTTGAACTTCTCCTTCCGGAGGAAGGCGATTTACGTTCCGGAGGTCCAAGATAGGACGCATGTCCTCCTTGTCCTTCCTGGGCACCAGAAAGTAGTGGGAATAGCAACCACGCCCTACTTCTGGGGTCGGAACGCGCTCGATGGCCCCTTGGCCAAGAGGGCCGCAACTTCCTGCTGAAGAAGCACCAAGTGATCCCTGACATGCGGTGGTATTGAGGTGGCATGGCTGGGGGGGTAGTCTTGAAGGGGAGGGAGTAGCCCCTTCGGACAATGTCCAAAACCCACCTGTCTAATGTGATGGTGCGCCAGTGGGGAAGGTGATGGCGGACCCTGCCCCCCACTGGCGTACTGTGGACTGGAAAGGAAGGACTAGGAGGGTTTGGAGGCCGCGGACGGGGCGGAGGTGGTGGCCTGACCCGCACGCTGGTTACCCGACCCGCCTCGGCGGGAGCCACGTCCTCGGCCGCGCGAAGGCGCCTGCTGCGCGGGCCGGTGGCTGGGCAGTGGACGTGACTGGGCGCCCCTTCCGTGTCCACGAAAGGGGCGAAAAGCAGACTGCTACGGAGGGCGCGGGCGGAGAGGCCCAAGGACTTGGCCGTAGCCCGTGAGTCCTTAAAGCGCTCCAGCGCGCTGTCTGCCTTATTGCCAAAAGGCAGATACCATCAAAGGGCATGTCCATAAGGGTGTTTTGGACATCGCCCGAAAACCAGTGGTCCTCAGCCAGGCGTGACGGCGCAGCGCCACTGTCGTAGCAAGCGATCTGCCTAGCGAGTCAGCGGTATCTAGGCCACATCGGATAGTGAACCGCTGCGTCTCTCCCGTCCGCAATAGCACGGGAGAGAAGTGCCTGGACCTCCTCAGGACACTTGGGCAGCACCTGCGCCAACGAATCCCACAGAGAGTGGGAGTAACGGCCCAAAAGGCAAGCGGTGTTCACGGACCGCAAGCCAGCACTGGAGGAAGAAAAAATCTTCTTCCCAAATAGCTCCAGTTTTTTGGATTCCCTATCCGGCGGAGCCGTAGGGAAGGCGGTTTGAGAGGTAGAGGCTTGGACAACCAAGCTCTCGGGGGTGGGGTGTTGGGAGAGGAACAGAGGGTCGACCGGGACCGGGCAATGGTGTTGGGCTACGTTCCTGTCCACAGGAGCCCCTGTGGTGGGCCTGGACCAGGTGCCCAAAAGAACGTCAGAAAGTGCGTCGAAGAACGGCAGCAGTGGCTCCGAAGAGGTAGCCGCCGGCTGAAGCACTTCCGTCAGGAGGTTAGTCCTGACAGCCACTGTAGGGAGCTCGAGGCGCAAGGCCGCGGCCGCCCTACGCAACACCGTTGCATAACTTGCTCCCTCCTCCGTAGCCACGGAAGGAGGAGACAGCATGCCAAGGTCAGGAGAGGTGTCCAGACCACTGGCATCACCTATTTCCTCAGCCCAGTCCTGATAAGGCTCACATTGAGCTGTGAGAGGGTCTTCCGACCCCTCCCAGTCCTCCCCGTCCTCCAAAACAGGTGAAAAGTATGGTGGGACATGAGGGTAGAAAAGTCCCATCGGCGTCGGAATATGCGTCGAGCGACGTCAATCCGGCTCCGTGTCCGGGGAGAACCTGGGGACGGCGCCGCCCGGGGCCTCGGACGGCGCCGTGAACGGTACCGGGGAGGTCGGCGCCGGTGGAGGTGTTATTAGGTCAACCGGCGTCGACCGGGATCCAGGCCTGGATCCGAGGGGGTCCTGCGCGCCGGGGCCGTAGCCGCCGGTGGTGCCGAAGGAGGACTCCCACTGGGGCCCGCGGGGCCCGAAGGCGCACCGGGGTAACCCTTAGGCCCGAAGATGCGAGTCATGGCCGACAGGAAGTCCTGTATCTCTGCCGGAGTCGACGTCGAACCCGGGACAGGCGGGTAGGCCGGCGTCGGCTGTTCGGGTACCCCCGGAGCCGCGGGGGCGGTACCAGCTGGACCCTCGGCCGGGTCGTGAGACCGGCGAGGGGAGGTCTTAGAGCGACGTTTCTTGGACCTCTTGTGCTTCGCCTTACCTGAAGACGAAGACTTCGACCCAGACGAATGACGGCTCCGCGACCGGCCCCTCGACCTCTCCCGGGACCTTGAGCGGCGCGGAGCCGAGTGCCGGGCCTCGAGGAGCTTTCGAGACCGCTCTCGCAAAGCCTTCGGGGCGAGGGACCGACACTCGGGGCACGACTTGGGGTCGTGGCCGCGCCCCAGGCAGAAGAGACACTCTCGGTGCGGATCCGTAATCGACATCATGCGATTACAGATCTCGCATGGCTTGAAGCCGGGCATCCCTTCTGACACCTTGGAGTCGAAGCGACTCGAAAACTTGGACAAAAAGTCTAAAAAAAACACTCAGTCAAAAAATTACTGGGGGCACTGCTCAATCCGGATGTGCGCTTACTGGCGCGGAAAAAGAAAGAACTGACGCCAGCGCGCATGGGCGGCGTCTGAGTACTGGCCGCGACGTCATCCCTGCGATCACGACGCCGACGACGGACGCGGAGCCGCACGACGCTGCCTACCGACGCGCAGGGGTACGTCTACGCAAAACTTTCCGGATCCAGCCTGACGCCTGGGGATATTCTAAGGTAAGGAATCTGTCACTAATGTGTCTCTTTCAGATATGCCAAAGTACTAACCGTGCTTTCCAACGCTAGTCTGACAAAACAGAGTTAAGACATGAGCTGCTGAGCTGACGAAGTGCACTACTGTGCATGAAGTGGGCATGCCTAAATAAGCAACTACCACAAAAGCATGCTCATTTTGGTTTTAAAGGAGTTCTATCTGGTAACAGGCTATTTCAAAGGATACTGGGGTCAGAAAGTCATCTTTTCATCTTTGCTCTTCATCTGTGCTCGCATTTTACCCTCCTGATGCTCATATGGACTGGGGTCATGGATTTCTGTTTTTGTATGACTTGCGGAAATCAAAGTACCTTTTTAAAGGGCCTCTCGGGGACTTAAATGGTAAGAAGTTGCTAGATATTTTTTTTTTTTTTTACACGCAATTACTGAAAGAAATACAGGCACTCGCTTTTCAAATATGACAAGATACTAGTTTACCTTGACATTTCAGTTCATTCACGTATTGTTATGTGTGGTTACTTTTTTCCAGAGAATGATTCGGCTACAGTGGCAGATAATCCTTCAGCTAGATACTATCCATTTCAGTATATTAAAATGTATACATATGGCCAGCAGTGTGTTTGTGGTCTCGCTATAGACCGCTTCAGATGTCTGTCGCAGACAGAATTGCATACAATACTCAACAGAGCCAATACTTGATCAAAATTAAATGGCTTGTGTCAATCTCAATTGCTTTGCTCTTAGTGGTGGCTTTCCTCCCTTTCTGTCTGACCCACAAGATCGTTTTGGTTTCCAAACATATATCACACATTAACAGACTTGTGCCTAAAACAAGCCAGACCTATTGGCTCTGCCAATGCGTGGTAGCAGCAGAAGATAAATAAGGAACAACGATGATAGTGTTGTGAAGTAGAAAGGAAAATGTTTCCCAGAGACGGTGTGTATAATAAAATGTATTATAATTTCAATAACGGCATTCAGTTCTGTCACCGTTAACACCATGTGCCAAATTATTTAGCCCATAAAATGTTATGTGCCTCCACATTAGCTGTGAGAAAAGAAAACTTTAAACCAGTAACTAGTGAGGCTGGCTTGCGGACAGTCAGCTCGACATGCAATTCGTAATTAATTTTATGATCACAGCTTGTGGACGATCTATTGTTAATGCTATTAATAAATGGACTTCGTAACTGTTTTTAGTCAGGATTGTTACAATTCGATATGTTTATTGATGTTGAGAGAAAGCATTTTATTCTGCTTTCATTTTTTTGTATGTTTATGTGAAAAAACAAAGTCTAGAATACTAATTAAATTAGCTTTCGATGAAGCAATGTTCTCCTTAGTGTTTTTAAGTAGTAATACAATTATTGGAGTGATTGGTAGGCTGCTGGTCTAGTTTTGGGCAGCATTCTGATGCACATTAGATGGCTTGTGCAGGGGAGAGACACTGTCATATTGATGTTGGCAAGATGGAGACTTCCCATATCTGATATTCAGGTTTTTCCAGCAGCACCTTAATTTGTGATGGATTTTGCTTTAGAAAAGGGAGCGACATCTAACACCCTGTGATAGCTAGGCAGTTGGTGAGAATGTTGAACCAGAGACTGTTACGCTGACATCAACCTGCGACCTGTTTGTCATTTAAAGATCAACTGAGTATCATCAACATACTTACAAAATGTTGTCCTCACTTTAAGGAGCAGGAAATTCATCGGCATTCGTTAAATTGGAAGAGAGAAAGGATAGGTCATTAAGGAACACCCTATTCCCACATTTGTGACAAAGAACTACAGAGAAGGCATGCAACACACTGTCAAAGTCTCACCAAAAATAACTTGACCATTCCTGGACAGTGCCTTTGGAACCCAAGATAACCTATCTCTTTAACTAGAGGTCATGGACGCTGAAATCAGAGGTCACTAATGGGTCAAGCAAAATCTCAACCCTGGTACTACCACCATCAATCTCTATCGCGAGCTCATCCAATACAGACAAGTTAAGTGTTTCTACCTTTCCAGAATCTTGTCTGAAACTGCCGCACATGATTTGAATCAGTAAAATGCTGGGCATGTGCCATTAAACTTTGCCAGGTCGGAAAGAAAGGAAATTGGTCTAAAATGACGGTTTTTTAGGTCTCGCCTGAGCCAGCGCTTGCGCTGCTCTCGGCGAGAGATTTAGTAAATGGGTTTTGAAAGTGCTAACCCAGTGACTTTTGCTGGCCTCCAGCTTGCGTTCACGATGGCGTGCACGCGCACAGCTGCCATCCATTCCTCGCATCGCTGAGGTGCCATCTGGCTTTCCTCCCCCGCCCTCACCCTTCTCCTCCCCCTCCCTCACCAGAGAGCGCGTCTCGCGGCCGCGCGTCTTTTTTTTTACTTTTAGCACGAGGCGCGCGCGCTTCTCCGTCTCCCTTGTTGTTTCTTCTTTTGTACCAACCAATTTCTGTTAGTGCCCATATATAATCCAAATCGAACATTATCAATTAAAAAGCTGCACCTTCAGTCACTGAAAACCAGGTCGGATTGTCAGATCACACCAACTAAAAAGTACATTCGCCCTGGGTTACCAAAAGTTAAGAAAGTCACTTCTTTCAATCATGCCACAACTAACCGCTTATTATGGCCGAGCAATTTCCCTACGGTACTAATAAAGGAATTAAGTAACCCTTTATCCCACGAGCAAGGCGGCAACTGAACACTTCCTGTGGGTTGGGGCTTTAATCAGACCATATTGCACCTGGATTCTCCCTCCTAGCAGGCCACCGCTACACCCACAGAACAATATACTGCTTCCGGGCGCTTTCAAGCGAGCAAGCAGCGCATATGTGCATTTTCTACAGTCAATATATATTAACTGGCTACCGGGTCTAAGTAACAATTGACTGATACTTAATAGGTCAATATAAATTCTGCTGCGGTATCTTATTTGAAGAATGCTTCGTCGGAACCTAGCTACCGCGTTACCACAAATTATTAGACCAGTGCGCTAAAACGTATTGAGCATTTAACATCAATAAGAAAAAAATCATTATTAAGGTGCCCCCTACAGTACTAAATCGAAAATTACTTGTTGTCACTCTTACCCTATAATAGGAGCAAGGTGATGTTTTGGTTTTATTCAATTTTAGACCTTTTGTTTGTTTGAAACATACAAAGAATCATTCCATGGGTTTGCTTAATAGGATTTTTTTCAATTCAACGTGACATTTGAAGCGTCACTGGTCATTGCTGAACGTTCTTAAATAACATTTGATCCCAATTAATCATTATTTTCACTGTCCAACAGGTCAATTTGAGATTTTTTTGTACAGTGCAGTACTCTAGAATTTGACACTTTTTTCTCTAGAGCGCAGCGCTCTGCCCACGTGCCCTCTTAAGAGACTAGCTTTTGGGGGTGGATGGTGGGGCGGGATGATCAACATCTGCCCTGCAATTAAAACGTATGTATTTTGCAGTGGCTCCGTCATCACGCGCGCCAGACCTCCAGGGCACGCTGCTTCCCAGCCTGACGTATGTTGACATTTCGAAAGTGGCCAAGGTCGCGCTGACTCACAGGGCTTAGTTTATGGCCGCCCCGCCCTGAGGTAATACTTGCTGTGCTCTCGTCTGAGCCATAAAAGCCCCTTAGCACAGTAGGGTTGTGCCAGGGGACACATTTGTTTACTTTGCGAGTGCATTTAATGTGGAGAATGCTCACTTAACTGGAATCGGCATGGGAATAGAGAACGCGCAATAGTAAGGTCAGCGGCTTGTCTTAATGCACTGTGTAAAACACACATTAAAGAACACACGTAATCGCCTGTTCCGGGGAAGGGCGTGATTGTGGGTTTACCATGACGGTTATGAAGAGACAGCTTTCTATATACATGCACAACAATGCTGAGTAAAGCAAAGCACCGGCCACATGTACCCCGCCGAGCAACCACGCGACAAGTATGTGCAGAGAAATGAGAATGTGCACAGCTGTACATTTATGCGTCATCATGCGGCACTGAACGCTCACTTTAAATGTTGCCTTTCTCTCTAGCTTGTAAACACATCACATGGCGCCTTCACAATTAGCCAAATAATATTTGCCATACGTTTGTGTAGATTTTTCTATACCATGATGCTATTCCGGATGCTGCCCGAAATTCCTTTTCATAGGAAAACGTAACAAGCATTGGCATAGCCAATAGGTTTCGCCTTTGGGACCTTATAAGTGTTTAGCCATGCAACAGTTGATGTTGTTGCACCAAGGATATTGTGCTGCATAACTAAATACTTATAAGGTCCCAAAAGCGAGACCTATTGGCTATGCCAATGCTTGTTTAAACTAAGCTTTGACTACGACTGTTCTCCAGTTATCTGGAATGCATGTATCATGAAGAAAGCACATGGATGCATCATCTTAATTCCATCCGCATGACGATGTTGGCATATGCTTACATCATGAAGCAGTGGCAGTTTTTTATTTACCATGTTAAGATGGCAGATCCTTTGAATCAGTAAATTAAAAAAATGTAAGAAAAATCAAATTTTTAGAAAGAAGCAGCCCAGAAGCAAACTGCAGCTGATGGGCCCACCTAAGAAAAAAAAAACATAAAAGAAGGATGGACAGGGGATGAACATGGATGGAGAGGTCTATAACATAAACAAAGCATTGGCAAAGCCAATAGGTGTTGCCCAAGTGAAACCTATTGGCTTTGCCAAGGTCTTTTAGCTATGTTGCACAGCAGCGTGGCTGCAGAATGGCATGGCTAAAAGTTAGTGGTGTAGAGTAGCGTGGCGTAGAGGAGAGTGGCATGGCGTGGAATGGCGTAGAGTAAAGTGGACTGGGGTAGGGCGCCGCAGAGTGGCTGTGAAGTGTCAGATTGGCGAACAGTGAATGAAGTAGAGAGGCGTGGAGCAGAATGGAGTTGTGTAGAGTGGAGTGTAGTGGTGTAGAGTTGAGTGCGTAGAGTAGACTGGCATGGAGTAGCGTAGAGTGCTGTAGAGTGGAGAGGCGTAGTGTAGCAGTGTGGGGTGGAGTGGGATGGAGTGGCATAGAGTGGGATGGAGTGGCATAGAGTAGAATTGAGTGGTATAGAGTACAGTGGCACAGAGTAGAGTAGCATAAAGTGGCAAACAGTGTGGAGTGGTGTAGAGTAGAGTGGCGTGGCACCGAGTAGGGTAAAGCTGCGCAGAGAGGCGTATGGTAGAATGGCATAGAAAAGTACACGTGAAAGCAACTTAAATAAGCACAAAATATTTAAGATGTGTAAATACATGCAGTGTCATGAACTGATTAACTATAACCAGAACCCAATGCAAAATAAAAGCCCATCTTTTGAAAGCAATAAAACACAATGTAAAAGAAAAGCACATATTTTGAAAGCATCCACATTGCACGCCCAGGCATAATACCAACTGCTTAAAAAAAAAAAAAAAAGTGTATTGCAAAAAGAAGAGGACGAACAAAGAAGAGGATAAACACATTCTTGGTCTATGCTCCAGGGAGGAGCTAACACAGCAAAGAAAGGTAAGCCTATGGGAGCTAAGCAATCAAAAGACTGAAAAAGAGTTACAACGAAAATAACCAATGGTATTCTGTGGGCGGGTTGTAAGCCCTCTGATCAATAAACAATACATCTTGCAGCACATCGCATGCTCTGTGTAGGCGAGACCTAAAAACAAAAAAAAGAGCGGGACAGGGAGGGGTGGTTGAGGCAGCGGGAGCTGGGTGAAAGCATACACTCCTATGCAGTGTTAAAAGAGAAGGAAAATGTAGGTCTCCGACTGTAAGCACTGGAAGGACACAAGTCATCCAATCAAAACATGCTAAAGAAGCAGTGCTCCAAAGCAGGACAAACAAAGAATAGGGAGAAAGCCACTGAATAAGAAAGAAGGAAATGAGCAACAAGAAAGCCATCCAATAAAGAGGAAGGGGCTGATCCAAATCCCACCATATGTTTTTTTTTAAAGTAGGTCTTCGACAACAGTGCTTAAATGGTCTGTAGATGAGACTTAAAAAGGCAGATAAAGAATATGTTCAACAGCTGGCATGTTTAAAACAATGGTACAAAAATCTATAAGAGCTCATCAACAGTGTCTCATTTAGCACAATACAGTCAATAACTCGAGTTACCGACACCATAAGGGTTACAAGATCTGCAGGAATACCCCAGATCTAGAGTTTCTCACATGGACAGACAAAATGTTCAAGTTAAACTCTAGCCGAAAATGGAGAAAACACACAGGAATCTATTCAGAAACACAGATGCCCACGTTTTCCCTAAAATCTTGTAATAAGCAGTAATTCCCTATGTAATCAATTACCAGTGCCCCCTGTATCAACAGGTCCGTGGAGATAATCACCCAGATTTCTGGCCCGCTTGTAATATGCTCATGGTATTTTTGTATTCAGAATAACAGTAGTCAATGTTTTGGCCCAGACTAGTATTCCTACAGCTTTCATTAGGGCAACAAAGATTGGTTATTACCATTATTATACTCTAGAAAAAGCAACAAGAACATTTCAGTGAACATTGACACATCTACCAAAGAAACAAGAGTGTAAAGTAATTAAATAGCGCAAAAGCAGGAGGAAGATCTCTTAGTTTCCTACTAGACAGTCATAATATGAAATTGCCAATTCTGGCCATTTATCCCCATTAACAATCTTTACACTTCAAAAAAGTAATTGGCTGACTCTTACCATTGATAGGAAAGCAGAAACATGCTTTTTCTGTATAGACGAGCTGATTAAAGGAAGTTTGTTGATAGGTTACATTATAGGAATTTGTTTGGCACACATTTCACTATGGATCATAAAGATGTTGGTTGTTTCTGTGCCATCAATAGACCTCGACTCCTCCGGAGTCGACTGCACTTCTAATACGCTCAGGAAACCTTTTAGAATATCCTCCCAGATTTCTAACGCACAAAATGACTGAACTTGAAATATCAAAATCTTCAGGATTTTGCCCTCCTTTTACTTCAGACAGTCAGTGAACGAGTAGCTCAGAGGAGTCACAGCCTGAACGGGATGTTTTTTATTGAGTTTTTCTAAAGTTGCTCATAGTTGGAGTTGGACATATTCTCAGGGTTCCCTATAATGGTTTGTGCTTGGAGCCATGTTAGCCCCAGGTTTTGTCTGAAATTGCTCATTCTTGAAGCAGGACATATCTGGGTTTAAGCACAGCTGTTCTTGCTTGGATACAGATGTATTACAACAGCTTGACCACAGATATGGAAGTCTGCAAATTAGTGCATCCACTTCAGCTGCTCATAGCCAGAGCTGCTTGTATTCCACTAAGGTTTGCCATGAGTATACCAACTTACATGTAAAGGCAGACCGAGATGGATAGATATCCAATGCATTCTTCAGCTAGGTCTGTCCATAAAGCACCCCCAGAGAGGATTGTAGTGCTGCTCAAAACCTTAGATGGGTGTATTCTCAGGATCTGCCTAACGTTGCACATGGCTGGAGCAGATTGTTTCCCAGGGATTAGTCTACAGTTGCACAAAGCTGGAGCTGGGCTGAACACCGGGGGTCTGCCTACAGTTAGTTGTAGCTGAACGGTATGCCAACATTTGCATACAGATATCTAAGACTAAAACTGGGCCTTATCCTGGGATCTGCCTGCAGTTCTTGAGGGGTTTAGATCCGTATATTCCCTGGGTTAGCCGCAAGCTTCCCATCCCATGGTCAATGTAGGGTTTATTTTTCCAGGGTTTACTTACAGTTGGCCACGGTTGGTTAAATTCCCAGGATGGTGCTGCAGTTGCTAGTGGCTTTAGCTCCGTGGTTTCCAGGAGTTTGATCTAAGAGTCCATCGTTGTAGATCAGGGTAAATTCCCATGGTTTGCTTGTAGCCGATTGTGGCAGGAAGTAGGTTAATGGGTTTTCTCGCAGTATGCATAGTTGTGTAGTGTCTCATAACATTGTGCCAATAAGGCATTCAAGCATTTTAGGCCCTATATTAATGTAAGGTTTACCAATAGACTGGCTAGGTCTATGCCTACTTTCTGGAAATTTGTCATATCACATTAACATTGAAATAGCAAAAATATACTTTTATTTGGATATGTTGAGTCATTATCAAGAGCAGGAGAGTGGCTGGAGCATGGAGACCTTCTGCCATCGGGACATACACCTAAAAACCGATTTAAATAACAGTGTCACAGTATGTAGCATGCTCATAACTGACAGCCAGAGCAAGCCGCTTTACGTCAACAAATACCCACAGCAGGCAGAGTGCCCTCGTCCAATGTGCAGAGAAGCCACTGTACCCCAGCATCCACAGCAGGCAGTGTCCCCCCCAAACAAAGTCTTCAGTAGACAATGTGTAATCACAAATTCCACTCCATTATAGGTCGGGGAAAAAATCCGCCTGATTCAATGTGGTCTTATCCAAAGACATCTCGGAGATGACAGGTGGAAAACTTCTTTGGGTACACATGCAGGGCCCCTTCAATTCGGCACAAGGAGAGACTCTCACAGCAGACAGTTTATTTCAGGGTTGGTAGAAGGAGGGCCTTTTAGGGTAGACTGACACTTGTTTGAGACCATAGGCTTTCAGATGAGCTGCACAGCCCCGGAGGCCACCAGTGGAGCAATGGTTCTGTAGCGGATCAGGTGCTGGGATCCCTCTTCCAGGTCGATAACATATTCTCTGGAAAGACAAAAACAAAATCAGCTTTTCCAAAATTCTCCAGAGCCACTGACTTGGGGTTAGCCCTGAGAATGAATGAGGGAGACAGAGGCTTAAAGACCCTACCACTAAGACCTCCATGATACATTAAAATATGGCTTATTCACTCCCACCATGAAGACCAATCCAGACCAGTGCCGGCCAGCATGGATCGGGGGCTGTGGGGATATAAGGGGGTTTAAAAAATGAATAAAAATCACTTACCTGATGCCGTGTTTCTCCTCAGTGTCTGTCACCGTCCCCCCCTGGGGCCAGAACAGGAAGCACCCCATAGTCAATCACAAAGCTGCAATGCAGCGTTGAGATTGGTCTGAGCGCTGTGGTTCGGTGCTTAGCCAGGGAATGGGAGCCTGGTCATGTTCTCCACGCAGGCTATAATGCAGCCAGGGTGGAGAACATGCAAAGTGCGCATAAATGTTTGGCCAGCTCGAGATGGCCGGCCAAACATTCATGCACACTTTGAGTGGGAAAACCACTCCTCCCCCTGCTCCTCTGTCATTGGAGCATCCTGCCCGCGAACCTGCCGCAGCAGTAAAACATGAAATAACCACCTGGAGTTATTATCTCCTCCGCCTTAGCGGAGGAGCTGCCGCTGGTCCGGACTCCACTGAGTATTTGCTTATACAGAGCCAGGCAGCCTCAGGCATGCAAGGCTGTGTCAAGGAGTAATGTACTCATAGTCAGCCCTCAGCATGGACGAGCGGTTGCTATGCCCGTAGCACTTCAGATGGGCACAAAAGTCATGCAGCAGTCACACCCTCATTTCATTTTTTTCATACCATACCATACCATACCAAGACATTTATAAAGCGCTCGGCTACCACCAACGGCGGTGTCCCGGCGCTACACAGAGACAAAAGAAAAAAAGAAGAAAGAAAAGAAAGCAAGCTAAGGGAGATCAAAAAGCCAGGTTTTCAGAGCACTCCTAAAAGTGGTTTCAGATTCTGCTTTGCGCAAGTAGAGAGGCATCGCATTCCAAAGAGC
Organism: Calotriton arnoldi; assembly: GCA_963921515.1. NCBI lineage: Eukaryota > Metazoa > Chordata > Amphibia > Caudata > Salamandridae > Calotriton > Calotriton arnoldi. Next base: position 3,576,236 of record CAWUFW010000277.1, read on the forward strand.
GGCTGGTCTTACTGCAAAGGCGCGCCCTCCCATCCTGGCCTTACGGTAGGAAGGAGAGCAGAGAAGAAACTGGGAGTTCGAACGCAGGGTCCTGTTCTGGTGGTATTTCCGAAGTCTAAGCCTCAGATAACCAGGTCCACTTTCTCTAATAGCTCTAAAGGCAAGTAACAGGGCCTTAAATTCGATTCTCCTTTTTACTGGAAGCCAGTGAAGACTACGCAGGTGGGGGGAAATGTGATGCCGGAGAGGCACGTTTCTAAGAAACCTAGCAGCAGCATTTTGAACTGTCTGGAGCTTTTGAATAAGATAGGCAGGAAGGCCAAGATACAAGCTATTGGCATAGTCCAGCTGGGACGTAACCAAGGCATGGACTATAATGGCCCGACAGTTCATCGGTAATAAATAAAGAAATCTACGCAAACTTTTGAGCTTCCAAAAACATGCTCTAGAAACTTGGCCAATCTGGGCCTTCACCGACAATTCCGAGTCAAATCTAAAACCCAAATTTCTGACAGATAAAACTGGGGTGGGAGGGGATTCAACTGCAATGGCCACCATAAATCAGCCGGTGGAGGTGATGGTTGGTTAAAGAACATCACCTCAGTTTTGTCGGTATTCAATTTAAGACAGTTATCTGTCATCCATGAAACAATCTTAATTAGGCATTGCCTAAAGCTGTCAAATGCAGCCATCTTGGAATCTTTAAATGAGAACACCAGCTGCGTATCATCAGCGTATGAAATTATACGCACGCCACACTGCTCAACTAATGCTGCCAGAGGGGCCAGATAGATATTAAATAGGGTCGGGCTTAACGCAGAACCCTGAGGTACTCCACAGCCCATGGCGCAAGAGGAAGAGACATAAGGACGAAGAAGGACCTGCTGGGATCGCCCCTCCAGGAAGGATTGGAACCAATTTAAGATGGTACCCGAGATACCCAGCTGTGTCAGTCGGTCTAAAAGAATCGAATGAGAGACCGTATCAAAGGCTGCAGATAAATCTAACAGCACAAGCATAGCACAGCTACCATGGTCTAAGGATTCTCGGATGGTTTCCGCCACTTCTAACAGGGCCGTCTCTGTACTATAACCCTTCCTAAAGCCCGATTGGGAGTCGTGAAGGAGATTATTAGACTCCAGGTGATTAGAGAGTTGTCTCTGAACCTCCTTCTCCAAGATTTTAGCAGGGGCAGGAAGAAGCGAGATAGGCCTGAAATTCTTGAGTATACTCGGATCTGCATCTTCTTTTTTAAGAATTGGCAAGACCAGGGCCTCTTTCCACACTGAAGGGAAGCATCCCAACCTTAGAGAGGTGTTCCAAATAGCATTTAACTGAGAGTTAAAAAGAGGAGCCAGTAAGTTAAAAATCTAGCTGGGCAGGGATCCAAGGGCGAGCATGATTTAATTCTGACAAGGTCTTTCAGAGATAAAGACGGGCAGAAAGGCTGAAATTCAGTCCAAAGACAGGGAGAAACATAAGCCGAAGGTGTAATTGGCCTATCTCCTGACCCCAAGAATGTGGAATATATAGATTGAATCTTTTCCTTGAAAAAAGTTGACAAATCCCTACATAAAACAGCTGAAGGCACAATCTTACTCAAAGTGGCCTCAGGTTTCATAAAATCTTGAACAATCTTAAATATTTCTTTAGGAGAATTGTCTGAATCATTAATTTGTTTTCAGCATCCTGCTGATAAATTGACATTCTCCTCAGCCCCACTCGGTTAAAAAAAAAAAAAAAAGGTTGCCTGCCCGCCCTCTCATCAAGCCTCTCACCTCCCACTTGGTGCTACTGCAAAAGAGCTAGATGAGGAAATTCAGGTAAGGCGAAGCAGGCATTGGGAGATGTTTGCTCACAGCAGGCAGGTCACTGCTCTGAGGTAATCAACCATGGACTGACCTGTGCACAGTAAAAGCCCTCCAGGAAGATTAGTCAGTAGAGAGGCTAAAAGGAATGATCATCAAATGCAAGGGAGGAGAAGGCCATGGTAAGGAGAGAACTCTCCACCCCTACACAGCAGCTTTGCTTATTTTATTTCCCCCATGCGAGTCACAGACCGGGTCAGTGAGGTGGATGTGGTCTTGTCCCAGTACGAGGTCAAAGCCTCTAAAGTAACTGTATGTTCAGTGTATGTATTTATTATGTAATGTGCGCTCTCTTTGCATTCTGGAAACTTACAATTTTGTTCTCCCATAAACGCAGAGCAAAATGTACCAGAAAACAAGAAAAAACACAGCATTCTATACAAGAAAGTCATATGCTACTACATATAATTTTAGTTGAACAGTATGGGCGTCTCATAGTAGGTGTACTTAAAACAGGAAACAAACAAAAGATGATGGGAGGATGCTTGCAATAAATCTAACCAATGGCAAACACTAGGGGTAGCACTTCAACCCATCATTCTTTTGCCCACCATGTCACCTCAGATTAGACCCAGCCATACGCAAATCAGTCTTGATCCTTCTCCAATAAGAACAGTCCACACCGAACTACTTCCCAGCCAGGTCCTCTCTGAACCGGAACACAAACAACCCATAACTGATTGGGGCTCTTCAGTCGGGTGTAGCTTGGTTCCAGTGGCAGTGAACAAAGGAACCATGTCTGGGCAACTCGCAGCCAATTACGGTGTTACATCAAACACACAAACTATGATGGGAGGAATGCTTGCAATCTGATCTGGTTTTCAGGCTGGATTGTTTCTTCTGGAGCAGGGTCAAGACTGATTTCCATATGGCTGGGTCTAGTCTGAGGTGACATGGCGGTCAAAAGAACGATGGGTTAGAACGCTAACCAGTGATTGTCAGTTGTTAGACTTATTGCAAGCACCCTCCCATCACCTGTTGCTTCTGAATACCACTCTACTGGTCGCCTTCCAGCCTCCCCACGGCTCACCAGAAAGGACTTCTGCATTTAAACAGAGGGCATGGTATATGGTGACAGAGGTGCCTATGCTTTTTAATTTTACAAAAACAGTTCCCATACTTTTTGTTTAAAACAGCTGCCTGTGAATTGTTAACAGAGACCTTGAGTTGCCTCTGGGTGAAAGTGAAAGGGTTAGGAGTGTAAAGTGAAGCTGATGAAGCGAAGTAGAGCTAAGGAACGAGCAGGCCTTCTCACCCGAGTTTCTACTACCTGAAAGCAGGGCCAGCTTTAGTGAGGTGTGAACCAGTGCAGCCGCATCTGGCACTGAGCTCAAGGATCCTATGTTTAGAAATAACTTATTGGTTTAAAAGCACCTGCTGCAGAGATTCTTGTGTGGCAGAAGTTTTCAGGCAGCAATAAAAATGTCAAGATAACTTTGGTGATTAATGTTCCTGCTGGAGAGAGATTGGAGTTTCTTCTCGTGACTGTTTTGACTAATCAAAGTAATGCAGAGAGTTAATGTGGCTGCTGCAAAGAAAGTGTACAAAGCAGATCACCGAACTATATTTTATGTGGATAGCTATGTGAGTTACTGCTTTTGTCACAGAGATCCTTTTGTTACTTGCAGTTCTTAAGTTATAATGCTCATATTCCCAATAGTGACCTATGAATTGTCAAAGAGCTGCATGAAAACTGTGTGATATAGGCTATAATGTTACTGTATTTCAATATCCTAATGTCGCTAAAATGGTTCTTTTGGGCAGTAATACCTTCTTATCAGTAAAGCCAACCACCAACTTCTGTGGTATGTCATAAATCCTGAGTCTGTGTTTCTCCAGACCAAACACTCTTATAATATACTACCTACTAGTATTGATGACATGTGATTTCTACCCCTTGTAATCCTAACTGTTTTATGTAACATTTCCTATAGATTGATTTAGAAGGATTAATTATCTCTGTAAAATGTGTGTGGGGTGTAAAGTGTTCTGACACCCTACACTGGTATGAGTAGCGCTATTAAAAAAATGCATTCGAGAGAGGGGATATGGAGATGTGGGGGCACTGTTGGAGCGTGGTAGTGATGGAATCCGTGGAGAAGAGCATTGGGGCGGGTGCAAAAAAGCACTGTTGAGCTGTGTGCCACCAGCGCTAAAGCCGACCCCGCCAGAATGAAATGTAAATGTGTGCAATTGGTGAATAGCCAAATGTAAAAGGTGCTTGGAAGAGAGTATAGGATTTCATTTATGGAGTTACTTGAAGCTTCATGATGACATATGTATTCCTTTTGAGAGATAATGTAAGGGTATTGAGTTCTGGAAAACGTTTCATTAAAAGACTTTTAAATATGTTTGCAATAGGTCCAGTCAAATTATTTATTACTAATATGTGTTCTGTGAAAGCATTTTGTGGCAGCCTGTCTTATGCTGTGTGTAGTTCAATTTTTAAACAATGACTTACATATTCACAGTACTTTTGTAACAGGCTAGGACATCATAGCACTATAATTACACAAGTTACTATTCCGTACTGCGCCAACCAGAATTCAAATTTGTGACTCTGGTTTCACAGATCGACATCTGTAGTGATCGGTTTAACCAAACGATGTTTCACAACATGAGAGAGCATTCCCAACAATTAGTTTAATATGCATTTATTTTTTCATTTAAGTTATGAGTACTATTTTAGCTACAGTTGGCTAATTGTGAGGAAGCAACAAAATAATTATAGAATGTTTTGTTCTTTTTGCCACGTCTTTGACCCTGCCACCATAGTGCTCAGGATCACAGTTGCCATACTTTTTTAGGTCGAGCCTGGGCAGCGCATGCGCTGCTCTGCGAGGCATGCAGTATTGAGTTAGGGATTTGAAGCTCCGCCCACTCTCCACCCATATTTTTCATTGGCTTGTGTCGTTGTCCTTGGTAAATGCTGGCTTCTGATTCCTTAATCGCCTTGCTAGTCCCTCCTTAGTACCGCCTTGTCTTCATTTGAAACCTCCCATGGCGACTAGCTCTTTTACTTCTGTTGCTGCATGGTATGTTTTATTTAGTCTGCAAGCACTATTTCTTTAGTGAGTTTTGTCTAACTGCAGGCACGTCGTGCTTTCCTTACATTCAGCGCGCAATGCGTGCTTTCACTTTCCAAGCAGCCGGGACAATGGTGGCCGCTTCTTTGCAATGCCATAGGTCTCGCATTTACAAGAGTTTGAGCTATTGGCATTGTAAATGCCAATAGCTTAAACTCTCGCAAATGCGAGACCTATGGCATTGCAAATATCTTTAGGTGTGCGTGTTGGACAGAAAGAGGACAAATAAAACTATGGTTTCCTTTTCACGTGTAAAGATTGAATGTCCGGGAGCCTCGCAAACACTGGCGCTCAAATGGATAGCACAGTCTCATTAGGTCAAGCACATCCTTGTGCGGCCTACCCAAAGGCATGTTTCTTTTCCACATCAATCGAAAAAAACAATACGTAGTCCTGCAATTTGTTTGTGACATCCTTTATAAATTACAAATGCTTTTCCTCATTTCTATTGGTAAAGGCTGAGCCATGGGCACTGGGGAGGAGATACAAATCAGGACACAGACTCAATCAACCTCTAACCCTTAGGTCACCGGAAAACGAAGATAACACATGTATTTGGCTTGTGAGCACATTCAGTCAGATCAGACCTGTGAGCCACACAGCAGGTGGCATATATGGGGATGGTAAAAAACTAAAAATATTTGCAATGCAATAGGTCTCGCATTTGCAAGAGTTTGAGCTATTGGCATTGCAAATAATGCCTTTTATTTGTGCGTTGGTTTTTAAAACATAAATAAAAAAGGCATTATCATTTACAATGCCAGTAGCTTAAACTTGCGCAAATGCGAGATCTATTGCATTGCAAATGCTTGTTATACACTGCAACCACTGGATGTGAATGAAGAGAGTTTGGAAACGCGGCAAATAAACTTACGCTTCTTTGCCATCTTGATTTACAAGTTCTTACTGTGCCATTCCACCCCAACCCCCCCACCCCGAGCTGGGACTACAGCCACAGACACCAGGTGCCACACTCCACAGTTTGAAGACCTTTGCTTCAGCCAAATGAAAAGCAAATATAAACATCATGGGCAGCCATTTTTAAAATAATAACCCTTTTAACAAAGAAGATCTGAGGAGCCAAAATTGGGAAAAACTTATCTGGAAATGAGAGCTTAGACCATAAATAGGTGGGTGTGTCCTCTGGTTACACAAGCTCGATGTAGACTGGCAGTCAAGGGGCACACAAACCTCAGCATCAACTTCCAGGTCTGAGCTGTAGCAAAATCATCCCTCTAACCTAGTAGAAATCCTTATAGCAAGTGCCCTTGTGAAAACTCCATGTTTGCCGTCAATGCCCTACCCCCAACACCCTCTACACATATGTACAAAAGTCCATAACGGAACAGGGTAACAAATCTTCACCCTTAAATAATGGCGACCATCTCAGCACACCTCAGATAATTACACTGGCACAGTTTAGGAGCTAGAGTCACCATTGAGATCCTGCTCACACCTGGCACTCTGCACAAGCCCGCCTACTGGTGCCCAGGACACAATGCAAAAGCAGAGGAAAGACGTCTTTCTACCGCTTTCTGCCTCTTGAATAGCATACCCGTGAACATCCTCAAGTGTACTTAATCAAGAGACTTGAGGCACACATGATGAGCTACATCACAATTTGTCGACTAAAATGAACATGTGTGATTAAGTCCCTCTTTTTGTGCATTCACATACATTTTTGCTGACTGGTATTGCTGTTTTTTAAAGTCACACTGCGACAAAGCCATCCAGTCCCCAGTGCATACACTCTGGACCTGTAAAACATGGTAAAATTGGAGAATCCCCAATTGACATATTTACCAAAAATGGCATGGAGAGGTAAATGTCACCTGTAGACTGCAGCACGTTGTCCCATCCACTAAGCTAACAAAGAGAATCATGGCATCAGGCCTATACATGTAGCCTGACTGCTGCAGTTCTTAAACCTGAAGGCGGACCTGTCAAAGTACCCCTTTTTAACAAGAAGGAACTCTACTTTTAAATATTAAATAACTCACCCCTAATTAGGCTTTCTAGTACAGATGCAGGATGACTACTATTTAAAAATAAGTGGAATATATAAGAATTTTATAGCTTATATAATTTATATTGGTTTGTTCCTACAGTAACTAGCCCCCAAAAATTATTTTCACTGTAAAGGGCTGTAAGTTGATGCTATGAGAAAAACTAGAATGCAATTAGAAAACTGTTTACACTAACTTGTTTGCATAATGTACAGAAGTTAATCAACCACTGTTTTTAATATTTGTTAAAAATCCAATTCAATTGTGTGGTTGGAATTTTGATAAGTATATAGGAAAAGTAACTTTTCAAAAGTTAGATTTTGACCAAGGTGAAAGGAAGGTCACAGAGCATAATTACAGGTGCATTTTAAACAAAACAACAATATTTGGCATTTCTTTCTTCCGATATGTTTTTCTTAATTAGACCACTGTTCAGTGGAAAGGACATATTTGTTGAAACGTAGTGTATTGCAACAAGTATACTATCGTTATGTGGGGCACTGAAGCGCTTGCCTAAATAGGCTGTATGCTGCACCATGTACGGGGCGTGGTTAGAAGGGTGTGGTCTTCTGGTCTTATGTGGGAATTGTTTCCATGTTGTGCGTGGTGACCACCAAAGTAAGGTTATGCAGTTATGGGATGCAGCACGTAGCAAGTTGATGGCTGAAAAGGTCTGAGTGATAGGAGTGCAGGTCATGGTTTTCAATAAGCTGCCAGCTTTAAACAGCTTGCAGGTCCCTTTGTATTATTCTTTATCTTTATCAAAGTATCATCCTTTCCTACATAGCCCAAGGGACAATATCTGCAAGTTGTATGCAATGTATTGTATTTTTTTTTATTTGTGCTTTATGGCCTTACAGGCCGAAATAAAGATTTATGATACTGATTATTTGTTATGATGCCCATTTAGATGCAGCGGATTGTCCATTAGAGATATTTTGTTCAACGTTTATGGTCCTAACCTGGCATAGGTTGGACGGGGAAATGGTGGGAGATCTGATGGAATAGACTGTCTTACTGTCACTCCATATCGGATTGTCATAGTGAGATGTTAGAAGGCAGTCATAGTATGTAGCTAGTTAAGACCTGCAGTGGTGGATTAAATTAGAGGCCTCCGTTGGCCAGCAATATGTGGCAGATATCTTCAGTTACTTCATGCCTGGTCAGTTGGTGATGGGTGGTTTACTGCTGTGGACTGGTACAATACAGGGCAAGGGACATACCCATCTAATGTGAGTGTATGGATCAGGCAGTATAAGGAAATTATTATGTAGCCTATATGAACTACAATTGTCTGCTTGACCGCTGAGTGCTGTGGTATTAGTGTGGCCAGGAGGGTTTTATATGAATTCACATTACTATATAATACCCAGTCTAGACATAGGTCACCCCTTCATAACTTACCTGAACATACACCGTTGTATGAAGTTTTGGCAAAACAATCTCTTGTGGACTGAACCATAGACTGTACATTGTACTTGAATCAGTGATTATTATACCGCATTTTAAGCTAGAGTTTTGGATGATAAGTTATCTTGGAATTAACCATGTTTTCAACACTCTTCTGAAATGTATATGCTCCTGTATAATTCAAATATTGGCTAGTAGCGAATTCCAGAGCTTGGCAGTTTGTGCCGAGAAAGCAATGCCTCCCTTGGATTTAATGGATTATGGTGGTATGATGATCTGTGGTGAATGCCTGGAGCACAGTGCCCCATTTTGTTTGAATAGTTTGAATTTCACTTGCAGCTATAGTGGTCCTTCTCCTTGGGAGACTATGTACAATTCACAGTGCCTTGAACATTGTGCTTTTAGCTGTAGGTAGCCAGTGGAGTGATTGTAGGACTGAAGTCATGCATTGTCTTGGGTGAAGACGGAGGAGCTGCCTTGTGGCAGCATTTTGGATTAGTTGTATTTTGTGTATGATGAAACTGGGTTTGCTAAGGTAAAGGCTGGTGGCATAGTCAAGGTTGGAAAAAAGGAGCGTGAGGATAGCCAGTATCTTTTTGTTAGTATCCAAGGTATGGGAAAATGAAACATAGTTTTCAGTGTGAAGAAGGTGGTCTCTGTTACCCTGTTGACATGTGGTATCAGGCTGGGTCTGACTCCATGATTAGCCGGAGGTTCCTTTACTTATCATTAGAGGGCCTCAAGTTCATTGGGCCATATAGCAGTAGGCTGACATTTTTGCCATTGTCCAAAGGTCATGTCTGTCATCCATGCATTTTTTGTGCAAAAGCTACCATCATGTTTTAAGTTATAGAAGTCTTCTAGGCCAACCATTTTTAGAATGATTTGCATGTCATCTATATAGTTTTAACAGGTGAGGTTGACTGATCTAATCAGGCCTGGTAAGGGCATCAGGTAGAGGTTGAATAACAAACAAGATAAGATGGACCCCTGAGAGGTCCCACAGTGTTGGTCTGGGGAGCTGATGTGAAAGATCCTAGGTATACTACACTTTGTCTACCTCTCAGATAGGTGGCAAGCCATTTTAGAGCGTTTAAGTAATTTGAGATGGAGTATTTGTAGTAGCATGCGGTAGAGGACTGTGTAAAATGCTGCTGAGAGGTCCAGAAGCAATAGGGAGGCCACTTGGGTTCTTTTCTATTGAGAGTTTTTGGTTATCCCAAGTGGAAATGATGACTTCTTCCGTGTCTTTGCCTGGTCTGAAACTGGATTGGTAGTCTGACATCAAGTTATTTTCCTCTCTAAACATGAAAGGTTGAGAAACAAAATTGCCCTTTCAAATATTTTTCCTAGGAATGTGCAGTTAAATATTTATCTGTAGTTTGATGGGTCAGATGGGCTAAAAAATTTAATGTTTAAGGAGTGGGTAAATTTAGGTTTTCAGCTCGGCTGAGAATTAACCTAGTTCTAAGGACTTGCTAAGTAAGTAATCCTATAGCTACCTCCCCTGCACAGGTTCTGCAAGGTATTTTTAAAGAATTTGAAGGTGCGGAGTCTAAAGGCAATTCGGAAGGTCTGCTTGCAGTGATAATATTGAGGAAATCTATTTCTGAAGTTTACATTTTGCATGCTCTGGGTCTATATACTGGAATGAGAATATCCACATTTTTACCTAAAGCATGTTTTAAATGTGAGTTACATTACCGACTTTAGTATCTTTTTGCACAATATTACTCACTGATTTTTGGTCTGTTTAATTTCTTACAACACATTTTCCTTTGATTCTTCATATCTGCAACCATACTATTTCTTTTGTATAAAAGAGCAATTCACCAAGTGTTTAAGAGGTTTCTGGGAAGGGTGATGTGGTGTGACGATGTATAAAAGGAATAAAATACCAGCTGCCATACATTAAGAGGATATAGTAAGTCACATCGGAGTTCCGTCACCTCATAAAGGAACTCAGTCAGCTGCCTTTTTCCTCTGTGGATACAGAACTTCTAGGTGACTTACTATATCCTTATAATGTACGGCAGGAGGTACTTTATCCCTTATATAACGCTCCCTGTAACCAATCCACATCACCATAACCAACATAGTGTGCTTACAATCAATGCCTAACTTATCATATTTGTCAATGCAAGCAGCGTTCTTCATTTGAAGGCCAACTAAATGTAACTGTGGTCAGTCTCCTCGTATCATGTAATCTAGATACCCTGTCCGCCCCAAGAAGGGATTACGTTTTGCAGTGCATGCTTTACAAATAAACATGTTCAAGTTTTTCAACTGTGTGAGTGTCTCCAACAGGACCAACTATCTGGTTAAGGAAATCTTTATTAACATCACATCACCTAGCTCCATCTTTTTCCTTAGTATCTGGAGGGTAACCTATCGATTGCTCTCGGTTGTGAAATGAGTAAAACTCTCTTCTCAATTTCATTGATTTTGAGCATTCATCCCTCCACATTTTATGGTTTATAAGGTCCTTTCCCCTTACCTTGAAGTCTGGGGTGGCCTCCCTTTGTCTTTATTTCTGGGGTTGTAAGTGCTCACCCACTCTGTTTTGTGAGAGTACGTCACCATTCCCCTCGCTGCTCTTGGTGGATATTTGGGCCTTGATTATGGGGCTTTTCACTCACCTCTGTTCATCAGTTTCGGGCTCCACTAATATGTTCTTCTGCTCTTGCTTCACCCTCAGGAAAACAAAAGAATCCAGGTTGGGTTTGGGGACTGAAAAAAAATAAAAATGTGATGGTTAGTGAAGCATCATGCATAGGCCTCAAAATATACAAGACTAGAAGTACCCCGGAGCCAACTTGTCTCAAACACTACCAGAACATGTTCAGTGGCGGTGCCCAAGAACTTTTTGGTAGTTATGTGAAAGTGAGGTTCCCTTTCAGGGACCCAGGGCCAACAGAGTTCAAAAAGTGATTTTTCCTGTTCATAGTACAAGGAGAAAGCAATTAAAAAACGTTCTGGTTCTAGAGGACTGGAAAGTTCGGAACTTCAACATACCTCCATCTGAGAGACAAAGTCCCAATACGAGATTCTTCTGGAGGAAACTTCTTACAAGGCAACTGCCACGGTCTTGAGACGTTGCTTTTTTTATATTTATTTCTGCTTTCGCACTTTAATCATGTCAAAAGCCGCAGCGTTTTTACCACCCAACCTGCAATTTTGTGTGGTTCAGTTGGCATGTTGGTATTCTTCTGTAGGCATTTCAGCATTTTTATTTAAAGCCACATTTTACAACGCATGGTTGTAATTCCCTGAGGCCATCATCAGCCCAGAGAAGCCTTGTAATTGGTCCACAACCTATTCCTGAGTCTTGGTGATGGAGTAAATCATGGTGTTCTTTTGACAGATATTCCAGTCTCTATTGTGGAAGTAGCTGGTTTGTTGGCTACCTATACCTCCATCCTTGAACCTCATTTGGGACAGATGACAAGTAACTGTAGACCCCCATGCCCCTCTAGGAATCCTGGCCCCTATATAAAGATCCATGCTCACCTTTCCACCTGTTCAAACCCAGAAAGCATTAGCTTCATCTGTTCTACCACAGTGCACATAGACTGTGCTACTGCAAACACCCAGCTCCCTTCACACCAACCCAGAAGAACGCCCAGCCACCATAGTTCCAGCCCAGAAACCTGTGCCATCTGAACTAAATTTTGGAATCAACCCCATTTGTTCTACCCGCAGGGATCCTAGCACTACCAGCGAGGTCGTTGCTGCTTAGTTTATTTAACTGGAGCCACAGCCTTAACTCACTCAGTTCCAACTTCCACTGGCGCTTCATGCTCCATATGTGGCTTCTAGGGCCCTCTGTACTATTCAAGATCCCCCTCAGTGCTAGCATGTGACCTACTTTGAACATACCAGGACATATTGCTGATCCTGTTACTATTTAGAACGTCTACTCGCACTGGACATTCTTTGAACCCTGCTAAAATGTCTAGCTTCCACCATGTCATCAAGTCCTGAGTTCCACAAACCTTAGTATATTTAGTTTGTGCTAGTAGCACCTCCTTATCTGCCAGTTATCACGAGGGCCTCCCACTACTGAAATACCCAGCTTTGACTATTCTGCTTTTCTCACCTGATTTCAGCAGCTCCACTGTCTGCAAGTTGGGTGGCATGTGCTTCAGTGCCACATTCTTCAGGTGGTTTTCTGTGTTTGCCATGTACCTACAAGGATGAGAACGTAGGGTTACCCCAAAAAGGCAAGCCAGAAAGATGCATTCACTCAAACCCAGTGTACAGTGGCAAATCAAGAGGTGCAGCTGAACCAACAAATTTGAGGTTCAACAGTGAAATCAACTTTAACTTTCTCATTGTGTGAATAGATTTTTAATTAAGCTTCTGGACGGTCAGAAAACCTTTTTCTCACAAAACATATTGCTATGGGATGTTGTGTGTCAGCAGTTTCAGGTAAAGGCGACAAAGTGCCATGTGTGAGAACAGGATGGGATAAGACTGGGCTAGAACAATGCAGTCTTTGCTTTGGATGGCAAAAGGTTATGCAAATAACAGAAACACCATGCTTGGTCTATAGACAGATACTGCAGGAAAGGTTACGGTCAATGCCAACCCTGTTACAGAGGAAAATGCACTATGTCATAATTGGGCTTCATTGTAAATCCAGCTCACTATACCCAACATTGCATACCATTGTTCAAGTCTCACCCACAAATCGTCATACTCATAAATCATATGTTAGACAGAACCCCTCTGACCTTCATGTGTACAACAGAGTTCTAAAACTATCGGTTGGCAAATTCAGGCCAAACCATTGGCACAGTCATGCCCACACGGTCCTAGAACCACCCCAGCAAAACTAACATAACATTCCACCACACCAACATCATACCCTCACACTTCACAATCAAGCCAAATTGTGGATAAAAGACCCTCAAATTAAGACAGATAACAAAATGGGTAAGCATTTTGGCCTATCCACCCATTCACAACACATCTTCCAAGATTAAACTAGATGTGCTTTTCACTAACTCACACATTTTGTAACTTAACACTGAGCAAACTCTCTAGGCACAAATAACCAATCAACAAAAAAAGCTAACAAACAATATCAATGGTTTCTCAAGTTTGATAGTGTTCCAGACAAGCATGAAAGGATGCCCAGGCAAAGCTATAACAATGGTGGTTGGCTCTATACAAATTTAAAATGACATAATATATACATATATTCATATTCAACATTTCCGTCAAAACTAGGCCTCCGTGTCAGAAGACCCCTTTCGGTAAGATTAATAAATTCAAATGTCGCATACATTCCAGGGCTGTGTAAAACATTAAACTGAATTTCCAGTGGTCGCGTCCAGTAAAAATGGAAATAAAACGGAACATTCGGTAGCAATCAATAGGCAATAATTAGCACAAAATAGTATTCTCAGCATCAAACTGAAAGGCCCAATAAAGGCAGAGTTTAAAGTCATTTCTCTTCCAGAAGAGGATTCAGATACTGGGGAAGGGAGTGGACTGTTGAGAACGTTCACAGTGCTTCCGGCAAACCTTTGATTTTCAATTCTTTAAGGATTATTATGACAGTGTGTAAATTTATTTGTATTAAGTGTGAAGGCAATGTTGGGTTAATGAATTTATTAAGCACTCCAATACCTATAAAGGAAACCTGGCACTGAGGAGCTAAGACCTGTTGAAGAAGCCAGACTATAACGAGGCAATTGAGGGTAAAGCCAAATTTTAACGCCTTCCGGAAAAGCAAAGAATATTGCATCTTGAGAACAAAAACTGACTGGTAAAGCATTCCACAGCCTAGCAGCTGTAACAGAAAGGATCTGCCTCCCAAGCATTCATGCTTGAACCATGGGTACCACCAACAGAGAAACATCAGTGGCCCTTAGATTTCAAGAGGGCAGCCAGAAGACTACTGAAAAGAGAATGACATTACCTTTTGGCAGAATCTAGGATTTAAGGGTTTATAAGTAACCAACTCTTCGTTGATTGTAAGTGTTTCTACAAGGCATGTGTGAACACAGAGTAAATTTGCCTAGTTCTGCTATGTTTTAGAGTTTAACAGGAGAACAGAAAAAAATAAAAGGCAAACACTTTACTTACTACTAGTGTCAAAGTCTACCATCTTGGATAATCAAAAGCAACTAGGGCACACTGGATCCTCTGCTCAGTCACTGTCTGCAAACTATCTTGTATATATCTCTGATGTAACCAGACTCTTGAGGGGGGATTCTATCCTAGCAGTCAAACCTGTATTACTGTTAGAGAAAACAAAACCTTGAACCCAGGTGACACTGCCAACTATAGGCTTTTTCTAATCGTGCTCATCCTGCTGAAGTATCTTCATTGTCCACCTGCAGATTCACACCAAAAGGTGTCATGCTAACTTTTCCTGTCACTCACTTTTAACCCAGATAAAGCAGAGGGTGTACCTTGAAGACAGTTGAGGAACAACTTCTGTAAACATCTAACACCAAGTGATGCAAGTCCCACTAAGGCTGCCCATGGCACTTTAAGTTACGGCAGTCTATGCTTTAGGATGGTCAGCTGACCTCTGCCCCTCATGCTGGAGGTGTATCTACCTGAACCTCTATAGCTATCATAGCTATCTGGCCAAAAAGGCTCAAGTGACACAAGATGCCTTTTTTTGAGCCTGATTGGACACAATTATTTATCATGCTACTATAAGTTAGATGTCCAACAACCCCTGCTCTGTCAGTCACAATGATACTCCACAAGCTCGCGCCCTGTACCAAGAAACTCCTTCCGTTCCATGTATCTTCTTTCTTAAAGGCCACACAAGCACAATGTGCCTATTAATTGAGATTCCTAGAAACATATTTTGAAAGAGATCTGGATATTTCTGATTTTTTAAATGAAGTGCGTGGCTGGGTTAAATTCTGCGCATAAACATCAACATGGATACTGAACTCCAATATTTTCTGAGCAGATAAAGATGCTAGATAACCATCTTATTATTCCCCCACCCACCCTTTTCTGTCCCTATTACTAGGCCAAGTATTGTAGAAGCATAAAAAACCATAAGCACAGGCATTGCGACTCTTGCACTATTGAGCCGATTTACATGGTTGTGTCACGCTTTTTGAGCACTAAAGTTTTTGTATATGTTCGTAAATAGATCAAATGCGGAGTCTGGCGGCATGTTAATTATACGTTTCGAGGTCCCACTTAATACAGGCGGTTTCTCTGCCGAATTACCATTAGAACAACTGAACACTAATTTGTTCTATAGAGGTGACTTTACGCCTACGTATGACTTTTGACTTGCAAATACTGAACGCTGTAAAGCACTATATGGCGATCTTAATACTCACTGACCTATTGGTCATATGTCGACACTGCCTTTCTTCATTACTTTCAGATTCTTTATATATACTTACCTTCTTCTGCAGATTTGAAGATATAGGTATGATTTAGTGAAACCTTTCGTTTTTTATGCTTCTACAATACTTGGCCTAGTGCCTGTAGCATTGTTTACTCATGATCTCTCTCTTAAGATTAGGTTTGGATAATAGAACACGGAATAATCTGCTCTTGGAATTGTTGCAAAAACTGTTTCCTACATATTATTGGTGAGTTTTTGATAAACATGGGGACCACTATGGTGGTGGGTTCTGGTTTCTTTTTAAAAAGTGCCAATGACTTTTCACAATTTTACCTCTTGTCACATCGGTAGGGACTCTTTAACCTTTGGACTTAGCCTATCTCACTCTAGTGGCACAAGTAAATCACAATCTCTTCTCTTACATTGTTCCTTTCCCCGCCCACTTTTTTCTCACCTCTTAAAATATCAGTGGCTACAGCTACATCTATCACCAGGTTGTGACTATCAACCACCTACGAAACTGTAATGATTGTATTGCTGGATGTGATCATGAGACATGAAGTGAATACTAGGAATTGAAAAAGATTTTCAACCACTACACATTTTCGAACTCTTGGACATTATTGTTGTTGCTCAGGATAAAGACTGATTATTTCTGATTTTTGTCAGCCCATAAAAGAGATGAATTGTATTGTAATTGCATTTATATAGCGCTTACTACCCCTGACGAGGCGTTGAAGCACTTTTTCGACGAGTAGCACGCTACTCTGGAACCCATAAAGGATTAGTGTTGAATTAGTATAGTGAAAAATGATAGTAATTTGAGTGGTGGATAGGTCAGTCAGTTATTTGGATTCAGAAGGATAGCGGAGGGATAGAAGAGGAAAAAAGGTTTGCATTTATATAGTGCTGGTTACCCCTGATGGGGTGTTGAGGTGCTTTTTTGGCGAGTAGCACGCTACTCCGGAACCCATAAAGGATTAGTGGTGAATTAGTATAGTGAAATATGAAAGCAATTTGAGTGGTGGTTTTCAGCTTGCCTGCATCTTATTTAAGTTTCCAAACAAACTTTGAAAATAACAATTTCACCCTTTACCTAGAATTGTAAACCTGTCACCAAAACTATAGCTGAGAAGGACCTTTTGTACTAGTTCCGACCGCAATGTTACTCTTAACTACAACCCCGCGTTTAAAAATTTGCCTGGCCCAAACTGATATCTAAACAGTACTCAAACATCAACCAGGTACCCTTAACGCAGCACTCCTCTTAATCCTAAACTTAAAAAAGAACTTGTGGGAGCGTGGCCAAGATGGCGGCGTGAGCAGACGCATCTCGATATCGCTCCGTCCCCACCCGGCCTAAAGCATTGCTATAGCACATCATCCGTCATGGAAGCACATCCCGGGAGGAAGCCCCTGCAGCGGAACATACAGCAGGAGTCCATGGGGCCTCAGGAGTACGGACGACCTCCCTGGGAACGAGCGTAAGGCACCCAAGACTGGTCGAGGCGGGGGCTGCGACCGGCCCATCTCGCTGGAGTAGTGGAGCGTGGGCGGGCTGTGCCGTGGCTGCAAACAGGCGCCCTGTGATCCCGGCGACACCCGCTTGACTGGGCATTGTGAAGCTCCCGGTGGAACCGAGCTGAATCAGGAGGGGAGGCTCGTGTGAAATAGGCCTTAACCCGGACCCCTGGAGCAGCGAGCATAGATTGCCCGGTAAACCTGTGGGCAGAGCAACCGAAGGTGCCGCGCCAGAGGACAGTAAAGGCCACTATTAGCATCCTCATGTTACAGGTAGCACCCCGCTACATGTTTAGTAGTGCCCAGCAGCAGGGGGACCACGAGGTGACCTGAGTGGGCCCTGAACCACGACGGAGGCCCGGCGACGCCTGCAAGGGTGGCGCGTTCCTTGGCGCCCTCCCCTTTGCAGGCCTATAGAGGAGTGTGGGTCAGGCCGCAAATGGCCTACTAGGCGGGGAGGCCCTTGACCGTCGCTCAACAGCAGGGCCTGCTCACAGTGCACCACCTCACAGGGGAGACAGACCTGGGCCTGGGAGAGGCGGAAAGCACCTAGGAACAGCTGTGAGCATTGAGGAGGCTTGGTAATAGGACAGCTATCGCCGGCGGTGGCCAATGCACCGTGGTGGCCCCTGCCTACCCATAAAGCGAACCGGTTAGCACCCCCGGACTAAAGGGAGATTTCCTGGCGCAGCGCGCCTTGGTGCCTTTGTTAGAAGTAGAGGCCCCAGTGTCCCTACCTCCACCAATAAAGTTAAGCCCCCCCCCCCCCAGGCCTTTAGCCAACCAAGTGTGCCTGGACACCGCCAGTGGCCACGTGCCAGTGGCAACGCCATGAACTTGAACTCTGGATGCTAATTGTCAAGGAGGGCCTCGGCTACCTAGGGGGCCGCCCCTTGGGCTACATTTTGAATGCGTGGCCTGGGCCTCATTTGGAGCGTCACATAAGCACCCTACGAGCAATAGATAAAGGAGCCCCTTGCCTCGACCGAACTTGGTGGTCACCCAATATTGCTGAGCTTGAAAGGACGATACGCCTGTCAAGACCCCAAGAGCACTCAGCAAGGCAAGTGCCTATACAGGCAGGCCCCAGGGGCGGATCAGCGGGCAACTGACACAGGGGCAAGCTCACAGGCCTGGGTTGGCCGCGGGGGGGGGGGGTTGTGCTCTGTGATCGGCCCTAAACTTGCAGCCCGACTCGACCGCTAGCTCCCCGGCCCATTCGACAAAGGTCCGCTGGTCTCTGGGACTGAAGTCTAAAGGAAATGGCTACGACCAAAGCGAAGAAGGACCGCACGGTCCACGACATGCTCATAAAGGGCATGGGGGAATCTCAGAGTGTGAAGAAGACGGCGGGAGAGCTGAAACTGGCCTGCGGGGGGGCTGAGAGCTCAGTTACCCACGAATTCCTGGAGTCGTTGTTCGCTTCCCTGCGAGAGGACCTGCAGACAGTAAAAAAAGATCTGGCAATGAAACTAAGAGAAGCACGACGGGACATTGATGCAGTCGGAGAAAGAGTGGCGGCCCTTGAGGAGGGCACCTCAGCTAAGCATGAAGAAATAGAATCTCTCCAGCAAGAAATTATCCGCCTGCAGGACCAGCAGATTGATTTACAGGCCCACGCCGAGGACCTAGAAAACCGGTCCAGAAGGAAAAACATCTACATCAGAGGGGTCCCTACGAGCACGGAGGGTTCGAACCTTGAGGGCTATATTCATGCCCTATTGAGCTTCGTTCTAGGCACCACAGCAGAGAACAACATTAGGATAGACCGGTGCCATTGCGTGGGCCCTCCCCGCGAGCCTTCGCGTCCCCCAGCAGACATCCTGGTTTGCGTACATATTTTAAAAGTGAAAGAAGCCATACTCAAAGCCGCCCAAGACGCTCAGAAGCTGCAATTCATGGGCCACGCACCACAACTCTACCAGGATCTCGCAGCTATCACCTTTCAGAAATGAAAGGACTTTCGACCTGTCTCTAACCACCTGCGGTCACTGGGCATTGCATATTCATGGGGTCATCCCTTTCGTGTTAACTTTCACTTCAAGGGCAAATCCCACCAGCTGCAATCCCTGGCTGAAGCCTGTAAAGACCTCAACCTAGAACTCAAACAGCAGGACCCCCAC
This sequence comes from Calotriton arnoldi, assembly GCA_963921515.1. Lineage (NCBI taxonomy): Eukaryota > Metazoa > Chordata > Amphibia > Caudata > Salamandridae > Calotriton > Calotriton arnoldi. The sequence continues at coordinate 3,595,589 of CAWUFW010000277.1, forward strand.
CCCCCCCGACAGTCCCCAGCGGACAACAAAGCTTCTGGCAGAAATCATCGAAGGGCACAGCACGGATCTCGGCTTGAGCGTCATCGCCCGGTTCCGGTCACAATTGCCAAGGAAAGGACTGCTGTGCTGCGCTCCCTCTCCTGTGAGGGTATGGTGGACGCCAACCCTCCCTCCTGAGGTGCTGCAGAGAATGATTAGTGGATTTGGTTGAATCTTGTGTGGCGGGGGCATTGAGACTAGCTTCTATTAGATGACTCACACTTCCGTGGCTGTACCCTTCTGTGTGGACACTCCTACTGCGATGGACTTTATTGTACTTACACCTGTTAATATTTCTATTTGTTTTGCTATAATGTTGGGGTTTACGGTGCATTGTTGGGGTACCCCTTCCAGCGAGCCAAACCAGACATGCCCCTAACACACATGGGCCAGTACAAGGCTTACCCATCAGACAGGTCCCAGTGGCCCTCCCCACACGGCCTTTGAGTTATATGTCCAATCCCTCATAGCTTTTTCTTTCTCTCTCGACCCTGGAGACTAAGATAATTAGCCTCAATGTGCGAGGTCTCAACAAACCCATTAAGAGGTGCGCGGTTCTTTCATTGCTAGAACACTCTCAGGGAGACATATGCTTGATCCAGGAAACACACTTGCTCCCAAAAGATACACACAGAATGCAAACCAAGAGATTCCCACAGCAATTTTGGTCCTCAGGGAAAGGAAAACAAAGAGGGGAGTGGCTATTCTCCTCTCCAAGCACTTCCCCGGTACCGTCTTGGGCCCTATCGCTGAGATTAAAGGACGCCTAATAGCCCTCCGCAAGCAAATAGGCATGCTCAATCTCAGTGGCATCGATCTACGCCCCGAACGAGCAACAAGAATACTTTCTAACGGACTCCCTAGCCAAAGTACTTCATTCCCCAGACGCCGCAGTAGTGTTGGGAGGGGACTTGAATATAGTGATGGACGCCGCGGAACAGGTAATACTTGGGCTTAGAACTGGTAATTCTGGGGCTCTCTCACCCGAGGGACTAGACTGGCTGGAAGACTGTGGCCTGCGCGATGTTTGGCGCTCCCAACATCCTGGGTAACTGACTACACTTTTTACTCTGCAGCCCTTAAGACATACGCCAGACTAGACCACTTTCTAGCTTCCCCGTCTGCATGGGAGCGAGTGACTGCCTCCACTGTTGAACCCCGCTCACCGTCAGACCACGCACACATCACACTAACCCTATGCCCTTCCTCCCACCCCACACGGACACGTACCAAGTGCCTCAGAGAGACTGCTACACTCACCGGCAAAGGTCACAGCACTTAAGAAAACCTTGCAAGATTATCTAGCTCTTAATGACAGGCTCCTGTGCCCTTTCCTCAGTATGGGAGGCCTTAAAACTCGTGGCCCGTGGGGCTCTCACTGCGAAGGCGGCGCACAAAAATAAGACACGAAGGGGTAAGAGGAAGGAATTGGAGAAATCGTTCCTAGAGTTGGAATCCATTCATTAACGCACCGGGGCCCCCCCCCGGGTATGGCGGCAATTGGAAAAGGAGCGTCTACAGCTTGAGCGCCTTGATCTGGACAGAGCAGAGTATGCGATGCTGCGCCTCAAACATAAATTCTACGTACGTAACAACAAAGGAGGACGCATGCTTGCACATCGGCTACGTAGCAAACAGTATGCTCAATCGGTTAAATCTGTACAGACGGGCTCTGGGCCTGAGGTATCTGACGTAAACAGCATCGCGGTCGCTTTCCAGGCTTATTACGCTGAGTTGTGCTCACGAGACCCTAACACCACCACAAACCCCCAGACATATCTAGGGACTGCAGCGACCACTCCCTTTCCTCCAGCGGAATCTGAAGCACTAGATGAGCTCATTCGAATAGAGGAGGTGATCTCGGCGATCTCCCGGTTGGAGCCTTTGAAGTCACCGGGCCCGGACGGGTTCAGTGTGGCATTCTATAAGACTTTCTGTTCAGAACTCGCCCGATACTTACTCGCCTTTTTAATTCCTTCGCTGACACGGGCACACTAACAGAGTTGATGCTACAGGCCTCGATATCAGTTATCCTTAAGCAAGGGAAAGACCCAAAGCAGTGTAGCTCATATAGACCTATTTCGCTTCTGAACGTTGATGAGAAACTGTTTGCTAGCGTGCTAGCCCACCGCCTCAATCCCCTGATGCCTAGACTTATAGATCCAGATCAGGCAAGGTTTATTCCCGTCCACCAGTGTGGGGATCACACTAAACGCATCTGCCATCTTATAAAGTTCACCGGTCACATGGATGCCGAAAAAGCATTTGACTGGGTGCACTGGCCGTACTTATTCGCGACTCTCAAGCACTTTGGCATTGACACGCGTTTTGGGAATTGGATCAAGAGCATTTACAGCACCCACCATGCAAAGGTTCGGGTGAACGCGTGAGTTCCAGCGGCTTTGCTATCGAGCGGGGTACGAGGCAAGGCTGTCCCCCCCTCTCCGCTCCTCTTTGCTCTTTAAATGGAGCCTCTCACGCAGAGACTGAGAGATAACCCTAAAGCTGTGGGCATCCCATTTGGAGCGGACCATCGCCTGATTAGCCTTTAAGCTGATGACGTCATCTTCTCAATCACTCAACCTTTGACCTCTCTCCCAACTATTGTCTCGGAGCTACAAGAGTTTGGGGCGACCTCGGGTTTGAGTAAACATGCAGAAATCGCAAATCTTAAACCTTAACGCTGCCACAGAGACAGAGCGTACTCTGCGATCTCAATTTGACTTCCAATGGGTCGAGGACCTCTCCTATTTAGGGTTGATTCTAGCCAGTAGCCTCACCAAAACGGCGGCGGCCAATTACTCAAGGCTTATGGCCCTAAACTGTAAGGATCTACAGCAGTGGCAGAGCTCATGGGATGCCTTTCTGACCAAGATGGCCTCATCCCATTTGATCAACTCAAAGCGGACTACTCCCTGTCGGAGGCAGACTGATACACCCACATACAATTGACACACTGGATGCTTAGACCCGATGTACGCCCTAAGGCGGGTAGACCGAGGACTTTATTTGAGAAATGGCTGTTCCTCAAGGCAGGCGACAAGAAGGGTATTTCAGAGATCTATCTCCACCGGACAAAAACAGCACATAACCGCAGAACCCCTGGACAGATCCGCTGGCAAACAGAGCTAGGTCGATCCCTAAAAGATAAAGAATGGGAAGACATTTTCTACAGAACGCATCACACGACACACACTACAGGGCACACAGAAACAGCCTACAAGATCATTTCTTACTGGTATTAATGCCGCACACAGGGTACTGCTGACCAACTGGGGCACAGACAAAAGCCCGGATCATAGGCAATGGCTACATCAGCTATGGTTACTGTTGGGCATGGAACGACTATCGATGGCGACATGTACAGACACCTCGGCATATACTAAAATGTGGGCTCCATTTATCACCATCCTCTCCACAGAATTCAGGGAACTGACTTGCCCAACTTACCAATGTATCTTGAGGTAACTACCAGACACCCGAGGTGAGGACAGGGCTACATGAAAGTTACAGACCTGTCCGGAAAACCTAATAGAAAATATTCTCAGAGCATACACTTTTCAACAATTGGCTCGCTTTCGGAAGGGGTGGAGGTGGTGGTGGTAGGGGGGTTTCTCACATCTCTGGTTATTCCCTATGTTCTTTTGTTTTAAATATTTTAAATTGGCCTTAATAGCTTGTTGCAGATGGCAGCAACACATTGAGTAGGAACTGGGTCGGAATCCAGCCTATGGAGATCAATGAGTCTGTATGTTATTACTTGCCAGGTTTATAAGCACCCTTCCCTGATACGCGGCCGGCCCAGTACGGGTTATAGGTGGCATGCTGTGTAACCACCATCCCAATGTTTTTTTTTTGCACGTGGCATTTACTTACCGTTCTTACCCCGGTATCAGAGGATGGTCCTTATAGAGAACAACCCATACAACACTAACCAGATAAGGTGGAATGTAATGATCAATATGACATAGTTTGTCAATGACATATCCCGACAGACTATGCGGCCGGCCCGGCTTGGGTTGTAGGCGACATGCTGTGTAATCGTTATCCTGAAATGACTGCCAATAAAAAAAGAGATTGGATTCTAAAAAAGTACTTGTCCCAGCACTTCACTAGGCAGGGACCCTCAACTTAAACCTACCTTAACACTTTACTAAAATTTCAACTTTAGTCTTGCAAACATTTGGTTTGCAAACCTTTGATGAAATAATGAATAATCAACAGATTCAACTGGGGGTCTCAAGAAACACTTATTTCTCCATGAAGACACAGAGGGAAGCACATTTGACTCCCTATTAGGTTACCCGATGGAGGACATGCCATTGGCACACCATGTTTTCGGTCAAGGCGGTTCAGTTAAAGTGGTGCACTCTTGGAGTTGTGGTCCTAGTCCATTTCAAATGAACCAATTGTACAAACAATTGAAAACAATGATTTATAAAGGAAAGTCGACGAACTGAAACATGTCTGTGACGCAAAATCCTCTTTAGTTAAAATCCTCTCCTAAGTCACCTTAATTCCACGACCACATTAGCAGAGGCACTCCAATCGCCAGTACCAGAACACCAACCACAGCGCTGCCAGTGCTAGACGTGCTGTGTTCAGGAAAGCTTGTGATAGCCCATGGTGAAAGGAGCTCGACCAGATGTTACTCGGCTGCCCCTACTAATACTCACTCTTTGGCAAATGCAAACTCTTCAGGGGACAGATCTGAGGGCACACCTTCCGGCCGGGACTTCTCTTTCTCAAGAACGTGAGGGAAAAACTTCTCAATCTGTAAAGAAAGAGGAAGAAACGAGGGGTCTGTAGTTTAGGGTGAGCTTCAGATACATGAGCTGCTTCTCTCTGGGTAGGGCAGGTTTAACAGGTCTGGCACATACAGCTCCTTCCGTCCACACAAGCATGGAACACAATAGCAGACCTAGCTGCATTTAAAGGCTACAGCCCCTCAGACAGCAAATGAGAACACTGCATTACAGCTCACATAGGTGGCCAAACACATGCCGCAGGACCAGCCTAGGCAGCTGTTACTAATCCAAATGCAGAAGTAATGTCATGAACACTGTCGTCTTGATAGAGTTCTATTTGCTGATGAGGAGATGGGTAAGAGCAATAGTGTAAATCGTGGGTAAGGAACCAATCATGCAAAACAACAAAAACTACATTCATTCAATAAAAATACATCTGCATAATATTATACTTACAATTAAAAACATAGAAATACATAGAACAGTGCATTAAAATAGTTTTGAAATCTTCATACATAAAATGTATCAAATTTTAAGAGCATCCCAGAAGATCTGATAAAACAATTTAAAATATGGTTAGTCACTTTTACAGGACCTCTTCTGTGAGATACTATAAAATAACCTTCACACTGAATACAAACGAAATCAAGGGCCTTCAATTTGCAAAATAAGGAATTTTGGACTCGGAGAGGTTACTGAGCTATATGAAAGTGTCAGTGCCTCATCATAAACATAGATTGCTAATGCTCTAATAAGAGGGCATAAATATTGTTTGAGCTAATATTTTATGCTTGGAGAATTTGTAATGACACGGTTCAAAGTCTCTGAAGCACACAGGTGACAGCTCTTGTGTTTGGTATTCTTATTACGACTGTAGAACTCCAATAAATTAATCCGATGCCGTCTTATTGTTAGCTAGGCTCTTATATGTGGCTTAAAAGCAAACAATAACTTCATTTGTCACAAAAAGAAAGCATAACTATTTATTAAAGATAACACATTTTATGTTTCCTCAATTTCTCACTGTCAAACAAAAAGCTCACTTTCCTTACTCTATTACTACAGCTCTCAAGAAAGCATTAGGTAAATCTGTATCATGCCAGTGTGGTTCTAAGCCATATTTTTGTAAAATGGGCAATAAAAAGAAATTGAGGCCTCCTGACAAATTTGCTAATTCTTTCCAGATTAATGTCACCAAAGAATCACCTACACCAGTGGTTCTTAACCTGTGCTCCACGGAGGTCTGCGACGCCTACTCAGTGGGTTTGCGACTGCTTAGAAAATGAAATAATATTAACAGATGACTAAAGTAAATATAAATAAAGAAGCAAAATTGAAAATATTAAAACGTTCTGTAAATGTGAATTAATTTGAAATTGGAGGCTACAAATTAAGTTGGTATCTTCAGATTCGTTTGTGGGAGCAGTACAAGTGCATCAAACAGAATATAGTATGGATGATGGGTGGCCTCAAATGAATTTAGGAAAGCTCTGACCTTCCCGTTAAAATTAAAATGTTGATTTTTAAATTGATGTGTTTGTGAATTAAATAAAATATTTTATCAATTGTGTATTTGTTCGATGAATGCTTGTTTCTGTATTTTTGTGTAATTGCTTTTGGGGTCAAATCTTCTAAGTTGCTTAGGCCTTGGTCCCTGGCTTCAACCAATGACTCAGTGGGGGTCCCGGATTCCAATAATGATTCAGTGGGGAGTGCCTGGATTCCAGTAATGATTAAGTGGGTGTCCACAGAAGTCAAAAGGTTAAGAACTACTGGCCTACACTGTAGCAGAGACGATTAATATTTGTTAAAAATTCACATCCGCTCTTGTTGAGAAAACAGGTACACCTAATAAGTCTCAAACACTGTGGGGTTGTTGGACTAGTATGAAAGAGTTTACACAACTTTTTGCACTATCATATCTAAAGCGTCTTTACAATTATCATTGAACACGACTGAGGAATTAAGAAGTATTTGAACAACCTTGGTCTCAAAACTTAACAACTGATGAAGTGTTTGAGGAAAAGAATTGGCTTTTAAAATGTTTAAAACCTGAGCAGCATCTACTAATCCTGCAAGCTATATCCCTAAAGTGTGGCTTTCAACCTAATAGCTCACTCAGTGTCACACTTAGATATTTATACTGTTACCAACTCAAGTCTATACCCATCGGCAACACAATTAGAGTTAGCCTGCATATCTCAAAAGACATAACTTGTCTTTGTGAGATACATTTGTAACTTTTTCAGAATATTATACTCACATATCGAAGTCACAAGCCTTTGAAGGGCTATGGGAGTCTGGTCCAGTATAATATCATATGCATAAGCTAACAGTATTAGGTGTGTGCCACCGAGTAACGGGTAGAAACTATTGATTTTTGCATAAGGTTTAACTAGGTCTACCACACAGAGGTGAAAGAGGGGAGGTGGGAAGTACTCACCCATGTTTTAATCTATGTATGCTGTAATTTTATACATAGTTGATTCTCCCATATGAGACCAGCCTATAAATAAGACAGTGATTAGGTTTTTCTTGCCAATCCAGTTTTCCAGATATAATAAAAGGGCTCTGTCAAAACTCTGCTTTCAACATTAAGTAGATCTACCATTCTCCAATTACTAATTTGTGATCTATCACTCTTGATGCAATCATTATGCTACCAAGCCAGGAGATGGGGACCTTCAGTTATTTGAAGATCCGTTTACAAACTGCAAGTATTAATTTTGATGAGAATGCTAGAATTCATTTAAGAAGCGTAAAAGGAATTGTGTTAGCTATTAGCTGCATGAGTCCAATTTACTTTTTGTTCTTGACAGTTAATTTATGACCCAGGAGGGTATGTTTATCAATGACAATGCAAAATGACTAGTCTCGGGTAAAAGTTACTACCCTGACTTCATTCTATTGAACCATGGGCTCTGCATTCCATACACCTGAATTGTAACTCCAGAATCCTCTTCAGACATCCTATTGATTTCCATCACAGATGTTGCGTTCACAGTTACAATCAGCAGCATGTGTTGCAGCCACGTAATAGCCTAAAGCAGATCGACCCAAAAAGAGAAATACCAGTGCTAGGCCAGCCACCACTTCAAAAATATCACTATTTTTGTAGAGGGAATACCTATCAAAACAAAAGCGCACACCTGGATTGATAATTAATGCAGGCCTGAGTGTGCAAATGGGAGATGTTATCACAATACAAAATCCAGCTCCTGCAAAGATCTTTCTATTTCATCCCCATCCATGATGGATGAAGCAGAAGTGAACTCTACACTTGACCTGCATAACACCTTATTAATACAGACTACGAAATTAGAAAATTTGATCAAATTAGAAGGTTTTAAAATTACCACAACACAGTTGGGAGACAAATTTGACCAAAAAACAACTACCATCTCTAAAACCTACATTGGCTAGAATTTAAGACCAAAGCATATTAAAGTTTCTTTGCCTTACTTACAGTTGTAGTGTAGATGTCATACCACACAAGTCAGTCTTAATGTCATGGTGAAATTACTTAAGAGGTATCAGAGCTCTTGCCCTTCATAATTCATTGCTTGTCCGCGGGACTAACTCCAACCACCATGAAACCACTGCCTTACCTTCATAAGTCGACTACGGAGGTAGCTGCTAAGAATATAGCGCACCCTCTCAATTTCCATCCGGTGGATGCTAACCTTTAGATCGCCGGTCTTCGCCCTCTTGAGATTCTCCTCCTGCGGAAGAATAAACAAGATTCAGAAGTTATCAGGTGACCCTCTGTCCAGACAGATGATGCTCCTCAGATCACATGCATCATCACATTAGTTAATATCCCCAGTGAACCCAGTCCTATCAGCCCTCTGTGCCCTGGCTGCATTTGGATCTCAGTCAACAAAGCTCAGACGAAATTGTAAATGTTTGAGCTAGATTTACAGCACTGATCATTAAATCACAGTTTTGACTGCAATCTAATTTCATGGGGTAGATCATCTCTCCCAGCCCAGACTCCCCAAATCTACACCCACAGTCCCTACTGCTCCACTTGCCTGCTGAAGAAAACAGAAACATGGAAAACTTGGAATCGGAAAAGGGCCACCCCCCTCGCTTGGGCAGACCTTATCCTTCATCTATCATAGGAGCCCAGAGGCTCTCCAACTGGCCACGCGACATTAAGGGTGACATTAACAAGTTACACCAATGGCACGGGTATATGGTTTCTTTTTTTCTAGTTTTATTCAAGGGTACGCATGCACTAAGGAGGTGCCACCAAAATGCAACGGTTTCCCAACGTCGTCACATCACATCCGGCAGACTGAAACCAGGAAGAATATTTGACCCAGCTGGGAATGTGACTGGCTTCTTTTTGTTGAAGTGTGGAACAGCGAAACCACCCAACCTATCACTCAAAGATCACATGTGACTTATACCATGATAATAATTATTTATTTAACAAAAGGCACAAGGTGGGGTTACAAGGTGAGCTTAAACCCTCATGGAACTGCAAAAATACTCCGGAAACAGTTTTTTTCTTTCACAGTGAGTCACTATGTGGAGGCTTTGACATGTTTGCGATATCATTCATTATTATTCTGGGCGCCAACTGGAATCCTGAGCAACTTTAGGGCTGGCGTGGAATGACATTCTTTGTTCAGATGCAATGCATTTCAGATTAGTTCGACAGTGGAATACACGTATAAAATTAAAACAAGTTGCAGGTGTAAAATAATTCCTTGATATTTTGTCTCCGAGAACATGTGAGAACTAAAATTGATAACTTGCAACAGTACCTAGATCAACCATAAATTAACCCAGCCTATGTTTCAATAAACTTACGACAGTTATTTCTTTCAGATTAAAATGTCATCTCGTTCATTCATGTCTGGCATTTTTACGTTGTGCTTGGCATATAGGATAAAGGAGGTGCTCTGCAGCAGGGACTGGTGAAGTAGACACAGAGGCACCGGGACCCAGAGGTTGGCGGACCCACTGCACCTGCTGCATTCATTCAGACAGGAGTGCACTGCTTTGGAGTAGCAGCTCTACACATTTACCCAGGCCAGAGGACCACTCACAAAGTCACACTGAGCAGCACACTGCTCCGGACCGCCATGGCTCTCGGACTCCATAGCCACAGAGTAGAGCAGTATCCTACCATGAATGTTCAACCTTGCACATGCACTGTACAAACTGTTTTCCAATAAGGAATGGCATTGCGTGCTACCAAAGCCTACAAACATACCTAGAAGAAATTAAACAGCATTGCCAAAGCCAGGGTAAACACAGATGAGAGTCGTCTCCACTGAAAATGGGGCAAGGGAGGCTAGATTGTTATGCAAGGATCTTTAACTGCTAAGCAACTGTTCAGAGGAAACAATTTTTCTCCCAATAAGATGCCAAGTCTCTTTTTCTTTTACGGGTAGCTTAAGCTGATAACGCTGGTTGATGTCACACTCCCTTTATTAAGCTTCAATCTTTTATTAGGAATCCCTAATTTTTTTAAAGAGGACACTCCTCAATAAAAGTGTGCATGTCTGGAGCCTGAGAGGGCTTTGACGCTTAGGGTGAAATCCCTCACTATTACAGACAGGAGGTTTCTGTTTAGTGATAAAGTCAAATGTTTCTTTTGCTAGTACCTTTACAAAGCGGAGATGTACTGCAGAGCCGTTTCCAGTTCAAAACATTAATTTAACAGTTTTCAATGATAAATCCAAACAAGCACCATGAGGCTATTCGCATCCCAGTATTCTGGTAAAATCACTATGGACTATGCTTACAAGCGCTTTCTGTTAACAAGGTGTAACTGCTAGTACTGCTGAAAGATACACTTTTGGCTATGCCAGCAGAACCCCTGGCTGGCATAGGCTCCGCAGCCTTCTGTCTTGCCATTATTTTACAGAGTCAGTTTTTCATTCTTGTATATGTACGCAATCCATAACTAATACTCTGGCATAACAATTGGCATTCCTGGCTGTAAGAAACGAACAGGCCATTAGTTGTGTGGCCTGCACAAGTAATGGGTCCCAATTCACCCCTTCACTCGGAATCAAATCCCCCATTATAGCGCCTGAACCTCTCAGGGTAGTGAAGCAGAGCAGTCCAAGGCCTACTCAGGGGAGGTGGTGTGGGCTAGGAATCAACGTTCGCTGGCACACAATAACACTCAATAAATGATTGTCCAGTCTGTGCTTTTTCTTTGGAAAGAAAAAAGTACATTTATTACACACATTACTTAAAACTACGAAGACATTTACAAAAATACATAAGGCTGAAGGAAATACCTTCAGCAACATTACATTTAACCCCTAAAAGGTCATGAACCCATAAATCAGAGTATCCCCCGCACCATACAATGCAGCACATAACCCTTTAGTGGGTGTCACTTTACATCAGGTCAATGTTACCACACTCAAAGATCAGAATCACAAGTCATAATACCTCACGCCATCACTGACTTCAGTAACCATAATCCATTTGCAATCATTATAAGTAATACATCATTGAAATCATGTGCATGCATTATAATTAATAAAGCATTACAGCCTTTTTAGGGATAATCATTACTGTCAGCAATAGCAATATTTAAATAAGGCAATGTACATAACACTTTTAAATAAATCCTTGTACAAACATGAACCATGCCTGTCTTTTTTAATCAACCTTTGGCCATATAAACTACAGCCATGGAACCAGCCCCTAAAGGGGTCTGCTCTCCTGGCTGTAGAGCAAAAGCTCCAGCCTTGGGAATGCTTAAAAATTAAAGAACACGGGGTCCTGAGGTTTGTCTTACATTATTTCCTATGAGAGATGGGCGGAGGGATCCGTCTAATTCAGTAGCGATGTGTGCAGCATGTATCTGAGTTCGATATCTGGGGGGCTACGGGGCAGATGTGCTCATTTCCTAACCTGCAATTGTATGTCTATGTATGTTATGTCTCTGAAGCTTGTTCTTTTTTGTTCAATCAAAAGACTTTAAAAAATTAAAAAATAAATTAAAGAAATCTTAGAGTGGTCATCCTTTCTTAGACCCTGCAAACTTAGGGTCACCTTTTTAAAATACTTTTGGGTTTCCTTAGGTAGGAGCTGCTGCACTCCTACAACTCCCTCAAGCTCTCTCTTTCTTTTTGATGAGGCCCCTGCCGTCCTAAGGCCATCACAAACAGGCAGAAACTCAGTTTCAAGCCCTGCATGGCTTTATGGGGTGCTCCCTTGTGGGAAGTATGAATGCATAATGAGTGGCTCCGGCCTCTGCTTTTTGGTTGCTTCTTTTAATGCTTGGGGAATCCCCGGTCCCACCCGGATAGCCTGCATGCCTTCATTCATTCATTGGGGGGTAGCAAAGGGAGCCCACCTGCAGCTGTCCCAGTCAGCTCCCCGCACGAGCAGCATCTTCCTTAGCTACTGCTGAAGCCTGTAGCTCTCGAGTTTCTTCGTGGTGGCCGCCCAGTCCCTCCAGACACGGTGAGTGGAGGCAGGCCCACCACAGCTGGGGTGGCACGTCGGTGCTCCCCCTTGGATCCGTGGACATCGGACCTGGAGAGGAGGTCCTGGCCCTTTCTTTTTGCAAGGGAGCGCTGCAGTGCTCCTCCTCCACTACGGCGGATGGTGGGGGCCCAAGGATGTTGTCCCGGACCCCATAGCTCTTCTCTGGGGAAGGGCTGCAACAGCGTTTCCCCAATTTCTTGCTGGCGGGTGGCCCAGGAATGGGGTCCTGGGCCCCAATATCCAAAAACTGGCCTGTTGGTTGGGACCCCCAGGCCTCCAGAGCTCTTACCAGTGCCAGCGTTTTTCCTTTCCATGTCTTATGGAGCTTCTCTCCTCCTGGGTGCAGATGTCCAGTTCTTCCCCCAACTGATCTTTAGGGGCTATAAGGAGACCTTTTTTCCTGGTCCTGGATAGAGACCCACTGGTCCTAGGGTCAACTGTTGGCAGAGTCTTTAGTCCAGGTGGGCATCAGGGGCTCCTCTTTCCAGTCATCCATGGCTGCCGCCGTCCAGTCCAAATATCCGGCACCAGCAAAAAGCACTCTCTCCCTTCTGCAAGACTTTAAGTGGAGGCGGAAAGTTCTAGATACCAGGCACCAGTGGCCAATCCTAGGGTGCCACATCACCGCACCACCCCGTGCCAAACAACCTGCACAGCATGCTGGGGCAATTCAAGATGGCGCCATCCAGGAGTCATTGGTTTATATCTCCTCCGAGGGCCTCAGCGCTGCCCCTCGCTGACATCCCTCCCAGGGTCTTTGCGCACCAAAACTTCAAAACAGGAGGTCCCACCTGTGTTGGCTCCAGAGGTCTGGGCTCATTCCTTTGTTCAGGGGGCCTGACTGTCCCAACACTGGTACAGCGTGACAGCCAATTAACAGATGCAGATTTTCTTCCCCACCCCTTCTTCCTCAGTAGCACAGTGAAGTACTGGCAATTGCTCCCTGTGTGTGGGAAGCTTTTGTTCTACTGGAGCGCAAAGTAATTAACTTGGCCCAGCAGGGTGACAAAAGGCCTGGGCTCTGATCCAGAGTTGAGCAAGAGAAATATGACAATTCTGGAGGACACATAAGGTGTACAGATAGCTTCTTGGAACTTGCAGATCTGATCTTGGTGCATATCTTTTGCTCCAGTTTGATAACTCACTGGACTTTGTAGGCAAAAGAGGAGATAAACTACTCTCTAAGGCAGATTTCACCCTGTGTATATAATAAAGGGTCACTGCAGGCAGGACAGTAAACCACACTGACGTTTCATAAGTGTGTCCACTAATATTATAAGGCTTATCCCAGGTCAAAATCTAACCCTGCAGAGTGCCCTCAGCGCCAGGCTACCTGTGTGGAGTTACTGGGCTGTGCACAACGGTAGTCTCACATGTGCAGTCCCCACATGTGTGCACACATGTAATCAGCAAAGTGCTCCTTACCCTTGCTGTGTTGCAGCAGCCTTAACTTAAACGGCAGACACTGGTGGTAAACACGCAGAGTCAGTTTACCGTGTGTTTACAGTATGCGAGTCACCAGTTGTGAGGCTCACCCACAGAAAAACGTTCAAAAACCAGGTGATCAAAAAGCAAAAACTCTGGGCTGATTACATGGGCAGAACCCATTTCATTACACTGGCTACACAGACCACCCCTGATATCAAGATGTTAAACTTGGCATTTGACAGTCTATCGCCTACATTTACAACACCTAGCATACAATGACTACTTCTGGTGTGCAGCATCCATCCATGAAATAAAAGGACCATCCCCGTCACACGAAGAGATGCATGAGAGTGAACTTAGTGTGTATGGTAGAACTTGTACATATAATAGCGAGCAACTGAAAATATAATCACTATCAGTCCAAGTGGAAGATTGGTAATCCAGGGTACTTGATAAAAATGATAAGCCAAAAAATGGGGACAAAATTAGTGTATTTGCTACAAATTAAAAGCACTTTTTTGAGAAAGTATGTGCATTTTCAGAAAATAGTGAGCTGGTGTTTGGGACAAAAAGAGTATGTTTTATGAAAAAGGTCATTTGAATTTTACCTTTAACTATTTTAATTATCAATTCCACACACTGTACAACAAAAAAAAAGCATACTTCTCAAGAGCATAATTACAGACTCAACCACCCTCTATTGACTCTTCCATTACGGTCACCTGACCCATTCGGTCACTATTTCTGCACTAACGTCATTACCTAATATTGTTTTGTTATGTACTATTTGATTGTTCTCACTATATTACTGTTAAATTGCTAATGGGTCTTTTGCCTGTGTTTGCCCTACACGCATCCTCGCTTGTAGCTCCAATTACCTACGCTCTCAACTTGCAAAGCGCTCCGATTCCTACAGGTCTAGCTAGCTCTATATAAAACTTTGGTGAGTAAACAATTGTCAAATCTCAGGCCACAATCACTGCCTTCAGTCACAAGTGGCCCTAGTGCCGCAGGGGGAAAGTGGAGACAATGCACAGAACAAAGAACAAATAATACCCCAAACCCCTTCCATTGATACCCTTCCCAGAAGCTTTGGTGGAGTGGGAGAATCCTTGGTTCCTCTGACAAAAAACATGTCTCCTCAGAGGAACAGCAACTCAGGGCCAGTTTACTCATCACGGTTCACAATGTCACATTGTCTGCAGGAACGTCGCTAATCAAGAAGTTCCTCACTGAGTCCCCTTTGAGAACACATTTCTTGCCAGTAGAGTTCACCCTCAGTTTCACTGGAAAGTCGTCTGACACTGTAATATCCCTTGCCATCAAGTTGTTTCACCTTCATCAGGGCTTCTTTCAAACTAAAGTATCTGGACTGAGATCGGAGAAGAAAAGGAAGCTTGCATCTTCCATCACTATGCCCTTCTTGAATACTGAACTCTGTATTCTTTCGATCGACTCTGCAGACAATATTGAACCAACACTCTTCTGAGGTAATCTAAACACACCCAAACTACAGGATGTACCATCTCCATACTCAGAACTTCACCAAGCAGTACACAGTTCTGTTCACAGTGTGTTGGCATGGACTGTGGTGGGGACACCCAGCACACACAACTGGATTGCTCTGTGGATGTTATCTAGACTTTCAATATTGGTTTCTAGTAATGTGAAGCTATCAATCACATTGGTCCTGAACGCTTCAAGCTTCTGTATTTTGCAGTCCACTGTCTACAGCCTCTCCCTCTCTCTTAACACATGCCACTCTGTTGGTCAGTGCCTCTAACTTGTCTTCCAATGCTCTCAATGCACATACTATGTTGGGCGTACATAAGCCATCTCTGAGCACCTAACATTAATTTATCATAGTAGGGCTTTCTAACCTGGTGCAAGCTTCAGTTCTTTAGTGGACTGTGTGCTAGCTGCTTTTACTTGCACTCTGGGTAACACTTCTGGGGTTGAAGAAGTCCTCTTTTGTCAGTCTCCCAGATATGGTTCCCAAATTATGTTCTGCCAAGAGGCCATACAGTGATTAAGGAGCCCCAGCAATAGCCCCTTTCCTCAAGTGGGTCCACTTCAGGATACCCCTCCACTATTCTTCGTGAGTTACTGCCCCAAAGCAAGGAAAGGGTGCCATCCAGTATTTTGCAACCATTGTTCAACACCCCCAGGGTCATTAACACTTTCTCTTGCTTAATTCTACCCCAGCAATAGTCCCTGGGCATCATCTTTGAACTGCCTCGACTCGGGTTAAGCTGGGCTCCTGAAAAATCTGGCCCTCAGCTGTTGAGCACCAGCAACACTACCAGTACTGGTAATCTCCAGGTTGCTCCGGCTCCCACCCAGAGCGGCACCCCACAAGGTCACTACCGCTAGCTGCCTGCCTCTGCTCACTTCCACACTGACGAGCTGTGCCACCAGTTGGTCAGACGTAGCAAACTAAAAGACCCCTTTGAGATAATGGTTGGAGCTGCTGCTTTAAGAACTTTCAAGGCAGTGGGGTGTCCAGTGCTCCCCTCCTTGCTCTGACCTCAGAAATGCTTCCAGGGGAGCAGCCAGCCAGTGAAAGACTGGGGCCTTAGATGGAGCTCCTAAGAGAAACCACCATCTTAGGCCCCGGTCAGCCGCAATGGCAGCTGAAATTTGAGACAAATATATGTTTCCAAGAGTGCGTGAATCTGAAATTTTAGTGATAAATCATGTGGGTCTGTGGACTATTATTGCAAAATTCAATTAGTACTATATTGTCTTCTGCTATGATGGTTTATTATATGAAGCCACATCAAATGGCATGCGAAGATTATTTGAACTTCCTGCATCTCCTATTTTAGAACCAATTTTAGAAAATTGTGCGGCTGAAATTTCTCATTTGACTCAAATTTCTTTATATTTTATTGTGGCCAAACCACCTACATGGGTCAGGTTTATTGTTCCCTGTATAATTAAGGACAACCCTTAGCTAAGCTAGATTAAATCACAAGCAGTGGAGCTTCAAGCAATGCTACGAAAATATAAGTGCACACAAATTAAACAAAAACATACAAAAGCAATGAAACAAGGGAGGGTATGAACTGGTTGGAAAAACAAAGGTTACGCTGAGGTGTACCCACCTGCTTTAGATGATAAAGTCTTTGGACGCCACCATGTAATATTGGTGAACTGCAGGGTGTTGTAAATTACTTCTGCTTTAAATAGGGAATATCACCCAGCCCTTCCTTTGTGTCCTATCCCAGTTCCCTCTCAGAACCCTTGTAATGTTCTAATGTGCCCTCGAGACCAAGCGGGATTCCACACAGGACAGTTGGAGTCTGGTCAGCTGGTGAGGTGCTTGCTTTGTCCGTTCCTGCAAATAAACATCACCTACCTGTTAAGAAGCCGGCGTTGTCTCATCATTCATCTACTTCAATTTGGCGACGAGTTCCTGTGCTGACCAGACAGCAGAGCACGCCTTCTTCCGCCTCCTTCCACCTTCTTCAACCATCTACGACCGGACAAGCAGCACCCCCAACAAAAGAATCCATCGTGCACTGCATCGCCATCCATCTGGGTAACGAGTCATCCCTATTGACTCGCCCGCTACGGAGATTAGTCATTTTATGCGTTTTGGGACATCTCGACGACAATCCTGACGTCATCTGGCCAACGGTGAGTCACTGCGCGCTCCATACCGTCCCCGTGCCATGCATTGCCAAGTTCTTCGTTGCTAGGGCGCGACGCTTTTTCTCAGCGTTCCCCATAGCAGAGTGCGACCGCCTCCACCGGCATCCTTCACGCATATGCGTAACGCAGTGACGTCAGCGCGCAACGTGACTCCATTTTTTAAAAAAAAGAGGAAAACTTTATTTCCATGCATCTCCGTGTACTGCAACACCAGCGTTGCAGAGTTGGTAACCACGGTTACAGGGATCGGCGATCAACCATTTGTTTGTGCCCAGTGGTGAAGTACAAACAGGAAAGTTCAAGTGTGTTGGCCTCACGGTGACACGCTCACCTTGTACTGGAAAACCATTTTTTTTTTTCCCTAAATTACACCTTTGTTCTAGGTGATTACACCTCTTGTGCTTAATAGCGAATTACACACAATTGTTGGTGCCATCACTGCAGTGCCTTTGTCTTAACTTATTTGCACTGGTGTAAGTACTATCAAATCGTTTAGTCATGGCACAACAAGTCGCAGTAACTTTACCTCCTCAATTCCTCAGCGAACCAGGTACACCGTCAACTTCATGGGAAGATTGGATTGTCATGTTTGACAATTATCTAGATGCTCTTGATGGGCAAGAGTTTTCTGCCAAGCGGAAAAAAGCCTTACTATTAAGTGCCTTGGGCAAGGAGGGTCAATGAGTATTTAAGTACCTTCCGCATGCCCTACAATCCAGCAGCATGTCTTCACCTGATGAGTACAAAGAGGCTGTAGCGAGACTTGAAGTAAGGTTTTCCAAGGAAGAGAATTTGGTCATGAACAGATTTAAGTTCTACACACACACAAACAACGCAACGAGGAACCCATTGACGATTTCGTTGCACGCTTACGTGAACTTTCAGTGAAATGTAATTTTGGTGCAATGGCAGATGAGCTAATTCGCGATCAGCTCATTGTTCAATGTAATAATAGAAAGATACAAGAGAGACTGTGGGCGGCCAAAAAACCCTCCTTAAACTTAGCCATAGATTTGGCTAAAGTGGTCGAAGAGTCAGAAAGATGTATGAGAGAAATACAAAAATGTAGCTCGCAGCAACAAATCTCTGAAGTGTCTGAGAAACTCTTGTATGAATGTGAACCTGTTGAGGATGAATTAGTGGCTATGGTAAAGTCAAAAGGGAAAAGCTTTCAAAAGAGAAGTAACTCCAGCAAATTCCTAATTAAGTTTTGCTCAAGATGTGGTAGTAATACACATACCTCCGATGCAAGATTTTGTTTTGCAAATAACAAAGAATGTCTGAAGTGTGGCAAGTTGGGTCATTTTTCAAAGATGTGTAGAAGCAAAAGCAGACCTAAAGTAGCGGTCATTGAAGAGTGTGCTATTGAAATCAAAAGAGATAGAGATAAAATCCTGGTCGTTGATGATCCAGATGTCTTTACTTGTAATGAAAGGAGAGAGAAGAGACCGAAAGCTGAATTTACTGTTAATGGTCATGTTGTAACTCTGATGGTGGATACTGGTTCAAGATATACAATAATACCGGAGTTCATGTTCAAGAAGGAGTGGGGTGTTATGCAACTTAAAGATAGTGATATTTCCCCACTGGATATCAGGAGAAAATATAGAACTGTTAGGCTACTTTGAAGCTGACATCTCTTTTATGCATAGGTCCACTAACTGCAAGGTTTATGTTTCTGTTGATGGTCCACCCATCCTGGGTTGGATCCACCAATATGACTTGCACATCATAGTCAATCCCAGAGCACCCAACCAAGTTATGGTAGTTGATGACCATTCTCTTGATGAGATTTTACTTGACACAAGCAGAGTTTTTAGAGACGAGTTGGGTGAGCTGAAGGGGTATGTGCACAAAATTCAGTTGAAGAATGAGGTTATCCCAATTCAACACAAAGTGAGGAGAGTTCCCCTTGCAGTCAGAGAGGAGGTTAAAATGGTAATAGACGAAATGCTTCAGGGAGGCATTATTGAGCCTGTGGAAGCTTCCACATGGGTTTCTCCGGTGGTAATCACGCAAAGGCTGATCACAAAATTAGATTCTGTGTGGACCTGAGATCCCTGAACAAAAATGTTGTAGCGGACACATTTCCCCTTCCAAATATCGGTGAGTTGGTATTCACCTTGCAGGGTGCAAAGTACTTCTCTAAATTAGATTTGAAGAGCGCGTATCATCAAATCCGCCTTCATGATGATTCAAAACACTTTACAGCGTTCATAACCACAGAGGGTACTTTTCAATTCACCAGACTTCCCTTTGGTCTTATCTCTGCTGCTAGTGTTTTTCAGCGTATGGTAACAGAGATCTTCAAAGGGATTAGGAAAGCGGTGTTTTTCCAAGATGACATACTGGTCTTCGGTGATACCATCTTGGAGCACAACCAAGTACTCAATTCTGTGTTGCAGAGAATAGACAATGCAGGTTTGACACTACGTAAAGAGAAATGTGCCTTCTTGGTTCAACACATAGAGTATTTAGGATATGAGATCTCAGCCCAAGGTGTTAAGCCAAAGAAAAATCTTTTAGAGGCCATACAATCAGCCCCATGTCCTTCTGACAAGGATCAGCTCCGTTCATTCATGGGCCTAGTAGAGTTCTACTCAAAATTTGTGAGGAACTTCTCAGACAAAACATTTACCTTGCGTCTGTTACTAAAAAGGAGCCAAATTTGCATGGGATGAATCTCATACCAATTGTTTCAATGAAATTAAAAAAGAATTGTGTGAGGCTAAAGTTCTAGCTCCTTTTGACATCAGGCGCACATCTGTGTTGATGGTAGATGCCAGTGGTACTGGTTTGGGTGCAGTACTGTTACAGAAATATCCTGAAGGAGAGAAGACCATTGCATTTGCCTCTCGCCCCCTTTCACTCTCCGAACAAAATTATTCGGTTATTGAAAAAGAGGCACTTGCTGCTGCGTGGGGTGTACACTATTTTAGAACCTACTTGTGGGGTACCAAGTTCAAAATCAAAACAGATCACAAACCTTTGGTTACCGTTCTGTCTCCAGGTGGCGCTGGCAAAGGTTCTCCTAGACTAGCAAGACTAGCTTCTAGACTTCAGGAATATCAATATGACATTTCTTACATACAAGGTTGGCGCAATGTACAAGCTGTTTGTCTCTCTAGGTTATCAGTCAAGAGTAGCGAGACCAATGATGATTTCTCTGATACTCATGAAGAAGGTGCAGTAGCCTTTGTCCATGATGTTGTAGCTCTGAGTGATGGTACTTTCACCAAGGATGAATGGTGTTCCGCAATGGAAAAGACCATGTTCTCATTAAGGTCATGGATCTCGTCAGATTGGGTACCAGGCGCGAGAGTTGTGCTTTACCCTCTGTCCGCCCTTTTCTTAAGGTTATTGATGAGCTTTCTGTGATTGGTCACAGTATTCTAATGAGAGGTGATAGATTCATTCCACCATTCAGTTTAAGGCCGACTTTACTGAAAATTGCTCATGAAGGACACCTAGGGCAGACACTCACGCAGCGCAGGCTTAAAGCAGATTTTTGGTGGCCTGCCATGGACGCACAAGCTGCATCTTGGGTTGAGAGTTGTCAGGCTTGTAGAGAAGGAGAAAAAAGGCTTAAAATTGTTTCTAGTCCAACTATGGGTCACATTGATACCCCTAACCAACCATGGCATAGTGTGTGCCTCGATTTCATAGGGCCAATGGATGAATTGCCAGGTACTCATCGTTTTGCTATAGTGGTGGTTGACATATTTTCAAAGTGGCTTACAGTTAAATTTGTCAAAGATATCACCACTGATTGTACCATATTATTTCTCAAAGACTTATTTCACGAGGAAGGTTTTCCCACAATACTCATAACTGATAATGGCACACAACTAACATCCAATAAAATGCGTATGTTTTTGTCTAGTTGTGGTGTGGCTCATCATCGCACGTCTCTCTACAATCCCCAGGGGAATGGCGTGTGTGAGAGAGCTAACAGGGTTGTTAAAGGCATTATACAGATGACATGTGCTTCTGGGTCTTTTTCAATGAAGTTGTTCAAGAGATGGTATGGGCTTATCGAACCACTGCTCACAAACAAGATAGTAAGACTCCCTTTGAGCTTATGCGAGGTAGACGTCCCGTACCAAACTTGCACCCTCTTGGCTAAAAAATTGTTTAGTCAATGGTGTTCACTCGGAACCGATCACCTGTACCTCTTACTCAATTTCCTCTGGCGATCTCGTCAAGGTCAAACCGGGGAGAGTGACCAAAGGCCTATCTAAGTTTAGGGGCCCCTTATTAGTTAAACAAGCTTTTCCCCACTATGTAGTTTTGGACAATGGTGAAAAGTGGAATTTGCGCAGAAGTAGCATTGTATCGCAAATCTACAGCCACAAACGATGCTTTTCAATTGGCCCATACTTCTCAGTCAAACAGTGGCTATATGCTTCCATTGTACTTAAATGATTATATATGTTAGTGTTCCTTGTTACCATTCCCCAACCTATGTTCTTCGATATCCTAAGGGAAGGAGATGTGTTGTAAATTACTTCTGCTTTAAATAGGGAATATCACCCAGCCCTTCCTTTGTGTCCTATCCCAGTTCCCTCTCAGAACCCTTGTAATGTTCTAATGTGCCCTCGAGACCAAGCGGGATTCCACACAGGACAGTTGGAGTCTGGTCAGCTGGTGAGGTGCTTGCTTTGTCCGTTCCTGCAAATAAACATCACCTACCTGTTAAGAAGCCGGCGTTGTCTCATCATTCATCTACTTCACAGGGCAAACCTTCTTTGCTGCTGGTTGGATTTGGGTACATGCTGCCTTTTCACCATAGGCACCAGCAAGCCCTTTGGATTTCAGTAGTGGCAGGATCCATACCTGACCACCATCTTCCTTCTGACTGCCAATACATCATCCATTTAAATTATTTCTTATGTGACCTGCGTGTCGCAAATCTACACACAAATCTGGGATAAAGAATGTCCTGCCCCTCCTAATCACTCCCGATTGAGGTGGTGGAATAACAATTTACTAAAGCAAACACTGCTGCTATTTTAGCTTTCTTACTCGTAAAACCTCCTACACTCCAAGTTGATGGGGAAATTAAATTCCCCCGACTTTTTTTCTACAATTTTAGCTATTCCTAAATGTTGCCATGTGTAGGATCTAGATACCAAGAATAATGGCAAACTACCCAAGCCTTGCAGTGAACTCTGTGTACCCCATGCATTAGCTCAGAGTCGTCTTAATCCAGCTAATTCTGAATTTGAAGACTGTGACGAGGACGGCCCTCACAGGGAGGAAACACCGCCCGTAACGGGACATTTTCCCCATTACCTCTCTCCATGTCCCCTTCTATATTCACAGAGTACAGCATGGGATCCCTGTACCTTTAAGCCGGTGATGGTTCCGGGTCACGTGGAGAAGTCAGGTGACCTGCTGCCAGCGTCAAAGGAAGACGCCGAAGAAGAGGGGTTTTCGTGGAGCCTCACAGAAGGTCTCGACTTCCGAGAGGAGAGACGCGCCGTGCAGACCTTCGTGATCCGTCCTATTGGAGACCCCAGGACCCGTGGAGAAGAGGAGTCGGCGCCGCTGGAGGAAGAAGCCCGAAGGCAGAGTAGCACCGGAGAAGAGAAAGAAGGGACGCCAGACCCTAGCTGGCAACGCGTAGAAGCCCGCCACGGCCCTGGAGGGTCGTGGCTTCACAAGGTACGGGGCCGTCTGGGTTCAGTTTTGGGCCGTACCGGAGCCATTCCTAAGGGAGGGAGTAGTGGAGGGCAAGGAGATTAATTGCCAGTGTATCACGGATACACTATCCTGCGCAGCGTGCGCCTACACACTGGTGGTGGAAATCAGGTGAAATTCCCTAGCACTCCCTCGCTCCCCGCGATTAAGAAAGGACACTGTCCTTAACAGGGTTTTCTTTTGTTTTTCCCTTTATCATTTTCGTACGTGCCACACTCTGGGGAGAATCTTCTGGGAAGCGACACAAGGGAGGAAGAAGACGGAAGATTCCCCAAGGACCCTATCAGAAGAGAGCGAACTCCTGAGAACGCAACTACAAGTTCCACAATTCCCTGCTTTAAGTTAAAATAAAACATTCGAGTGTGCCCACTTATCCTTGTGTCCTGGTCTGCTTCTCCACCGCGCCACACGTGGTGTCAGAAGTGGGATTGGTACGCCTCCCTCTTGGTCCCCATGGAGAACCTGATTCAGCAACTAATCCGGGGACAAGAAAAATTAGAATGGGCAGTCGAGAAGCAGATGAATTTAGCCCAAGCAGACAGGGAGGTGTTGAAAAACAGCATGACAAACCATGCTGAACAGATGCTGAAAGTTGCGGATGATCGCCTGGAACTAACAAACCAGCTGCAAGCACGAGCTGGACATGGCCCCAACGTGCCCCTACAAAAGTACACTTCAGGCGAGGACCCCGATGCATTCCTATTAAATTTCGAAAGGGTTGCACGGGCGTCAGGGTGGCCAGAAAGCAAGTGGCCTTTCTTTCTGGCACCACTCCTTACCGGAGAAGCACAAGCTGCCTATCAGGTAGCCAACCCCAACGGTAATACCGCTTACCAGGAGATTAAACAGGTCATCTTAGATTACATGGGCATGGAAGCAGAGGCTTACAGGGTCCGCTTTAGAAGGGAGAGGGGTTCTTCCATGGACAACCCGAAAACCCTGTACTTTAAGCAGAAAGGTGCCGCGGACAAGTGGTTAAAACCCCAGCTCCATACCAAGGAAGAAATCATGTCCATGATCTACTTAGAGCAATTCATTGAAGCTCTCCCTTTTCCTATTCAACGGTGGCTTAAACAACATCATCACCCGACGGCGGAACAAGCAGTAGATATGGCCACCTCGTTCTACAGGGCTCAACCCCGTGCTATACTTTGGGACACAGAGAAAACCACTCGTCACCCTGGAGTCCCGGGAAAACCAGAAAGAAAGCCAGTAAAGCCCACCCCCGAACCACCAAAGCCACGACAATTTCGCCCCGAACCACCGACGCTCATAAACCCCCAATGCTTTGAGTGCGGGGACTGGGGACATATTGCACGGAACTGTCCAAGGAAAAAACCGCCAGAAGAGCCAATGGATATTAGTTGCATACCAAGATCCATACTGTATACAGCAGAAATGGGGCCCAGTTTTCATGTAAGTGTCAGGGTACAGGGAGTACAGGTGAGGGCTTTGCTAGACTCAGGGTGTCGACAGTCTGTGGTTCTACAGTCAGCCATTGAACCAGTTACCACTGTAGCAGTAGAGACTGTACCCATTAGATGTGTACATGGGGATGTTAGGGTATACCCCTTAATACAACTCCCAGTCACCCTCCCCAACGGACAGACATTGGAAGCTAGACTTGGGGTGGTTCCCTCCCTGCCAGAACAAATGATAATAGGACAGGATAATCCCTCCTTCTTAGGGATGTTGAAGGATAAAGTACAGGTCATAAAGCCCCCAACCCAAACACGCCCTGCTCTCTTAACCCAGGCTCCCTGGCTATCTGATAGGAACTTTCGATACACCCAGAAACATGATCCAACGCTCCAACTCGCTTGGGATCATGCCCGTCAATCCGCTCTCCAGGCTACTCCCACTTATCCCTTGTTCCTAATCAAGAACGAGCTGTTATATAGGGTCGGAAATCAGGGCGATACTCCCCAGCTACTGGTTCCCCAGGCCTTTCGGGAGCAAGTTCTTTTTTTTGCACACTCACATTTGTTGGCAAGGCATAGGGGTGCACAAAAGACCGTACAGATGTTGTTACACCATTTCTATTGGCCCAGTATATTCTCACAGGTCACCCGCTTCTGTCAGGAATGCGAGGTGTGCCAAAAGAAAAACCCGTACAAACCTCCGGCCGTCCCGCTACAGCCTCTCCCAGTTGTGGGTACTCCGTTTGAGAGGTTAGCCATGGATCTCATTGGTCCTCTTCCCCGAACCAGGAAAGGCCATCTGTATGCCCTGGTCGTGGTGGACTATGCCACTCGATATCCAGAGGCCTTTCCTTTACGGACCCCCACAACCCGGAACATCAGTGAGAAGTTGCTCAAAATGTTTTCGCGGGTTGGTTTAACGCGTGAAATTCTCACAGATCAAGGGACTCCTTTTGTTTCCAAACTAATGTCACAAATCTGCAAATCTCTAGACATATCACACATTAAAACCTCGGTCTACCACCCCCAGACGGACGGCCTCTGTGAGCGTTACAAAGCCACTCTAAAACTAACCTTGAAGAAGTTGTTGACAGTGGAAGGCAAGGAATGGGACATGTTACTCCCTCTAGCCCTATATGTAGTCAGGAGTCAGACCCAAAGTAGTCTCGGTTGTTCTCCTTTTCAACTTCTCTATGGAAGGGAACCTCGCAGCCTCCTAGAAATCACCAAAGAGGTCTGTGAACAAGAGAAGGAAGAGGAGACTAAATCTTTTCTGGACTATACACATAGTCTGCGCACCCGACTACATAAGCTGAGGGAGTTTTCCGAGGCTAACCTAGAAAAAGCCCAAGTGAAGCAGCAGTTGCTCTATAACAGGGGTAAAAAGTGGCGGCACCTAAACGTAGGAGACTGGGTGTTGGTCCTTACACCATCCGCTATAACAAGGACAAGAGCAGGCTGGCAGGGTCCTTACAAAGTCGTAGGGAAAGCAGGCTTAACATCATATCAAGTACAGGTCAACCCAAAACGGCGACAGTTATACCACATAAACCTTTTTTAAAAATGGATAGGTCCTCTTCCCAAAGATGTACACCACGTACAAAACTTGACAGACTCCGAGACCACCTTACAGGAGCTGGTCATCAACCCAGAATTGACTGAAGAACAGGGGAAAACACTACAAGAGACACTACGTCCCTTCGTATACCTGTTTTCTGACCTCCCAGGACGGACCTCCCTGGCGGAACACGCCATCCAGACTCTGACAGGGAAGATAGTTAAACAAAAGCCGTATCGGATACCAGCAGCTCGTAGGGAGGCCATAGGACAAGAAGTGGAAAGCATGCTAGCCCTGGGTGTTATAAAACCCTCACAGAGTGAGTGGTCATCACCGATTGTACTAGTGCCAAAACCGGACGGCTCTGTCCGGTTTTGTATAGACTTTCGGGCAGTCAATGCAATTTCCAAATGCGACTCGTATCCCATTCCCCGAGTTGACGAATTAATAGAGAAACTAGGTGAGGCCCAGTTCATTACAACCCTTGACCTAACGAAAGGGTATTGGCAGGTGCCCCTTAAACCAGAGGACCAAGAAAAAAACTGCCTTTTCTACACCAACCGGCTTATATGAGTTTACGGTCTTGCCCTTTGGTTTACATGGCGCACCTGCCACGTTTCAGAGACTCATGAACAGGGTACTGCTACAACACCAGGAGTACTCATCTGCCTACCTTGATGATATTATCTATAGTCCCACTTGGGGGAGACACCTCCAGCATTGCTCTCAGGTCTTACAAGCTCTGCAGAGGGCGGGTTTACATGTCAACGCAAAGAAATCAAGGGCTGGCTTCAGGAAGGTGAAATATCTAGGTTTCCTACTTGGGAACGGACTAATTGAACCCCAGACAGAAAAAGTGAAAGCAATAGCCGAGGCCCCTTTTCCATCCACAAAAAAGGAAGTCAGGGCGTTCCTGGGGCTCCTTGGCTATTATAGACGTTTTATACCACAATATTCAGAACTAGCCACCCCCCTTACGTATTTACTTCAAAAACACATCAAAACCAAAGACCTCCAGCAACCTACACCACAAGCGAAGAAAGCCTTCCTAGAGTTAAAAGCCGCAATAACTTCGGCCCCAATCCTACTCTCCCCTGACTTTTCCAAACCCTTTGTGTTACACACAGATGCTTCGGAACACGGGTTAGGGGCTGTCTTATCTCAAATCTCACCTGAGGGTCTTGAGCATCCAGTTCTCTTTATCAGTCGCAAACTCTTTCCCCGCGAACAGCGATACCCAATCATTGAGAAGGAGTGCCTTGCGATTAAGTGGGCCGTGGACAAACTAAGATACTATCTGGAAGGTGCCCGCTTCCTCTTATATACAGACCATGCGCCACTGCTCTGGATGAGTCGTAATAAGGGAAATAACCCTCGGATCATGCGCTGGTTCCTCGCCCTCCAGCCTTTCTCCTTTGAGGTTATCCATCGTAAGGGTGCGGACAATGGGAACGCAAACTTCCTTTCTCGTGTCCCACTGTTCCCCGATAGTGAACAGGCTGGGATAGGGGTGTGTGACGAGGACGGCCCTCACAGGGAGGAAACACCGCCCGTAACGGGACATTTTCCCCATTACCTCTCTCCATGTCCCCTTCTATATTCACAGAGTACAGCATGGGATCCCTGTACCTTTAAGCCGGTGATGGTTCCGGGTCACGTGGAGAAGTCAGGTGACCTGCTGCCAGCGTCAAAGGAAGACGCCGAAGAAGAGGGGTTTTCGTGGAGCCTCACAGAAGGACTCTACTTCCGAGAGGAGAGACGCGCCGTGCAGACCTTCGTGATCCGTCCTATTGGAGACCCCAGGACCCGTGGAGAAGAGGAGTCGGCGCCGCTGGAGGAAGAAGCCCGAAGGCCGAGTAGCACCGGAGAAGAGAAAGAAGAGACGCCAGACCCTAGCTGGCAACGCGTAGAAGCCCGCCACGGCCCTGGAGGGTCGTGGCTTCACAAGGTACGGGGCCGTCTGGGTTCAGTTTTGGGCCGTACCGGAGCCATTCCTAAGGGAGGGAGTAGTGGAGGGCAAGGAGATTAATTGCCAGTGTATCACGGATACACTATCCTGCGCAGCGTGCGCCTACACACTGGTGGTGGAAATCGGGTGAAATTCCCTAGCACTCCCTCGCTCCCCGCGACCATCGATTAAGAAAGGACACTGTCCTTAACAGGGTTTTCTTTTGTTTTTCCCTTTATCATTTTCGTACCTGCCACACTCTGGGGAGAATCTTCTGGGAAGCGACACAAGGGAGGAAGAAGACGGAAGATTCCCCAAGGACCCTATCAGAAGAGAGTGAACTCCTGAGAACGCGACTACAAGTCCCACAATTCCCTGCTTTAAGTTAAAATAAAACATTCGAGTGTGCCCACTTGTCCTGGTCTGCTTCTCCACCGCGCCACAAAGACACAAGTCAACGGTTTGCCACCAATCTCACATATATTCTGATACACTAAAATGACTTCTACTGACACGATGGCGAATTACCTCCTCCTTCCCCCACTTCTAAGTAACAGAAAAAAGTTCAAAGATTGGAGTAGTGTCTATCCATGTGCAGTGCACGTGGCTTTTATGCAGAAGACACTGAAGATACAAAGACTTAGGCAGCAAAGGATTTAAGGACAGACCCATTACATCACTGCTGTATCACCTATGCCACAAATGGATAACAAAGTCCACACAGTGGCAGGATAAAATGAGGACCATAACAACAGAAGCACATGGTCATACCACTACAGTTGTGCTGCCACCTCCGCCAATTCAATGAAACTTGATATACAGACTTTCATAATCTTACATGGGCTGTCAAATATGGATGTACAAAATTGTGTATTTTCAATGTAAAATTTAACAAAAACCTGGTAAAAGTATGTATACAGCATGAAAGGTGGTTTGCCAGTTTCGAGCATGACTTTTTACACAAGGCAAAATTATTAGATTTGGCCTGCAGAATTAAAATGTTTTCCAGCCCCACTGGTACACATAGGCAACAAGGAAAGAAGCAGATGCTGAGGAAGCTGCTCGCTCTCTCACAGCCCTCAAAATGCTCAACTGTACTCCCTCTAGCTCCAGTAGCCCGTAGATCCGGTACAGCTTTTGAGGTTACACTCCAGCCAGCCCATTGTTCCTCTGAGTGAACATATCTTGTAATGGGCTCACACATTTGTGATTATTTTCCGCTAAAAGGCAAGAGAAACATCCCTAAACTCCATTCCTAATGCATATCATGGAAAGAAAACCTTTGAGTTTAGATTTATAAAGAACCAGTGTCAGGAGAATAGGCAGGAAGTGGAAGAGGTTTTCTTTTCTAAATTTGGTGAAAATTGCTTTTGCTACACACGAAATACAGGATTTTTTTCTTCACGTCTAAATAACAGTATGCCCTTTTGTGATGTGTAATGCATTTTCAGCTACTAAATAACCGTGTTACAATTTGATTCTGTGACCAGTAAGAAGCACCTCTTAACCACTGCACAGTATCAATTTTACGCCCGGTACGTATTTCCTGACCCTTACAAAGCACTGCTAATTTTGGGAGATAAGACTGTGGAAGACATGCAACTCATCACTGGGATCTGAACCCAATCATGTACGATTCAGCAAACTCCTGAACAAAGAGCTATTCAGACTAGCTTTCTAAATGGACGTTACAAACTCTAAGACACCCCGATCGCAGAGCGTCAGCGATGGGCATTTACCCAACCTGAAGGGATGGATGTGTTCTCCCCCAGAAAGGTTTTTCTTCAGACTGGACATTGATCCCATCATATTTGTGCTCTACAGTAACCAAAAAGTTACATGCGGAACTTTATAGAACTCCTAAATAAGGCTACTGAGGTGCAGCACTGTAAGAGATCGGACCACAATCCCCCTAGGAATACCACTCTGGGCCATCCGTTATGAAGACCATTGTGTGTTTGCACTATATAACAGGAACTGACAAAGACAACACATGTGGCAGGCACTGCCCGCAATACACACAATGGGGCAGGTTAATGCCTTTCTTTCATATGAAATTGTTGAGTAAAAAAAATAATGTCTTTTTCAAATCTTCAAAGACAAAGCCAAAGGCACACTGTAACCATCCATAATATACCACGACCTTATACTTGTCTCATTAGCGCTTGCAACAGACAGCTAAAGCTGTCTATAGCCAAACACTAAAAATATTATTAAATATTACGGCTAAAAGTTCAACATTATCACTAGCCATAATAGATAACAAAATCAACAACTCTACAAGAGTGTAGGGAGTTTGGCATCAAGAGAAGGCAGAGCAGGGATGGCACTGAAAGTGTAATAAAGCTGTGAAAACCACAAGCACCGTGGGGCCATGTGATCAGATTAACTTGCTTCCTATTGCAAGCAGCATCTGTGCATCTATCTAATCACACAAATACATTACCATGTGGTTCAACTGCTCCATGACGCATTCCACAATTTCTGATTTACTCTCCAGCAGTTCCGGTGCAAACTTCTCACTCAGCCAGGCCTGGTTTAAAAAGAGAAGAGTGGAAGGTGAGATAACGTGAAAATACTGCTAAATATACAGTGCCCTTACCTCTTTGACCCCTTTCCAACAACCCCATGGTAAGGAGACATGTAGAGGCAATGTAATGTTGTTAAAGCTTATCGAGGAAGCAGCGAAATGTTATAAAATCCAAAGGAGGCACAGGGAGATATGGTAAGCGTACTTTCCTCCCCAACACTGCTTTTCAGCCACCTGAAATTATCACTACACTAAAGAACACAATAAAACACAGAGCAGACCACCTTAAAAAAGTGTGAGGTGGCTAATTAACATACGATAAAATACCTCTGGGACTGACGTCACAGAAGTGATGTTACAGGAAGTAATATCACAACCATACGATATCCCTCAATCTAATGGGAATGGACCTACCTGGGAGTTACATCTAAGATACAGACTTCGCTATATAAATGTAAATATGTACACAATGTATGTATTCTAGTCATAACTAACGCACACATACACTGTCTGGGAAGGCAAATTGGTGAAAATGCTGTGCAATACACAATGCTACATATAAATGTCGAATAATAAATATGTAGTTTTTGCATGGTATGAAGTTAGACAGAAATATACACACCCAACATGAAATTCAACAAATTAAGAATGCAAAATTGTACTTAAAACGCCATGCAAAGTGGAGCTATTATCAATATTTCAAACTCATGACATTGATACAAGTTGTGACAAATGAAGCAAAAGGAAATTATTTGTAAAATATTTTTTAAAAGACTAGGCGTGTATGGCTTGGGATAATGCTTTGTATTTATTAGTGATCGGAATGAGCTGTAAGTGTACTATACGAAAACGAACATAGTCAACTGGAAAAGCAGAAAGATTTTTGGGCGTTTTATTTTACTTTTGATTAATCACATGCGTGTTTTTCATATATAAAAGTTTAATGGATCATAGATATGAAATCTCTCAGAGGTATAACATTTTTAAAGAAATAGTAGGTCTAACAAATAGAATACGCTGGTTGCTTTTTAATGGTTTGCAATTAAGAGGCTAAGAGCACATGGTGGGCGGTTCACTCAACAGTTGAGTATCAAAATTCTACCCTTTCCTGTTCCACTCTGTGATGATGACACAAACAAAATGGGGTTAAAAGATCCTGAGAGGCCACAGTGCCATTATATGCAAGTGTAACCAGCAACAGCACACAATGATTGCACGTTTCAACATCCTTTGTGGTTTGGCAGAGGGGGGGCGGGGGTGTCTTGACTGTTCGCATAATTAATCTAGTAGTGTACTCAGGAATGGCACCCACTCTCTAGAAAAAGTGGATGGAGACACTATAAATTCTTGATTGTGCCCTGTACAAGAATGCAAATAAAGATGCAGTGAGGGGGAAGACCTTGTGCGACCCTGTGGACAGAGGAACACCAAGTGAGACCCTGGGCAGTGCAGGAATGCCAAGAGAGATCATAGGAACACCAATCTTGTGCAGGGTAGCAGCAAGAAAGCCAACACAGAGAGCAGACTATAAGGGACCCGGGGGAGAGAGAAGTACAAGGGAGGAAAATCAAGAGAGTTTACAGGACAGCAAGCCAAGGTAAAAACCAATTTACTGAGATGCCCGAGACATGGATAAAAAGAGAGTTTTGGCAGTAAAGTCACATCAGTGGAGACTGCAATGCAGAGGGAAATCATAAGAGTCTCATGTAGTTAGGGTTAACATTCCACCCCTGATGGCATTAGAACACCAAGAGGGCGACTAAGAGATGAAAAACCTCACAAATACATCACAAAAGCCCTAGGTGATGAATATAAGGATACCACTGGGGAAAACGGGAGGGGAGGGTGGTCTTTAGGCCACAGAAAGCATTTCATGCGTCTTAAATCCACACTTTCAGTTCAGCACCAATGACCCTCACCTCTTCCAGTCGACGAATCAGCTCTGCAGGGGTTAAGAGCACCTCATCACTGCCTGCATCAGAGCTCTGATCAAACAGGTCCAGCTCCTCTGCCATACTCCACCAGGATCAGAGCACTGTCTGGGTCCAGGGAGGCCAGAACGTGCCATACAACCCGAGAGGCAACAGGAAGATGACGTACCACACTGCCTATGGTGAAAAAAAATATTTAAAACTGAAATGCAACAGTCTTAAGGTTCCATGCCCTTCATCTCAAATGACACACTCTCAAAACGAAGAACAGGAAGTTTCAAGTGACATCAAGATCTCAGATATTCTCAACTGCATCAAGCACATTTAGAAAAACTGTTGCTCATTTTCTAGGTTTTGCTTAAGTCCCTGTCTGGTGACAGTCATAAGCATCGCCAGATGCCTAATCCAATGGGGCGTGCACACCTGCAACGGCAATACCCACACAGTCGCTTCACTCGAAATAAGGGGGATCTCATCGTATCGTGGAACCGGCGCCTATTATTGAGCCAGAGACCTGGGGCGACCTCATAAATGTGCTGACTTTGTCCCATTGCACTTTTTACTGACACCAGGTCAAAATCAGCAACACCCACGTTTTCCCTGCTCTGTGTTCAGGGCATCAACCTGCAGGGGGGTGAGGGTCTGGTGGCTCCTTATTTTCAGTTCCATCTGGGTTCAACAGATGCTTTCACTTAAAGGGCCATCATCACTCCTTTTGTTCTAGTCTCATCCTGGCTGGGAGCTAGCTGTAGCCCAAAACCCACATACCAATGCCAGCGAGGAAGCAAGCGCACTTTGCTTGTCGTGTCATGTCCAAAGTGCTCGATTTTAGAAGATTAGGCGTGAAAACTTGCTATCTTATTTGATAACATCACAGGAAGTGATCATGACACAAATGCCACCCCGCAACAATATATTTTAGGTTTGGGAACTACATCTCAAAACTAACTAAACATTCTTGTTTAACCTGTATTGCTTATAGCACCGATTTAATCCCAAAAAAAACAAATAGTGCAGAAGCAAAGCATATATAAAATATACATAGTCCTCATACCTCACCCAAAATCATAACATGTGCACATTCTTCAAATTCCTCAGTCTTCTAGGGAGAAAGCAAGCCAAATCTAGGTCTTTTTCCTATTTGTTTAATATATAAAGAGTAAAAATATCAATTGAATTACTCAACAAGTTACAATTGGCTACACATGCTCTGGATTTACGGTAAAGCACATAACACCGGGACGTTACTGGTGATGGATTTTAAGGAGCTGGTGAGAGGAGGTGAATTAAAGAAACGTTGATGTTTATTAGTGTGTATGAGTTGGTGAGAATGGTATGTATGGGACGTTTTAGAGCTTAGTGTGGGTTGTAATTATTGCCTAATGTTTTTATTTCAAAAGAAATACAAGGCAAATTATTTAGGGTTTTTCAAATTAAATTAAATGTGGTGTTGTACTTTATATTGAAAGTTGTCAAAAAAAGAAAAAATGAGAAAGTAAATAAATGTATATAAAAATTTAAAAAAAAGATAGTTGGGTCAGTTAATATTTTGAGATCAAATCGGTGCTAGAAGCAATATAGGCTAAGCAGGAATTTTTTGTTGGTTTTAAGATCACAGGAAGTGAATTCAAGCAAAGTTTGACACGTGGGACAACTTGGTAACTGCCTTAAATGATAAGAAAAACAATCAAAATTAATGTTTCTAAGGTAGACAAATGGCTGACAAAGGTTGTGGAGCAGCACCATAATGTGTCAAAATAGCTTCTTTAATCAAATTCAGGAATCTGTAGGTAGGCTCCCCAAGAGGTGGTGTTGCTTCCTAAAGCTTTTGCACCTCCCAGGAGCTACTCCACAAAGGAAAGTTATGAATGGAGATGCATTTAAAGGTCACATTCTAGCCTTTCCAAGCAAATGTAACATTTTGCCTGCTAAGAGTGAGAGCTGAATACTACCTCCAAATGGGAGTCTCACTGGTAATGAGAAAAAGTTGGTCTCTGCACTTCATGGGAGCTTAACCGATCCAGCATGATTTGGAGGCATGTTTTTTACCTTTTTCCAAACTCTGCTGTGTGAGAGCTTTACAAGCCCTCACATATCAGTCTATATGAGTAATTACGCAAATACAAGGTGATTATGGACAAGTGCTGAAACTTTTCAGACACTCACCACCAGTCAAAGATGTGGGTTGAATCCATCATTGCTCTTCAACTCACTTCCCCACCCCAGTTCAGACCCAGCCATGTGCAAATCAGTCTTGACCCTGGGCCTCATAGGAACAGTCCAGCCTGAACTGACAAGCCAAGTCTTCCCTGGACCGGAAATAAGCATCCTGGGACCACTTTCGGGGTAACACCCCTCATCAGCCAGGCTAGATTGAATCCAGTGGCAAAGTGAGCAAGGGACCCACGTCTGGGCATACCCTGCCAACTTAGGGCAAAGAAAGCAAACACAAGGAGATGATGGACGAAGCCCTGAAACTTTTCAGACACTCAGCTCCAGTCACAGATCTGGGCTGAATCCATTATCATTCTTTAGCTCATGTCGCCACCACATTTCAGACCCAGCCATATTCAAATCAGTCTTGACCCTGTTCCTCATGGGAACAGTACAGCCCGAACTGCCAAGCCAGGTCTTCCGTGAACCAGAAACAAGCATCCTGGGACCGGTTTCAGAGTAACACCCCATATCAGCCAGGCCAGCTTAAATCCATGGGCAAAGTGAGTAATTACACCATAAGCCATTCATATAACATTTAGTAATAGGTTTTTACTACCCAAAGAAACTTTCAGCAAACAGAATAACAAAAGATTGTGGAAAGATCAGTAAGGTAAAACATTTACACCTTGCAGTTTTTACTGTGCTCCTTCGTGCTGGTTCTCAAGTCAATATGCTGTGCTACATGGTTTATAACTTGTGACTTACAGGTAACACAAGGATCCATGCAACAAAAGCAATAACCTACAGAGCAATCGAGATAGCATACAAATCTATGATATCATGTTACATGTAATGTGTTTCAACAGGCACATTAACTCTCTATGCTATGTTGAGATAAACATGACTTGCTTGCACACAGGGTTCTCCAGCAAGTGCATCAACCTCCTTAGTTAGCTCACCGTTACTGTACCCTGGAAATTGCAGAGTAAACAAAGATCTTTGCAACCATTGCCATACCCCTTAAAATATTCTAAAATACAACGGTTTGTGACCAATAGGGTAAGCCAGAAAATAAATAGTATCACGTGTCCTTGCTACCCATTTCTTTGAGCAATTTTGCAAATAAAACGTGTAAGCGGACTGCGACACTCTGCCCCTCTTCACTCCACCCCTTTCAGCTGCTACCGTGACCCCAAAATATGGAATCCTTTTTTTTTTTAACATATATATTCCCATCACTGTTTACCTTTTTACATATATATTCCCATCACTGCTTGCCTGGTGGTATGCTTTCTACACACCTACCCCTTTAGGAGGACCCGCGCAGTACGTCTGCTGAGTCACCATGCGAGCACGGAGCTACACACTGAAGCATATCAATGATAGGATCGGACACCCTGGACCACACTTAAAAGAGAAAAGATGAAGTCCAGACGCGAGGGGCACATAATTGTCCGGAAATACACCAAAAGATAAAATAAAACGACAACCAGAACTGGCAAATTAAACGATAAGACGCGCTAGGACAGAACAATGCGACATCCCTGTATCTGTCCACTAATCATAGTCATACCTGGTTACTCCAGTAGTCCCTCTTTCCTGTCAGTGTAGCCGCTCTTGCTGAAACTCCCGCCACAATCCGGCAGGCATCGCCTACTCTCCGGAAAACAGAATCCGCCCATGCGCGAGCAGACTGAAGCAGTAGATCCCAGACCCTATGAGCCAGGAGCTGCATTTGTTAACCCAGTGGTTTTCTCTGTAATGCTTTATCTTGCGCCCAATGCCTTTACTTACCCCTTTTGAAGACACAATTACAAATGATTTTGAAGTAGCCGATTTCCGAGCTGCGATTTTTTAATTGAGTTTTCCTTTTGTATCGTTTTCAGTGCTTAAATCATTGGAAACCTTCTGAACGAAGGGATCGTTGTTGTTCATGTGAATGTTACCATGTTGATTACTTGATTGTATATTTTCGAAACAAAAAAATGGCATTTCCATTATTAGACTGTGGATGCCACATTTTAAGTGGTTCTAAAAGTGTGTAGTACAAACGGTATACCATCAGCAGATTACAGTCTTCGTGTTAGAATCCAACGGGTGTTTCTTGTGGGTAGTTTCAGCCTCTGGTCCAGGATCACACGCTGTGCTCATCTGGCAGGTGCAGCCTCTAGGCCGGGATCAGGATTTTGCTTCTGCGGCAATGGCTGCTCCTCCACTGAATTTACTAGGCAGACCATCAGCAAGTTGTCCACACTTCAGGTCATATTCCTGCACCGCTGGGAAAGGGATTGTCATGTACACACCAGCCTTGGTCATAGAGCAGATCTTTGAGTACTTAGTAGAACATGTAGCGTTTTCCCCAGCCCAGGAGCATGCAGATGAATTACGCCACACAGGAGCTGCGGTTAAGCATTACTTTATTCTTTAGCATACACTCACGCACTGTGGATTACATTATTCTTTCCAATTGACCACACCTTAACCCTTCCCCACATATTATGCATTGTATTTTGTGCTCTTATCTGCCACCATTGAGGGCACGTGCTGTTCAGACGGCTTTCGCCGGTGCCGACAACTTCTGCAAGCACTAGCCTTGTGCTTATTTTTTATTTTATTTTTATTTATTTAATGCGTTTTTATATAGCGCAGACTTTACCCGAAGGTGTCAGAGCGCTTCACAATAGGACAGTAACATTACATGAGGAGAAGGTTACAAGTGAGCATAATACAAAAGCAAGCGTTACATTACATGAGGAAAAAGTGACAATTGTGCAAATAACAAAACAAACAAGATACAAAAAGAGGTATGCGTTCCAAGAGGAAAAAGTGACAGGTGTGCATGATACATGAGATACAAAATACAAATAGAGGTATAATACTGCAATAAGTGGCAGTCACTCAGAACACACTGGGAAGGCACTTCTATAGGCATGGAGTACAGAATTTCCTATAGTGGAAGAACTTCCTTGAGGGAGTAGAGAGGGCGTGAATTAAACAGGAGACTTAAAATGAAGGGTACACAAACATAAAATCCAACACAGCACCAAAGGTGAGGAATGTACAGGAAAAAGTACACATTTACAATGAAGAGCGAACTTCCTAGAGGGGCCTGAGAGTGAAAGTATTAGTTCTGAAAGTGTCTTTGGAAGAGAAGAGATTTGAAGTCAGCTTTGAAGATCCGGGTAGAGGAGGTGGCACGGAGCAATGGGGGAAGCGAGTTCCAGATTCTCACCGCATTGCCTGAGAAGAATTGCGCCATCGATCTTTCCCTTTTGAAGACAGGGGGCTCAAGCAGAAGCTTTTCCGCATTGCGAGAAGGGCGAGAGCCACCGGACAATTTCAATTTATTTGCCAGGTAACGAGGGGAGGACGTGTGTGTGTAAGGCTTTGTGTGTGATGCAGGCAGTTTTGTAAATAGATCTTGCCTGGATCGGAAGCCATCGAAGAGAGGACAGGATAGGAGTGACGTGGTCGCTTCGTTTAGACCCTGGAATGAAGCGAGCTGCGGAATGGAGGATGGATTTGAGAGGGGAGAGGTGGGATTTGGGTAGGCCCGTCAGAAGAGAATTGCAATAATCCAGTCTTGAGAGAACCAGAGATTGTACCAAGGTTTTTAAGTCTTTCTCCGGGAAGAACCGACGGATCCCCCATAGAAGGCGCAACTGGTAACGTGCGTTCTTAGCAATAGAGTTGATGTGGGAGATTAGGTTGAGTCTTTTGTCAAGAATGACACCTAGGGATTTAGCGCTGTCGACAATGATGGGTTTGTTGTTGAGTAGGTTCAGCTGATCCATCCAAGATTGAACAGGAGGAGGTGAGAGAGAAGTAGAGAGGAGGAGGAATTCAGTTTTGGCGGGATTCAGAATGAGTTGGTGAGCTAACATCCAGTTGTGAATAGAGTTGAGAGTAGAGTTGAGTAGTGAGAGATCGTGTGCGGAAGATACCTTAAGGTAGATTTGAGTGTCGTCCGCATAAAGATGGTAATGGATCCCAGATTTGCTTAGAAGGTTCCCTAATGGTTCCAGGTAGAGATTAAACAAAGTGGGTGCCAGGATAGAACCTTGAGGGACGCCTTGACCTACGGCCAATGGAGATGACAGACTGTTTGCTATCTTGATCATTTGGGATCTGTCCGAGAGGAAAGAGGCAAACCATTTGAGCACTGTGCCATCCAATCCCATTCTCTGTTGAAGAGTGTTGAGGAGGGTGCTATGATTAACAGTGTCAAAGGCTGCAGAGAGGTCTAGAAGAATCAGAAGACACGATTCCCCAGAGTTGAGTATATGCAGTGCATCATCAATCACTTGCAGCAGGGCTGTTTCAGTGCTGCAATTGGACTTGGACCGAGGTTGCAGAAAGCTTCAATAGCCCTTGACAGTAAGTAAATTCTCTGTTTCTCATACCTTGTCGCTGTTGTTAACTTTTGCCTAGTCTGAATAATTGTTCTGTATTTGGGACCCGGCACAGCGTCTCTGTCAACAGTTTTGGTGGTCGTTTTGAATATGCTTCTCTGCAGGGCCATCAATCTCTTCTGCAGCCATGTACAGGCTGGAGCAGGGCTTTGACTCCACGTGCTGCTCACACATCGCTCTGCATCAAGTCTCAGCACATGTGGCACGCACGAGTAGTTTGCTGTATCGTTGCAAACTCTCAAAGAGAGCAGTCTTGTCTTCTCGGGCACGTATCCCATCCTCATCACCATTTGTAGCGTATTTCCCTTCCCAGGAGCATGCAGATGAAATACACCATATGGGAGCATTGGTTATGCATTACTGTATTCAGCATACATTCATGCACTGCGCATTACATCATATTTCCCGATTAACCACACCCTAATACCTCCCCGCATATTACGTAATTCCTCTTTAGAGTCCACCCAGATCCACGAGGGTCCTACTGCACATAACATCAATATGCTACATCACACTCCCTTTCTTGGTCATGAAGTACTTGGAATTGGAACAACTTTTGGGATGATTTAGATCCAACTTTTATACTGTATTTCCAGACTAGAGGGCGTGGATCTACTGTGTAAGTTTTCAGTGCCGGTTTGGGCTGTTTGTCTCTCAAAAGCCATTTTCAGACTGCCTTTGGGCACAGCCTTTGTGCAAGACACTCTCACCTTGAACAGAAACTGCAGTCCCATGGCTCACGCATACCATGCAGCACATGGCAATGCTCAGTAACAAGTAATCAGCTGCTTTTTGCTAACCAGATCCTCTTTGAATTTCTAAAGGCAGGCCTCTCTCAATACTCCCTCACTTCAGTGTGTGGATCCCCACCCACTAGTCACAGGAATGGAGACAATACACTTTCACTTTCTAGGGAAGCTGGATCACCTTCCACCTTGTGCCATGCTGAATCATAGGCAAAAATAACAAGGTGATGCTTGGAATGCTTGAATTAATCTCAGTCACTGCCAATCGCTCGGGCCGCATCCTATCCATTGTTTTTCGACCACCATACCTCCTCAGTTTGAACCCAGCCATATGCAAATCAGTCTTGAATCTTTTCCTTATTGTAGCAGTTCATCCCGAACTGCCAGGCCAGGTCCTCCCTGAACCAGAACATACCTAAAACCATACATGTTCTACATGTATGTATGTACTACACACATAACAGTGGAACTTTACACGAGAGGGGTCAGTAGACATAAAAACTTGGTATGCTGCCGCCACCACTTTACCCAGGGCATAGACAAATGGACAGTAATCCTACGTCCATTATGAGGGCGCACTTTGTGCGCACCTCCAGGTCACAAAATAGGTTCTGGGCCTTGCGTTGTAAATGCAGGCCTAGGCCTCTGTACACATGCCTGTCGTGCCTGTAATTTGACACACTAGAACACACCTAAACCCTGCACTCCCAAGAGGAGGCAAATGCACTGCTGCACCTTTAAGTAACACACGTAAAACAGCACTCCCAAAAGACGAGGCAATAAAACAAGACCCAGCACTCTCATAAGGCGTGTACATGTAGCACAGAGCAAAGAAACGTAGAATTTATATACACAAAGTAAGTAACACCTCACCGATCGTTCACTCAACATCCTTGCCAACTCAAGCTGGGGAGCCCGTTGACAGCTGGGCTTGGACTCTCGACCGGGACTCAGGTTCCGTTCGTCCTGTGACAGTACTTCTACTCCACAAGTGAGCTCCAATTAGTCTGTCAACACTGTCCGGCTTTAATACCTTTTACTCAACGTGAGGCAAAGGTTCTAGAAACCTCGCACCCTTTCTTCTGTTGCGAAAAACTGAGCTGGCGGTACTGGTCTGTGTCAAGGTCAAGACAGAAACTGGCCAGGCTCCTGTATTTTGACTCCGAGACAGAGCTGTACATTCCACACATTCCCTGAAAGGTACCAAGCACGCATCCCACACAACAGTCGGGCACTTGGGACAGGGATACACACCCCATTACCCTGCGGGGGACATTCTCATCTCAACAGACAGCCATCTGGAGATTCAAGTTTTGTGAAAAAAAGGTCTCCGGGCACTGAAAAAGTGTGCTTAAAACAGTTCTCCTGAACACACTTGAAACTAGGAAAGTCGGCAGTAGATCCCTAGCAACAAGAGACAAATAATGCTTTATTGAACTGCCCTTTCCAATACACCAAGGCGACATAAGAGATATCTTTATCCTGTTGCACTGAGATGAGAGGTGACCTCAATGGCTGCAAGATTGAGGTACAGCAATGTCTATATTCATGAGATTCCAGAAAGAGGAGAGGGACAATGGGGCATATGTATGAAGCCCATTTCCCGTTCGCAAACGGGCCGATTCTCAGAATCGGCCCGTTTATGAACGTGAAAAGCCTTCGGGATGTATCATCCCAGAGGCTCTCGCAAAATAGGGAATTGCAAATTTTGCGATTCCCTATTTTATGAATGTATTTAAGGAATCGCAAATTGCGATTCCTTAAATGCGATGTAGAAAGCACCCAAGTTGTGCCATTTCTCAAGAAATCAGCAAATTACCACCAACTTCAAGTTGGTGGTAATTTGCGATTTCTTTGAAAATGCACTTTTGGCATTTTTCAAGTGCCATGTGGCACGCATACATGCCCTTAGGGCATGTATGTGCGCCACATGTGCACACATGCTCATTTCAGGGTGCAACAGGGTGTCCTTATGACACCCTTGCACTCTGAAATTGCATTCGCAATTTGCGAGTACCTAATGGGTACTCGCAAATTGCGAATGTCTTCCCATTCATTTCTATGGGCCTCTAGGCCCATAGGAATGAATGGGAAGGTATTCCTTAATTGCGATTCGCAATTTGCGAGTCGCAATTAAGGAATGCCAAGGAATCGCAAAATTTGCTGATTTTTTATTACATCCCGTTTTGCGATTCTCAAATAGCGATTCTCTAAAAATCCCTATTTGAGAATCACAATAACGGTATTTGATACATATGCCCCAATGCGCTGAACTTTTGTGTAGGACCTAATCCTCAAATGACTGCAGCCAAAGGGCTTATCCAGTGTCTCCTTGGTGCAGAGAGTCGACCAGGCTTTGGCACCAATGCCACGCCCATGAGTCCCACCCAGTGAGATTATAGCTTGAACCCTTCATTTTAGAGATACAGTTTT
Organism: Calotriton arnoldi; assembly: GCA_963921515.1. NCBI lineage: Eukaryota > Metazoa > Chordata > Amphibia > Caudata > Salamandridae > Calotriton > Calotriton arnoldi. Next base: position 3,637,770 of record CAWUFW010000277.1, read on the forward strand.
ACAGGTGACCAGATCATGTGGCCCACTTTCGCTTTCAAACGCCAACATTTGATCTTTTCTCAAGCAGTGCAGCAGAAGAGGAGATTCAAATACATGATGCTGTTCCCAGCCAGACTGCATATTGTGGCAGAAGGAAAAACCTGGCATTTCCTCAATCCAGACGAGGCCTGGTCATGGCTGGAGAGAGAGTGGCTGACTGGTGGTTTGAACCCCATAACCCACTAAAATGTGCCCAAACTAGACCTAATTGCAGGTGTTAGTGATACTCGACTGGCTCAGACCTCTGCTGTGGTGTTGTCCCCTCTACAGAGACAGTAGGGGAAGAGGACTCGAATTGTCCTGGGGTTGGCCGGGTGGTGGTAGCCCCCAGGAGTGATTGTGACACCTGCAAGCAACCTCGTCAGAGTGAGCATGACAACCCAAATCCTGAATGATTGCGGAAGAGACTGAGGCCCTGTTTGATGGAAGGTATGTATTGAGAGATACATCCAAACACCTACTTTACATCTTGTGTCCCTGGTAGGGGCTTCTGGACTGAACAGTGACTTGTGTTTAATATTAAGAGGGCTGGGATTTGGTAGTACCTCATTGATGAGATTAGATGGAATGTTATAACCCAACGGTAAGAAAGGCTTCCCCCTAATTTGTTTGCATTTGTCCCAAGTACCTAGGACACTGATTTAAGAGGTTTGACTATAATGGGGCAACGGAATCCTGGGGCAGGGTGGCAACGAACAATTCAAAGCCTATGGCGCAAGCGGGCAGGGGGGCTGACAATATTAGTTTGTTAATTAGTAGCTGGACTCTGGTTCAGGATTGTTCTTTGATGGAGATTTGGACAGAAACACGAGACATGGTAAAAAAAAAAAAGAGCGGATCAGAGGCAGTCAGGAAGACAACGCAGCTGAGATGGGCAAATAATTACATGCTCGATAATGTACCAGTTCTAGAAATAGTAATGAGATGCCTTCTGTTATTCGAGTATCGCGATACTGTTGCAGTTCATATCAATCACGATTCTACTTTGAATACTATCAATACGACCTTTTTATATAACGCTTCTGCGGACTTGTTGCTTAAAGAGTTTTCTCTTAAATATGGAGTGCGTTAGAAAGAGCCTCAAAAACAATGGAAACTTTAGATCGGGAAATGTATGGCTGAGATGCGCGCACACATTCTTCACACACGCACTGTTAACGAGTCTGCCCCGCTGAACTGGCTGCTCCCGAGGCGCGTGGACCTTTTTATATAGCGCTTCTGCCAAAGTTACGCTAAAGTTTACTTTAAAGATGTTATGCAAAAAAAAAGCTGGTCTGTTACCAACTTACGCAAAGTGCCTAAACTAGTGTATAAATGAAATGCTAGGGGCTCTTGTTGCGCAGTGTGCTGATGATGTTGCCGTGTTGTAGGGATTCTGCACATACACAGAGCTATGCACAGGATAATAGGACCTCAGAGTATAGTGGTGAGCCACCCGGTTCCGGCGACGTAGGGACAGGTTCACATTTAGGATTCTGTGGATACCAGGACACTGCACTATGTGTATCCTTAAACCGCCGGAAACTGTTGAGGCATGCCTTTTACACATTTTAGGTCGTCCTCCATATCTGTGGGTACTTATCCCCGCAGTTCAATTATATGGTAGGTAGTAAACTCCACCCTACCATGGTGTGTGGATAGTTTTAATTAGGTCCTGAAGAATTGCCATTGATCCCCTGACAACTAGGCAAGAAACATGTTGACCCGAAAAGTAAAAGTAGAGCGCGATGTCTTGATTCATTATAGTCAGATAGCCGCCACTTCTTTTCTATTTTTAATCAGGTAGGGAGCCTACCAGAATAAAGGTTGCTTATTGGACTTCCGCACCTGTTTTAGTTTTAGCACTCACCAGCACATCACATCCACACCTATTAGGCCCCTCACCCCCACGGCACCATACGGCGAGGAGCAAAAGATCTCCGCTAAAGAGCCCCTCATTGGGTGCCCGTCGGGTTTTGCAGCGCCGACCCGACGAGGAGCAGGCCCAATGATGAAGCATGACACCTAGCGGGCTGGGTGTGTGAGGGCCCTAGTTCCAAAGGGAGGAATTCTCCTCCCTCTTTCACAGGACGACCCTTCACCACAGTGGATGTTTCACTAAGCTCTCTCACCTCTTTTAGACCCACAATAAGGAACTACGTACCCTTTCTTTGTATGATTGTTGGGCATGTACGTTGGACCTTTTAAAGCCCTTTGTCCCTCACACTTGATATATAGTGGTGAGCCAACAATACACCTTAGTACCCACAATCCCAACCCGACTAGCATTAGCGTCTCATTAGCAACGATGCTACCAATGATTAGACAACCCAGAACACGGTCTGTCTCTCTCTCTCAGGACTCGCGGGAGCAAGAACACCCTTTCATAACTCACTCATACCTGTCCACAACGTGCGTAATAAGAGTCACTGTATAGTTTAAAATGTTTATTTCAACTACCGTGCTCTAAGATGCAGTACACGTGCCAGTACTATCAGCATAATGCATAAGAATAAAACAATAAGCATAGTTACAATTCCATAGAATACAAACGGGGAAAGCATTTCATAAAGCAGTGGATATAGGGCTAAATGACAATACCACCCTCCCGTGCTAGTAGCTAGTTTATTATAAAAATAGAAGACCTCTGGGCTTTGTCGGGCAGACCCTCATACCTCAATATCTAGATGCTAGGTTTACATCATCAGACAAGCACAGCTCTTCTCTCTGGAAAGGTTTTTCTCCTAGTGTCTCTAACAGTGAAATCACAATATTAAAAGCACACAAATTTCTCCAGTGCAGCTGCATTCAGTGTTATGTCTAAGTGCGAGGGGCTGACCAGATCAGCAAGAACAAGTGACATTGTTTTTCGACCTTGTACATGATGTGCAGACGAAACCCAAAGGAAATAGGAAGAAAGGTGAAAGGCAGACAGTTCCAAAATAGCAGAGGCTGGAAAAACAAAGGCACAAAGTAACGTGCGCAAAGAGGCATCATGGCAGCCAGGCCTAAGCTAACTTAGCAATGCAGACCATGAGTCCACAAACCACACGACACCCTCCCCTGGTAAGGCCATTGGCGAAGACATAGGACCAAGACAGAGTTCAAATAGATGGAGCAGAACGGCAACGTCTGTGACAGAATGTGCCCACGTGCAAGTCAATGAACAGGAGAGAAAAAAAAAATAGAATAAAAATGTCCAGGGAGGCGGGACGCCGAAAGCGGAGGCCCCCTAATCCAAAAAAGTGTAGGTGCAGAAAAACGCCACACCTTCCAAGAGGACATCGTTGGAATCGTCAGAAAAAAGAGAAGCCATCCAGTCTAATAAATCAAAACTGCATTCATGTTCCTCGCAAGAGGGAGCAGCGAACAGCACTGCGGGACAACTTGCGTGATACTCAATATAACTTTGTTGTAGGAGAGTCTGAGCAGCCGCCCAGACATCCCATTGTGCCAAAATTCCAAGTGCAGCCGCACGCGCCATGTAGCCAGGACCGGAACAGTCTCGTTCATGGGCCTCTAAGGGACCCACCAACTGGACAAAATCCGGGCGAGACAGAGACGTATTGGAGAGGCAGTAATCCAAGGACCATGAGAAAGGACATCGGATGCAAGACATCACAGGTTGCACGCAAGTGAAATACGCAAAGCGAAAAGAAAGTCTATATGACACACCGAGTGTCGCCAATGGCAGAACGCCGAAGCCGACGAGGATGCGCTCACGGAGCATTCGGAGTCGACCGTGGTCGAGCAGGACCCCAGGAAGTGCAGCCATTGCGTAGCACACAGACCAAAAGCAAAACACCAGCCGCTAAGGCGAGGATCAACGGAAAGCCTCCAAAGACGCTGGAAAAAATGGAATGAATAAAAGCCGGTATTACACCAAATATAGTCTGAAAGGAGGTAACAAGGCCAGAGCCCACAACTTTAAAAAAGTGCACAAGAACTTCGGTGCGTGAAGCATTGAAAACACGGTGAATCAGTTCACCGAACAGTTGTGGGAGGTTTGTGTTCAACAGGGCCTGTATTTCACTGTGGGTACTCGCCACCTGGAGAATGAATGTTTCCCGTGCGGATGTGAGCATAACCTCCTGGTTCAATAATAGTGCCTTTATTCTGCTCAATTTATTGAAATCTGCCTTCAAAGTCGGAATGGAAGGCCAAATGGAACTATCTACGATGCCTGTGCGGGGAGGAAAAAGCACATTTTTGCAGCAGACAACCCTGTGGGAAACCGTTACAATATATGGTATGCCGGCGAGCATGCACAGCAGTCCTGATTATTCAGCAGGAGATAGCTACCATTTGCAAGCACAGTGAAAGTAGGAGATATAGCAGGAGCAGGAATGCCCTTTAAAACACAAGCTAGATTCAGAGCCGAAACATTACAAGCCCCGTGCACTCTAATGTGTTTGCAAACAAGGGAATGACCCACAGTAGAATCGCATAACTCCCCCGTGAGAAAAACTTCCTTCCCGTCCCTAAGACATTTATACATGAAAGGCAGGGACCAAAGTTCATGCAGGAAAGCACTGCCTAAAGGCTGAAAGCGGCCAACAGGATAATGCCTCATGCAGGAACTGAATTCAAATAAAGAAAAAGGCAAAGCGATAACCCCATGTAATAGCCATACAGCAGAATCTAATTCTGCAACAGAGAATGGTAAAGGCTCTATTTTTTCGATATGTAACAGAGTGTATGCTGCATCTTTCATGGACATGAACCGCTGTTTCTCAGTCAAATTGAAAGGCAAGAATAAGGCGGAGGTGTTTAAAAAGTGCCAAGGAACCTTCCCCATTTTAAGTGTTTGCAAGGTCCATGCAAACTGCATTACTGAACACAATTGATTTTGACCATGATATAACACAGAAACATCATCTTGTACAATATCAACAACAGAGGAAATAATATTCTCTAATGTGTAAATGCGGGAAGACAGGGTATTAATACTATTGTCAACAACAGCAAGCACTTTTTCTAAATTTGCTTGATCGATTTCCGAAGACGGGAAGCAGCTTCAATTTGCGAAAGCTTCCAGAGTTCATTGTAAGTTTCATAAATGAATCTCTTTGGTCGAGGACCACGAGGCCCCAGAACAAAGTCGGACAGATCAATGTTGCCTGATAGGAGGGATAAATGTTGTTTAACAGAATCTAAGGAAGAGTGCTGCAACCACTGTTTACACAATTTACCAACAGAATACGTTGTAACAGTACGAGAGTCAGAAAACCTTGAATCTGGCCTATCCTGTTTGTAGCCAGGATCCGTGTCATGAAAACGCAGTTGGCAGGCATTAGATGCAATGGGCCAAGCCAACCAGGGTGACTGAACAAACGTAGAGACATTAAACGAATTGTTCTGAAACAAAACTTGCAAATCTGTAAGGGACATATTGAAGTGCAGGTTTTCGTTTGGAGTGGAAGACAATACAGGAATGGATGGGGCATTTAATTGTTTGGATGAGGCAAGCACGGTGCAAGGCTTCTTTGCCCTGCACCTGCCATGCTTTGGAACCCCAAATAGATTTTAAGTCAATGGTGTCCCGCCAATGTTCATACCCACTCACAGCTAAGGCGTTCAAAAAGGAACCCGAATACAGCAATTTGGTTGGGTCAACATGATTTTCTGAGTAGATGAAGTGTTTAATTTAAAAAAATAGGAACCAGGGTTCGATCTATCAAAATCTGTAAAATAAGTAAACTTATTTCTAAGAGTTTGGGAGCTACCTGGCAAAGGGGTTGGACAATGCTCCCATTGGGTGTAATTAAAAGGACCCCGAAGGGTACTGGGTTTATGGAGAAAATGGTTGCCCCAATGCTGGTAACAATATAAATCGGCATAACTTGCAGAATTCATGTACAAATCTTCAGCATTAAAAGCAGCATAATATTTCAAATCAGTAAATAACGATTCAACTGCATGTACATCCCAATCGTCAGAATGAATATTACTTTTAACGACATCACCCATTGAAACACGGAGGACATTTGGTACATTAATAATCTCGGTTGGTCCATGAATTTGGAAATTTACCGCATCCCATACGATGCCATCAGCTACTGGAAAAGCTGAAATGTTCACAAATGTGTGGTCACGCTTCATGATTTGTGAAGAAGAATGCGGAGCCAAAGTTCCAGCGACACAGTTCACAGCAGAGCGTTCTGGTAAATAGTGACCATTAATCAGTAGAAGGAAAACTGTGACAAAGCCAATGGACATGAACAGAAAAATCAGGAATAGTACCAACCAGATGTATGTCCATGGCGGGATCAAAAAATTGTCTCTGAACCAGGATACAAAAATACTGAATCTGGACGGGATAAGTTCAGAGGTGGAATCCGAGTCAAAAGAATAACGTGTTGGGCTCAGTGGCGTTGTTGGTAGATGAGCCACGGACTCGGTGGCGGGGTAGGTATACTCGGTCTCCTCGTTGCAGGGGGAATCCGGGTAGTCGAGCAGACGATCAGGCAAATCTACCATCTCAATGGCAACATCAGTGACCGTTCGGGCTGGAAGACCACAAACATTTGTCCTGGAAATGACTGGACAAGAGACCGCTGGTGTCACACTATTCAGGATCGGCCAGATGTTGTAGCTTGACATTCTCCACTGAGATGTATCTGTTTTCCTTGCGACCAGGAAGCGGTGGTAAGATGACTGTACGAGTACCCTTCAAGCCAAGGACTGGAACCGGTGCACGATAAGAGGGGCCAAATTCTTTTTTGTTCTCCACCTTCTCTCGGACCAGGTCTCCAACTTTCGGAAGCCAGCCTGCAACCGGAATCTGCAGTGCAGCGTCTGTGGCTGAAGGTAAATGTTCGATTGCTAGTTTGTCTCGGGCTTCTTGTAAGTCCTGTAACATAGTAGAATGGTTATCTACGTCAAAGATTGCGCCGCCATGTCTAGATCATCAAGGTCAGGCACAAACATTCTTATGCCAAAGAGCATTTCGTATGGGGTCCGCCCACCTAGAGGTCTTCTAGGGAGATTATTAAGTGCACGTTGTATGGTATACAAGTGGGCCAGCCAGTTCCTGCCAGTACCTAGGACTCTAGCTGTCAAGGATTGCTTTAAGTCACGGTTCATTCGTTCAACAATCGAATTGCCCTCAGGCCGATATGGAGACGAAAATTTCACCTGCACCCCCAGTGACCCCATTGCGTCCTTGTAAGCCTTAGAGGCGAACGCTGGACCTTGGTCAGAATGGAAGGTGCCACAGGCGAAAATTCCCACAAAGACACGCAAATCCCTGATGACATTTCGAGCGTCAGCACTCCGTTGTGGCCAGACCCAGATGAAACGTGTGCACGAATCCACTGCAACCAAGATGTACTTATATGCAGTGTCAGAAGAAAATGGACCGCAGTGATCCAGGTAAACACACCCAAAAGGTCTGTTTGAAATGCAGAGCGGTGTCTGTGGTGGCCGTGTAACCGTGGAAGGCTTAATTTGTTGACAAATGTCACAAGAAAGCACATAAGTACGGGTCTGTTTATATAAACCACGCCACCAGTAACGCTGCTGCAAGATGGAAACCGTCGCAGACACGCCAGCATGTGCCGAAGCCATGCCCTCGTGTGCGGCCGTTATCAAGGAAAGTCTGCGGTCTGCGTTGGGAATCAGCCGATCACCAACGTCTGGAATTCTTACATAAGGAGCCTGTTCGGGACCTAATTGATAAGAGTATTTGGAAGGGAAACCCCGTGGGTAATTAGCACCTTCCTTTGTCGCAGCAATAGCTGCCAAAATTTCATTATCTATTTTAGTCATGGATCTTGTAACTGCTGCGACTGAGCACGTGGCTACTGCTGATTTGGCGGCTTCGTCCGCCAAACCGTTACCGACAGCATGTGCGCCCACACGCTGGTGGCCAAGGGTGTGAATCACCTGTGTGAGAGGCAGACGTTGTTTCAGATCTGCCACTCGAACCCAAAGCATTTTATGCTTAATTGTGCTGCCTTTTGCATCTCTATAGTCATTTTGTGACCAAAAGAATATATTGTCATTGTAAGACTGAACACAGTAGTAAGAATCACATACAATAAGAGTGGTCACATCAGGATTAGCGAACTCAAGTGCGAGCACCAAATCACGCAGCTCGGCCAATTGTGCAGTACTGTCTCCAAGTGCCTGAGTGTGCACTACAGTCTGTTTGAACTCTCCGTTCACCATAACACCTGCAACAATAGCACATGCCGCGGAATAAGCATGCTTGGAACCCGTGACCGGTTGTGCGGAACCATCGGTATAGATAATACATTCGTACTCCTCAAGCAGTAGCAAAGACAGAGGAGGAGGATGAACAAATTCATACTGTAAAAACTCCTGTGTCTGAAGCGAAGAATCAAAGATAAAAGTGACATCTGGGGATGTCAAAGATGTTGCCCATTGTATCCAACGGGGGTGCAAAGCCTTAGAGTTCGGTACACTTGCTTTCGTCACTGCCTCAAGGGCAGGATAGGGTGTTACCACCAAAATGCGTTTTTCCTGTGCCAGTGCGCGTTCTTTTAGAATCGCCATTTGCACTGCAGTCAAAACTTTTTCCACCGAGGAAAAGCGCATTTCTGCAGAGGTGTATAGATGTGACTTGTATGCAATCGGTACTGTGTCACCTTCGTTAAAGGTCAAGTATGTGAAACCCACTGCCCCTGGAATGATTCTAATCACCAGGTTTGTGTGGTTGTCACGAGTCAACAAGAATTTAGATTCAAGTAGGTCTGTCTGCAAAGACTGCAGTATGGAGGAATGCTCCAGAAGCCAGCATGACTTCGAAAAGTTAGGTTGTATCAGGGCATACAGTGGCTTGATACGCTGGGCATATTCGGGAATGTAAGTACACCCGAAGTTAAAAAAACCCAGTAAAGACTGAAGTTTCTTCAGTGTGGTTGGAGGGCACAAAAGTGCACATTTCTCCAAGAAATGAGGGGCTAAGCCCTTACCTTCATTGTTGAGCTCATAGCCCAAAAACAAAACGGTAAATTCAGCAATGTGAGATTTGGCAAAGTTAAACTTGTAACCTAAAACCGCAAACTCTAGAATAATGCGGTCCACTCTGGAAAGATGCGGGTATAATTTGTCGTCTGTCAGATAAATATCATCGACGTACGAACATGCATCTGGGTCTATGCCGTCTAACAAAGAGACAACACGGGCAGCGAATACGCCTGGACTGTTTTTGTAGCCCATAGATAAACGCCGAAATTTGAATTGTTTACCACCGGAGGTAAAAGCGCTCCAGTGGCTACACTCCAGGGCTAAGTTGTGCGTGTAAAATCCATTGGCTAAGTCAAGCGTCGTTTTATATTTTTTACGAACAAGACTGTCAACAAGCGCAGAACTATGGGTATTTTGCACCGCAAAGGTCCGACAATGAGAGTTCAAATGCCGGTAATCCAAAACTAGGCGGTACGATCCATCGGGTTTAGAAACCGCGAAAAGGGGATTATTCATGGGCGATACGCATGTTTTAATTACACCTTGATATTCTAACTGTGTCAGAATTTCGGAAACAGGACCTTTAGCTTCCCGCTTGATGGGATATTGGGGTTGTGGCTGTGGCAGCGACCGCAAAGGAATATCATGGGGGGGTGAGTCTTCATCCAGCCCACGTGGTTGCGGTATAACGCCGGAGCCAGGGACACAGCCCACTTAGCTGCGAGAGCCTCCGCTTTGTCCTTGGGGACATGGTGAGAAAATCTCAGAAGGATTACCTCCTCCCCTCTACGCGCAGCCAGTAAGAATGGGGGCGGCCAATCCGCCTCCGCTAACAAAATGTCGTAAGAAGAGGTCAGATTCTCCCAAAAAATCCCTTTAATTACACGCTGTATATCACCTTCAATTTGAATGACAATATTATATAGTCTGTCAGGGGGAGCCACTCTGGTGTCAGCTGTCTCGACAGTAATGAATATATCAGTTGCGGTCGCCTCCACATGAGGACGTAGTGCCTCCCGCACTATGGTAACTTCCGCTGCGCTGTCTAGGAGCGTCACTGCCCACGTCCAATTCAGGAGTCTCGTTCTCACCGTCTGTGGCATACCTCGCTGTTACTGCTGCAACTTTTATCTTCTGAAACTTTGGGCGAGAACGTTGAAGTTCTTCCGATTTCCCTCGGACCTGTTGTTGAGGTTGGTCTCGTCCCTGTGGAGCCTCTCGACCCCGACCTCTATCCTGGCGATCTCCTCCACCTGTCTGGGAGGTCGACGGTGCCTGTGAAGAACGAGGAGAACGCGGATCAGGGACTTGAAAGCTCTCTGGAGATTTAATTCTCGCTCTATCGCGCAAATCATATGTGCGTTCAGAAGAGACGGAAACTGGGGAAGCGCCTCGCGACCCCGGCTTCTTCTGTTGCTTACCCTGTTTTTTCAACCTCCAGCTCTTTTTAGTAAAGAACGGTTTCTCATCTTTCTCAGATTGAGTTTTTGGTTGTGGTTGCGACTGTGTTTGCGTCTTAGCAAAAGGCTTGACTCCCAGGCTATTACGGCCAATGGTTTTGTAAGCCTGTGCAATAATTTTTGGTAATTCGCGCGGCCTGTCCGGTTCTGGGACTAAAGCCAAAGCATTAGCTACTTGGAAGTTAACTGCATCGCCCTTGACATTCGCAAGGATTAAATCAGCTACTACGTCGAACACTCCCACTAGTCTCATCCCTAATTCCACAGCCGCCTCAGGGCCATGCTCATCCTGTACTCGTTTAATCACAGAGGGGAGAACCGCCATGGAAGGAGTGCCGAAACTCTTTGCATATACTGCTGCGAATACCTTACCCCAGTTGTTGCAATCTGCCAACTCGGGAACTAGGTCTTTTGGCAAATTAATCGTCAATATCCTGTGTTTTTCCACAGGAGAAGTATTTGGAAAAACTGCCTCCAGCTGGTCAAATTTCTCTGCAAGCCAATAAGGGAAATCGTCCTCATCTTGTGGGCGCTTGCCCATCACCGAATTAACCATGACGGGACTTATGGTTACACCGCCCGGTCCAGCTGGATGCGCTGCAACTCCAGGCGGGGCTGCCTGGATGTTGCCTGTAACATACTGTACTAAAGCTCTATGCACTCGTATCAAAGACGAATGTAAATTACGCAGGTCAGCGACCGGCAGCGTCATATAACGCGGATGTGGGGTATCCCCGGCCAAAACAGGCCAAGTGGCCCCTTCAATCGATAAGGGGCCTAAACGAACCGAGGTAATCGGTTGGGGGAGGGCGCCATCAAACCAAACACGGTGTTGCCATGCCGTGAGCGGTGCTTCAAGATTCCTATACGGTCTATAGTGATTAGGAACAGTGGTGGCTGTATATTCATGAAACAAGTTATCATTCCCATCCACCGCCGGAAAGGTGATCCATGAGTAAAATACCTCAAAGTGGTAAGCTGGATCTGCTTGTACCACAAAGATCAAATCGACACCCGCGTCAGGCACTCCATACACTGTCAAGTGAGCTCGGAGCGCTGCGCGGCTATGTGCCGCAATTTGGACAGCCATTTAAGGCTAACAAGTTTCGACAACCTAGTATGAGGCAGCACAATATAGGGTTATGTTTAAAAACCTTTTTTAACAACTTCAAGCTTGAATGTACCTATAAAAACGTCAATATAGGAGGTATCGCCCTCACACACGCCTCCGGAGGCGTCTGTGAAGGGGGTTGTGGACAAGCACAAGAACTACTCAAGCGTATCGCAGATAAACAGCCCCACGTTGGGCGCCATGTTGTAGGGATTCTGCACATACACAGAGCTATGCACAGGATAATAGGACCTCGGAGTATAGTGGTGAGCCAACAATACACCTTAGTACCCACAATCCCAACCCGACTAGCATTAGCGTCTCATTAGCAACGATGCTACCAATGATTAGACAACCCAGAACACGGTCTCTCTCTCTCAGGACTCGCGGGAGCAAGAACACCCTTTCATAACTCACTCATACCTGTCCACAACATGCGTAATAAGAGTCACTGTATATTAAAATGTTTATTTCAACTACCGTGCTCTAAGATGCAGTACACGTGCCAGTACTATCAGCATAATGCATAAGAATAAAACAATAAGCATAGTTACAATTCCATAGAATACAAACGGGGAAAGCATTTCATAAAGCAGTGGATACAGGGCTAAATGACCATACCACCCTCCCCGTGCTAGTAGCTAGTTTATTATAAAAATAGAAGACCTCTGGGCTTTGTCGGGCAGACCCTCATACCTCAATATCTAGATGCTAGGTTTTACATCATCAGACAAGCACAGCTCTTCTCTCTGGAAAGGTTTTTCTCCAAGTGTCTCTAACAGTGAAATCACAATATTAAAAGCACACGAATTTCTCCAGTGCAGCTGCATTCAGTGTTATGTCTAAGTGCGAGGGGCTGACCAGATCAGCAAGAACAAGTGACATTGTTTTTCGACCTTGTACATGATGTGCAGACGAAACCCAAAGGGAATAGGAAGAAAGGTGAAAGGCAGACAGTTCCAAAATAGCAGAGGCTGGAAAAACAAAGGCACAAAGTAACGTGCGCAAAGAGGCATCATGGAAGCCAGGCCTAAGCTAACTTAGCAATGCAGACCATGAGTCCACAAACCACACGACAGCCGCTTGTTCACATTCAGCTGTTGCTGTGGTAAGATGTTTACAACCCAGTCCGAAATGTTACAGTTTTTCTGGAATCACTGAATCTGACTGTCTGCATTGTTTTTGCAAAATTGTTACGGAATTGTCTAATCATAAGTAGTACCCGAAAATTGGGCCAATAATAGACTTTAATCAGGCTCCTTGTAAGCACTAGTGCTTTATGCTACATTTTTCTATGAACCTGAGTTTTTTATTTAAACATTTGGTGGCCGTCAGTCAACATTCGCCAAAATTTGTTTGCAAACAAAATAGTGTGTAGTGTGTGTAGTTAAGGTGCCTGTGAGTATATTAATGTATTGGTTTGAGAGTGCATTTTATTGTATTGCAGTATATACATGAACCGTATTTTTTGTTAAATAGGGTGCCTACACATATTGGCCCGCCGAGGGAAAAAGGATTTATGTAAATTACCGCGGCGGCACAGAAGCAAAGCAAGGTGCCTGACTGTGTGTAAGTTTATGAAAAGACGCGTGACGGCTGTTTTTTAACAGCACGGTGATAGACACACTGAAGCGGCAGAGAAACCACCCCCTCCAAAGCACTGTTTATAGCTACCACGAGGTTAAGGAAAACAAAAAAAAAAGCGAGCACCATCTGTTTCCAATTACCGCCAACGCGATAATTGGAGACAGATGGGATTGAAGCTCGCGCCCGAGGACCCTAGGCCATCGAACAAACAAGGCGGGACAATCCCCCACCTTGCACCAATTGCGTGCTGTGTTTTTAAAAAAGACACATGCACAGGCTAATTGCGGGCTAAGAAAAAGTGTTCAGAGCTCAAAAGCCCTTACTTAATGCCTCGCAGAGCAGCGCTTGCGCGCTGGCTCAGGCGAGACCTAAAAACGAGAATGAGAATCAATAGTAAGAATTACTTAATTCAGATTCAGAGTGGCGATTTCTCATACCATGCACATATGTAAATCAGAGAGCTCGCTCCCTCGGGACCTATATGGTTTCCGCTGGAGCGAAATTACCGACTGGAGAAGGAGCTTGCTCGACCAATACCAACACTTTATGATGAAGTGACCAGTCTTTTCTCTGTGCTTAAGAAAACAGGAACCTACTTTTACGCAGGTTAATCTGGGAAGAAGATGAATATGGACAAAATGATAGCCTGTTAGTTGAGAAGCGATGGACAAGCAGGTACTATGGAGAGACAGACCCACTTCATACCCTGCCAGGCAAAAGGGCTTCTATACAACAGGAAGCGCATTGTAATCTAAGGGTAGCAGTATATAATAGGGATTTGGGGGACCAAAGCTACTGGACTCCAGGCATGCCATCTGCCTTTCAGGTAGTACTCTCACCATAGAGCTGGACACCACCCCAGTGATGTTATGAACACAGTCTGCTGTCATCAATTCTATGCAAAGGTAACAGCGGTGTGCATCAGGGCTCTATGGTTTCTATGAGAAATGCTTAAAAGCTGCAGAAAGAATGAGGGATCCGTTTAAGCTTTTCCAAGAGGATCGTTCTATGACTCGATTTCATCTTTATCAGACCACGGTAGGGGTTGTATGTCACTATATCGAGGTTGTCAAGATCGACCTACAATGTTATTGCATCCGCTACATCGACATACTAACTGCATTGTAGGTTACGTATGTAATTACTGTTGTTAACCCAACATGTTCTTACCTAGATTTTCTCTGCGATGTAGTGGTTAGGTAAGTATCATGGATGCGATATTTTAATGCAATGTAATGTTATCAGTTTATGAGGTTATTCCACTGCGGTTAAGCACAAGAGGTGCAGAATCCACTTGTGACACCAAGTAAGCCAAGCTAAACTCCCCAGAATGGGATCTGAGAGCATCTCTCCAGATGCAGAAGGTGATCCTTCTGACACCCCCATCTCTCAGGGTAGACACCCAAGGATCCTTCAGTACAGCACTGCAGCAGAGTCTCTAATTGTGCATGTTCTTCTCACTCTAGTCTCTTTTTAAAAAAAGAATTTCAAATGGGAGGGACGTTGTGCTGGAGGTGGCATTCTGGCCAAATTAGAATGAGGAGTCAGTCTTCCTCCAATAATGTTTGAGTAAATGAATGTTTATTCTTCTCGTTTCTAAAATAGGACCTTCCTTCACCCTTCTGAAGCCTGGACGTCACCTCTACACAAGAAACAGGAAAGCATTTCTTGCGTTTCTGGAACGCATATTTTAACTCATCCAAGAAACAATTTTATACTTGATGGCAAAAGACTTCCTAGACCCCAGGGCATGTGGACCACTCAAGCCCAACTGAGTTTTATTGATTGACCCCAAGAGCGGCGAAGCAGCCTAATAATCCATTAATGCCAGTTTGTCCATGTCGGCTTTTCTCATTATGCTGCAGTTTTTCACTGGTGTGTGTATTAGATATTATATCATCTGGTTTGCACATTTGATTTCTGTGCAGTACTCTGATGCACGTCATTTAAACACACCGTTCATAAAGCCAGTTCTTCGTTCTACAAAGAAATAGATTTGCTCTTTGATCGTTCACAGCCTTTTAAAACCATTTTTGATCTCAACATATTTCTCACTTCAGTGCAAGCAAATAGTAAAGCTGGTAACATTGTGAAAGGTGCATGGTAGTACCAACTCGCCTAGAGCAACTTAACGCAAAAGCAGGACTTTTTATTTTTTCCTGCATTCTTAACACCATTGTTTTGCAGTCAGCGTGAACTGGCTTAAAACTGCTTCCTGGTATAAATCGGGGTCTAGAAAGCAACAGGAGTTGTAATGATCTTGCCAAAAAAACAGAACACAACTCTTTGGGGATTCCTCTATATTTCCCAGCTTTTCAGTACATACCTTATATTTCTGATTAGTACTTACAGGATTTGGTTAACACTACACAGCATCTGCTAGTCTCGTGTGTTTGCTGTTGGGCTTCTTGTTCTCTCCAGATTTCTACTATGTTTCAGGCTTGTTTCCCTTCTCCCAAATCTCCCTTAAGTGCTTCACTTTACTATCACAGTTAGTTAGAAATAATTCATCAACTCTGGTTTCATGTTTCTTATTTTTTTTGGTGCTCTTTTATTGTTACCATAAGTGCTTAGCTCTAAATGAAGCAGTCTAATAACAGTTTCTCTCTCACTTTGCCTCCTCTCTGGGTGACATTACTAGTATACTAGACGCAGCCTACTCATTGCTTTACGTGACTGTCTTGCTTGTGGTGACTCTGTGGCGGTTGATTGGTCAAATCACTTTGTGATCTATCCCACAATCCAAAATATGCTCAGTAAGTCTACATCTCAGCCCTATAAAAAGTTGACTTGGGTCAGAGAATTACAAAAATCTAAACTTTGACAACTTACAGGAGATGGTTAAAACGCAAAATTAAATTGAAGCCTCCATGCCTAAGGGGAGTATTTCTCAAGTAGATCGGACAACTTCACTCCTCATCCAATACAATGATTTGACATCTTTATCCCACAACAAGGTGGGCTCCAAATTGTGCAAAATAAAAGGGTGAACAAAAATAGCAGCCGGGTACATGGATAACCTAAACCATGAAAGAAAGAAACTATGAGGGTTGAAAGAAAATGAAGAAGACGAAACAACCTATCTCTCCTCAACAGGCACACCCAAAACTCACAACGAGAGGTCTAAAAAAAAAAATGTACTGGCCAAAGCTAACAATTTCAGCTGCCAGGAAAACGGGGCTAAAAATAGACCCAGGAAACTCTTTCAAATGCTGAAAGAATCTTGCACTCCAACATCCAGGTCTGAAATCTGGGAAGAGAAATGTGATGATTCTGACAAATGTATCCACCTTAGATAACCCTGACATAATTATCACTACAAAATCAAATACCTCCTGGTCTCTCTAGTTACAGAGGAGTCTCTTAAAGACACACTTAAGCAAACTAAACCCCCAGATATGCAAATGGCCAAATACTTCCTTACTTGGGCAAAAGAAATCTGTCAAGCTTTAGTTCCAAACTGGCTTGAAATAGTCTATTCATCTTTATAACATGGATGTTTGCCTGACGCACTCAAAATTGGTCATGTTCAACCGCTGCTTAAAAACCTATTTTGGACCCAAACTGCCTGGAGATCTTTCTCCCATCATAGACGTACCATTTTTCATTAAAATCGCAGAAAACTGTCCTGCATCCTAGCACAAAAATCATACAAAAGAAAACAGCCTTATTGGCAATTTTCAATCGAGTTTCTGTGCGGTGTACAGTACAGAAACATCAGTGATGGATATCATAGTTGACACTCAAAATTTTTAACGACAATGACAGATGTCCTCCGATTCTTGCTGATCTTGCCCCCCTTATATGAAATTTGGTAAACACATGCAGGACACAGGGACAAAGTCTCCGTGACCTGTAATGGCAGCTACAACATTTCATTCTGAAGTTGCAGCCCATCAGTCAGAGAGCTCGCTCCCCCCGCCTCCCCAGACCTACATGGTTTCCGCAGGAGCAAAATGACTGACGGTAGAAAGAGCTTGCTCAACCAATACTTTTTTTAAATTCCCGGTCCTGCAGGACTCCCAAGGGATTCCAGTGGATACACGAGGGACCAACAGTCTATGTATCTACTTTTTACCCTTAATTTCTTCAAAACTACTATACTGATTTACACCAAATCACAAAAAGCAAACTTTCTGCGTAAAGATCTAGATTTCTGCCAAATTTGCTGGAAATCTGTTCAGAAATGTTTTCTGTTTTGTGGTTAGTGTATTTCTAAAGTGCATTATTACCAGTTAGGGTATCCTGGTGCTGAGCAGGTGTGTTTGCCTAGTCCTCCCTATGGTAGGTTGGTTTATTTAAAAAACAGGTCTTCAGCTTCCTGCAGAATTCAAGAAGCGAGGAGAAGGCATTGATGTGTAGAGGGAGGTCATTCCACACTTTAGAAGCAATGTAAGAGAACAGCCGTCCTTCCTGATCTGGTTCTGTGTATGCATGGGATGTGTGCGAGCAGGAGTCCTGCGGAGTGGAGGTGTCTGGATGGTCGGCTGTAGGAGATGAGGCTGTTCAGGTAGGAGGGGCCTACGTTGGGTAGTGCTTCGAATGTGTGCATGAAGAATATGAAATGAGCGCGTTTGTGTATTGGGCACAGTGGAGCGCCCTGAGGTGTGATGTGATGTGAGTTCTGTGTGGGAAGTTAAGGATGAGTCTGGCTGCTGAATTCTGAATGGTTCATAGTCTTCAAGTGAGCTGCTTGGTGATCCCAGCGTAAAGGCTGTTCCTGTAGTCCAACTTGCTGGTGACTAGGGCGCGAATGACAGTTTTTCTAGTGTTGCTTGGGAGCCATTTGAAGATCTTCCTCAGCATCTTCAGGGTGAGAAAGCAGGATGCAATGACAGCGTTGACTTGTGCAATGATTATTCCGGTTCCTGGGAGTGGGTCCAAGTTCAGCCAGCCACCAGCTGGTGTCCCATGGTGAGGTGTTCTTGTCAAAGACCACTATTTCTGTCTTTTCGGTGTTGATTTTGAGATAGTTGATTTTCATCCTGTTAGCGACTTTGATCATGCAGGCAGTGAACTTGCTTTTTGTGTTGGAGGTCTTGTGCGAGAGGGAGAGTATGAGTTGTATGTCATTGGCATAGGAGAGGATGTTGATGCCATGTGGACGGATGACATTATCCAAAGGGATCATGTATGCGGGGCGGGGGGAGACTGATGAACCTTGAGGCATTCCACAGATGAGTTTGTGGGCTTCCATGGAGTAAGGTGAATATGACATTATTATCTTTAATATTAATTAACACAGATACATGCTAACTCAGGCGGAAACTGTAATCACCCGTCAACAGTTATTAATGTATGGCAATTAAGCATCAATTTTAGCCATAAGTGTTAGTTACGATCACGCGATCGTCCGGTAAAAATGGTGGCCATTAAGGAATGCCAGAGGTTAAAATGAGCATTCTAGTTTTCTCAGCACGTGTGATCAGTACGTGACCAAAAATAGGGACGTTTTAAACCCTGCAACTCAAGCGCTTGCACGCCAGCCTGTCATGTCGAAGTTGGTTATCATGCTGGTAAGATGCTTCTTCTCTTTTCTCTTTAATGCACTATCCCGGTTAAGCTTAAGGTGCTGCCCTTCCTTCCTTGTTTAAGAGATGTGCATTTAATGAGCGTCCCGAGCTGACTACTAGCGAAGAACCTATAATGGTCAGTTGTAATTTCTTTGAAAGAGAGCATGAGTATTTGTAGCTGCATTTCAGCCAGTACAATTCTAAAACGTAATTTAGGTTAATTTTAAAATACTATGCAGCATCTTGATGAATTTTGCCTACCTTAAGATCCTTGCTAGTCCAATATTATCTTGGTCCCTTACTTAAACTTAAGCCTCTAATAAATTATGATTTACTTACATTTCAGTTGTGAAATTGAAAAACGAAAAAAATAAAGTGGAATATTATTTCAACCCCACAAAACGTTTAAGAAACTGATCAACAGATTCAGTGAGTATGAGGTGCATTAACCTATTTCTATTATAAGGTGTAGTGTGACATTCAACAGTAAACTCTTCACTTTTTTTACAGACCTGAAATTACGTCTTCATCAATGCGTGCCCATATGATGTGAACCAAAGAAATGAATTACAAATAGCTCATAATTGTAACGTGTGTGAGAAGTTGGCCTGGCATATGCTGTCCACTAATTATAGTGGGCACCTTGCACCAGTCCAAACAACCCCTTATTGGAGATAGGTTAAAGACAACCTTTATTGAAAGCTATCCTAGTGGTAGTTATGGAGAGCAGCCTTCAGGCTAAGTCTTGAAGGAATGTAAAGCAGCTTGTTTTACCAGTCTATAATCTCTTGAGTGACCAAATGAAAGAGGACCACACCAGGTATATATTCAAAATATATGTATTTATTACTAAACACACCCCTCTAGTCTCTTTATGAGGCTAGAGTTCGAAGTACATACGTTACGAGTTAGTTATCTACAGTAATAGCACAAATACACGTTTGAGCCCTAGGGGCGTACTCAAACCATATACCAATAAAGTGGTATAAGAACCACGACTGAGCTAGACACAAGGCCTAGAGCCTGTAGAAGTGCTTGGACCACAAGGAACCACCCAAGGCAGTGACACAGGGGACCCACGGGGGACGCGTGCAGTGTATGAACACAACCGCGAACCACCGTTAACTTCTATGGGGAAAGTCACGATTAGAATTTAAAAGAAAAGGGACACTTAGAGGAGGACTTGGAGCAAACCCTTTGAGAACTAGGCTGTTCTAGTGTCAATACCCACGGGAGCACCGGAGTACTCGAGTTACCTCACCCAGGGGAGCCGGGTGCATAGGTGTCTTTCGGGGTCGGGTTTCGTCGTCGCTTTCAATGGCGATCTGCTGCAAAGTGCTGCTGGCGGCCAAGTCGAAAGTGTTCGGGTGGATCCAAAGGTGGATCGAAGATCTGAAGAACCTGAAAGCAGAGGGGACAGAGTCTGACTCACTAGCCAGTGACCAGGAAGGCGATGAGCAGATGCCCACCGATGTCGAGTGCTTCAGGTAGGTTGACGGTCGTCTTGACTCTTCAGCCACGAGGTCCAGGAGGCGTCGACGACAACTAGGAGCTGGATTCGGGCTGTCCCACGACGTCTGTCGATTGCAGGGGTGTCGGCGACCGGATTGGACCCAACAAGCCTTGGCAACGGCAAGTCTCGTGGAAATCGAAGAAGGACGATGTTGCAGACCAGCAAGGTCTGGGGGGCTCACCCAGCGAGGATAAGTCAGGGCACACCTGGAGCAACCAGGGAGCCCAAGCAGAAAAAGATTGGCCTTCGGGAGGGCCTACTAGCCAACGGACTAGCGACCGCGAAGGAGCCTCGAGACGGTGCACGTGGAGCTGGCTCACAGGACACTCGTGGAGTGGAGGCCAGTGATCTTCGGTGCAGATGGTGCTGGAGGCTGGAGGCTGGAGGCTGGGGCTACTCGGAGCCCAAAGCACGACTTCGTGGGAGACCCAGAAGAGGATGCACTTGCAAATGCGTTCGGTGTCCAGGGGTCACGGTTCCACGTTACCCACGACAGCTACGGGCCTCAGCTTTGCTGGGGACTCAGGGCAGCCTCGGGGAAGTCTGGAAATCCACCTCTGGTGATGCAAAGACTTCGGCGTCCGACGGGAGCTTCAGCGATGCAGACCGGACAATTGCTTCTTTGGTGCCTGCCAAGCAGGGGAGTCACTCCTTGACCCCAAGGGAGATTCTTCAGTCCTCTAATCTTAAAGTAGAGCGTCGAAGGTCCAGGATTCTGTATCAGAGTTTCGTCCAGGTAAATCTAAAGTCCTAAGGACTGGGTTCCCTTACTTATACTAAGGTAGGGGGTTGGACATACTCTGTGGCCCCATCTATGGGAGGGCCAGGGCAGAGGGGTGGTTACACCCCTTTCCCTTTGTCCAGTTTCGCGCCAGAGCAGGGGCTGGAAGCCCCTGAGCCGGTTTGAACTGGGGTATGCACAGGGACACCAAATGTGCCCCCAGTGCAGGACTTCAAAGCACCAGAGAGTGCTCCCGCCCAGCCCCAATACACACTATCCTGTCTGGGGAGGTGGTCACACCTCCCTGGGACAGGAAACCTATTGTCCAGGCCTCCCCTGCCGGAGTTTCGGTCAGCAGCAGGAGGCCAGACTCGTGTCTGTGGCAGCAGCATCCATTTTGTGATGCCAGGGCTCTGGAAAGTCAGTACCGGGCATACCGGTGTGTACATGTCTTTCCCTCTAGAAGGGTGGAATGCTACCCCCGCCGCCAGAACTGGTGGGGGGTAGTATTCCAAGATGTTTGACACCAAACACGACATGTTTCCGTGCAGCCATCCCAAAGTTAGCATTTAACGCGAGGTTATAATGCGCTTAAGAGTATATGGTCAGGCTGCACTACAAACAGCATCAGAGAAGGGTCTCCGAACGCTGCAGAGGGGCCCTGCTCATGCAGGGGCACCCTCTCACATAGGAACCAAGCACTCTGCCTTCAGGATTGATAAGGCCTGCCATAGGAGTGACTTATAGGTTTATATGTGTGTATGTGTATAGTGATATAGGTAGCCTATATCACAGTAAGGGGTGCATGCACCACCTTACCCAGGCTGCAGTAGCAGACCTGTGGTGTCAGTTTGGATGGCCTTCCAGGGGTGGCACAATACATTCTGCAGCCCCTGGTAGGCCTCTGAGGTACCTATGCCCTGGGTACATAGTATACCATATACTAGGGACTTATAAGGGCACTCCAGATTCCAATCAGAGATGTGCCTAAGGCACATGGAAACCATTTTAGAGAGGAAGCAGCTAGGCTGGGGTTCTGATTAGCAGGGCCCCAGCCAGACTAAGGTCGAAAAACAGTGAAGCATCAGCAAAAAGTGGGGGTACCCATGTGAAGCAGATCCTACTCTCCTACACAACCCCCCAAACGTAGGGACATTAAACTAACCTTGCCCAGTTAAGTCTTCATGTTCTAAGTGGAAGTACCTAGAGAGTCCATCTGCATTGGCATGGTTACTCCCAGGTCTATGTTCCACTGTGAAGTCCATCCCCTGTAGGGAAATGGACCACCTAAGCAGTTTGGGGTTTTCACCCTTCATTTGTTTTAGCCATAAGAGGGGCTTATGGTCTGTTTGAACAAGGAAGTGAGTACCAAACAAGTATGGCCTCAACTTCTTCAGAGCCCAGACCACAGCAAAGGCCTCCCTCTCAATGGCTGACCAACGTTTCTCTCAAGGGGTCAGTCTTCTGCTAATGAAAGCTACTGGCTGATCCTGACCTTCTTCATTCAATTGTGACAGTACAGCCCCTACCCCCAATTCAGATGCATCAGTTTGAACAATGAACTTAGTGGAGTAATCAGGACTCTGTAGAATGGGAGCAGTGCACATGGCCTGCTTCAGGTCATCAAATGCCTTTTGACAACTAACTGTCCACTGAACCTTTTTGGGCATTTTCTTGGAAGTTAAGTCATTCAGGGGTGTCACTATTGATCCATACCCCTTGACAAATCTCCTATAGTACCCAGTCAGGCCTAAGAAGGCTCTCACCTGAGTCTGGGTAGTTGGAGCAGTCCAGTCCATGATGGTCTGGATCTTGCTCTGCAGTGGTTGAACCTGGCCTCCACCCACAAGGTGGCCCAGGTACACAACCTGACTCTGCCCTATCTGGCACTTTGTGGCCTTGATAGTCAGGCCTGCTTTCTGCAGGGCCTGCAAAACATTTCTGAGGTGGACCAGGTGATCCTCCCAGGTTTAGCTAAAGACAGCAATATCATCTAGATATGCTGCACTATAGGCTTCCAGACCTGTAAGGACTGTATTCACCAACCTCTGAAAAGTGGCAGGTGCATTCTTCAGACCAAAGGGCATCACCACAAATTGATAATGCCCACTAGGGGTTGAGAATGCTGTCTTTGGCTTTGCATCATCAGCTAGTCTGATCTGCCAGTAGCCAGCTGTCAGGTCAAATGTGCTTAGATACTTGGCTAAGGCCAAAGTGTCTATTAGCTCATCTGCCCTTGGTATTGGATGGGCATCAGTCCTAGTGACTGCATTGAGACCCCGTAGTCCACACAAAACCTCATCTCTCTTTTCCCACCATTGGTGTGAGGTTTTGGCACAAGGACCACTGGACTAGCCCAAGGGCTATCTGAGGGTTCAATAACTCCCAAATCCAACATCTTCTGGACTTATGTCCTGATACAGTCCCTGACATGGTCAGGTTGCCTATAAATCTTATTTTTAATAGGCAGACTGTCCCCAGTGTCCACTTCATGAGTGCACCAGGTAGTCTGACTGGGTGTCAGTGAGAATATGTGTCTGAACTGATTGAGCACCTGTCTGCAATCAGTCTGCTGCTGGGTAGTGAGGCTGCCTGCCAAGGCTACACCATCCACTGACCCATCACCAGAGTTCTGTGAGAGCAGGTCAGGGAGTGGGTCACTCTCTTCCTCCTGTCCCTCATCAGTAGCCATGAGCAAGCCCATGTCTGCCCTGTAGACATATGGTTTTAACCTGTTGACATGGAGAACCCTGTGGGGACTCCTGGGTGTTCCTAGGTCTATTAAGTAGGTAACCTCACCCTTCTGCTCAACAATGGTGTGGGGTCCACTCCATTTGTCTTGGAGAGCTGCTGGGGCCACTGGCTCCAACACCCACACCTTCTGTCCTGGCTGATAAACAGTCAGTACAGCTCTTTGGTCATGCCAGGCCTTTTGAAGTTCCTGGCTAGCCTCAAGGTTTTTAGTTGCCTTTTTCATATACTCAGCCATCCGGGAGCGGAGACCAAGTACGTAGTCCACTATGTCTTGCTTTGGGGGCTTGAGAGGTAACTCCCATCCTTCCTTCACCAAGCACAGTGGACCCCTGACAGGGTGACCAAACAAAAGTTCAAAAGGGCTGTAGCCAACCCCCTTTTGAGGCACCTCCCTGTATGCAAATAAAAGGCAGGGCAAGAGTATGTCCCATCTTCGCCTAAGCTTTTCTGGGAGCCCTTTAATCATGCCCTTCAAGGTTTTGTTGAATCTCTCAACTAAACCATTGCATTGTGGGTGATAGGGTGTGGTGAACTTGTAAGTCACTCCACACTCCTTCCACATTGCTTTTAAGTATCCAGACATAAAGTTTGCACCCCTGTCTGATACAACCTCGTTAGGGAAGCCCACTCTTGAGAAAATTCCCAGGAGGGCCCTTGCCACCACAGGTGCTGTAGTGGTCCTAAGGGGAATAGCCTCTGGGTACCTGGTGGCATGATCCACTACCACCAGGATAAACCTGTGCCCAGATGCTGTTGGGGGATCCATGGGACCAACAATGTCAATCCCCACCCTTTCAAAGGGGACCCCCACCACAGGTAGTGGTATCAGGGGGGCCTTTGTAGTGCCACCTGCCTTGCCACTGGCCTGGCAGGTTACACAGGAGCGACAAAACTCCTTGGTGTCTTCAGACATGTGGGGCCAGTGAAAGTGAGGGACAATTCTGTCCCAAGTCTTGTTCTGGCCCAGGTGACCTGCTAAGGGAATATCATGGGCTAGGGTCAATAGGAAGCCCCTGAACTTCAAAGGTATAACCAACCTCCTGGTAGCACCAGGCTTGGGGTCTCTACACTCTGAGTACAAGAGTCCATCATCCCAATACACAGTATGGGGACCACTAGCTTTCCCAGCAGCCTCAGCAGCAGCTTGCTGTCAGAGGAGTTCAAGAGAGGGGCAGCTCTGCTGCTCCTGGCTCAGATCTGCCCTGGAAGGTCCCCCTGTCCCCAAGAACTCAACCTGGTCAGGTTCAAGCTCCTCTGGGACAGTTCCTTCCTCAGGACTGAGATCATCCCCCTCAAGGGACTGATCTTCCTTCTGTGCCAAGGGGAAGGCACTGCCTTTACCCTACTACTCCTCTTCTTGGAAGGCACTTGGTCCATTATTCCAGAATCCAAGGCCTGTTCAGTGCTAGACATTTTGGCTTGTGACCTGGTCACAGCAAACACATCTGCAGGGATCCCCAGCATTTCTGCATGGGTCCTGAGCTCCACTTCTGCCCAAGCTGAAGTTTCTAAGTCATTGCCAAGCAAGCATTCAACGGGTAGGTCTGCACTTACCACAACCTTCTTAAGGCCAGTTACCCCTCCCCAGGAGAAGTTAACAACTGCCAGAGTATGGTCTGTTCTGACGTTGCTAGCATTGGTCACTTGGTACATTTCACCAAGTATAATCTGCCCAGGATTCACAAGGTCTTGTGTCACCATGGTGACACTTGCCCCTGTGTCCCTAAATGCCAAAGCCTCTCTTCCATTGATTAAAGGCTTTTGTCTGTACTTGCCCAGATTACTGGGACTCACAGAGGAGGTCATATCCATGCCTCCATCACAGACTAGGACTGCCTGAGTGAGTTCTCTGACTAGATCAGAGCTCATCTCTTTACCCAGGGTCAACCCTACTAAACCCTTGGCTTGTGTAGTCCCACCACCAACTGTAGCTGCACTAGGGGGAGCAGGTGCCTTAGGGGCATTGGTGTGGGCTGGAGTCGAGTCTTTGGACTTGGTGCAATCACTGGTCCAGTGGGTCTTTTGCTTACAGACCTTGCACCATGGTTTTCTTTGGCCTTTCCCTTTGGTAGACTGTGAATCCCCACCTGAAGAAGATTTTTGGGGGCCTTGTGAAGACTTTTGATCTTTACCCTTCTCCCCACCCTTATCAGAGGTTTTCGAATCTTGCTTCTTAGGGTCACCACCTTGGTTCTGTACCTTCTGCTTCACCCTGGTTCTGACCCATTTGTCTGCCTTCTTTCCCAATTCTTGGGGAGAGGTCAGATCAGAGTCTACCAGGTGCTGATGCAACAGCTGATTTTGACAGTTATTAAGAATCTGCTCCCTCATTATCAGATTGTACAATCCTGTGAAGTCACATACCTTACTGCCCAATAACCAACCTTCCAGAGCCTTGGCAGAACAATCAACAAAGTCCACCCAGTCTTGAGTCTGTGCTTTTGGGTATCCCTGAACTTTAACCTGTATTGTTCAGTGGTTAGGCCAAACCCATCAATTAGAGCACTCTTCAAGACTTTGTAATTATCAGCATCCTCCTCTCTAACAGTGAGGCGCTTGTCTCTACCTTTGTCTGCAAAGGAGAGCCACAAGATTGCTGCCCACTGCTCCTGAGGGACCCTCTGTACTTTACAGGCCCTCTCTAGAGCAGTTATCCATTTGTGGATATCATCCCCACTCTGGTAGGGAGGGACAATCTTGCTCAGGTTTCTATGGTCATAAGACCTTTCCCTATCTTTGGGGAAACTGCTGCCACCATGGGACTCTAGTCCCAACTTTTGTCTCTCTCTATAGAGATCTAGGGACTCCCTGTCTATAGCCAATTGCTGTTTCCTGAGTTCAAGTTGAGCTTGCTCATATTGAATCAGTCTCTTTCTCCTCTCATGAGAGGATTCCCTCCTATGAGAGGAGACAGAGGTCCCTATTGAGGTGTCAGAGTGGTTAGACTCCTGAGAAGGAGACCTAGACCTTCTGGGCACACTCAGAACTCTTCCTGGGGGACAAAGGGGAGGTCAGTCTGATCCTCTCCCTCCTCCTCCTCCACAGGAGGAATTGGGTTTTCCAGGACAAGGTCATTTTCACCTTCCTGGCCAGTTTCAGAGGGGAGGCCTGGGTTTCTTCACCCCTGGCCCCTTCCTCATCTTCTGCCCCACCCTCTTTGCCTACCCCTTCAGACCCTAGGGGCCTGCTGAGATCATCAGCTAGTAACACCTCCCTGAGGTGTTGGGTGCTGGCACTTTTGCCTGCCTTCAACTTCCTAGTATTGCATAATGCTCTCAATTCCAAGAATGGGAGTTTATCATACTTGGAGGGAAGAAGCCCATTGGCTTCTGGCAAGGACTCACTGGGTCCTGGCTTTGAAGACATCACTAGTGAGGTGTGGTGTATGCACTACCTACTCTAGTGTGGCCTACTAAACTCTCTTGAGTTGTAGAAAGGGTGTGCTGTCCCTTAACACACAACTCTAAGTTCAGTAGAACTTACTGTATTACTAAGCTTGATTTAAGCTAAGATTGCAGTGAGCAGAGTCCAGCAAGTGGTAAGGAGGCAGACTAGTGCTGTCTCTTCCCTCCTCCAAAAAGTTTTTAAAAAACGATTTTCCCTTTCCGTGATTACTGTCTTTGCCTGTGGTTGTTACAGTTTAAAAATGTAGTTTTAACCTGCCTGTGATTGTATATTTTATCACCTGTTTTGTGTGTTAAACTTGTGGTTTTCCTGCCCATGATTGCTTCCATTTAACGTGTTGAATTGTGGGATTTGCAGTCCAAACTCTGTAGTTTGTCGCTCTCATTCCTGGTGACTATTCAGTTTTCCCTCCAAATTTCTCCTTTGCTCTGTGCTAAGACCTGTATGTTAAACAGTGCACCCCCAGCCACCATTTTGTGTTATCAAGCCAGTGAAACCAGCCCCCCCTGCCTCCCCTCCAGCAACAGGGATTTTCTACATCAGAGGGTGCTTCTGTGAGCTGTTTAAACTGTGTTTAATAGGGACTGTGCACTTCGTTTTTGGCCAGGAGAGGGAGTAAAGTTGTATTCAAACAGTATTGTTAGATTTCAAGTTTGTGAGGCCTTTACCTGCAGAAATCCAAAGTGTGGATTGAGCCTGTCTGTCTCCTAGGAGATTCTGGACAGGAGAAGCAGCCTCCACCCCCACCCCCAGGCCAGCAGGCCTAGGACTGGGGATTGGCTATTCAGCTCCCAGGCAACTCTGAGCCCTCCCCTCACACCTGCCCAGGTCCCTTAAGGCTTTGCTGGGTGCACCCCAAATCATTCTCCTCCATCTTGTGAGTTGCAGCCTACCTGTGCCCCAGATTGCAGTGAGCAGAGTCCAGCAAGTGGTAAGGAGGCAGACTAGTGCTGTCTCTTCCCTCCTCCAAAAAGTTTTTTAAAAATGATTTTCCCTTTCTGTGATTACTGTCTTTGCCTGTGGTTGTTACAGTTTAAAAATGTAGTTTTAACCTGCCTGTGATTGTATATTTTATCACCTGTTTTGTGTGTTAAACTTGTGGTTTTCCTGCCCATGATTGCTTCCATTTAACGTGTTGAATTGTGGGATTTGCAGTCCAAACTCTGTAGTTTGTCGCTCTCATTCCTGGTGACTATTCAGTTTTCCCTCCAAATTTCTCCTTTGCTCTATGCTAAGACCTGTATGTTAAACAGTGCACCCCCAGCCACCATTTTGTGTTATCAAGCCAGTGAAACCAGCCCCCCCTGCCTCCCCTCCAGCAACAGGGATTTTCTACATCAGAGGGTGCTTCTGTGAGCTGTTTAAACTGTGTTTAATAGGGACTGTGCACTTCGTTTTTTGGCCAGGAGAGGGAGTAAAGTTGTATTCAAACAGTATTGTTAGATTTCAAGTTTGTGAGGCCTTTACCTGCAGAAATCCAAAGTGTGGATTGAGCCTGTCTGTCTCCTAGGAGATTCTGGACAGGAGAAGCAGCTTCCAACTCCCTGGGCAGCAAACCTTGTCTGAGGTTGCTGGGACCTTATATAGTGTGCTAGTGGCTGCTACATGTATACACTGATTGGTGGTTGTATCTGATGTTTCTATTGGTTTGAGTTAGTGTCCTCATTGGTTGGGTATTTGAGGGTTCTGATTGGTTTCTGGATCTGTGATTCAATCAATGTAGGGTTGGGACTAGGGCTAGGGTTATGATTTCTATTGGAAGCAGGGACTAGGGCTTCCTGTTTTATTGGTTGTTGGGACTAAGGTGGAACTAGGACTAGGGTTAGGCCTTTAATTGGAAGTAGCGATTAGGGCTTCTGGTATTATTGGTTGCTGGACTAGGTGTGGGACTAAGAGTAGGGTTAGGCTTTCTATTGGAAGTAGTGACTAGGGCTTCCCGTCCCATTGGTTGCTTGGACTAGGGTTGGGACTACTGGTAGGGCTAGGGCCTCTATTGGACATAGAGATCAGGGTTTTTTGAACTGATTGGATGCTTGGAGTAGGGCTAAGATTGGCTGTAAGGTCCTGATCTCCTATTGGTTCTAGCTTTTAGGGCTAGTGTTGTGATTGGATAGTATTAGGGCTAGGGTTCCCATTGGCTGACGGGGTCACCTGATTACTAGGGGTATCAAAGGCCAGGGTTAGGGCGTCTCAGCCCGGGCGTCGAGGCTAAGGGCAGAGAGGACAAGGGTGAGTGCCTGTTTGAGCAGGGCAGAGAGGACAAGGGTGAGTGCCTGTTTGAGCAGGGCAGAGAGGACAAGGGTGAGTGCCTGTTTGAGCCTGTTCGAGACGGGCCAGGGCCAGGAATGCTGCCCATCTTCCCATTAATTAATGTGTCTATTACTTTTCTCCTGAAAAAGCATATCTAATGCACTACCCTATTTCATATCCGCTACCTCTATCAATATTTTTAATCTGCATATACTTACCTCCTTTATGCATCTATATACTCTCAATGTACTTATGGATCTATATATTTATCACTTTCTTCTAATTTAGCATTTCCAATGCACTACCCTATTTCTCAGCCTATACTTCCCTCAATATATCTTCTAGCCCAACTTTTTGACTCATCTCAAACTTCTTTCTACTACTTTTTCCAATTCACTACCCTATCTCACCCTATACATCTATCACTATATCCTCTACACCCACTCTCTCATTTATCGCAAACGCCATACCACTACTATGTTCCCCAAAATAACCCTTTCTTGACTCTCTCCTACTCTACCCCTCCTTGTATCTTCTGACACCTCCTTTACTGTACCAATGCCCAAGACAAACCTTTCTAAACTCTTCCCTCTGACTCTTCCCCTCCAAAAACCCTTTTTACTCATCAAAAAGCCTCCTCCTACTGCTATGACCTACAAAAAGAAATCCTTCACTCTTCTATCCCACAACTATCCTTTTCAATCAAAATAACAGACTAGCATGTTCACTTCACTAATTCCATATTCCACTATACTAATTCACCACTAATCCTTTATGGGTTCCAGAGTAGCGTGCTACTCGCCAACAAAGCGCTTCAACACCCACCAGGGGTAACAGGCGCTATATGAATGCAAACCTTTCTTTCCCTTCTATCCCTCCACTATCCTTCTCACTCCAAATAACTGACTAATATCCACCACTCAAATTACTTTCATATTTCACCATACTAATTCACCACTAATCCTTTATGGGTTTCCGGAGTAGCGTGCTACTCGCCCAAAAAAAAAAGCAATTCAACACCCCATCTGGGGTTAGAAGCGCTATATATATGCAAACCTTTTTTCCCTCTTCTATCCCTCCGCTATCCTTCTGAATCCAAATAACTGACTAACATATCCACCACTTAAAATGTACTTGCATGTTTCACTATACTAATTCAACACTAATCCTCTATGGGTCCCGGAGTAGCGTGCTACTCGCCGAAAAAGCGCTTCGACGCCTCGTCAGGGGTAGTAAGCGCTATACAAATGCAATTACAATACAATACAATACAATATGTACCTTAGGTACCCTTAGTGGTCTTCAGTTGATCAATTCAATTGAGATTATCTGGTAAAACAATAGCAAGCTGGAATCCCACACGCTGCACACCAATGTGAGAAGTTGGCCTGGCATATGCTGTCCACTAATTATAGTGGGCACCTTGCACCAGTCCAAACAACCCCTTATTGGAGATAGGTTAAAGACAACCTTTATTGAAAGCTATCCTAGTGGTAGCTATGGAGAGCAGCCTTCAGGCTAAGTCTTGAAGGAATGTAAAGCAGCTTGTTTTACCAGTCTATAATCTCTTGAGTGACCAAATGAAAGAGGACCACACCAGGTATATATTCAAAATATATGTATTTATTACTAAACACACCCCTCTAGTCTCTTTATGAGGCTAGAGTTCGAAGTACATACGTTACGAGTTAGTTATCTACAGTAATAGCACAAATACACGTTTGAGCCCTAGGGGCGTACCAAACCATATACCAATAAAGTGGTATAAGAACCACGACTGAGCTAGACACAAGGCCTAGAGCCTGTAGAAGTGCTTGGACCACAAGGAACCACCCAAGGCAGTGACACAGGGGACCCACGGGGACGCGTGCAGTGTATGAACACAACCGCGAACCACCGTTAACTTCTATGGGGAAAGTCGCGATTAGAATTTAAAAGAAAAGGGACACTTAGAGGAGGACTTGGAGCAAACCCTTTGAGAACTAGGCTGTTCTAGTGTCAATACCCACGGGAGCACCGGAGTACTCGAGTTACCTCACCCAGGGGAGCCGGGTGCATAGGTGTCTTTCGGGGTCGGGTTTCGCCGTCGCTTTCAATGGCGATCTGCTGCAAAGTGCTGCTGGCGGCCAAGTCGAAAGTGTTCGGGTGGATCCAAAGGTGGATCGAAGATCTGAAGAACCTGAAAGCAGAGGGGACAGAGTCTGGGTCACTAGCCAGTGACCAGGAAGGCGATGAGCAGATGCCCACCGATGTCGAGTGCTTCAGGTAGGTTGACGGTCGTCTTGACTCTTCAGCCACGAGGTCCAGGAGGCGTCGACGACAACTAGGAGCTGGATTCGGGCTGTCCCACGACGTCTGTCGATTGCAGGGGTGTCGGCGACCGGATTGGACCCAACAAGCCTTGGCAACGGCAAGTCTCGTGGAAATCGAAGAAGGACGATGTTGCAGACCAGCAAGGTCTGGGGACTCACCCAGCGAGGATAAGTCAGGGCACACCTGGAGCAACCAGGGAGCCCAAGCAGAAAAAGATTGGCCTTCGGGAGGGCCTACTAGCCAACGGACTAGCGACCGCGAAGGAGCCTCGAGAAGGTGCACGTGGAGCTGGCTCACAGGACACTCGTGGAGTGGAGGCCAGTGATCTTCGGTGCAGATGGTGCTGGGGCTACTCGGAGCCCAAAGCACGACTTCGTGGGAGACCCAGAAGAGGATGCACTTGCAAATGCGTTCGGTGTCCAGGGGTCACAGTTCCACGTTACCCACGACAGCTACGGGCCTCAGCTTTGCTGGGGACTCAGGGCAGCCTCGGGGAAGTCTGGAAATCCACCTCTGGTGATGCAAAGACTTCGGCGTCCGACGGGAGCTTCAGCGAAGCAGACCGGACAATTGCTTCTTTGGTGCCTGCCAAGCAGGGAGTCACTCCTTGACCCCAAGGAGATTCTTCAGTCCTCTAATCTTAAAGTAGAGCGTCGAAGGTCCAGGATTCTGTATCAGAGTTTCGTCCAGGTAAATCTAAAGTCCTAAGGACTGGGTTCCCTTACTTATACTAAGGTAGGGGGTTGGACATACTCTGTGGCCCCACCTATGGGAGGGCCAGGGCAGAGGGGTGGTTACACCCTTTCACTTTGTCCAGTTTCGCGCCAGAGCAGGGGCTGGAAGCCCCTGAGCCGGTTTGAACTGGGGTATGCACAGGGACACCAAATGTGCCCCCAGTGCAGGACTTCAAAGCACCAGAGAGTGCTCCCGCCCAGCCCCAATACACACTATCCTGTCTGGGGAGGTGGTCACACCTCCCTGGGACAGGAAACCTATTGTCCAGGCCTCCCCTGCCGGAGTTTCGGTCAGCAGCAGGAGGCCAGACTCGTGTCTGTGGCAGCGGCATCCATTTTGTGATGCCAGGGCTCTGGAAAGTCAGTACCGGGCATACCGGTGTGTACATGTCTTTCCTCTAGAAGGGTGGAATGCTACCCCCGCCGCCAGAACTGGCGGGGGGGTAGTATTCCAAGATGTTTGACATCAAACACGACATGTTTCCGTGCAGCCATCCCAAAGTTAGCATTTAACGCGAGGTTATAATGCGCTTAAGAGTATATGGTCAGGCTGCACTACAAACAGCATCAGAGAAGGGTCTCCGAACGCTGCAGAGGGGCCCTGCTCATGCAGGGGCACCCTCTCACATAGGAACCACGCACTCTGCCTTCAGGATTGATAAGGCCTGCCATAGGAGTGACTTATAGGTTTATATGTGTGTATGTGTATAGTGATATAGGTAGCCTATATCACAGTAAGGGGTGCATGCACCACCTTACCCAGGCTGCAGTAGCAGACCTGTGGTGTCAGTTTGGATGGCCTTCCAGGGGTGGCACAATACATGCTGCAGCCCCTGGTAGGCCTCTGAGGTACCTATGCCCTGGGTACATAGTATACCATATACTAGGGACTTATAAGGGCACTCCAGATTCCAATCAGAGATGTGCCTAAGGCACATGGAAACCATTTTAGAGAGGAAGCAGCTAGGCTGGGGTTCTGATTAGCAGGGCCCCAGCCAGACTAAGGTCGAAAAACAGTGAAGCATCAGCAAAAAGTGGGGGTACCCATGTGAAGCAGATCCTACTCTCCTACACAACCCCCCCCAAACGTAGGGACATTAAACTAACCTTGCCCAGTTAAGTCTTCATGTTCTAAGTGGAAGTACCTAGAGAGTCCATCTGCATTGGCATGGTTACTCCCAGGTCTATGTTCCACTGTGAAGTCCATCCCCTGTAGGGAAATGGACCACCTAAGCAGTTTGGGGTTTTCACCCTTCATTTGTTTTAGCCATAAGAGGGGCTTATGGTCTGTTTGAACAAGGAAGTGAGTACCAAACAAGTATGGCCTCAACTTCTTCAGAGCCCAGACCACAGCAAAGGCCTCCCTCTCAATGGCTGACCAACGTTTCTCTCTAGGGGTCAGCCTTCTGCTAATGAAAGCTACTGGCTGATCCTGACATTCATCATTCAATTGTTCCAGCACAGCCCCTACCCCCAATTCAGATGCATCAGTTTGAACAATGAACTTCTTGGAGTAATCAGGACTCTGTAGAATGGGAGCAGTGCACATGGCCTGCTTCAGGTCATCAAATGCCTTTTGACAACTAACTGTCCACTGAACCTTTTTGGGCATTTTCTTGGAAGTTAAGTCATTCAGGGGTGTCACTATTGATCCATACCCCTTGACAAATCTCCTATAGTACCCAGTCAGGCCTAAGAAGGCTCTCACCTGAGTCTGGGTAGTTGGAGCAGTCCAGTCCATGATGGTCTGGATCTTGCTCTGCAGTGGTTGAACCTGGCCTCCACCCACAAGGTGGCCCAGGTACACAACCTGACTCTGCCCTATCTGGCACTTTGTGGCCTTGATAGTCAGGCCTGCTTTCTGCAGGGCCTGCAAAACATTTCTGAGGTGGACCAGGTGATCCTCCCAGGTTTAGCTAAAGACAGCAATATCATCTAGATATGCTGCACTATAGGCTTCCAGACCTGTAAGGACTGTATTCACCAACCTCTGAAAAGTGGCAGGTGCATTCTTCAGACCAAAGGGCATCACCACAAATTGATAATGCCCACTAGGGGTTGAGAATGCTGTCTTTGGCTTTGCATCATCAGCTAGTCTGATCTGCCAGTAGCCAGCTGTCAGGTCAAATGTGCTTAGATACTTGGCTGAGGCCAAAGTGTCTATTAGCTCATCTGCCCTTGGTCCCCCACCTGATGAAAGTTCTCCATTCGGATTAAGATGAATTTGGACTTTGGTAAGCAAATGTTTGCTTCTGCCTGCCTGGGACTGACATCTGTAAACACAGTCTGTCTGTTTGGCCGACATACACGTGCCCTATGGGACAAGGTCAGTGAGACCTTGCTGGCTCTACCAGAGGACCACAGGGCCTCTTTAGCCATGGAGATCCATGACATATATGATAAGGCAAAGTATGTATTTTCATATACTGTTCCAGCAGCCCAGGCGTTACCTGGAGTTCCAGGTTGGCCAAGAAAATTGTCAGTTTGCTGTGTTCCACTTTGGTCTCACCTCCACTACTTGGGTGTTCTCGAAAGTGATGGCAGTGGTCACTGACCATCCTCACAGGTATGAAGTTCCTGTATCTCTATGACTAGGTGCTGAAATCAGGCTCGCCGCTGGCAGTTATGGACCCCTCCGGATGATGGTGGATTATTATTTCTCAGTTTTATATAGCGCAAACTTGACCCAAAGGTATCGGGTATCAGAGCACTTTACATGAGCACCAGTTACGTTACATGCGGACACATTCATTTTTTTGTTAGGCACAAAAAGTTTATAAAAAGCAAAGAGGAGCAGGGTAGGGATACCATGCCGCCCTTGGCCTGGTGGGGAGGGGCCAAAAAGTAATTATTTTTATTGGATCATGGAGGATCTGCGAAGCTAATAAAAAAATGGCCAGGCTTCCGCCCTTTTCAAAAGCTCCTCAGGGTGGGCCTCGGCCTGGTTTAGGTGGTTAGTGCAATTTTCTTTTTCCCGAGCTGTCTGGAGGCCCCATCCCCCAGGGCCAATGTGGCAATCTATGCAGAGGGGGCCATAAGGCCCCCCTCTCCAAGCCTTACCAAGGGCCTGGGGACCCAATCTCCGAAGCCAAAATTATATTTTGCAGAATGGGGCATCTGCCTCCCTCCTTGAGCCTATGTAAGGCCCCAGAGACCCCATCCACCAGGGCGAATTAGTAATTATTGGGATGAGGCCGTAAGGCCCATCTTCACGTGCCTCAGAGGGCCCAGGGATCCCCTCCTCAGGAGCCATTTTTTTGGGGCAAGGGGCATCGGGACCTCCCCCCCCGAGCCAAAGAATGGCCCCGGAGACCCCATCCCCATGGTCCAATCTAAGCAGTGTCCCGAGACCCATCCCATGTAAACTTTATTCCTTGCCCGCACTCTCTGGGTAGGAAACACAACTTTGCTGTCGCCTGACAGGAGCACAGCAAAATGCTACTCCCACCTGGGCAGGAGCAAAGTAACTGCCAGCTCCCACCGAAACCATGATGGGTGCTGGCTGGGAAGCCAGCAGGGGCCTTGGGGCTCTAACCGCAGCCCCCAACTTTAAAAAAAAAAAAAAAAAAAAAAAAAGTGGGTGCCACAGGTGGGCACCCACAGTAAAAAAAAAGTAAATGGCCTGCTCCCGCCTGGTGCTCGCTGAGGAGTAGGCAGGGGCTGCGGGGGTGGGCTTAGAGCTCTTCCACGCAGCCCTAAAATATGAAAAACACAAAGTTTGAGTGTCCCGGGTGAGACAGGGACACCCAAACATTTTTTTTTAAAGAACAATAAATGAGTGGCAGGATCCTCTGATTCTAATGATTTGAAAGAAACTAAAATGATCAACTAACTAAACCTTTAGTCATTTTTATGTAACAATTTATTTGAATGTGTTGCACGTGAGGTATTTTTTCTGACCTAAAAGGAGCAGGAGCACCCCCAAGCATTTTGTATAATGATGAGGAGGGCTGCAGGATGCATTGCAGCCCCCAGCAGCATTAAAAGAAAAACACAGAAAGTCTCCTGGGTCATTGAATCCATGACCCCAGGAGAGCTTACCATATGTTCTTTAAGGCATTCCAAGCTGGAGTGGTATGCTCTTCAGTTGGACTGCAGGGGCCCATTGTGGTTGGTTCTATGTCTGGACTTTGTGGCCTGAAAAATGTTTTAAAAAAGACTCAAAGACATTTTGAATGTTTTCTTTTAAATAATGCTTTATTGAAAATATTTTGTGACAATCCCTATTATTAAACATTGCAATGTGTGAATTTATGAAATATACATTTGATTATAGTTATTTAGCAACTTTTTCACAAAACCAATAGGCCCACTTTACATTTTGATGTGCTGACCATTTGATAAAGTTAATAGGCCCACTGCTATTTTTATATTTTGCTATTATGACCCTTTGACAAAGCCAGTGGATCTGTCTTACTTAAGATGACACCCTTTATATTGTTACATAACATTGACATCCGTGTGTGGCGGGGGTGCTCGCAGGTTGGTGGGTTCCCATGGGGGGCTTGGGTGTAGGCCCTCGCCACAGGCCATGCTCTGCGCCCAACACCGTGCACGGCAATAGACATCTTACTTTACGTTAAGAAAAAATAGAACTTGACGAAAAAACCAAAGGTTAAAGTGATGTTATAGTTCGGTATTGTGATAATATCTTAGTTTACATTAAAAAAAATCCTTAGAAATAAACTGAAAAAAACAAAGGTTAAAAGGATGTTAAAGTTGATAAAAATGTTAGTTAAAACATACCATTTTAAACAAACAACATTAAAATTCACCATTTATAGTTATCTCAAATAACTATAACTCGTGCCCTAAAGTAACTTTAACTCTAACCCTCGCCATGCACTGCTAAATACCTCAGATTTCAGGTATATTTGCATTTTGGTCCAAGGTGGTGAATGTGCTAACTGATATTGTGCTGGAACCTGTGCGTTGTGCTCCAGAGATCTGTCTCCTTGGGAGTGTGAAGAGTTTAAAGCCTTGCAACCGACGCATAGTTGCGGTCTCAACCTTGTTGGCTAAAAGGGCTGTAGCGCAGAGTTGGGGGGCGAAAACCACTCCCACTGTAAAAAAATGGATCCCCGATTTACTTTACTGTAGAGACCAGTTAGGGGCCTATGCAGAAGAGCTGCCTGAGGCTTCGTGCCCAAAAGATTTCTGGGCCCCACTTACTGTATATTTGCTGAACAATCCTGACCTGTAACAATTTGGTTGTCCATATGCTACCCTGTGCTCTGACTTTGTTCGCTTGAGTTTGGGACTCCATCCTTTGATTGTTTTTATGATATACCACTCATATGTGTTTGCGATGCTCAGGATTCACCAAATTAACAATGTACTGTCATCTGCTATGCCGGGGGGTGGGTGGGGGTTGTATGTTGCTGGTTGTTGCTCTTTGGTTTGTATTTTCATGTACGCTACCATGTCTATTGGAAACTTAATAAACAAATTAAAATTAAAAAAAAATACCTCAGATTTTACATCACTGATGACATGTTCTATGACAATCTTGATAACATCATTGTAAGATTTGAAGTCATAATTGATAACACTACGCATAGCGGGATCGCAAGTTACAGTTACTTTAGGGAACGAGTTCTAATTACTTGGAATAACCATATCGTCCATTTAACGACAGACAGACACACACAGACACACACAGACACACCCTCCCACCCCCCCGTACAAGTGCCCTATCAGGATGGGTGCAGTGCAAATGGGTGTGAGACCCTGTGTACATTTTCACAACCAATGCACAACAAAACCGTCATACCAAAAGTACACACTCAGGTGAAATCGGTGTTCTTTATATTTATGGCTACAGAAAACTTATTTCGGCTCTCTGTGAGCCTTGTTCACTTCGTTTTTATAAAAGTTGGTTTGCCCTCTGTAAAGCGCTTGTGCATTGAAATCAAAGAGGGACTATCAATTTCCAACAAAAACACAAACAGTCGAAAAACTTGCAGTCAAAAGGGATATTTACACAATATGTGACAGAGGGAAGTATTGTCTTACAATTTTCTGTGCGTGAAAATGTACCACTATTTCATCATACAAAATCTGGAAAGAATCACTTCAGAGTCCGCAACAGTCAGTCACTTTTGAGAACCTATCCTCATAGACACAGGTGTTAAACCCTCTTTTTCAGGGACACAACGGCTGTTAGACCCATCTGCTTTGGGGCACAGCAGTGGTTAAGCCCACATCCTCTAGGACACAGCAGCTATTAGATGACCCCTTAAGGGGCACAGCAGCTGTAAGACCCACTTCCTCATAGACACAAGAACTGTTAGATCCACTTCCTCAGTAACACTGCAGCTGTTAGACCCATGTTCTCCAGAACACAGCAGCTAATAAACCTTTGGGGGTATCGACTACTGCTGAATGATTTATAATATTCGTTACTGTGGAACATTATACACAACATCAAAAATATGTTCCACCTGTTTTGGTTTCTTTAAAGGTTGGAAAACGATCTTCGCTCTTATTTCAGAAGGATTGCAGAAAACTGTTACCCAAGCCTCCATTGGATCCAGACTTGACTACTGTAAATTCTTAGTTCTTGGTCTATCTACCTAAAGCTCAGATCCCGCATTTACAGATAGTCCAAAATGCAGCGGGCTGTTTGGCTTAGTAAATTCTGCCATGTATCTCAGCGCCTTAAGAAACTTAACAGGTTGTCTATTGGCAAGAGACGTCTTTTCAAAGCCCTTTGCCTATGTTCGTGAGCGTTAGCAAACACAAACCCTGTTTATCTTCAACAGAGGTTTAAATGTTCTATTCCCCCACACTTTCTACAGTCAGCTTCAGCCAATTTGGTCACCACTAGTAATCCACAGCGACAGAGATTAGTGGGTTGATTTTTCAGTCATCTCACTGCTAAGGCCTGTAACACATTACCACCCTCCTTGTGTCATCCCATACCTTACCTAAAATTCAGAAAGCTACTAAAAAACACAGCTCTTCTCTCTGTAAAGATATAGCTCTGGCAGTAGTAAGGTGTTATCCTTTATATTCTGGGTGATGGTCTTCCAGCGCCAGAACAACTTCATAGGTAACTGTTGTGCTTTACAAGTAGCATTCATTCATTCATTCACAATCACTGCAGGAGTCAGTAAGGGTTCCTAGCCTCAACTCATGACTCGTCAACGATTGAAAAGTTGTCAATTTTGCCTTGTACAGTATGTGTCTTAAACAGTGAAAAAGTTCCAGTTTTCGCATGAATTTGCATAGGTGCATCTGTGCTTTCACTTTGCCTGGGCCCATGTGTCAAGCAGGAACAACAATTAACCTTAATGAAATTAGGTAAACACGTTTATTTCATGCAACACAGTTAATCAAAAAGATCTGTAGTGCAATACAAGACAACATTATTATATCGAAGCCTTTTCACCACTTTACATATATATCAGCAGAAAGTTTTTAATGGGATATACCCCTCAGAATGCACTGGGGTTTTTATTTTCTGGAAGTTCCATTGTCTGCTCAGTAAGGTTCATCTTAAGCACAGATGGAAAAACATTTAAAGATGAGAGCTTTCTCCAATGTGATAACCATGTTAAAGCTGGACAATGAGTACATCCACCACAAAGAAATGGCACAAGAATATAGAATCAGTCACCTCGACTGAAAAAAACATCACTGGATTGCAGTGCCAGGCTGATATACTTTTCAACCACTAATTTTAGTGCCTTGGGATACTTTCTTGTGTGATTTGCTGGGCAATGTGGCTTTGATATTTCTGTCAGTGGAGCTGCTCTCATATGACTTGTTTGTTGTTTTGATGTTTTTTCTAGTCTGATGTGGCAACAATGATGCTTTCTGATGAGATCTGGTCTGCTGTGCTTCTCTTTTGTGATTTGGGGAGCATTGCTATTCCTGTACGAGTTGGCTAACAGTGCTGGTCTCTAAAGGTTTTTTGGTCAGTTGTGCTGTTAGTCACTCGTGTTGCTGTGTGTGTCACTTGGCAAGGGTAACCGGGCCTGTGATTTTATGAGTGGTGCTGCTATTGCACGTGACTTGTTGAGATGGCCCGCCTCTCTGCTGTGATTTGTTCAGCAGTGCTGCTATAGGGTGTAATTCACTGATCTTTGATGCACAAGTCTGCTTTAGCAAGTACTACTGCCTGAAGGCCATGCACGGTGAGCGGTCCTGCACTTTAGTGTTATTTAGTGAGCCGTGCTGCTTTATGGTGTTATTTGGTGAACAGTGCTATTCTGGTTTAATATGGCAAGGAACGCAATGATATTTAGAGCATGACGCTGTCCTCTGGTGGCGTTTGTGAGCGCTTCTGCTTTGGGTTGGTTTTTGGTGAGCCATGCAGCTGCCAGGTGTGATTTGATGAACAATGGTGTACTCGTGTGGTAATTGGTGAGCAGGCTCCTTTGAAGTGATATGTGGTGAGTGGGACCAGTCTTTTGTATTATTTGATGAGTGGGGCAACTCTATCGTGTTGACTGGTATCTAGGGCTGCTCTTTATTGGTGTCTGCTCAGTGGAGGTTGTTGTGTGTTATCTGGTGAGTAGTACTACTGTCTTGTGCGATTTAGTGAGCAGACTGTTATTCTGTGAGTTAGTCAGCTTTCTGCTGCATGTGTGAGTGGTGCTTCTCTCTGCAGTGATTTGGGGAGTGGTGCCGCCTTCTGAAGCATTTGGGGAGCAGGGCTGCCTTCTGGTGCTCTGCTCTGGACTCTCAAGCAATTTTGGGATTGATGTGCAGTATAAACATAGTTTAACTTCCAATGGTCCCTGATTTTTAGGACTAACTTTAGTATTATGGTAAGATAAATTCTGGAAAAAAACATGTGAACTGCAGCTTGTGTCAGGACATAACTGTTCATTAGCAGAACGCATATAAACATCTGGATCATAAACATTCCTTGAGTTTGAGCAACATCTTAATGATAAGACGCAGATCCAGATCTGGTCTTTTTTCTTTTTTGTGTGTTGCCAGGTCTCCGTGGCATGAATGCATGTGTAGCAATAAGTCTGAGCTCACAGGACGTCTGTAGAGATAGAAAATGTGTGGGAGTGAAGCCTTTGTTGGCAGGCCCTCGCCAAGGGGCTGTGAATGGAGGGCCTGCTGCAGCTTCCACTTGGAAATCTCATGTCACAAGCCTGTGAATGGATCGTATACATATTAGGTAGAGCTATTGGATATGTGACGTTACAACGCATGCCATTACATCGCATGCCGTTGCAACGCCAAACTTTACCCCCACTTTCTGTCGGGGAGCGCTGAAAGTTGGAATAGATTAATTTTCTATTCCAACTCCAGTGTGTGCAACAGTAGGGAAGGTGTTGGAGTTAAATCCAACACCTTCTACCCATTGCTGCACACCTTTTTCGTTGCAACGGCATGCAATGTAACTGCATGCGTTGTAAAGGCTGCTTCCAGAGCTATTTCACCTTTAACGTCATGAAGGATATTTAGTTTTATTTATTAACAGAATTTATGTTAATACATTTACAAATGTCTAACTGGTGCTGTGTGTAATGTTCTCATGTCTAGCATGCGACCCTCATTCAGCATTAATGATATTCAAGATGGTACCTAATCACGGCCATTATTTTGTCTATAAAATAGAATAGCGTGTGTGCAATTGGTAAAATGGTGGTTGTAGCTGAATCTATAGACAGCACTTCATAGTAGATTTCAACATAAGAGTTAATAGGGTCTGTCTATTGCTCATATAGATCTATTTTTACCCGTTTCCTAAAGGTTCTCTCGATGGTGCCTATGTTGTCTTTTCAAGGAAAATCATTTTCACATAGGGTATCATTTTTGCCTTGGCCATTTTCAGAACAAACAGTTTACTGGTGGATATAAAACTTTGACA
This sequence comes from Calotriton arnoldi, assembly GCA_963921515.1. Classification (NCBI taxonomy): domain Eukaryota; kingdom Metazoa; phylum Chordata; class Amphibia; order Caudata; family Salamandridae; genus Calotriton; species Calotriton arnoldi. Next base: position 3,679,921 of record CAWUFW010000277.1, read on the forward strand.
GTTTTCAGATGGTTAGCCAACAACAAGGTACACACGAGTGTCTATAGAAATAACCCCTGGTGACAGAAAGAATAACAATTTTATATAGATCTGAATTCTGAGGTCACAGGAAGCATTTGTTGTTAATATCTTACACAAATGGATCAAAGTCTGTGGATATTATTATTTTGGGATATATTGGTGCAGAGCGTGACTACCACTAGAATAAGACCTGGAATGAATTTCCTTCAGTAGTGAAGAATTTGACTTTGCCAGCGCGCTCTGTGCCATCACACTTCCAGAATACAGCAAAGGTTACCGGTAGGACTGTGTTGACCACACCATTAAAATGATGGACTTTTAGAGGTAAATTAATACAAAGACTTTTGTTCCATGTAAAAATTATATTTTCTGTTGCATCCAAGATTCCAACTTTTAAATGATATGTAGCACATGAGCTAAGCCGCTATCTGTGAATTAAGGTGATTTATGTAGCCCGAAAACCCTTTTGTACTAAAGAAAAACAGTGTATTGCTTAAATTATACAATGCACAAAATGTCAACAGTATCTCTGAGAACATTCAGTTTACATAACAATGAGAAAACCATTACCAAAAGTGTTGAGAAAAATCAAATGAGAAATAGCCAGACGATTGGACCTTCCTAGTTGAATTATGTTTTGAAGCAGTCCTTGCAGTAAGCCCAGGCACACCATCCCAGATGTTTTATTCCTTGAAATGAACAGTTGCAATTTTCTACCAGGTAAATTTTGTAAAGAATAAACGAATGCTGTAATGCAGAATGAAAAATGGATGCTACGACTGAATTACAGTTATCTATATAATCAAATAATGCTGTCTAGTTTCGAAAAACAAACAGGAAAAGGTGGAATAACTGTTCTGAATGTTTACGCTTTTGCTCCTTTTATTGCAGTGTCTTGGAAAAATACCTCTTTTTGTATTGTGAGTGGAGCTTGACAAGATTATAAGGTCACCCAGGCCCACTGTAGCTCCCAGCAACCAAACTGTTGGCAAAAGTAGACAGAGCATATCTGCATGGCTCTACCTCCTCTGTACCTCAACTTCACTGGCTTCCTGAGCCACAGGCAGGCGCCCTGACGGATGTTCAGTACACACTGCACCAAGCGCCGACCACTTGGGACATCGCCAATGCACGCTGCACAACGACACATGCGTCAAGCACCCAGTAACATCACAAGCATCTTAGGCAACTGGAATCAGCACAGACTGACACCACAAAAATCCTAAGCTTCAGGTATAGGCCTCGCTGACATCTAGCGCATCCATTCATATCATGAGCACCCAATCACATCTCTAGCACCCTGGTCACCTTGCATGCACCACGAGAAGGAGGCACCCAATAACTCCAGGCAGGAGGATGCGCATGAGGCCCCGGTACCTAAAATCTTCCCAAGCATGTGCATCAGACAGGCACTTCCAGATAGACCACTAAGAACCTCTGCAGCAAGCATGTGCATCCAGAAAGATCAAAAGGACCCTCAAGAGCAGGCAAAGGCACCCAGTGACATCACAAATTCCCTGTATGGCAGGTTTGGGCCCCAACAACATCCATAGCAGCCAGTGGCATCACATGTACCATATGCATCAGGCACAGGTAACCACACCCAGAGACCTCACTACCAATGTCTGTCGCAGGCATTTATAGACTGAGAGATCATGCTGATCCACGGGGCAGGCACAAACACCCAGTAAGCCCACAACTACCATGTACAGCAAGCATGGCCATTTGTGACATCACAATGAGCTTGGGCAGCAGGCAAAGGCACCTAGACAGCAAGCACCCAGATACACCACCTGCCATATGTGAAACAGGCGTTGAACCCTGTGACATTACAAACAAACCAGAGAGAAGTACCTGGTGACAACAGGATCATCTAGGCAGCAACCATAAATAAGACAATACAAAGGAAAATAACTCATGAATAAGGCACTGATTTTAAAGTCAGCAATTCAAGGGAACTCTCTGACCCCTAAAGACACTCCTTGTCATCTTTATCAAGCCTCCGCCTTCCCCTGTGTCTCAGTTTGTGTGTAAATAGACTGATTCAAAGCAGTCTTAAGTGTAATTCACATCACAAACTGCTGAGTATGTAGTGGAACAATATGTTTGGTCGCACAAACAGACCTGCCCTTTAACTTCTGTAAGTACAACGCAGAGCTAATGGCACTGACCTGGTCTCTCCTGTGCCCCCAAACTGTTATGGGCTGCCAATGTGCCCCACTGCAACTTGCCCCCACAGTCGGGCGTGTGTGTGAAGGACGCCAAGATTCTGCAGTGAGAACGTCCCTCCAGTAAAACTAGACTTGATGTTTTTTGGGGTTCTGTGGTACAGTTAAGCTGCAGGCATCAAATTAGAGGTCTTTGGGACCCTGCAGCCTAATCGTACAAGGACATGGAACCTATGTCCTTGGGAGATGTAGTCCAGGCATGTCAGTACTCCAACACTAGTCCAGATGCACAGGTTCGCTACAGCCACTGGACGATGGCTCAGGGCCATTTTAGGTAGTGGCCAGGGCACAAGATAATTCAAGTACTGGACAAGGGTACATGCCAACTCCATCCGCAAATCAGAGCAGATACCTCGAGCCACTGAAACATTATGAAGCATCGCTGCAGCTTTTCAACCAGGTCACGCGGTGTCCCCTAGACACTGAATCAGGTCATCGGGCATTCCAGGTACTGGACCAGGGCATTTGGTGACTCCAGACACAGGGTCACTGCAGTTACTGGTTCAGGGTGCATGGCCACTGCAGGCCCTGGATCAGGGCACGTGGTTCACTGTGCAGGCTCCATCACTTTTGGCCCTGAGAGTGGAGTCCTTGTTCTTGACACCGAATCTGAAAGGAAATTAACAGAGAATATTGAGAAATGCTGACCTGTGCTGCGGGGGCAACCAATGGAGAAGTGAGATACTGCTATAGAAGAGAAGAGGGATAGGAAGAACCTATGGAGGAGAAACAGTGGCACTTTGTGGCTTATTTTGAGGCCTGCTAGCATTGAAATCTCATTTGTAGGAACAAGCACAGACATGCCTTTTTTTGAAAGTGAGATGACCCTTTAAACATCCCTTTGGAACACACAGTATCAAAATCTTTCACTTGTGGGGCCTGGAAGTAGGCGAGACGTCACACATTCAGTGAGAATATACAGAGGTTGGATAATCTTTGTGTTAGAACTGGGGGTCTCTAGTTGGCAATGGTATGCACCTTTGTCCAAATAGGGACCCTTGCTTCTAAGTCAGGGAAAGGGGATTACACACCTGGATAACCCCTGCTCACCCCCTTGGTAGCTTGGCACGAGCAGGCAGGCTTATCTAAGAGGCAGTGTGTTAAGCATTTGTGAACACATACAGTAATACAGTGAAAACACTACAGATGGACACCACACAGGTTTTATAAAAATAAGTATTCTTTATATAGATTTATCACAAGACCACAAACGACAAAAATCCACAATACGGTAATCAATAATACTTCAAGATGGTAGAAATGGTTTAAAAATAGGTTCTTCACTTTAAAAGCAGTCTTTAGCAACAAATAACCCCAACTGGAGTTATCACGACGTCGAGGTCAAAGAAATCCCAAAGTACGGCGCCGAGCGCGAGGTGCGCGGCGTCGGGCCCGGAGTCAAAACAGACCCACAAAGAACAGTACCTTGGAAAAGCGAAAACAAAGACAGCTCACGGCGTCGGGGAGGTGCGGCGTCGTTGGCGCGTTGCGGCGTCGGTTCCTTGCTTCGGAGGAGAGGATGTGTCGGGACCTGGATGCTTGCGCAGGCAGGGGAGGCGTTGGTTCCGGACCGGAGAGGAGGTTACGTCACGATGGCGCCGAGGCCACGGTTCTGTACGATGTCACGATGTCGATAGATTCTTGACCACCCACGTCGACGATCGGCTCCGCGATGATGTCAGCTTCGGAGTCGATGCGGCACAGCAGCAGGCGTCGGGCCGGCGTCGTAAGTCGGAGCAGCGCTCACGGCTATAGCAGGCTTACGATGTCGCTCGCTGGCGTCGAGGTGGCATGGCGGTCGGCGGCGAGACTTCGTTGCAAGTCGAAGCAGCGCTCACGGCTTCGATGCAGGAGACGGCGTCGCTCGCCGGCGTCGGTGTTGCAAATTCCTTCTGTAGCACCAGAACAGCAAGTTCCAGATGCAGGCAAACAGAAGGGGGTGAAGTCTGGTATCCCTGAGACTTCGGTCAGGAGGCAAGGTCAAATCAAGCCCTAGGAGTAATATTCTGCAAGATGATGAAAGTTCTTTAAAAGTTCCTTCTCCTTTCCTTGGCAATGAAGAAACCACTGCAGGCCAACCCAGCAAACAGCACACTTGGCAGAGGGGCAGTCCAACTCCTGCAGCTTCCTTGGTTCTTCTCCTTGGCAAAAGGGTCGTCTTGTTGTTCCAGAAGTGATCTAAAGTTCTTGGGTCTGGGTCCCAATATTTATACTACTTTTCTCTTTGTTCTCTGAAGGCAGAGAGGCCTTTGCCTAGTCAAAACCAGTTCTGGTCAGTCTTGGAGCACTTTGTTGACAAGACTCCTTCTTTCCTTTCACAGAGTAGGCCAGGGACATCAAACACACCACAGGAGGTGGAGCCAGCATTGTGGAGGGAAGGCACAGCCCTATTCAGGTCCCAGGTGCAACTCCTCCCTCCCATCTGCATGCAGATCTCTCTATTCAGCCCTGTGCTGACTCACCCTGTCTCCTGGCAGCCCCCAGCCCCTGTCACTCAAACTCCAGACAAGGAATACACAACCTAGCAGAGGCAGGCTTGGATAGTTAGGCAAGAAAATACCCACTTTCTAAAAGTGGTATTTTCAAACACAGAATGTTAAAACCAACTTCACTAAAAGATGTATTTTATCATTCTGAGTTCAGGCATACTAAACTCGAATTTCTACCTGGTTCCCTGAGTCAGTTAGGATTATAAGATGTAATAATCTAACTGCCCATTCTGGCCTATGGGGAACAGGTAGCCTTGCAATAGTGAAAACGAAAATGGCTGTAATTCACTATTAGGACATGCCACACACATCAGGGCAGGTCCTACCTTTTACTTACAATGCACCCTGCCCTAGGGCCTACCTTAGGGGTGACTAATATGCAGAAAAGGGAAGGTTTAGGGACTGGTAAGTGGGTGCACTTACCAAGTCGACATGGCAGTCAGACTGCACACAGGCTCTGCAATGGCAGGCCTGAGACACACTTTACAAGCTACTTCTGTGGGTGGCACAACCAGTGCTGCAAGCCCACCAGCAGCATTTGATTTCCAAGCCCTGGGCACACATGGTGCACTATACTAGGGTCTGACAAGTAAATCAAATAACCCAATCATGGGGTCACTAATCAATGCATCAATTTACCATAGGGAGCACTTGCACTGTGGCACTGAATAGCAGTGGCACAGTGCCCAAAGCATCTAAAACCAGCAAACAGATCAAAAACAGAGGAGGCAATCAGAAAAAAATGGAAGGGAGACTCACGCCAATGATACCAGGTCTAACACGTGTCCCCTCCAGCTGAAATGTGGGGAGAACTACCCTTCCCCTAGGGAGTCCTCTTCACTAAGGCGGAAAAATCTGGACAGACCATCAGCATTGGCGTGTTCTGTACCAGGGCGGTGTTCCACCGTGAAGTCCATACCCTGTAGGGAAATGGACCACCTCAACAACTTTGGGTTCTCACCCCTCATCTGCATCAGCCATCTGAGGGGCCTGTGGTCGGTCTGAACCAGGAAGTGAGTCTCAAACAAGTATGGTCTCAACTTCTTCAGTGCCCAGACCACAGCAAATGCCTCACGCTCAATTGCACTCCACCTCTGTTCCCGTGGAAGTAACCTCATACTGATGAAGGCTACGGGTTGGTCTAGGCCTTCCTCATTAATCTGTGATAGAACAGCCCCCACACCATGCTCTGAAGCGTCTGTTTGAACAATGAATTCTTTTGAGAAGTTGGGCGCCTGAAGCACGGGTGCTGTGCACATGGCAGTCTTCAGGGCGTCAAAAGCCTTCTGACAGGTGTCAGTCCAGTTCACTTTCTTGGGCTGCTTCCTGGAAGTCAGATCAGTCAAGGGTGCAACAATGTTGCCATACCCCTTGACAAACCTCATGTAGTACCCCGTGAGTCCTAAAAAGGCTCTCACCTGTGTCTGAGTCTTTGGGGGTTCCCATGCCAGGATGGTATCAATCTTGGGCTGTAGGGGCGCCACCTGGCCGCTTCCTACCTGGTGCCCCAAGTACACCACAGAACCCTGCCCAATCTGGCACTTACTCGCCTTGATTGTGAGGCCTGCCTTCCGCAGCGCCATCAACACTTCCCAGAGGTGGCGCAGATGTTCTTCCCAAGTGGAACTAAACACCGCATTGTCATCCAGGTAGGCGGCACTGAAATCTTCCAGTCCGTCCAACACCTGGTTGACGAACCTCTGAAAGGTGGCAGGGGCATTCTTCATCCCAAAGGGCATAACCCGGAATTGGTAGTGCCCATCTGGTGTGGAGAATGCTGACCTCTCTTTGGCCCCATCAGTTAAGGCAATCTGCCAGTACCCAGACGTCAAATCAAACGTGCTGAGGTACCGGGCAGCTCCCAACCGATCAATGAGCTCATCAGCTCTGGGGATGGGGTGAGCGTCAGTCCTGGTGACTGAATTGAGTCCTCGGTAGTCCACACAGAACCGGAGTTCGGGTGTGGCACCAGGCGCGGCAGCCTTTGGGACCAAAACCACTGGGCTGGCCCAAGGACTGTTAGAGGACTCAATCACCCCTAAGGCAAACATCTTGGAGACCTCCTCCTTAATGTAAGCTCTGACCCTGTCAGTCACTCTGTAAGCCTTGTGCTTCACAGGAGGACTGTCCCCAGTGTCCACATCATGGACGCACCACTCAGTGACACTAGGAACCAGGGAGAACAAATCAGGGAATTGCCCCAGCAGTTGGCGACAATCTTGCTGCTGTTAAGGGGTCAGTGTGGCAGAGAGGCCAACACCATCCACTGACCCATCTTTCTCCGCTGCAGACAGGAGGTCAGGAAGAGGCTCAGTCTCCTCCTCCATTCCATCATCTGTCGCTAGGAGCATGCCCACTTCGGACCTTTCTAAGTGGGGCTTCAGGCGGTTAACATGCAGGACCCGCAAAGGGTTCTTGGGAGACCGCAAGTTCACCAGATAGGTGACATCACTCTTGCGCTCCACCACCTCAAATGGACCGGTCCACCTGTCCTGGAGCGCACAGGGCTCCACAGGGGCCATGACCCAAACTTTCTGTCCAGGCTGAAGCTCAATCAGAGTGGCATTCTGATCGTACCACCGCTTCATCTCTTCCTGGCTGGCTTCCAGGTTCGCCTGAGCGAGTTCTCTGAAACGCTGAGTCTGGTTCCTGAAGGCCAGCATGTAGCTATATACATCCTGGGGAGGTTTCCTGGGAGATTGCTCCCAGCCTTCCTTGACCAGACTCAAAGGTCCTCTTACCGGGTGACCATACAGCAGCTCAAAGGGGCTGAACCCTAAGGACTTCTGAGGCACCTCACAGTAAGCAAACAGGCATGGCAAGAGGACGTCCCACTTACGCCTCATAGGTTCCTCAAGACCCATAATCATGCCCTTAAGGGTCCGGTGGAATCTCTCAACCAGCCCATTACCTTGGGGGTGGTAAGGAGTGGTGAACTTATAGGTAACACCACACTCCTTCCACAGGGACTTCATATAATTAGATATGAAGTTGGTACCACGGTCGGACACCACCTCTCGGGGGAAACCCACACGGGAAAAAACCCCCATCAGTGCACGTCCCACCACTGGGGCCGTCACTGTCCTGAGAGGGATGGCTTCTGGGTACCGGGTAGCATGGTCCACCAAGACCAGGATAAACCTGTTGCCCATGGCTGTCTTGGGGTCCAGTGGCCCCACAATGTCAATGCCCACCCGTTCAAAGGGGGTACTGACTACAGGGAAAGGTTGGAGAGGAGCCTTGTGCTTCCTTCCACTTTTCCCACTTGCCTGGCGAGTTTGGCAGGTCCTACAATGAGTATCTGAACTCTTGCTCATCTGGGGCCAATGAAAATGGGAAACAAGCCTTTCAAAGGTCTTGTTCTGCCCCAGATGTCCAGCTAAAGGAACGTCATGAGCCAAACCCAGTAGGAAGGCTCTGAAGCGTTGGGGTACCACCAGAACACGGGCTGACCCAGGCTCAGCAACCTTAGGCTCGCTATACAGGAGGTCGTTCTCCCAGTAGATCCAATGTGATCCAGACTGATCACCTGCTGCCTGGTTTGTGGCCTGTTGCCTCAAACCCTCAAGAGAAGGGCACTTCCTTTGCTCCTCACAAAATTCCTCCCTGGAGGGACCTCCTTCTTGCTGCCAATGGGTCAGCTCAGGCAGGTCTCCCAGTTCAGCAACTTGTTCCCCTGTAGGTTCCAGGGCATCCCCCTCAAGGTCTGCCTCCTCCTGGACCGTGGGAACTATGGGGGCTGGTTTCCCGCGCCCCCTACCTCTTCTCTTTAAGGCAGGGGTCTGGGCCATATTTTCAGGCTCCAGAACCTCTTGATCACCCTTACTGGCCGCCATGGACCGAGTAGTTACACATGCCCACTCAGGCAGACCCAACATCTCTAAATGAGACCTTTTCTCCACCTTAGCCCAAGGGGAGTCCTCTAAATCATTGCCCAACAGACAATCAACCGGCATGGCTGGCCTCACAGCAACTTGGAGAGTACCTGAGACCCCCCCCCACTCAAAGGGAACTTGAGCCACCTCACACTGGCTCTGTGAGTTGTCTGCAGCAACAACAGGGAAGAATGCATGGGGGACAACCTGCTCTTTGGACACCAACTGACAGCTGTCACACTTGCACCGGTGTCTCTTAGAGCTTCCACCCTATGGCCATTGATGGTCACCCACTGCCTGTACTTTTTAGTGTTATCAGGCATCTGAGTTTTAGGGACCATCTCAAAGTCTCCTAATGAGACAAGGGACATCTCTGCGGGATCCCACCCACCTTGGGCACCCATCTCCCCCCCCCCCCCAGGGCTACACTGGCAATCTGACGGGGTGGTGCTTTGGGATCTCTCATGGGACATTGAGGATCATACCAACGGTGGCCCAATTGACCACACGTAAAACATTTACAGGGGCCCCTCTGAACAGGTTTACCTGTCGGGGCCTCTTGCTTCTTCTCAGGGGGAGGCTGGGAACCCTTCCCTTGGTTCCCTTGGGGATTACTTTGGGGCCCTTTCTGGAACTCCCTCTGTTTACCCTTGTCCCCCCCACTCTTCTGCTGGGGACCCTGCCCACCTTTGGCGGAATCTCCCACATGACCCTTGTGGACCCTGGTACTGACCCAGCGGTCCGCCTCCTCAGCAAGCTTCCTAGGGTTAGTTAGCTTGCTATCAATAAGGTGCTGGCGTAGCTCTGGAAAACAATTAGCAGACAAGTGCTCCCATGCAAACAAATCATAGAGCGCTTCAAAAGTATCCACTTTGCTACCCTTCACCCAACCATCCATGGCTCTGCAAAAGAAAGATACATATTCTACCCAAGTGGTTCCCTCCAGCTTCTTGCAACTCCTAAACCTCTGTCTATAGAGTTCTGGGGTCAAACCATACCTTGTCATCAGGGCCTCCTTCATATGGGCATAAGACATCCTATTCTCACTGGGTAGGTCTAACAAAGTATCCCTCCCCTCACTCACAAAGCGGCCCCACAACCCAGCTCCCCAATCCTTCTCAGGGACCCGGTGGGCCAACATTGCTATTTCATAGGCTACAAACCACTGCCCAATATCTTCATGCTTATAGAAATCTTTGATGACATCCTTGGGAATATATACCCAGCCTTCTGAAGGCACAGATGGTGCGCTGCCACCAGAGGGATTGAGTTCTAAGCCCTGTGCTTTGATCTCCAACTCCCTCAACATTCTCTCATGCTCTAATCTCATTCTCTCTCTCTCCAAGGCTAACTTGTTAATTTCAAACTCCAGCTTCTTATTCTCTAGGTCCTTTTGACCCTCCATTTTTGAGCCTAGCCATCTCCAGCTTGTGTGCCCTATTTCTCTCCCTATCCTCCAGCTCTCCAGGGGACAGGCCTTTGGAAGAAACACTGCTGCCTGGCGGGGTAGGTACTTTCTCCCCCCATGGGCCCAGGGGCCCATCTAGCTGCCCTTCCACCTCCTCCATAGGGTGCTCCACATTTTCAGATGCATTTCTTGCTTCCACCCAGGCCCTCAGCGCCTTGTGGAACTCATCCTTTTTAGTGAGGCCTGGAATAGCAACTTTAAATTTTCTACAGAAGGCTTTCAGCTGTTTGGCATTATAGGTATCCAACCTCTCTTCCTCAAACTCTGGATCCATAGAGGCAATAGATGCTGGTGGACTCATGGCAATAAGAATTGGCAGTTCTCAGAAAAATAACAGTCCAAGAAAAAAAAATTCTACCAAAAAGTATGTGGTTGCGTTTGGTCTGCACTCACTAGTAGTGTACACCAATCACTGTATATGAGTCACAAATGCAGGTCCAAATCCTCACCGCTGACCACCAATGTTAGAACTGGGGGTCTCTAGTTGGCAATGGTATGCACCTTTGTCCAAATAGGGACCCTTGCTTCTAAGTCAGGGAAAGGGATTACACACCTGGATAACCCCTGCTCACCCCCTTGGTAGCTTGGCACGAGCAGGCAGGCTTATCTAAGAGGCAGTATGTTAAGCATTTGTGAACACATACAGTAATACAGTGAAAACACTACAGATGGACACCACACAGGTTTTATAAAAATAAGTATTCTTTATATAGATTTATCACAAGACCACAAACGACAAAAATCCACAATACTGTAATCAATAATACTTCAAGATGGTAGAAATGGTTTAAAAATAGGTTCTTCACTTTAAAAGCAGTCTTTAGCAACAAATAACCCCAACTGGAGTTATCACGACGTCAAGGTCAAAGAAATCCCAAAGTACGGCGCCGACCGCGAGGTGCGCGGCGTCGGGCCCGGAGTCAAAACAGACCCACAAAGAACAGTACCTTGGAAAAGCGAAAACAAAGACAGCTCACGGCGTCGGGGAGGTGCGGCATCGTTGGCGCGTTGCGGCGTCGGTTCCTTGCTTAGGAGGAGAGGATGCGTCGGGACCTGGATGCTTGCGCAGGCAGGGGAGGCGTCGGTTCCGGACCGGAGAGGAGGTGACGTCACGATGGCGCCGAGGCCACGGTTCCGTACGATGTCACGATGTCGATAGATTCTTGACCACCCACGTCGACGATCGGCTCCGCGATGATGTCAGCTTCGGAGTCGATGCGGCACAGCAGCAGGCGTCGGGCCGGCGTCGTAAGTCGGAGCAGCGCTCACGGCTATAGCAGGCTTACGATGTCGCTCGCTGGCGTCGAGGTGGCACGGCGGTCGGCGTCGAGTCTTCGTTGCAAGTCGGAGCAGCGCTCACGGCTTCGATGCAGGAGACGGCGTCGCTCGCCGGCGTCGGTGTTGAAAATTCCTTCTGTAGCACCAGAACAGCAAGTTCCAGATGCAGGCAAACAGAAGGGGGTGAAGTCTGGTATCCCTGAGACTTCGGTCAGGAGGCAAGCTTAAATCAAGCCCTTGGAGTAATATTCTGCAAGATGATGAAAGTTCTTTAAAAGTTCCTTCTCCTTTCCTTGGCAATGAAGAAACCACTGCAGGCCAACCCAGCAAACAGCACACTTGGCAGAGGGGCAGTCCAACTCCTGCAGCTTCCTTGGTTCTTCTCCTTGGCAAAAGGGTTGTCTTGTTGTTCCAGAAGTGATCTAAAGTTCTTGGGTCTGGGTCCCAATATTTATACTACTTTTCTCTTTGTTCTCTGAAGGCAGAGAGGCCTTTGCCTAGTCAAAACCAGTTCTGGTCAGTCTTGGAGCACTTTGTTGACAAGACTCCTTCTTTCCTTTCACAGTGTAGGCCAGGGACATCAAACACACCACAGGAGGTGGAGCCAGCATTGTGGAGAGAAGGCACAGCCCTATTCAGGTCCCAGGTGCAACTCCTCCCTCCCATCTGCATGCAGATCTCTCTATTCAGCCCTGTGCTGACTCACCCTGTCTCCTGGCAGCCCCCAGCCCCTGTCACTCAAACTCCAGACAAGGAATACACAACCTAGCAGAGGCAGGCTTGGATAGTTAGGCAAGAAAATACCCACTTTCTAAAAGTGGTATTTTCAAACACAGAATGTTAAAACCAACTTCACTAAAAGATGTATTTTATCATTCTGAGTTCAGGCATACTAAACTCGAATTTCTACCTGGTTCCCTGAGTCAGTTAGGATTATAAGATGTAATAATCTAACTGCCCATTCTGGCCTATGGGGAACAGGTAGCCTTGCAATAGTGAAAAACGAAAATGGCTGTAATTCACCATTAGGACATGCCACACACATCAGGGCAGGTCCTACCTTTTACTTACAATGCACCCTGCCCTAGGGCCTACCTTAGGGGTGACTAATATGCAGAAAAGGGAAGGTTTAGGGACTGGTAAGTGGGTGCACTTACCAAGTCGACATGGCAGTCAGACTGCACACAGGCTCTGCAATGGCAGGCCTGAGACACACTTTACAAGCTGCTTCTGTGGGTGGCACAACCAGTGCTGCAAGCCCACCAGCAGCATTTGATTTCCAAGCCCTGGGCACACATGGTGCACTATACTAGGGTCTGACAAGTAAATCAAATAACCCAATCATGGGGTCACTAATCAATGCATCAATTTACCATAGGGAGCACTTGCACTGTGGCACTGAATAGCAGTGGCACAGTGCCCAAAGCATCTAAAACCAGCAAACAGATCAAAAACAGAGGAGGCAATCAGAAAAAAATGGAAGGGAGACTCACGCCAATGATACCAGGTCTAACACTTTGCAAGACGACATTAAATATACTTCGATAGGCACATAATATTCCCATACAGCACAGCATCTAAACCCAGTAAGGAACGTCTAGAAACAGTTTTAGTAAAGTGGGCAGAGGATGACACGGAACTTTAGGTGGTTGGTGTGCGAGTGTTGGGGAGGATGGGCGTTTGTGGAGGGGAAAAGAGGGAGAAAAGGACGAGGAGTTGATCATACCTTACTGAGACTTTCAGTAAAAGTCAACAGAGGCCAAGATTTCAACTGTCAAATTCTCCAAAGGGACAACTGCCATTAAGGGGGGATGTAAGAAACTGGGTTATTAGATGCCAAATGATAACTGTATGAAATGGGATTATTATTTGGGGTGAATGACTACCCACCTTGAATTATGATCACAATCCTTTTCGGGGCGAACCCTTAAAGTCAATGAATTAACCTGAGTTCCTGACAGCTATGGCACAGAGCGGACAGACTTACCTTAGAGGCAACGTGTAATGTATTTATGCAGTACTAAAACAGTAATAAAATCGAAATGCAAAAATCCCAAAAAGAAAAATATAATAAAATGTAATAAACAAAATGACACCAAAATGACAAACATTCAATACAAGCAATTTTTAAAGTTTTAAACAGAAATAGTGCTAAGAAGCACAAAGTGCCACTGATACCCAAAGGTCGTGACAGAACAGGACCTAGGCACAATTTGATGCTGACTGTGATGGAGCGCTGGCCGGATACATTAAATAAAAGGTCTTTCCTGGAAAAAGAATTTACCATGTGACTTTAGGGCCCTTTCCTCACAAGACTACATTTCTAAAGCCAACCCCCACCCCCAGGACCTATGGGGAGGTACTTAGCGGCTCATAGGGTGGCAGGTAGAGGAATTAAGGAAGGCCAATTCCAGGTCAAGTTACCATTGGTCAGCTGGCAGTTGCAGGAAACTGACTCTTGTAGCTTGTTGTGTCCCTGTGGTTTTAAACATCGGTCAGCCTATGACCCTTGGAGTCCTCTTCTTTGTCCTGGGTACATGAGGGAGTGTAGTCCAGTTTTTTAGGCCCTTCTCATTACTCAGACAGAAGGTTCAGTCCTCTTCTGATTTTCCCAGGTCCAGGAGTGTTCTGAAGTGGGTGCCTGGAGATGCCCCAATAATGCCTGGTGCGAGCTAGTTGGTGGAATTTACCCCTGGGCACCCCCTAATCAATGAGGTTAAGGTTCCCAAGACTAACCCTACCCACTCTGGGATTTTCAAGATGGCTGAAGTCTTCAGCCACACTAAACTTAAGCTCTGGGGAGTGGGTGTGTGTATGTGTGAGGGTAGAGTGTACTATGGTAAGTAATCCTAGTGCCCTCCCACATCTAATTCTAAAATCCAGTTTGAGAAGGTCCCTGCACCTCCAGAAAACTCAAAGACAGAAGACTGGTAGAACAAAGCTGAGCTTTCTGCAACCAGACAGATACACACAAACTGTTTGGCCATTCCATTTCCCTCCTTTGAAGTGAGCCCCAAATGTTATATGTAAACCCAGCAGACCTGTCAAATAGGCTGTGACACTGAAATGGCAAAAAGAGACCCACTGTGATTGGGGCAGGTCTAGTCAGTGGGACAAAAAAAGAGCCCTGCCCACGTGTCAGCTAACATTTGCCTGTGACAGGGGAGGTCTCTATGAGGGGCGTTCCAAGTGTCATATGACAAACCCAAGCAGATTCATTAGGCAGGATGTTAAATGCAAGCAGGATTGGACACTTTAATGTAGAAAGGATCCTCCCAGCCCCACTTTGTATATTCTGTCAGGTTCGGGGGCGTCATCTCTGCCCATTCAGGTCAGCATGTTTGCTCCTGGGAGCAAGTTCACACCTCATTCATGCTTATTCAAATGGTAATTCCTCACTGGCAGAAGCGGGAGAGCAAAATTTAGATTTATCTTCCAGTAACTTCAGGCAGGGCCAAGGTAACTTTTTAAAAGTCATCTTTTCAAAATATGTATTACTAACCAGACTTCACCAGTGAATTGGACTTGTAATAATTATTTCAAAAAGTGCAAAAACAATTTATAGACGTTTTCTGGGTGGAGCTAACATTTATTAAACTGAATATTGTGTCTAAATGCTTTCCTACGGAACAGCCAACCCTGTTCCAGTGAAAAGCTTTTAGGGCACTTTAACTGTAAGAACATGTTTAACATTAAACATTTACCTATCCTACATTCATTTAAATGCCTTGCACCTTGCCTAATGGGCAATAAGGTCTACTTAGGGGTGACTTATAAATATTTAAAGGGAAGGTTTAAGCCTGTCAAAAGAGGTTATTTTGGTTGGTCGAATTTGCAGATAAAAACTGCACAGCCAGGCTACTTGTGGAAGGCCAGCAGTCATGTTTACATTGTTACTGTACTGGATGGCACAATGACTGCTGCAGTCCACTTGTGACATTAAACTTCCATTAAACTTGGCAAGTTAAATATGCCAATTAGGGGTATGCCAATGTTAACCATGTTGAAAGTAGAGGGCAACAGTACTTTACAACTGGTTAGCAGAGTGTACAGAGTTCTATAGCCAGCAAAAAGGCAAAAAAAATTGGGGTGACCCTGCAGAAAGGGCAATTTCCGAACAGGGGGTGTCTCATCATTTTAGGGACCATCCATATTTACACTAGCGCATCCCCCTAAATGTGCACCCCCTTCATCAGTTTTGCATTCTAGGTGCTTTAAGGTGGTCAGGTCATCATTCTGGAGATTCCAAACTGCATAGGGAGCTTTGTGGAGAGAACTGAACAGAAGAAACTCAGAGGAGGGCCTGATGGGAGCCTTGCATGCAGAGGGCAAGACAGGGGTCCTTTGAGGAGGACAATACACATAAAACAGGGAGGAGAGAGTTTGAGGGGGGGGGGGGAGAAACCGTTTTCTGCACATAAGTGGAGGGAATATGAGCAGTCATAGAGGGTGTGAAGAAAGAACGAGAATTGGGGCACAAAAGTACAGGAACTGGGAAGGAACGAAACAAGGATGCTTAGGAGACGGGCTTTAGAGGGCAGGCTAAGAGTAGGAGAAAGAAAAATAGGAAGTGAAAACAGGGGTGAGAAAAGTGAGGAATGATCCTCTGTTCCAAAGCATTCTGCCTACATCATACCTTTTTATTTTATGTACAAATCTAATGAGAAGACTGACAGCATGTCACTGAATGATATGCCTTCTTTCTTTCTGTGGGAGCTGGACCAAAGGCACACTTCTGTTAAAAATATACTGGCAGCAAAACCTCATTAACAACAAACAAGTTTGAAATGATTAATTTATGGTTTAAATCAGTTTATTGTCACAGCTTTGCTCAACATAGTAACAATTCTTGGTGCTAGAGGTAGCCCCTCCGCGTTGCCAGTGCAGAGTGCAACTTTTCAATCAAAAGAAAAGAAGGGAAAAAGAGAACCCCCCACCCTAAGAACTCCCTCCCACCCTTTCCCAGTACCAATAGCTGTGTGATGTGCGGTGTCGAGCATTCTGATTATGAGTCGCTCCTTAAATGCCATCCACTGCTTCGTCTGGATCAGTGAGTCTTAGTAATCGCAAGTAGCAAGGGCAGGACAGCTCTCTAAATTCCTGGGATAACAAGGCTATAAAAGGTTGCCAGGTAATTCTGAATGTGTCGCCCCAGGATGTGAGCGTAAGGGTGAGTTTCTCCATCCCCAGGATGCCCCAGAGGCATTGTAGCCACCCCAAGTGTGTCGGTGTGGTGGTGGACCCCCAAAGTGATATAATGGCCTGATGAGCGGCCCCTAGCACTATACCTATCTGGCGCCCCCTATGTGATGTATGGGGATAAGTGAGAGAGTTAGGTAGACTAAGCAGAGTGTACAATGGAAATGTAAGGAGCGGAGTGGAGAAGTGGGTATCAATATCGTCGAGGACCGAGTTCCAGAACAATATTATCTTTGGGCAGTCCCAGAGTATGTGGATGAGCATGTCACTACGGGCTGGGTTCCCGCAGTGAAGCCTCACTGGGGTTAGGTACCAATATGAGGTGATTTTTATAGCTGTTTCGGTGCTCGGTGAGTTATAGGTGGTATGCCTCGCTCTGTGGAATATGTCGTGCCACTCCTTCTGTGAGAGTTGGCGTCCTAATTCTGCTTCCCAGCGCCTCTGGGCTGGGCATTTGTCCTTAGCCGGTGCAAGTCGGAGGAGGGTGTATAGTTCCGAGATGAGGCGTTTGTCTGAGTGATTGCCTAGGAGACACTTCTCGTATGGCTTCAGTGGTCGCTCCGCTCCCACTCGAACCGATGGGTGGAGCAGCCAGTGTCTAATATGGAGGTATCGGAACCGTTCATCCTCGGGGATGGAGTAGTCCTTCTTTAGAGTGCCAAAGGGAATGGGGCCCTCCAGGTCAAAGAAGTGCCCTGCCGCTCTGCAAATTGCTTCTGTCCACACCCGGAAGGACGACCCGGTGCCGGGCGTGAAAGCAGGATTGTCGACGACCGGGGTTAGAGGGGAAGGAAAGGTGATCAATCTTCCTCTGCGAGTGCACCAGCCCCACACCTTCAGCAGGGAGCTCGTGACTGGAGAGATATAGAGGCTGGGTGCCTGATGTGCCCGCAGGAGGAAAGGAACCTTCTCCAACGAGGTCCCTGCTAGAGCCCTATCCATGAACAGCCAGTGTTTCTCTGACTCCGCTCTGGACCATCCAACTAAATATCGGAGCTGGGCTGCCTGAAAATACCGGAGCAAGCAAGGCATCTGAGGCCACCCTCCGCTGGGAGAAGCCAGCTTCGCTCTTTGCTCATCCTGGGCCGTTTGCCCTTCCAGATAAAGTGATGGAGCGCGGCCTGCAGGGCCGAGATCGTGCCCGCTGGGGGAGTCAAGGGCAAAGCCTGGAATAGGAAGAGTATTCTAGGCAGGGTGGCCATCTTTAAGGCTGCTGACGCGGCTCATCAGGGATAGAGGATAATACCGCCATTGGTCCAGCTCGATGCGTACTCGTTTCGCCAGCTCTCGGTAATTTAGGATGTTTGTTCTCTCCAGCGTCGGGCATAGTTGAACTCTCAGTTATGGGATGGACTCGGTCACCCAGCAGATCATATAGGTCTGTTTCAAGACCTCAACTATAGGAGGGGGAACCGAGATGTAGAGGCCCTGGGACTTGTGGAGGTTTATTCGGGATCCAGACACCTCCCCAAACTCTTCTAGTTCTTTTAGAAAATGGGCCAAACTCTCACGGGGGTTGTCCAGCATGACCATTATGTCCTGTGCATATAAGCTAATCCGGTGCTCCTCTCTGCCTAGGGGAATTTCCCTGATCCTGTGGTGATCTCTCACTCGCTGCACGAAGGGCTCCATGTAAACAGCGAAGAGGAGGGGAAAATGATGAATTTAGAGACTCTGTTACTCATAGTCTGTAGGCCCACACATTCCCAACCTTTGGCACCCACCAACCTGGCGGGACCAGAGACAGCTTCTCACAGCTGCTGAAACAAAAATCATGTTCTATGCACCCGCAAGAGTATGACTCAATAATAAGTTCACTTTATCCTACTTCTACATCCTAGCGCTCACATAACTGTGAGTACATTTCAAACAAGAGAAATTAATAAAGTGGAGGAAGACTTAAGTATCAGGCAGCAAATGGTTCAACCAAGTAAGCTTTATTTATTTATTGAACTATTTATAAAGCATGGCCAACTGTATGCTTCAGATCACTGTACAAGTAGTGTAGAAATATATACCACATTGAACAAGACTCATTAGAATACCAGACCTCAAAGGTACAACATGCAGAGGTAATGGACAAATTACTGTAAAAATATTTCTCAAACAAGTAGATTTTCAGAGATTTAATGAGAGAAAGCATTCTGTCCTGACAAAGATTTTAAGTCTTTTTTTTTGTCAAAATTGAATTTCTCTCAAAAGCAGGCAGCGGGCTTAAAGAATGCCTGTGTAGTGGCATCGCATAGCCATCAGTGGCAGGCAAATGCCAGGAGAATGTAACACGAAGCCATGGTAACTCTTTAGGAATCTGCAATAAAGAGGTACGCTACGTAATCCATGTTGCCATAATGTCTTAGAAATGGCAATGTTGGGGGGGGAGGGTGTGGTCAGCCGGCAACGAAGATGGCCGCTTGGTGAAGCGGCTCCGATACCCGGTCGGAATCTCCACGATTAATCTGTCATTGATCCGTCCCCTCGCAGCGATCGAATGATGGTGGTTTGATCGTGTTGCAGAGGGGAACATAATGAGCTCAGCAGTGCAGGAAGAAATAAGAAATGGCAGCGTAGGGCTTGGAGCCGTCGCGGCCTGGCCGGCAGCGTGCGGCGCTGCACTCACATTGCTTGCAGCTGCCGGGACACTGCATGCGAGGCAGCGGCGATCGTGTCTTCGCCCTAACGGCCCTGGCCCGTGCAACTGGAGCGGAGAGGGACGGAGCACAGCAGCGCTCCCAAGGTGTGTCCTCTGCCCCTGCACTACCCGCTGTCGATCGGGGGACAGCTGCGGGCAGAAGGAAGAGCAGAAACTGGCTTCGGGGGCCCAGGTGGGTCTGCTGCAATTTGAGGTGATTGAGGCCTAAAAAACTGACGCTTCCAGGCCTCCCGGTCCCTCTTGGGCTTCACTGGGGGGGAACCGGATCGGTCTGCCAAGATTCCAGAAAGCACTGGTAAGTGCAACACAGTGCCACTCACCCACAAGCAGACATGTCAACCCTCCCGATTCAGGCGGGAGACTACCGATTTCAAGGCTAGTCTCCCGCCTCCCGATTCCTTCAAGCAAAAACCCGATTACTCGGGGGTTTCAGCTGACAGGGCTTGGTATTGTGTAACGTGGTGTATGCACTGCCAGCAACCTGCTCCTGCAGGTCAGTGCACAACACTTGCATCACCCTCTTTCTGCCTGCCATTGCACTCCATGCTTCTGAAACGGAAAAAAAAACCCGTGCATTTGCGTTTCAAATGTCCGATCCTGTAGCAGCACACTTGCAAAGCCCATACATGACAGTAACCCGATTCAAGGCCCCATTCTCCCGATTTTCTTTCTTTAATCTCCCACTTTGCTCTTCTAAAATGTTGGCATGTATGCCCACAAGACACTGATTCCATTGGAGCCTCTGTCCCATAATACTGACAGAGTGCCTGGGTAGTTTCAACCAATAACGCTGGCCTTGGATTGAGCACTTGCATCCGAGCCCTCCTGGATTGCCTCCCCCCAGCCTCCTGGTGGATGTTGAGTGTAGGAAGAAGGAGCTCCTGATCCTATAGTTTATGTGCCTTTATGTGGGGGCAGGAGCCTGACTTTGGCAAGGTGGGAAAACCGACCGGCCGCGTAATGTACCTTTGCCCCACAAGCAGGCGACAGTGAGTACCCTCCTCCTCCCCTGTCTGGTCATATTATACAGGGCCTATTCTCCGCCACCTTACAAGGAGACACCATGACAGGCGGTAAGGGCCAGAGAGGCGCCCATCAAACCAAACTGGACCACTTCATCTTAACTGAGGATGGGGGGGCTTGGTGGTAAGGCTCTTGACCAGATGTCGCCTATGGGGCCTCCTCAGTCGGGAGGGGAATCCTTGACGCTACAGGTTATTATTGCAGCGATCCAGAGAATTAAGTCTTCACTGAAAACATGAATGGATTCAGTCACGACTGAGGTGTCTCTGATGAGGGTGGATCTACGTAATGTGAACTCCTGAGTGAAGGCGATCGAAGACACTACCAACTCTGTTGGCTTTGACACAAAGGCCCTCCAAAGCCAAGTTAATGATCTACGAGAGGCCAATGCTGCAATGGAGACCGGACTGGAAGACTTTGAAGGTAGAGCACGGCGCAACAACATACGCATACCGGGGGTTCCGGAATGCGCAAAGGGCCTGCGCTAGACCTCTTTGTTGAAGATTTAGTAACTAAGGAGCTACAGCCTCATGACCTTTCTACTTTTTTTTCAGAGAAACTGGCCCACCGGATCCCAGGAGGACGTCCACTGCCGGGGCAGCCCCGTGACCTATCATTGCCCGAATTTTCAATTTCAAGAGACCGGGGCATGATACTGCAGACAGCTCACAGTGCACCTCCAGTGACTTATGAAAATGTACGAATAACATTTTTAGCGGACTTTACGCTTAAGGTGCAAAGACAGCGACGCAGCATTCTCGAGGTCAAAAAAGTGTTCGAGTGACAAGGCCATTAAATATGCAATGCTCATCCTGGCTAAATTATGAGAGGAAGCGGAGGGGGAAACATGGTTCTTCGAGACCCCTGAGGAGGCGTGGGAGGGGTTGGACGGCTGGAGAACCATCGGCAAGCAGGGAGCTGCGAACCGGCGTGGAAGACGGCGCCAGCGCGCAAAAGATTCATCGGGGCAACAGACCCGGGACACACATCAAGAGGAGGCAAGAGCATCCCCTGAACGCAATCCATGAAAAGACCGCTAAACAGTGTTTTGAACTATTTGGGAACTATGGGACATTGCATACGGTGATTTGGTGCTGCATATGGCACAGATCACAGTGGAAGCACAGAGCCAAGACTACTGCACTCGGGTACTAGCGAACCTATGGACATGGGTGACGTATACAAATGCTACGAGACTGTGAAATTGTTCCGATTTCTTTACACTTGTTTAGCGCTGCTGTAAGATTGAGATGTGCTCTTTGGTATTATCCATAGGGGAGACAGAGGGTACGTTCGCTGGGTGGTCGGCAGTTCCTTCACTGGTCTCATGTTGGGGTGGGGCAATGGGCACTCTGCAGAGTTTGGGGGCAGACAGTTCTGAATTAGTCGTGCAGGGAGGCAGGGTGGGGTTTTTTACAGTTCGGAGAGGGGGATAATGGGAAGGGAATGTTATGTTATGGTTCTTAATGGCAACTGTTCTTAATGACAGTGCTTCACATATATAGTAACGTAGTACCCACTCTGTATTACGTAGATGTGGACGGGCTCGTTCCCCCGTGGTTACTGATCACGCGAGACTCCTGGAATGAGGGTGCGAACAGTCTCTGATATCCACGTCCTGGAATGTGAACAGACTGAGCAACAAAATAAAGCGAGGGGTAGTGCTACAATACATTAAACAACATTAACCTGAGGTGGTTCTCCTACAGGAATCACTTTTGATGGGCAAGGCTTGCAAAGCCCTAGACCGCTGGGGCTACAAGATCGTGATTCATGCAGGTTGTATGACAAGCTCTAGGGGGGTAGGCATTCTATCTAAGAAACAATTGCCATTGACAGTGAAGCACTCCTGGGCTGACACCCTAGGTAGATATGTAGCCCTCACTGGGATATGGGAGGGGGAAACAATTAATATCCTTTCAGTGTATATCCCTCCAGCCTTACACAATGTCACTCTCCAGACTTACGTAGACTCCTCCTTGAACTACCTGCGGGTAAACTCCTGGTCGGAGGGGACTTTAATATGACCATGTGTGATTTATCTGACTGTTTACCTCCACGCGATCCCTTCCCGCACACAACTGACGGACTTTTGCGCAGCAATGGGGATGATAGATACATGGCGCACTCATAACCCCACCGCCTCAGAATTTTACATTTCACACAAGGATGCCTGGGAGTCTCACCCGTATCGACCTCCTGCTTACTTTGGCCCACAGAGTGTCGCGATTTCGGGAGGTGCAAAACTTGGCCAGAGGGATATCCGACCACTCCCCCATCTGGGCAATATATTGCGTTGACAAACAGGGAACCGATAGAGGTATCACGTTAAACCCAAGATATCTTAAGATCCCTAGAGTTAGGACAGGCCTGAAGAAGGCCACAGAGAATTATTTCAAAGAAATGGACTCTTAGTGGACTCCTCTCAGACCCTCTGTGAAGCGTTTAAGACGGTTGTCAAGGGTGAAGTACTCTCACTGACGGTAGGGCACAAAAAAGAAATGAGGGCGGTGGTCGATAACCTCGAGAATGATATCCTTGCTCTAGAGGCTCAATTATGTGCTGGCTCCACAGCTTACGTAAATCATGAGCTGGACCTTAAGCTGCGGGAATACAGAGACCTGACTACTGAGGCTGCCACGGCTAGCTATCGCGCGACTCAACATCGTATATATAAACTCGGTGAAACTGCGGGAGAGTTGATAGCATGGCTTGACAAAATGGAAAAGGCAAGTAGCTGGGTCACCGGGATCTCTCAGAAGGCCGAGGTGTCTCTTACAGATCCCCAAGATATCACAAACGCCTTCGCAGATTATTATGAGCAATTACACTCCCCAGTCGGGACTACAGATATGTGCGACTCCCACGACCTTCTCCGTGATTTGCGACTTCCTTTCCTCACCACAGAGGATAGAGCAACCCCACAGAGGGCGAAATCGCCCATGCGATTTGTAATATTGCGTCCGGGAAGGCAATGGGACCTAACGGACTCCTGATAGAGTTGTACAAGACCAATACAACTCTTATTACACTGCACTTACTTAAAATGTACTTGGAGAGTCGGGAAGAGGGGATGCTCCCCAGGGGCCAAAGGCTTGCACCCATAACAGTAATTCATAAGGAGGGTAGGCCGGCCGAGGACTGTTCCTCCTACAGACCCATCTCCCTCCTCAACGCAGAAGTCAAAATTCTGGCGAAGCTATTAGCCCTTAGATTAAAACAAATTATTACCAAATTTGTTCACCCGGACCAAACCGGTTTCATGCCTGGCAGAAATACGGCTTTAAATCTGCAACGCCTCCATGCTGTGCTAGGTCGAGTCCAATCTACACAAGAGGATGCAACTATTTTGTCCCTCGATGCCCTTATGGCATTTGACACGGTGGAATGGCCATACCTTTTAGCAGTATTGGAACGGATAAGCTTCAGGCCCAAGTTGTTGTCCTGGGTACGATTACTAAACACTGATCCCTTGGCCTGAGTGGTAGTTAATGCGAAAACCTCTAGAGAATTCCCCTCGCGCCGTGGGACCTGGCAGGGCTGCCCTCTTTCGCCTCTCTTGTTTGCCCTCGTTTTGGAGCCACTGGTGATCTGGGTCCGCACTGACCCTTTGATATGTGGCCTACGCTGCACAGAGGAATGGGAGAACAGAATATCTCTGTATGCTCATGATATTCTGTTGTACATAGCAGCCCCTCGTGCCTCCCTGGATCGTATACTGGATATATTCACAACCTTCGGTAGGAACTTAGGGTATACCATTAAATTGGTCTAAATGGACACTATTTGTTCTCCGCTGGGACGTCCCGTGACAACCCAGGGGATGTGAAGCCAAGGTGACGTTTGGTGGCTTCTGATACTTGGGTATCTTTATCACCACTGCAGTAGTATCCTTGAGTGCACACCTTGCTTGTACTGTTACTGACCTGGAGGCTGAAAGGACTGCTCTTTATATGGGTGTGTTGAACTGCCAGTGCTGCCTTTTGTGGGGGACAGCATTTGTGGCCAGCAAAAGGCTGATGTGTAAAACAACCATATCTTTTTACATTTTGTTCTAGCATCTTGTCTACTTGGGCCAAAACAGATGGTCGCCATCGAACTGTAACGCGATGAGGTGCAATTGCACCTAAGGGGGAAAGCCTGCAATTTGCAGCCAAACATGGCAGTGGAAGAGAAGACTGGTATTCACCTCCCTTGGGGGTGTGTCTGTTGCATCTAACTCAATGCTGTTGGCATTAGAAATCATGTTGCCTTCTCGCCCAATTCCCTGAGCTCATTTGTGATGAATGAGGCAGATATTGCAAGAGATCTTTGATTTCCTTCCACTGGGACCATCATGCCTTGATAGCAGTGTCACTGACTTGCCAATGTGCCACTGTATTGTGACGTCAACTACCACTTGCTTACCCGCAGTATCTATTTTCTGTGCAATATCACCTGTGCCCTCCTCCTGGCTGTGTGGATGAGTACTGAGTCTGTAGGACCTTGTCAGCAAATAAGCTGAGAATTTCGGGGCTATGACTTGAACCTCTTCTTAAACTGTGGCACAACCGCTCTTAACAGGGTCCATGAAATTATCAGCTTAACATTTGAGCATCATCCTCCGCATAGACAGATATGATTAGATCTATCTACGTATTAGAGTGTCTCAATGAGGAAATCCTACTCTTCTACTTGTAGTGATCACTATGTTGTTTGTGCAGCCCTCAATATTATATGGTTAGCTGTTGTCAGGTGGAGAGGCCTTCCCTTAGTATCTTTCTAGTATGTTGTTTCATGGAAGTCTACCCTATAATCCGGTCACATCTCATCTTCATTGGGTCCTTCATTTTGATTGGGGGATTGGGTCTGCAGAAATATCTACCTCCAAGTCTGAATGTGATTTGTGGGATGGAAATGGCATTGGTCAGTTGTGGTTACATTCCTCTTTTTAGGGATTGTGAATGCCCTGATTTCCTGGGCTGGGCAATAATATGGCCTCCATCAGGGTGTGTATGAATGGTATGCTGCCATATGTCTGGTTGTGGTGTCATAGGAACATTGCTACCTTTTAGCCCATGCATGGAAGCTGTATCCATACTCGAGGACCTTGTGGACCTTGAAGCCTACTTCAGTGTCAAGGGTGGGTCCGAGATGTTCCAGTGTCAAGGGTTGTTCTTCAGTGCCAATCTGTGTCGGCACTATACTCTGTGTCAATTGCGAAGGTCAAGATTTCTTACAAGGTGGATCCTCCATCAAGGTCTGGTGATCTTCTCTATGCCATTTCTTGGTGTGGAATCAAAACTCATTTTGAGGCCAATACCTAGAGTGATGGTCCTAAGCATGCATGCCAACAGTGTCAATCAATCAATGGATTTGTATAGCGCGGCATATCACCCGATGGGGTATCCAGGCGCTTGCAGGTCCAGGTGGGCTTATTCGAACAGCCAAGTATTGAGTGCCTTTCGGAATTCTGGTAGAGAGGTGGTGGTCTGGAGATAAAGGGGAAGGCCGTTCCAGGTCTTTGCTGCGAGGTGGGAGAAATAGCATCCTCTCCTTCCGTGGATGCAGGGAGTGTGAGAAGCAGGCAAAGAGCAGTCTTCTAGGTGGTTGGTGAAAGTTAAGGCGGTGGTTGATGTAGTTGGGTCTTTGATTGTGAAGGGCTGTGTGTGCGTGGGTTAGCAGCTTGAATTGGCATCTCTTCTGTATAGGGAACAAGTGGAGTTGTCCAAGATGCGGTGTGATGTGGGTTCAACGTGGAAGGTTGAGGAGGATTCTGGCCGCAGCGTTTTGTATGGTCCGAAGTCTCTGTAGGAGGTGTACGGCGATTCCTGCGTAGAGCGCGTTGTTTAAGTCCAGTCAGCTGGTGATGAGGACCTGTGTCATGGTTCGCCTTGTCTGCAGAGGAAGCCATTTGAAGATTTTCTGTAGCATGCACAGTGTGTGGAAGAAGGTGGAGGATACAGCGTTGACCTGTGCTTCCATGGTGAGCCTGCTCTCAAGGATGATGCTAAGGTTTCTGGCGTGGCTGGTAGGGGTCGGAGAAAGTCCAAGGTTCAATGGCCGCCAGGGGTTGGTGTCTTTAACAAAGATCTGCACCTCCGTTTTGTCAGTGTTGTACTTCATCCAGTCGGCGACGCTTGCCATGCATCTGTGGTTGGGTCTTCGGAGAGGGAGAGGATGACTTAGGTGTTGTCTGCCTAGTATATGATGTTGAGTCCGTGTGCTCTGACAATGTTGGCAAGGGGGGTTATGTAGGTGTTGAAGAGGCTGGGGCTGAGGGATGAACTCTGGGGGATGCCGCAGATGATGTCCTTGGGTTCGGAGGTGTAGGATGGTAGGCGGACCCTCTGTATTCTTCCCATGAGGAAGGAGACAATCCATCTGAGAGCATCCCCTTAAATGCAGATAGGGTGTAGTCTTTCGATCAGCGTGAAGTGGGATATGGTGGTAAATGCTGCCGAGAGGTCGGAGGAGGATCAGGGCTGCCGTTTCTCCCCGGTCGAGGGGGCTCGGATGTCGTCTGTGGCTGCTATTAGAGTGGTCTCTGTCCTGTGGTTGCTTTGGAAACCCGACTGGGAGGCATTGGGTAAGTGGTTTTACTCAAGGTGTTTTGTGAATTGCCCGTTGATTGTTTTTTCCAGGACCGTGGCCGGGAACGGGAGCAGTGAGATGGGCCGGTAGTTCTGGAGTTCGCTGGAGTCAGTGAATGGCTTCTTCAGTAGCGGCTTGATTTCAGCGTTTTTCCACTCGTCCGGGAAGGTGGCTGTAGTTATTGAGGTGTTGACCCTGGGTGGTGAGTTCCTGACTGATTCTTTAGCCTCTGAGGTTGAAGATGTGGTGAGGGCATGGGTCTGTGGGTGCTCCTGAGTGGATGGAGTTCATGGTTGTGGTGGTGTTCTGGGTGCTGAGTTGGTTCCAAGTGGTCAGTCAGTGGTCTGTGTTGGTGGTGGTAATGGCGTGGAGGTAGGGGAGTTCTATGGGTGAGGGTTTATGTGTTGAAGTTTCTGTAGATGGTGGAGATCTTGTCGTGGAAGAGGTTGGCAAGGTTCTCAGAAAGCGCTGGTGATGGGGTGATGTTGTTTTCTGTTGCTGTGGGATTGGAGAACTCCTTGATAATGCTGAAGAGTTCTTTGCTGTAGTTAGAGCTGGCTTCGATGCACACAACTAAAGCATTCTGCTTTGTTTCCCTCCCCCACCGGTGGTAGAGGTAGTTCTTGAAGGCCGCCCTGTTGGTGGTGTCTTTGCTGGTGCACCATCTCCTTTCCCATTGTTTGCTGTCGTGCTTTGCTATCCCGAGTTCTTGGGTGTACCTGCTGGCCTGTTTGGAGGATCTTCTGTCTGTTATTCTTGATTGGGGCGATGGTGTCTGCTCAGTTGGTGATCCAGTTCTTGATTCCCTGGTCCAGGTTGGCGGCAGCTGCTGGATTAGAGCTGTGGAGGGCTTTTGTCCATTGGGTCTCTGTCATTTTGCTCCAGCTGTGGTGGGCAGCGCTGGGATTTGGTGAGGTGCGGGGGCTGAAGATGTTGAAGTGGACGACTGAGTGGTCGGTACAGGTAAGTTCGGTTATGTGGCTGTACCTGACACTGTTACTCGAGGTGAAGATCGGGTCAAGCGTATGTCCTGTGGAATGAGTGGTGTCGCTGACAAGTTGGGATTTTTCGAGATTTTTCATGCTGTTAAGGAGGTGTTGGTGTTGTTAGGATAGTCTAGATGGAACTTGAGGTCACCTTTCAAGGTTGGAGGTGTTGCAAATGGATCCTCTGTGTCAAGGTCTGAAATCCAAGAGCTTATATTAGTCCTAGTGCAGTCTTCACTGAAGGCCCTGGAGAACTATTGTCTCCAAAGTTAGAGTCTGTGGAGAGATAGTTACAGAGCTCCGTTCCTGTTGGGTCAGCGAGCTATGGCATTGGTCCCCCAAAACGGTTGTTAGACTTGAACACTTTGACATTTTACTGCAGCCATGTCTGTTGGTGAATGGGTAGTTTGGGCATTGCTTTATGGCTTTCAGCATCCATCTTCTAGCACTGTGGTGCCTAACAATAGTTACTGCAATGAAAAGCTTTGAGTGTCAAAAAGTGTATTTCGTCGTGGTCTCTCAGTAGACATGGTAGGTCAGAACACGGAAACTTGTTATTACAAGCTGGACAAAACTTAATTATAGTGTTTTCCATGACCTCCCTCAAAACTAGTCATTCTCAAACACCCGTGGCCCCAGGCACTTCAACACAATTGCTTCTTAATTGCTGTTGGTGGCTGTGCTCGATGCCCAAGCATCTATCTTCAGCTTCCTGTCTGCTGCCAAATATGTCTAAAGGAGCAGCTTTTAACAAAGCACTCAAAACATGTCGAACACAAAGGCAAAAAAAAAATTCGGATGGGGAAACTGTGTCCTGGTGCACCATGGATTTCATGTGAGAAACCACTAGTCACTTTGAAACTGAAAACACTTTTTCAAAGAAAGTCAACTAAAAATTCAACAGTAGATGCCAGGAGTGTGCTGTACAGCAGAACATGGAGTGAACACATCAACTTGTAAGCACTAAAAGGAAATAAAACTTGTAATTCTAGTCTTCCCTCATTTGAAGTTAAACACTGAACAGTCCTGACCACATGCAGGAGCTAAGAGCACTTTCGCAAGATAGATTTCTTGATATCTAGATAGACAGAAGAGGGCAGAGGCAATAATATTTAGATGAGAAACACTCACTTCTTAAGCAAAGAATGATGCATTATAGAGGAGGAGCCCACATTTCCCACAGTACAGTTCACCAGGAACTATAAATTGATAGAATATTTTAGTCCTCCTCACGGTCTTCAAAAGAACACACTCATTTCAGGGAGTTTAATGACCAAACCAATGTAATATTTTAAATTCCACCAATCTCGGTTTTAAATTTGCAAAACATGTTCTACTCTGAAAGCTACACAGCAAATCGTGTTTGGAAGTTCTTGGGAACTTCACTGTTAACAAAAGCTTCATCCAAGCCAGGAGAAGGAAAGGTTAGGTCCAGGCCCAGGAAGCTCTGCAACTGTGAGCAAAGAGCACTTCTACCAGCCCATGAGTGCCAGGGGTAGCTATGGTTTACAGTTTCATCATTCCCTGTAGGAGACAATGACACAAGAAAATCAGGACCCCGCAGCCAGTGGCATAACACAAATTGATGGCCCCCTTGCAAAATGTGAAGAGGGACCCCCAAGTCTCCCATATCGCACAGATATTCATTGGCATTGGGCTGAATGGTGGCCCCCAGAAGGGTTGCGGGCCATGAAGAGTTGGTGCTCCCACAGTGCCACAGGGGCCTGCGTTATTGCCCTGGAACCAGCTAAACAGAGTCTACTCCAGGAAGAACTTGAGAGCAAACTTTAAACGCTTCTTTACTTTGAGTGCAAGAGAACCCCCATCGTTCTACCCATATCAGAGGGTAAAAATGGAGCACGAGCAATTGCGAGGCCCAATCTAATGCACCTGTACCACCAGCTCTTACTCAAAGAACCTTTCCTTCAAGTAAACAGCAAAGTTAAATGTAATACTGGCGAGCTGGATCGTAGTTGGGCTCTAGTTGGTAATGTCATAATATCATTCTTCTGTCCCCCTTCTACCATCCCTTTCCCTTCTTGGCTACATACTGCAGCTTTGCTGTCTAAGACACTGTCATTTTTCAAACATTCTCTCTACCATCAGCAGACTGTTAAGGAGGCGCAGAATAAAAGTTGTATTTTTTAGGATTGTAACACCAATTACTGCAAGACCAGTATCCTTGTTTAAGCTTGTAATATTTCCTAGCTGTTTTTACATTATGGTACACTATATATTGGATCCCACATTCTTCTCATGCGAGATTCAAGCCAAGAAACTTGCCCAACTTACCCTACAACCATGGGTACCTAAGGAGATTTGGTACATCAATCTTTGAGTAAGTTGTGTTCAGTTCTTGGAGTTTTGTTAGATACAGCTATTAATGTCATGTCAGTGAAATCCTAAGGGCAACACATTACCATAGACCCACAATCTGCCCCATTACCCACTTTAGAGGTGAATGTCCTAATAACTTACCCCCCAGTGAAAGTCTTGCCAGTTCCTGATCCAACTCCAGCTCACCTTCTGTTTGACCGATGGTGGGGCGTGGATTGATTGAGGTTGGCATAGGCTTCTGTGGAACCTCTGGCAAGTCCAGAGCTCCACTAGTGGTATCTTGTAGTAGGAGGTCCAGCTCCCTCTCCAGGTCCTCGCTGTCAAAGTCTGGAAAATGAGTAAACAGCAATCAATGAAGATGTTCCCCCATGTACAGGCCTGAGAAACTCACAGTGCAAGACAAAGCGTAAAGAGAGAAAAGTCTGAGGAACATGTCAGGGAAGCTCAATGGAGGTATAAGATTGAACATGACAAAATCAAGAACCATGTTCAAGTTAGGAAGAGACCTTGCTAAGTGTGAGCTTGTTGGAAGAGGGGAGATCAGGGTATATACACACACTAAGGAAACTCTGTTCAACTAAAAGAATGACCATGGGTAAGTGAATATGGAAAGACGTAAATGAGGGGAAGACAACCAAGTCAGGTAAGTCCCCTCCTAGAGAGAGCAAGATGTAAGGAGTTTGGGGATGAACTGAAGTTTGAACAGCTATCACAGAGCAGGAATGAATAGGGTGGGAGGTATGGAATGATACCCAATTATATTTAATTCAATTAAACAATGTTTTAAAACGCAAACGAGACTTTGAGGAATAACAGATTTTAGTAGAAAATAGGAGGGAAACATTAAGTAAAGATGGGAGGGTGTGGGAAGACCTCCAGTTTGATTTAATATAAGTTCAAAAACGTTTTTAAATGAGCACCAGACTTTGAGGTGTGACAGATGCGTGTACAATAGATCGTAGTAAGATGTACAAAAGGTTACAAAATTGACTAGTATGAAGTAAATTTGAACAAATTTGTCAAGAAAATTGTTCAAAAAGGAACTGTTTCAGTGTTTTCATAAAGGTTGACAGCGAGCT
The DNA here is from genome assembly GCA_963921515.1 of Calotriton arnoldi. Taxonomy (NCBI): domain Eukaryota; kingdom Metazoa; phylum Chordata; class Amphibia; order Caudata; family Salamandridae; genus Calotriton; species Calotriton arnoldi. The sequence goes on from CAWUFW010000277.1 coordinate 3,711,127, forward strand.
GCGTATCCTAAGCCACTGAGGCACATCATCCCATAAGCCTGGGCATATACCAGGAAGGCTCTTTTCCTTCTTGATGTAGTTAAATTGAGGCAAGTTGCAGATCTACACTTGGTGACTCTAAGGAAACTGGTTGTCTCTATACCCATTAGTAACCGGTACATTTTTCTGATAAATTCTCTACCTGCTTGAAGAATATTAAGTCATTAAAAATAACCACACGTGCACAATGGGTGCACATTTTTCAGCACTACCAGATAAAGGCCAAGCTGCACCACCGCAGGTGAGACCTGTGCAGTCAAAATGATAGGCACTGCACCCCAAAAGGCGCCACCTACACCTCTGACTAACATGCCACCCCCGAGGCACAAAGACCACATGGGCAAGAGTAAAATCAAGTTATAGATAAAGCATTGTTTTCAGCAGAGAACCAGATTTAGGCATAGACAATGGCCCCAAACAGTTTTAAATCAAGATTATTAGGTTAACAGGTGCCGGATGTAAAATATATTTTAAAACGTCTGCCTTTCACCACCCTGAGTGATAAGCAACGCCAGAGCAAGTATTATTGACCTAAGCATAGGAACTTACCCAAGTTGTCCTGTGTCACACCAGCCAGGGTCTGATTGATTTCATCCTGAGTGTCACAGAACTGGAGGAGAAAGAAGAGAAGCAAAACAAAAGGTCAGACGTGTTGGTGTACACACCCTCGCTAAGCTCCAGGGATCAATGACCACCCTTGCAAAGCTGTGGGCAATGACCGCCAGTCACTCAGACCTTATACACAGTATGATCAAGTGACCTTCCCCAGCAGGATCCACAGCATCACTTTTGCCTTACAGTGAGTCACTGTCCACACCTGGATCTGGGCAACTAAATCCACGGGTCTGATGGCATAAACATTACCTGCTGGAGCGGATAAACTATATTTGCAGCCTGAATTGGGTTCACTATTTCTTAATACCTTTACCTGCTAGATCTGTTGCACCAGCTCTCTTAGCTCTAATCACCATGTCGCTTACCTCCTGGATCTGATCCACTAGGCTCTCTGCCTTCGCCGGTGTGATATCCTTCATGGCTAGCTTTAGAGCTCCCACCCCAGCCTGATACGCGTCGATCACCTGCAGATGAAAAGACGACACCGTCAAAAAGTGCCAGATTATCCTACTAAGAATGCTTTGGAAACCCCTTTCTCGTTCTCTTAAACAATCTTCTCTATGTCCAAAATGGTAAATGGATGAGCAAGAAGAAAAAGTCATCAACAGTTAATTGAAAAACAACTCAATAGAGAAAAAGCAAAATGAAAAACTCATGGCAAACTCAAAGGAAACTTGAAAATGGACCAAATTTGTGACGGACAAGGATCTAGGCCAGGTAAACCTAACCTCCGCTATGTTGTTACTTTGAAAACTCCTAGACTGACACCCCATCAAGGAGATTAAACCAAGGGCTGGGATACATACTGGTCAGAAAACAACAGCACTTTATAACCCACAATACGCCACACATAACACTGCTCCAATCGTACCTACAAATTGTTATACCCTGAAACCACAGCACATACTAGAAAGCTATCTCATCATCATGTGTACACCACAGCACCAAAGGCATAATCAGCATTCGGCAGTCAAATCAACAGCACTGCCGGACATCACACCATCATGCACCCTAGAAACACACAGACAAAATTAGCAAAAACAAAACACATCCTCACATGGACAACACTGCATTGTAATACACTGACCTGGATTATGATACATATATAAAAAAAACACTACACTGTGGTTCAGAAATGAACACGGATTCTTCCTGCCCCTCACAAATTAAAAGAAAAACTGGAAGTCCTTCAGCACACTCACCTACACAAAAACAAACCACAAATATCTTTCTACATTAAAATCCTTTAGTTAACAAAAAAACATTTTAGAACGTAATATAATCTCTACTTACCACATGCTACCAAACACCACAAACCAACACACACAATCAAACAATGGTTTATTTAGTTCAATTGACCGATCCACACGAAAGGCGCCCAGACAGAGAATGTGCTACGATGCCATGAAAAAGGTGGTTAGTGGTATTGTGAATAAAATAACATAACCTTACACTAATGCTGCCCAAAGACTGTGATGGGGACTGATAGAGCAGAGGTCTTCAATCTGTGGGGCGCGACCCCCAGGGGGCCGTGGAGGCCTGGGAAGGGGGTTGCGCATTCCCCAGCTTCACTTGTCCCTGCAATCCAAAAGGTTTGCTTTCCTTTTGGAAAAAGACAGCCATTTAGATCGTTATCACCTGCTTGCCTGAATAAAATGTAAATCAGATAACCTGCAAGTGTAAAGGATGAGCAGTAGTGGCTTTAATTGATCAAATAACTCCAAGGTTTGTGATGACAAAAACAAATCTTTGAGTGGAAGTGCAAAGAGTTAACAATTGGGCTGGGAAGTGCTTGCTTTTAATTTTAACTGCATTTACACAGCCCTTAGTACCCCTAAAGAGGTGTTGAAGGGACCGTTATGTAAAAAAAAATAATTGCATTACATACGCTCTAGTATTACTAAAATCAACATTTTGGAAGCACCATTTTATAGTAAAACTATTTGCACGTTTTGCAGCATTCTATCTTACACTGTGTGTAATGCAAGTATAAAATAATAACTTTCATATTTACAGAGCTTTCTGTCACAGGCTGGGACCTCGTTGCACTAAAAATACACATCACTATTATCCACTGCACCAATCAAGATTTAATTCTGTGGCTCTCTGGTTACACACAGACCTCTGCAGTGCATTAACTAATAGAAGTTTCATAATGTACTACTGTGCATTTCCCACTAACAACTTTATTTTTAATTTACGCTGCCCATTATTGTAAATGTAGATAGCTGATGGTGAAAGACCTAAAAAAAAACTACAGAATATTTTGGTGCTTATTTATGAGAGGCTTGCATCGCCAGAGCATCACTTTTTTTGACGCTCCAGTGGCGCAAGCGTCTCAACCATACCTATGATGCGGTACAAAGTCACCCTGCATGGCCTCATAGATATGGAGTAAGACAAAGCAGCGCAAGTCACTGCGTTGCTTTAATCTGCGTCAAGAAGGTGTTCCATGGGCTTTGCGTGGGGTTCCCACGCAACACCCAAGGATTTTGATGCAGCCCCATATTTACAAAATCTCGTAAACCTGGGGCAGCTCCAAAACGGACTCCTCCCCAGTGGAGGCTTAACGAGGAGAAAGGTTTTCTTTTCTCCTCGTTTTTCCTCTTTCCATGTGCGCTGCATTCTGCAGCTCAGATAGAAAGAGGAAAACGTCTCTCTGGATTGTTTTTGTTAAGAAAGGTGCCCCTTCCTGTACAGAAACAACCCTGCCCATGTTGGTGCTAGGCAGAAATTTGTGCACCAACGCAAGGGAAAAGGATAAGAATGCACCGTATTTCATAAATATGGTGCATTCCTGCCCTTTTCACATTGGCATAGGGCAGCGCCGCAAGAAGACTTGCGGCACTGCCCTACGCCAATTCCTCATAAACGAGGCCCTTTGTTTTTAGCTACACCTTCGACTACACCGCCACGCTCACTGACCTTTGGTTTGCTAAACACTGTTTAATATTATTTCCCCACTGTAAAAATTATTTGCTGTGGGAATTGGGGGCTTTATGGTTGTCGATGATGAGAACCAGGTTCTAGAAATTTTTGTCAGAAGGGGGTCCTTACGCCTAAAAAAGTTTGACAAGGGGGTCTCGGCATCAAAAAGTTTGAAGACCTCTGGATTAGAGCCACAAACACAAGATTAAATAGAACAACATGCCACTAACTGGGTTTAGCTGCAGACAAAAAGTAGATCCAATGCTGGGGTCAAGGGAGTGAGCAAATATTCAAAGTATGTCCATAAAGAAAGACAGAGGAGCTAGCTTCCTGAGCAGAAAACATGGTAAGAGACAACGTGTGTAGGAGGGAAGACGCACCATACGGTCAGTCTGTGACGCGTAGATCCGGTCCAGGATCCCTTGCACAGTGTCCAGCTTGGAGTGAAGCTCTGAAATCCGCCGGTCTGTTCTTTTCTTAGACTTCAGGCACCGCAATGCCTGGGTTAAAAACAGAGCCAAAAAGCAATAAATGTGCACTCCGATACTAAAAACAAAGGAAAGCAAGGTGTAAACAGGCAGGGAGAGAGGGGACGCTTACAGACAAGAGGAGAGAAGACAGAAAGGAGGCGACAGGCGAGTGAAGAGGCAGACACGAGGGGAAAGAAGGCAGAAAGATCAAGAGATGCAGACAAACAAGCTGAAAGGAGGAAAACCAGGATAGAAGAGACAGACAGACGAGGATAGAGGATTCAGACAGACAAGAACAGAGAAGGCAGGCAGACAAGGGGAGAAGAGTGGGGATAGATGAGGGGAGAGGAGACAGGCAGATGAACAGTGAGGAGATGGTCAGACATAGTGAGGAGGCAGCCAAACAGGCAAAGGCAGCCAAGGGCAGTGGAGATGGGCAGATGAAGGGATAGCCAGACAAGTGCGGAGTGGCCAAGCAGACAAATACAGAGAGGACAGGCAGGCAAGGGCAGTGGGGATGAGCAGACAAGGACAGAGGGGGCCAGCAGACAAGGGCAGAGGGACAGGCATACATGGGCAGAGGGGAACAGATGGACAAGGGGACGGATGACAAGGGCACGTGGGCCCTACAGGAGAGGGGACAGAGGACCGACAGACATGTGGAGAAGGGCAAACGAAGGAAGAGGAGCGAACAAAGGCAGTCAGGAAAACAGGCAAAGGGAATAGGCCAAAAAGAAAAAGAGTTGGGCAAGCAGAAAAAGGAAGAAGGGCAAACAGGCAGAGGGAGTGAGGCAAACGGGGAGGTCGAGCAGGGGAGAGGGGCAAACAAGCAAAGGGGGAGAGACAAACAGGAAAATGGAGAGGGCAAATAAGCAAAGGTAGATGTGCAAACAGGACAAGCACTGGCAAAGCCAATTGTTTTCACCTTTGCGAGAGCTATTAGCTTTGGCAATGTGTTTTAGCCATTATGTGCACCAGTGTGGATGCTGTTCAGCATGGGTAAAAGTTAGTGGCGTGGGGTGGGGTAGATTGGAGTGGAGTAGATTGGGCTAGAGTGGAATGGAGTAGACTGGGGTAAATTGGTGTGGAGAGGGGTAGAGTAGGGTAGAATGGAGTGGGGTGGATTGGGGTAGATGGGGTAGATTGGAGTGGGGGAGTTGGGTAGTTTAGCGTGGTAGATTGAATTGGGTAGATTGGGGTGGAGTGTGTTAGACTGGAGTGGAGTAGATTGGGGTAGATTAGAGAGGGGTAGAATGGAGTGAGGTAGATAGGAGTGGGGTAGACTGAGGTAGAGTGGAGTGGGATATATTGGGGTCGAGTGGGGTAGATTGGAGTGGACTGGAGTGGAGTTGGGGAGATTAGAGTGAAGAGGAGCAGATTGGAGTGGGGTAGATTGGGACTGGGTGGATTATAGTAGGGTAGAATGGAATGGAGTAGGGTAGATTGGGGGTACTTTGGAGTAGGGTAGACTGGGTGGAGTGGGGTAGATTGGAGTGGTGTGGGTTAGATTGGAGTGAAGTAGATTAGGGTGGAGTGGGGTGGGGTAGATTGGAGTGGAGTAGATTGGGGTAGATTGTAGTGGGGTAGATTGGGGTGGAGTGGGATAGGGTGGAGTGCAGTGGATTGGGGTAGATTGGTGTGGGGTAGACTGGAGTGGGTTAGACAGGAGTGGGGTAGACAGGAGTGGAGAGGGGTAGACTGCAGTGGGATAAATTAGGGTGGATTGTGGTAGGTTAGATTGGAGTGGGGTAGATTGGAGTGAGATAGATAGGCATGGAGTAGAGTGGGGTAGATTGGAGTTGGATAGAGAGGTGTGGTACATTGGGATGGGGTAGGGTATACTGGGTTAGGGTGGGGTAGATTAGGGTGGATTGGAGTGGGGTAGATTGGAGTCGGGTCGTTTGGGGTGGAGTGGGGTAGGGTATATTGGAGTGGGGTGGAGCGGGGTAGATTTGGGTGGCATGTGGTAGGTAGGTGGAGTGGGGTAGATTGGGTAGAGTGGAATGGAGTGTTGCAGATTGGGGTGGAGTGGGGTAGATTGTGTGGATTGGAGTGGGGTAGATTGGAGGGGGGTTGGGTAGAGTGGAGTGGCAGATTGGGAAAGAGTGGAGTGGGGTAGATTGGAGTGGACGCAGTGGGGTGATTAGGATAGAGTGGAGTAGATTGGGTGGATTAGAGTAGGGTAGATTGGAATAGATTGGGTAGATTGGAGTGGGGGAGACTAGAGTGGGGTAGGTTGAAGAGGGATGAGTGTGGTGGGGTAGACTGGAGTGGAGTGGGTTGGATTGGATTTGGGGTAGAGTGAGGTGGGGTATACTGCAATGGGGTGGGGTGGAATGGGGTAGACTGGAGTAGGTTGGAGTGGAGTGTGGTAGATTGGAGTGGCTTGGACTGGAGTGGGGTAGATTGTAGAGTTTGGTGGATGGGGATAAGTGGGTAAGATTGAAGTGGGGTAGATATGAGTCGAGTGTAGCAGATTGAAGTGGGGTAGATTGGAGTGAAGTGGGGTAGATTTGGATAGAGTGGATTGTGGTAGATTAAAGTGGAGTATAGTAAATAGGAGTGGGATCGATTTTGGTGGAGTGGGGTAGATTGGAGTGGAGTGCAGGTAGATTAGAGTGGAGAGGAGTTGGATAGATCGCAGTGACGTTTTGAGTGGAGTGGGGTATATTAGAATGAGTGGGGTAAATTGGACTGGGGTAAATTGGGGTGGAGTGGGGTAGATTGGGGTGGAGTGGAGTGGGTAGGATTTGGGCACATTGGAGAGGGGGGATTGAGTAGATTGGAGTGAGGTAGACTGGAATAGATTGGAGCACAGTTGGGTAGATCTGAGGAGCGTGTGGTAGATTGGGTTGGAATTGGGGAAACTGGAGTAGAGTGGGGTTGACTGGGTTAGATTGAGTGGAGTGGAGAGTTGGGTGGGGTGGGGTAGACTGCGGTAGAGTGGAGTGGGGTAGACTGGTGGAGTAGAGTAGATTGGATTTTAGTGGAGGGGATTGGGTTAGGCTGGAGTGGGGTAGATTGGGTTAGAGTGGGGTAGATTGAAGTGGGGTAGATTGAATTGGAGTGGGGTAGATTGTGGTGGAGTGGGTAAGGTGGGGTAGATGGGAGTGGAGTAGATTGGTGTAGATTGTAGCGAAGTGGAGTGGGGGCAGATTGGGGAGAGTGGAGTGAGATAGACTGAAGTGGCGTGGGGTAGACTGGAGGGGAGTAAGTGGTGCAGAGTGGAGGGGCGTAGAGTGGAGTGTTGTGTGTGGAGTGAGTGGGGTAGAGTGGAGTGGCATGTCGTAGAGTGGAGTGTCGTAGAGTGGGGTGTTGTAGAATTGAGTGGCTCAGAGTGGAAGTGAATGGAGTGGTGCAGTGTGGAGTATGCATGGTGTGGTAGCGCGCTGCCATTACAGACAACACATTTTCAATTGAAATGACCATTACATTTGTACGGAAAAACGAGTTTACTGCACACAAACGATAATGTGTGCAAATGCATCACCTAGTGTATTGATTTGTTTTGATCGTATTCAACTACTTGTGTCCACCACACTTCAGAATCACAAAATAAATGTGCTTCATTTGTACTGATTCTGATATAGTTGAGATGAAGTGAATAGAAAAGTAAAGATCAATACATAAATATCAGTTATGTGTTAAAGAGCCATGAAGTGAGAAATACTCAAATAGAGAGTTGTAGACAGACTTGGCATGTGGTAAAGACTCAGGAGGTGGTGGTAAGCAGATTTGGGTGAGGTCTGGACCAAAAAAGTGGGGGGTGGAGGAGGTAGACACCACAGCATCAGAGGACAGGAAATTGAACTGGATACTCACAAGTGGTTTCTTCCCAGCTTTGAGGGCACTTTTGGCTTCACCTCTAAGCCTGCAATAAAAAGAGAGGCGAGGCGTTTGTCTACTGAAGATTCATTCAGCAGGTCACAGTGAGCTAATTCCTGTTACAGCACATTAGAGGCAAATCAATGTTTGAAATGGAATTGGAAGTGAGCAAAAGCCCCAGCCTGATCAGGAATATGTCAATGAGCCAGGGCAAGCTCAGAAAGGTGTGGAAGCAGAGAGATCTGAGACATGGTCACGAGAAACAGAGATATTTGTTACAAGAACAAGGAAGAAGAGAGCGCGATATGGGCCTACATTACAAGCATCACTTTGTAACCTCCGAATGCCAGTGTCTTCTACCCATTGCTAGTATCCATACCTCTGTGTCTCACAATTCATGTTTTTCAGGCTTAGTGCCTGCAACAACCCACAGTTTTAGTAATCTACAGTCCATTCTGCTCTGAGCCAGGAATACATAGCCCCACTGCCGCACCTTTCCCAGACAGGGCCAACGCCTCACTGACTGGCCCATGCCCCTCCATTGCTGGTGCTCGTCAGCCCAAACCCCAGCCCCTCTACCCCACCCTTCCGCTTCACACCCTCGTTGTCCTGGCATCTGCTGCTCCCGGTCTATGCACTTCCTGAAGATGTAAAATGAGCTTTAGGCAAGGGGGAGGCATGGATAGAAGCCACTTGAATAAGTGTGTAAAGAGCAAAATACAGCAGGGCGAAGCAGACAACAAGCCTTCCAAAACCATGAAGCAAAGCTCTGGCAATGGTGGGGGGAACGTTCCACAACAACATTGTTAAACTGTTTGATATTTGTAGCGTTTCCATAGAGATTTGAACGACCATATATTTTTGCTTAGAAACATTTAGCCAAAGTCCACCAACCGTCAAACACCTGTATGAATTTTACAGGTGTTTACACGTGAAATTTGGTCAACATTCTCAAGTATATAACTGCTTAGAACGTGTTTCTTGGATGCAAGATTTTTTTTTTTTTTTTTTTTTAAAGGATCCTCAATAGAATACATAAAAAAGAAAAAACTGTCATCTGTTCATATCACATTTCATCAAATTTCAGAATGCCCGTGGAACCCACGGGAACCATGTGTGTGCTTAAAAAAACAATCTAAACATTTGAGGGAAAAATGTTTATATGATGTCTGGCTTCGTCTATAATTCGAATGAGCACAGAATGGCTAGTTACATTCAGCAAGTAACCAGAAAACATTAGATTTGCAGTACTCACAAATACATTATGAATGCTTGCTTGCCCATAATTCCATGGACAATAGCTGACAAGGGCAATACGAACCTCATTTTGCTAACTACCCAAAACATCTAAAAGAGACCCCAAGAAAATGTGTATCTGCTGTGACAAATGTACATTTGGACAAACAAATGCACTTTTGTTCTAATGAATATAATTCACCTGAGCAAATGGACATAAATGTGCATAAAAACAAACATAGAATTGACCGAAAAAGAAAACAGAATAATTCTGCAAAAATACAATTTTATACATATGCATCACAAAAATAATGTAAAAGGAATATGTAGTCAGGTTTGAGAAATCCCATTGTATGCAACATAACTCTACGTATTCTTTCACTAGCTTTCACTTCAATGACAAACAAGCATTTACGATGCAATAGGTCTCGCATTTGCGAGAGTTTAAGTTACTGGCATTGTACCTTTTACCAACACACAAATAAAACGCATTGTCATTTATATTGGCAATAGCTCAAACTATTGTAAATGGGAGACTACTTTAATGGTGGCCGCGCCCCTTTCTTTAGACTCTGCTCGCCGTATTCAGCTTACAGTGAGCCGCATCTAAAGAAAGGGGCGTGGACCCATTAAAGTGAAAGCACTGCATGGGGCGCTTTTACAAAAAAAAAAATGTTTGTGAAGTTCACAAACATTTTTTCTGGGGTAAAACGACAAATGATTTTTTTGTCAAAGCGCCCCATGCGGTGCTTTCACTTTCTTTAGACGCAGCTCACTGTAAGCTGAATACGATCAGCAGCGTCTAAAGAAAGGGGAACAGCCACCATTAAAGCGCATGGTATAAGGCGCTTTCACCCAAAAAACAAAAAACAAAAAAGTTCAGGAGTGCGGTTACTATAGTTAAAGCGGACTGCGCTGGCAAATAAAATAAAGAAAGAAAGAAGCGCGGCCGTTATAGTTAAAGCGGACCGGCCACCATTACTAATAAAAATATAAAAGCAGGCGGTGTGCTGCGTTGTAGGAAAGTATGTTGTGGGTGGAATAGGGGAAAATCATTATTGGGGTCGCCAACAAGGCTTCCCCTAGCCGCGCCTGGGACATTTGCCGCTAAGATCTGCCGCTCTATTACAGTGGGTCACCTGCTCTAGGGACGGATTCATGACAATCGTGAAGGGGAGGAGGAAGTGATCAGATCATAGTACTTCCACAGCCAGACTCGCTCGGATAGCCAGATAGTGAGAGAAAATCAAGCCCAGAGTATGACCCGCCGTGTGCGTGTACCGTGTATGTGTTGTACTAAGTTGAAACCCTCATGGGTGTCAACCAATTGCAATGCACTAGGACAATTTGGGTTGTCTACGTGCAAGCTGAAGTCTCCCAAGACCAGGAAGTTAGAGTGCAGTACAGAGAGCTGACCCACAGCATCTGAAAGCTGAACCAAGGACTCGTTGGAGCTGCTCGGGGGTCTGTAGATTAAGACGCCAGTCGAGGTAAAGACCGGGTTAAGTGAGATGAAGGTGAGCCCTTCTATAGGATCGCAGTCAGACAGCTTGAAGGCAGTCCAGAGGACCGCAATTTCCCTGTCCTTCCGATCCATTCTGTTGCAAAATTGAATGGAGAAACCCTGTGGGATAGCTAACGCGATATCAAGCAGAGAGGCTTCCAAAAGCCAAGTCTCTGTTAAAAACAGAAGGTCAAGCTTATTCTCTACGAGTAGACAGTATAGAACACGTTTCAGAAGCGACCTGCAATTCAGAAGACCTGCAGAGACAGTGTAGGCTAGCACCCAAGGTGGCGGAGCTTTACTGACCAGTGAAGGAGGAAAACCAGTCTGCTTGGCTGAACTCCCCCAACTGGGAAGGACAAAGCCTCAGGGAGCGCATTTAAAAAGAAGAGGGCAGTGGGCCTCATTCGTGCCACAAGCGAGAAGCTCCTACAAAGAGGCAGGGGTGGAGAGTTTAAAATTGACCAGCTCCTCTCTAGGGTATGCCAGTCGCCGAGTGAGGTCGTCCTGCAAACCGGCAGCATGGCTGGCGCTGGCCGTGATACGGGTGCAGACGTGCTCGCCTTAGGTGTGCCAGCGGCGCGCTCGCTGCGCACGTACGCAGCATTGGCTCCTTATTAAGGGACAGAGAGATCAGAAGTTTTGTTCATGTTCTGTTCATAATATGGTCTGTAGCAATGGTCACTATGTTCCGCAAAGTTCATGGATAGAGTAGTAGTTTATGAAGAGCATGATTTGTAGCCATGCACAGTTCAGACTCATGTGTAGATATATCCTCATGTGCCAATTCCAAGTTCATATGAACAGAAACAGTCTAATATGCCCACTGCAAACTCCTGTATTCAGGTATTGTCTCATATATTAAACTATAGTTTCAGAGATCTAGGGGATTCCCATATGTTCTGCTATACTGCATTTCTAGTGCAGCGAAAAAAGGAAAATATTTCCTCATTTGCAGTGTCACCTCATAAAAGCATAATAATATGTCCAGACGTTGCTTGAACTGCTAGGGGCAGCCTCATAATTGCAAGTATAGGCTTTCCTTTGTGCATCCATAGGCACAAATACCCTGTGCAACCTTAATTGCATAGGTACATTCTGAAGTCCCCAGGGAAACCTTACGTGTTCATTCCTGTCCCATAAGTGTGGATATAGCGACTTATGCCCTATCCAGGCCTATATGCACAGGTATTTAGCCATTTTACACCACTGCACCCTCATTGGAGTTTTTTTTATGAATGCTGTTTGTACACAGTGCATCATTCACCATTTCCTGCTGCCCCTTGCGCTATTCGAAACCTTAATGAGGGGTTGTCCAATTAGGTAGTTACTCTTGTGGGGAGATCCAGTTTCTCATTCTTCAGCCTCAACCTCTCAATGTGTGTGCACACCCCTAGTTTACTTGTGCTGCCGGATCCTGAAAGTGTTTTGTCTCTATAGATTAGGTGTGGAGTCTGTTGGTCCCCTTTGTGTATTTTTCTAAATGACTGTGCAATCTCATGCTACTTGCCTTGTGCTGCCTGTCCTGTGTCTGTTCCCTTTGGTCGTAGATTAGCACAATGGACAGATCATGTGAGTCTAGTACTTCAATCTTCTGCCATCATTTGTGAGAAAGGACAGATGAAGGAAGTGCACTTATGCCACTGAGAAGGTTGTAAAATGTGGCGCTCGGATCGGTGTCTTTGTATTCATTGTTGGTCGACTGACCCATCCTTATTGTGGGTATTTCGTGACATGTGCCCTGGCTAGTGTGGTGCTGGGATCAGTGTGTATATGTTGTTCTTTACAACTGGCAGTGAGGTGGCAGCACAATGCATTGGGACCTTTTGTGAGTATCAGGTTTGATGAAAGAGTGCGATGTGTGCATGTGAATTTGCTTTTCTGTTTGCGTGTGTGAAAAGAGAATATGGGTGTGTTAGAAATGGGATCTCTAGTTGGCAAGGGCTTGCACCTTTGTCCAAGTAGGGACCCTTCTTCCTAGTCAGGGTAAGGGTTGTTACACTCGTGAAGTAACCCCTGCTCACCCTCGTGGTAGCTTGGCACGAGCAGTCAGGCTTAATTCAGAGGCAGTGTGTAAAGCATTTGCACATAACCAACAGTAATACAGTGTAAGCACTACAAACGGACACCACACCAGTTTAGAAAAATAACCAATATTTTATATACTCAAGACAAGACCAATTACGACAAAAATCCACAATACTGTACTTTAAAAATGAATACTTGATACGTTAACTTCTTCTTTGCAGGAATAGCACAAAAGCAAAGTTCGTACGAGTCGGTAGCTCCGTCCGAGCCTACCGTGATGCTGAAAACCCCAGAGTCTAACAGTTCCAGCCGACCGCGTCGATACGGGCCAGCAGAGTCGTGAACAGACTCGGTTACAGTACCTTTTCTCGTTGTGGCTGGTACGGAGTGTACGAGCCTGTCGGCGTTCGTCGCGGTTGCGGTGCAAGACGGAGCGATGCAAGGTGCGGTGTCCCTCGATGCGGTGCAGGCAGCGGCTCGATGAGCGTCGTGCAGACGGAGTCGGTGAGTCCAAGGCGTGCGATGCAGGGTGAGGCGATGCTCGATGCGGTGCTGACAGGTTGCGATGCAGGCGACCTAGCCGGAGTGCGGGAGCTGGCGTCGGACAGCGGTGCGAGTCGGAGCGGTGCGTCGCAGACGTGCGGCGGTGCCCCAAATGCGGTGCGGTCTCGACTCTTGAGCCAGTTGCAGCGACAGTGTCGGTCTGGTCCGGCTGGCCCAGTGAAGCGATGCGATGCGAACTGCGGTGACCACAGGTCACGGTGCAAGCAGCGGCTCGATGTTGGCGGCGTCGGACGTCGCCCACGGTGAGACCAGGGTTGCGATGCGAAGCGGGGCGATGCGGTCTGCGGTGCAAACAGGTCACCGGCCAGGGATGGATTCGGTTGACGGAGTCGGTTGCAGTTCCCTTCCTCTGTGGCGACTGAAACAGCGTTCCAGAAGCGGTACCCAGAGGCTTGTGAAGTCTTTGTAGTCCCTGAGACTTCTTAACAGGAGGCCAGCTCGGTTCCTGGCCCTTGGAGATACTCAGCACAAGATTGTAGAAAGTTCAGTCCAGTCCTTTCACTGCCCAAGACAGAAGCAGCAACTGCAGGCCAACCCAACAAAGCAACAACACAGCAAAGGGGCAGTACTCCTCCGGGCAGCTCTTCCAGCTCTTCGTCTTGGCAGGTTCCTTGATTCCAGCGAGATCTAAATTCATGGGGTCAGGGCCCCAATATTTATATCCCAAATTCCTTTGTTCTCTGAAGGCAGAGAGGCCTTTGCCTAGTCCAAACCAGTTCTGGAGCACTTTGTTGACAAGTCTCCGTCCCTTCTTTCAGTGAGTAGGCCAGGGACATCAGACGCACCACAGGAGGTGGAGCCAGCATTGTGGAGGGAAGGCACTGTCCTATTCAGGGCCCAGGTGCGACCCCTCCCACCCATCTACAGGTCGATCTGGCTATTCAGCCCTGCGCTGACTCACCCTGTCTCCTGGCATCCCCCAGCCCCTGTCACTCACATTCCAGACAAGGAATACACAACCTCGCAGAGGCAGGCTTGGATGGTTAGACAAGAAAATACCCACTTTCTAAAAGTGGTATTTTCAAACACAGAATGTTAAAACCAACTTCACTAAAAGCTGCATTTTATCATTCTGAGTCCAGGCATACTAAACTCGAATTTCTACCATGTTCCCGGGGTCAGTTAGGATTATATACTGTAATAATCAAAACCGCCCGTTCTGGCCTAGGGGGAACAGGTAGCCTTGCAATAGTGAAAAACGAACTAGGCTGTAATTCACTATCAGGACATGCCGCACACACCCGGGCATGTCCTACCTTTCGCATACACCGCACCCTGCCCACAGGGGTACCTTGGGCCTACCTTAAGGGTGACTAACATGTAGCAAAGGGAAGGTTTAGGGACTTGCAAGTGTGTGCACTTGCCAAGTCGACATGGCAGCCCCAGGCTGCGCACAGGCTCTGCGATGGCAGGCCCGAGTTACACTTTACGGGCTGTTTGCGTGGGTGGCACAATCCAGTGCTGCAGCCCACCAACAGCATTTGGTCTATAGGCCCTGGCACTCGCAGTGCACTTTACAAGGGACTGACACATAAACCAAATAGGCCAATCATGGAAACACCAATCCATAACACATTTTATACAGGAGCACTTGCACTTTCCCACTGGACCGCAGTGAGGAAAGTGCGCAGAATCATCACACCAGCAAAAACAGAGTCAAAACCGGGAGGTCAGAAAGCAAAAAGTCAGGGGAAACACGCCAAAAGATGCCAAGTCTAACACATGTCCCCTCCAGCTGAAAGTAGGGAGAACTACCCAACCCCATTGGAGTTCTCTTCACTAAGGCGGAAGAACCTGGACAGACCATCTGCGTTGGCGTGTTCTGTACCAGGACGGTGTTCCACCGTAAAGTCCATTCCCTGTAGGGAGATGGACCACCTCAGCAGTTTTGGATTCTCACCCTCATTTGCATCAACCATCTGAGGGGCCTGTGGTCTGTCTGAACCCGGAAGTGAGTCCCAAACAGGTATGGTCTCAACTTCTTCAGCGCCCAGACCACAGCAAAAGCTTCCCTTTCTATGGCACTCCACCTCTGTTCCCTGGGAAGTAGTCTCCTGCTAAGGAAGACTACAGGCTGATCCAGGCCCTCTTCGTTCAGTTGTGAGAGCACCGCTCCCACACCATGCTCTGAAGCGTCAGTCTGCACGACAAATTCTTTGGAGAAGTCAGGTGCCTTGAGCACGGGCGCCGTGCACATGGCTGCCTTCAGGGCATCAAAAGCTTTCTGGCAGGACTCAGTCCAGATCACTTTCCTGGGCTGCCTCTTAGAGGTCAGCTCTGTTAAGGGGGCAACGATGGTGCCATAGCCCTTAACAAATCTCCTATAGTAACCGGTGAGACCTAAGAAGGCTCTCACCTCTGTCTGGGTCTTGGGGGTTCCCAAGCCAGAATGGTGTCAATCTTGGGTTGTAGGGGCGCCACCTGGCCGCTTCCTACCTGGTGTCCCAAGTACACCACAGAACCCTGCCCGATCTGGCACTTACTGGCCTTGATCGTGAGGCCTGCACCTTGCAGAGCCCTCAACACTTTCTCAAGGTGCTGTAAATGTTCTTCCCAGCTGGAACTGAACACAGCAATGTCATCCAGGTAGGCGGCACTGAAATCCTCCAGCCCAGCCAATACCTGATTGACCAACCTCTGAAAGGTGGCAGGGGCATTCTTCAACCCAAAGGGCATCACCCGGAATTGGTAATGACCTTCTGGGGTTGAGAACGCTGATCTCTCCTTGGCCCCATCGGTTAAGGCAATCTGCCAGTACCCAGACGTTAAATCAAACGTGCTGAGGAACCGGGCAGCTCCCAACCGATCAATGAGCTCATCAGCTCTGGGGATGGGGTGCGCGTCAGTCCTGGTGACGGCATTGAGCCCACGGTAGTCCACACAAAACCGGAGTTCTGGAGTGGCACCGGGCGCCGCAGCCTTTGGGACCAAGACCACTGGGCTGGCCCAAGGACTGTGGGAGGGCTCAATCACCCCTAACGCCAACATCTTAGAGACCTCCTCCTTGATGCTGGCTCTGACCCGGTCAGTCAACCTGTAAATCTTGTGCTTCACAGGATGGCTGTCACCGGTGTCCACGTCATGGGTACACCAGTGAGTAACACCGGGGGTCAGAGAGAACAGTGGGGCGAACTGTCCCAACAACTGGCGACAGTCCCCTGCTGCTCCTGAGTCAGAGTAGGGGAGAGGATCACACCCTCTTCTGACCCATCATGCTCCTTGGTAGACAGGAGGTCAGGGAGAGGCTCGCTCTCCTCTTCCACCCCATCATCTGTCGCCAAGAGCATACTCACTTCGGACCTCTCGAAGTGGGGCTTGAGGCGGTTCACGTGAAGGACCCTCAAAGGGTTCCTTGGAGCCTGCAAATCCACCAGGTAGGTGACGTCACTTTTGCGCTCCTTTACCTCATATGGCCCAGTCCACTTGTCCTGCAAGGCACAAGGTGCCACTGGGGCCATGACCCACACTTTTTGCCCAGGTTGAAATTCGACCAGAGTGGCGTTCTGGTCATACCATCTCTTCATTTCTTCCTGGCTGGCTTCTAGGTTCGCCTGAGCGAGTTTCCTGAAGCGGGCAGTTTGGTTTCTAAAGGCCAGCATGTAGCTAAATACATCCTGGGGAGTTTTCCTGGGAGCCGCCTCCCAGCCTTCCTTAACCAAACTCAGAGGTCCTCTGACAGGGTGGCCATACAGGAGCTCAAAGGGGCTGTACCCAAGAGACTTCTGAGGCACCTCCCTGTATGCAAAGAATAGGCATGGCAAGAGGACGTCCCACTTACGCCTCATGGGTTCTGTTAGACCCTTGATCATGCCTTTCAAGGTCTGGTTGAATCTCTCCACCAGACCGTTTCCTTGTGGGTGGTAAGGAGTGGTGAACTTGTAGGTTACCCCACCCTCCTTCCACAGGGATGTCATATACTTCGATATGAAATTGGTCCCCCTATCAGAAACCACCTCTCTGGGGAATCCCACACGGGAAAAGATCCCCATTAACGCCCGGCCCACCACTGGCGCCGTCGTTGTCCTGAGAGGGATTGCCTCCGGGTACCGGGTGGCATGGTCCACCAAGACCAGGATGTACCTGTTGCCCATGGCTGTCTTGGGGTCCAGTGGCCCCACTATATCCATCCCTACCCTTTCAAAGGGTGTTCCAACTACATGAAAAGGTTGGAGAGGAGCTTTGACCTTCCTCCCACTCTTACCACTTGCCTGGCAAGTTTGGCAAGACCTACAGTGTGCATCTGACTGCCTTCGCATTTGGGGCCAAAAGAAGTGGGTGACAAGCCTGTCAAAGGTCTTGTCCTGCCCCAAATGTCCTGCCAAAGGCACGTCATGAGCCAGACCCAGTAGGAAGGTCCTAAAGCGCTGGGGTACCACCAGCACACGGGCTGACCCAGGCTCAGCAACCTTAGGCTCACTGTATAGGAGACCGCTCTCCCAGTAGATCAGATGTGACCCGGACTGATTACCAGCTGCCTGGTCTGCAGCCTGCCGCCGCAGACCCTCCAGAGTAGGGCACTCGTTCTGCTCCCTGCAGAACTCCTCCCTGGTGGGACCCCCTTCTTGCTGCCAATGGGTCAGCTCAGAGATGTCTCCCAGTTCGGCTACCTGCTCCCCTGTAGGCACCGGGGCGTCCCCTCGAGGTCCGCCTCCTCCCGGTCCGTGGGAACTTCGGGGGCCGGTTTCCCGCGCCCCCTGCCCTTTCTCTTGGCAGGGACTTGGGCCACTGTTTCAGGCTCCAAGTCCTCTTGATCACCCTTCCTGGCTGCCATTGACCGAGTAGACACGCATGCCCACTCTGGCAACCCAAGCATCTCCAAGTGAGACCTGAGCTCAACCTCCTTCCATGAGGACTGCTCCAGGTCGTTTCCTAGCAGACAATCTACAGGCATAGTAGGGCTCACAACCACCCTCAAGGGACCTGAGACCCCCCCCATTCAAAGGGAACCTGCGCCACCATACACTGGCGCTCAGAGTTGTCGACAGCAACTACATGGTGGAATGCTCCTGGGACTACTTGCTTCTCAGACACCAGGTGACACCGGACTGAGGTCACACTGGCTCCAGTATCTCTGAGAGCCTCTACCCTGTTCCCATTAATGGTCACCCAGGTGCTATATTTCTTTGTGTTAGGGGGCACCTGGATCCTGGGACCATCTCACTGTCCCCTAGTGAGACAAGGGTCATTTCTGCGGGATCCCCACCCTCCTGTGGGCACCCCTCCTCCCCAAGCGCTACACTAGCCAACACTTTGGACTGTCCACCGGTGGGTGGCTGTGTCCCCTTCGGGCACTTGGGATCCCCCTTAAAGTGACCTACCTGGTCACATGCATAACACTTGCGGGGGCCGGCCTCAACAGGCTTCCCTGTAGAGACCCCTTTCTTCTGATCACCGGGGGGCTGGGAACCTTTACCCTGGGTACTAGTTTGGGGCCCTTTAGAGAACTCCTGTGCTTTACCCTTGTCCCCCCACCTTTCTGCTGGGGACCCTGCCCACCTTTGGCTGAGTCTCCCCCAAACGCTTTCTTGTGGACCCTGGTACTCACCCAGCGGTCCGCTTCCATAGCAAGCTTCCTGGGGTCAGTTAGCTTACTATCAACTAGGTGCTGGCGCAGATCTGCAAAACATAGACTAGACAAGTGCTCCCATGCAATCAAGTTGTAGAGCCCCTGAAAATCTGTTACACTACTGCCCTTCACCCAACCATCCAGAGACCTGCAGAACACATCCACACATTCCAACCAAGTGTTGACATCAGACTTCTTACTGGACCTGAACTGATCCCTGTACTTTTCAGGAGTAAGACCATACTTCGTGAGAAGGGCATCCTTCATGTCAGCATAGGTGAGGTGATACCCCTTACCCAAAGCTATCAGAGCATCCCTTGCTTCTTCCGGGAAAAGTGGCCACAATCCTGATCCCCAATTCTCCTCAGGGACCCCATTCATGTGTATGGCTGCCTCATAACCCTGAAACCACCTTTGTATGTCATCCCCCTTCTTGAACTCCTTGCCTACGTTCTTGGGAATGTGCACAATCCTGTCTGCCTTTCTGGACGAATTGCTGCCACCATCTGAGCCTGACTTACTCCTAAGTTCTAGCTCCTTCAGTTCTCTCTCATGCTCTAAGAGCATCTTCCTCTCCTCTATGGCCAATCTCTTCTCCTCCCGCTCACTCTCCAGCCTGAGCTTCTGCAGCTCAAACTGCCTTGCCTCCCGCCTGTCCTCCAGCTCCTCTGGGGACAGACTGCTGCTGCCTGACCTGGCGGGTTCCCCCTACCCAAAAGCACATCCACCCTGGAAATAGGCTCCTCCACCTCCTCACTGAGATCACCAGGCTGCCCATTGGCATGTCTGGCTGCTACCAGGCCCTCAGCGCCTTCTGTAGCTCCTCCTTCCTTGTGAGGCCTTTAATTTGGACTTTCAGGTTTTTACAAATCGCTCGTAACTCCTTTACGGCGTAGGATTCCAACCTGTCCTCCTCGAAGATAACTTCCAGAGATGCAACGGATGATGCGATTGATTCAGGCATGACGAAAGTCGTGAGTTGAAAACTGGCAAGATCAAAAATAGGCCAAAAGAAAAAGAACCAGTATGTGGTACGTAATGGTCTGCGATATGGTAGTAGTGCACACCAATCACTGTAAGTCAAGTGCAAACACAAGTCCTATCCTCACCGCTGACAACCAATGTTAGAAATGGGATCTCTAGTTGGCAAGGGCTTGCACCTTTGTCCAAGTAGGGACCCTTCTTCCTAGTCAGGGTAAGGGTTGTTACACTCGTGAAGTAACCCCTGCTCACCCTCGTGGTAGCTTGGCACGAGCAGTCAGGCTTAATTCAGAGGCAGTGTGTAAAGCATTTGCACATAACCAACAGTAATACAGTGTAAGCACTACAAACGGACACCACACCAGTTTAGAAAAATAACCAATATTTTATATACTCAAGACAAGACCAATTACGACAAAAATCCACAATACTGTACTTTAAAAATGAATACTTGATACGTTAACTTCTTCTTTGCAGGAATAGCACAAAAGCAAAGTTCGTACGAGTCGGTAGCTCCGTCCGAGCCTACCGTGATGCTGAAAACCACAGAGTCTAACAGTTCCAGCCGACCGCGTCGATACGGGCCAGCAGAGTCGTGAACAGACTCGGTTACAGTACCTTTTCTCGTTGTGGCTGGTATGGAGTGTACGAGCCTGTCGGCGTTCGTCGCGGTTGCGGTGCAAGACGGAGCGATGCAAGGTGCGGTGTCCCTCGATGCGGTGCAGGCAGCGGCTCGATGAGCGTCGTGCAGACGGAGTCGGTGAGTCCAAGGCGTGCGATGCAGGGTGAGGCGATGCTGGATGCGGTGCTGACAGGTTGCGATGCAGGCGACCTAGCCGGAGTGCGGGAGCTGGCGTCGGACAGCGGTGCGAGTCGGAGCGGTGCGTCGCAGACGTGCGAGCGGTGCCCCAAATGCGGTGCGGTCTCGACTCTTGAGCCAGTTGCAGCGACAGTGTCGGTCTGGTCCGGCTGGCCCAGTGAAGCGATGCGATGCGAACTGCGGTGCCCACAGGTCACGGTGCAAGCAGCGGCTCGATGTTGGCGGCGTCGGACGTCGCCCACGGTGAGACCAGGGTTGCGATGCGAAGCGGGGCGATGCGGTCTGCGGTGCAAACAGGTCACCGGCCAGGGATGGATTCGGTTGACGGAGTCGGTTGCAGTTCCCTTCCTCTGTGGCGACTGAAACAGCGTTCCAGAAGCGGTACCCAGAGGCTTGTGAAGTCTTTGTAGTCCCTGAGACTTCTTAACAGGAGGCCAGCTCGGTTCCTGGCCCTTGGAGATACTCAGCACAAGATTGTAGAAAGTTCAGTCCAGTCCTTTCACTGCCCAAGACAGAAGCAGCAACTGCAGGCCAACCCAACAAAGCAACAACACAGCAAAGGGGCAGTACTCCTCCGGGCAGCTCTTCCAGCTCTTCGTCTTGGCAGGTTCCTTGATTCCAGCGAGATCTAAATTCATGGGGTCAGGGCCCCAATATTTATATCCCAAATTCCTTTGTTCTCTGAAGGCAGAGAGGCCTTTGCCTAGTCCAAACCAGTTCTGGAGCACTTTGTTGACAAGTCTCCGTCCCTTCTTTCAGTGAGTAGGCCAGGGACATCAGACGCACCACAGGAGGTGGAGCCAGCATTGTGGAGGGAAGGCACTGTCCTATTCAGGGCCCAGGTGCGACCCCTCCCACCCATCTACAGGTCGATCTGGCTATTCAGCCCTGCGCTGACTCACCCTGTCTCCTGGCAACCCCCAGCCCCTGTCACTCACATTCCAGACAAGGAATACACAACCTCGCAGAGGCAGGCTTGGATGGTTAGACAAGAAAATACACACACACTTACCTCAGACTGGGCTGAGGATGGGAACTAGAGGCACAGGGCCAAAGGGCAAGCCAGCCTCCAATCTCATATGCAAACACAAAAAGGCTGCCCCTCACGTGGGTTCCTACAGTTTCCTACAGAGTTATGCTGAGATGCAACACCAGTGGGGGCATCTCATAAAAAGTTTCGGACTGGCCTCACACACCGCCCGGTGTCATGCTTCATCTTAGGCTGTCCTCGCCCTCTAAAAACTTCGTTTGATAGAGGGCGGGCACACACCTGGAGACAGGGATGCACTTCTACAACTAAGTGATGGCCGTGTGAAAGTGAAAGGTGATTTAAAAACCATCACACCTGTCACTCAACTGTGTTTTATTCAGGGAACAGATGTATGGTATTAAAATAGGTGTACGGTGATCTGGGACATTATTCTCCCTTCACCGTATTAAGTGCGGTCAACATGTTTCTGCGTTCGTGTCCCCGTAGGGTACGTCGCATTCGTCAGGACCAAAGGGTTTATCCTTTTTGCCTCTAATGCAAAAAGGTGCTGCTAATCTGGGGACGGGGATAAAAGATAAATAAAATAAAATCGCCCGTCTGGTGTAGTACCACTTTGAAAGATTCTGTAGGAAACAAGGAAACAAAGAAAACAAACAAACCAGACGTGTAAGTATGTTTATAAATAGACAATTGTTGTCATCCAACCCAGGTCACACCTATAGCGCGCGTGGTGTGGTCTGTATGAGACACGTGGCACACGTACGTGTCATCAAATGGTCAATTGCATAATCCATTTCTTACCCTAAAATACTATCCTCTATACTCCATGGGAGGGCGAGGGTGGGAGGGCCTACTTGTGACTTTCTGTAGGGGAGAAATGCTGATTTAGAAAGTGGTAATAATCTCATAATGTATCCATAGATTAAAACACAAAAAGCTAAAATTGTCTATTTATAAACATAGAGGGCGAGGACAGCCTATGATGAAGCATGACACCGGGCGGTGTGTGAGGCCAGTCCGAAACTTTTTATGAGATGCCCCCACTGGTGTTGCATCTCAGCATAACTCTGTAGGAAACTGTAGGAACCCACGTGAGGGGCAGCCTTTTAGACAAGAAAATACCCACTTTCTAAAAGTGGTATTTTCAAACACAGAATGTTAAAACCAACTTCACTAAAAGCTGCATTTTATCATTCTGAGTCCAGGCATACTAAACTCGAATTTCTACCATGTTCCCGGGGTCAGTTAGGATTATATACTGTAATAATCAAAACCGCCCGTTGCAATAGTGAAAAACGAACTAGGCTGTAATTCACTATCAGGACATGCCGCACACACCCGGGCATGTCCTACCTTTCGCATACACCGCACCCTGCCCACAGGGGTACCTTGGGCCTACCTTAAGGGTGACTAACATGTAGCAAAGGGAAGGTTTAGGGACTTGCAAGTGTGTGCACTTGCCAAGTCGACATGGCAGCCCCAGGCTACGCACAGGCTCTGCGATGGCAGGCCCGAGTTACACTTTACGGGCTGTTTGCGTGGGTGGCACAATCCAGTGCTGCAGCCCACCAACAGCATTTGGTCTATAGGCCCTGGCACTCGCAGTGCACTTTACAAGGGACTGACACATAAACCAAATAGGCCAATCATGGAAACACCAATCCATAACACATTTTATACAGGAGCACTTGCACTTTCCCACTGGACCGCAGTGAGGAAAGTGCGCAGAATCATCACACCAGCAAAAACAGAGTCAAAACCGGGAGGTCAGAAAGCAAAAAGTCAGGGGAAACACGCCAAAAGATGCCAAGTCTAACAGGGTGTGTTGGCATGTTTGAGTCTGAAGAGAACGTGGGGTGCTATGAAAGTGTGAGGTGTATAATGGGAGGGTATGGGAAGTTAATAGGGTGAGCAAGTGTGGCGAAATAGCATGCAGTGTGATCAAAAGCATGGGGTGTCAGTATATAGTGTGTAATGAGTGTTTTTGTGGTGTGATGAGGAAGTGTGAGGAATAATGAGTGTACAGAGTATGATGAGAGTGTACAGAGTATGATGAGAGTGAATGAAGTGTGATGTGAATGGATGTGTGCGTATGATCAGAGTGCATGGGATGTGCTGAGAGGGTGTTGGTGTGATCAAAATGCACTGGAAGTGTAAGAGTCTATCAAGAATGTTTACAGAATGTAAGACTGTTATGGGAAAGTGTGGGTTGTTATGTGAGTATAGAGAATGATGCAGCAGTGGCACGTTCAAAGTAAGGTTCAAATACTCTGCTCCTTCTCTTGTCCCCACCAATACATGATTGCTTTGACCTACCTAGGCTGTACTCAGCCAACTACATCCTGACCACTTGCTCCCATGTACCCAATGTGATGCCCTGTTGCCCTTCAAATTGTCCTCAATGGCACCTCTTATCTGGTGGCCACAGAAAGCTGTATGCTTTGTTGAATTTAAATGATCCTCGGCCCTGTTATGATCATTGGCACCTCTTGTCTGGTGACCACAGAAAGCGGAATGATTAATTGAGCTCTGATGATTCTGCTCCCAGGTGCCGTTTTACACCAGGCTCAGATATGGTCTCATATGTTAAGATATAATTTTAGAAACCGAGTGAATATCCATATGTGCTGTTATACTGTATTCACACGCTCTCTTTATACCTGTTGTATCCCGTGTGGATCAGGGTTTATACACTTTTTTTAAAGCAACTGCACTACCGCTGTACTGCAGGGTGCTCTGATGGGTACCACAGTACCAGTTGTTTGGGATTGATATACTCGCCACCAGAATCATTATATTTTTATTTTTTAACGTAGGGCGATCCCTTTGGTACTATCCCCACATGTTGCTGGCGGTCAGGTGTGTCCACCCTGCTCCCTTATGGGCTTTTCACAAAACTTTTTCAGGACTCGGAGTCCTGTAATGGCGGCTGCAGCATTTGGTTTCTAGCTCCGGCTAGCCAATCAAATCTTACGGGACCGCGGTACCAGCCTATGTACTGTGGTACTAAAATGGCCCAAGGGAGAAAATGCTCTCTGGGCCAATCAGCTTGACCCAGTTTGTTTTTTTAAACACTGTCCCGCAGGACCAACAGTCGCAATATCACTAAATTTTCAACCTTTACCTGACCACCCAAAGCACCTCTTTAAATGTGAAAACGTCTGAACAGATTTACACAAATTAATGAAAAGCAGGCTTTCAGAGTAAAGGTCTAACTTTTTGCCAGATTTTCAGTAATTCAGTTCAGTTCTTTTCTGTATCGTTTCTCAAAATTTTCCTATTGGATTTAACATGGGAAATTTATGTTTTGGGACCCCCTCCTCTGTCTTGTCTCCCGGTTGAAGGATCACCCTGAAACTTTCCAGTAAGAAGCTGAGGTGGAATGGACTTGTTTTTTGGAAATTTTTGAGAACATTTGGCAAACAGCACCAAACTTATTAGCAAAACAAAAAACACTCTTCCTATAGAAACTCGGACCTAACTATAACTACACAGTGGCATCATAAATATATTAAACACCACTGGTACTTCCGATGTAGTGACTCTCGATGTAGAGGTTTCATTGTAGTGACTCTTGCAATTATCTACATGGTAGTGACATACAAACCACAGCAGGAATAAGCAGTGGTGGACTGGAAGGTTGCGCTGTGGCTAAAAGACCCACCTGAGACCATGGCACGGGTCCCTGGTTAGAATATATTGTACAGCAGTGACAATACAGAAGGCATATGTTTTACCTGTCAGCTTCCTCAGAAAGTGTCTCCACTTTGAGAGAAAGCATCTTCTCGCTCTGAACCAGTTGATAGATCCCCATGTCCACATCACTCACAGGAGACACTTTTTCATTGAGACCACGGGCAAACTTGACAATCTAAGAGGGAGAGAGAAGGCATACAAATGAATCGACATGTATTTTAACAGCACAGGAACATTACTTTCCCCATCAACCCCCATGCTACCCACACCAGTGGTATGGTAGGTTCTCCCTAAGCGGAAGGCTCCCGTCCTAAATTAAAGTATTTCAGGATAAAAGTCAAAGCAAAGCTGAACCATCCCAATACCTCGTACCCCAACCTTCCATGGCTAAAATGCATTCTCTCCACCTACCGAGCTGACCGACGCTCATTGGGACCTGCGTGCAGGCTAACCCTACGGCTTCGTAGTACAGGCATAGGATTTGGCAAAGGACAAACCCCCAAACTGAACATACCCAGGAGACAATTCATTTCCCAGGGCCGGGCCTAGCACTGGGAGTCTAATTCCTACACTGGACACCTGCGCATCAGCTTTCCTCTTTAGATAATCTTGATGTAATCAAAAGCCTGACTCATTCCCAACACCCCAGGTTAGCAACAGGGTGCTAATGAGAGTATGATGCTTGGTCAGCATGCCACGTCATTATATTGATGTAACAAGAGAGGACATTCACAACAACGCTTGTAAGGATATTGATGCAATTGAGATTTGGAGGGTGGAGGGGGGGGATTTCTAATCAGCAGTCTCAGGCTCTCACCTTTTCAGTCTGGGGAAGAGCGAGTCAAAGAATATTTAGAAGATGCTATGATTGAAGTGCTTTAGTGGCTACTCTCTGGAGACTTCAACATTTCAGAACAAGCGTGCTTGCTTCACAAAGGATGATGTGCTGTTGTGCATAGTTGATTTCTGAAGGCAGCTTCATGTGCAATTTATTTTCACAATGCAGGTAGTGGAGTTGTGCACAGAAATGTTGAGTAACATGAGAGTACAGCACAGTAAGCGGACGTCAGCAGAAACAGTTTCAAGTGTAGGTAGCTTATAGGGAGGGGGTGGGGGGAGGCAGAATTTGTTGGATTTTCTCTCATCCCAAGACACGCAAGTAAACTGCAGGCATGGTGGAGCAAAACTTCAGTTGATGTCCCACTTTCCCAAAACCCTAGCTGACTTCTTAAGTCTTCAAGGACAACCAGTAATTCTAAAATGAAAAGATATTTCTTCACAAAACTATTTAGAACAGTGTGGTGCATTTTCATGCACTTGGAGTGAACACCAAAACCCAGAGTATTTTCGACTGCATACTTTCCTAGGGTGATCTCTTCAGAGGAACTCCAATCAGTTTAAGAAGAACTTATTTTTACATACCACACATACTACGTTTTTTGGTATTTATAAACACTGTAAATTAAAGTTGTGTTACTATTAACCAGTTTAATGGCACTCGAGTTGCAAGTCTCATGATGATGAAATGCTGTATTTGGCCTTGGGGAGACTTAAACGCAGGACCTGTAAATCACACCAGACGTTAACAAGAAACACTTAATTCAGCAAGCTACTCAGCCAGCTTAATCAGATCAAATATAATTTCTGGCATTCTAAAACATTAGAAACATAGGGCCTTCTTTAGAGTTTTGACAGACTGTGAAATCTGCCAAACGAGGCGAACATCCCATCCGCCACATTTAGAGATCAACTGACATCAATGCATTCTTAATAGGCACACTGGATATCCACTACTTTATGGCAGCTATCCAGCATCGGCCGATCCCTAATTAAGGCGTTTAGATCTTACACTCACCAATGAGGAAACTAAATGCACGACCTTCGCTCCATTTTCATGCACATCTTTTGGAAACATGAGTGAAAGCTTAGGCAGTGGTGGGATGCTTTATAGAGAAGTTGGGTGACTTATCACAAAAGGCTAGGGCTCTGAAAAGCCTGTACAGCTTGGGTAAGGTCGGTCAAGCATATAGGTCATCATATCTACATACTATGTTACTATAGAGTAGACAAAACTGAAGGAGGCAATAAACAGACTCCCGGAATGGGAAAATCAGCCCTTGATAGATTCCTCACCACCCACCACTTGGGTTCACCCAAAAAAACAGAGGTTGACTCAACGCAATTTCTTGATGCGTCCTCAAAAACTGTTAGAAAATCTCAAGTCCCAAAATGTCAGTACAAAGCTTCTCCTCCTCTTACCTTTTCTCCATTCTTGTCCACCACTAGTGCCTTTTTCTCCTTTTGTAGCTGGACTAGCGCCAGGCAGAAGACAGTTTCATCCCTGCAGACTTCGGAGCAGAGCGAGCGCAGTTCAGGGAGGGATATTATAGGGTGCAAAGACAATGGAGACTCTTGGTAGGTGTGAAATAAAGCAGCAGCCTTCTCCTGCAGGAGAAACAGTCCATGATTAGTGCAGGTCTGACAAGGTGTGAGAGTGTTAGGAGGATTTGGATATCTGAACTAGGAAAATCAAAGTAATAGAAACGTCGATTGAGAGGAAAATGACCAGGAATTGGAACCATGGTCTTGGACCAGGTGAATTTCAGTCTTCCTAAAGGCCTTAGGTGTTGGCCCAGGATAAAAATCAAACAAAAGTACAAGAAAGTCACACTGCATCTGAAAATACACTCAGCATTTTACTCTACCTTTATCACATTTGTTGTTCTCACTCTCTGCATCATTGTCTGCTGTGGAGAAAGACTGGCACGAGGGCATTTCTATCTACTGAGCCACCAATTGATTTAAAAATGTGGAAGCCCATGTGATTAGGCAATAGGTTTCCCTCTGGGGTCCTAACTTTGAGTAACCAACTCTTATCCCGAGCCAATATTTCAGTTTTGCTTTTGACTTTAGTAGAAGATCACATGCAGCAGGTTTAAAGAAAGCATGAGCTAAGCACTAAGCTTTTAGCTGATGTACCCATCAAGCCCTGCGCCAGGCCTAGTAACAAGAAACCACTTCTGCTTCTTTGCCGTTTGGAGAAGATAGCGGGTAGAGTGCTGAGCGTAGAGAGCACTTGTCAATACTGAGTACAAGACCTGAGCCTCAGCTGCTAGAGATCTAGCTGAGAGAACAGACTTAAAGAGATACCAACCCAAGGCAGAGTAATGGCCTCCTGCCCTTGCTTTCAATCATCCCTAGATGGTCAGAACCAACCTCTAGAGCTTCCTAAACCTTTTAGAACCACAATTTAATCTTTAGAAGAACAAACCTTCGCAACCTACCTAGCTTTAACGGACAGGCAATTTTTAATGTAACTAAAGCATCATGTGGTAGCGAACTGCCATTTACAGACAGCATATTTCCATTGAAATGGTCACTAAATTTCACAGACATACAGTTTTGCTGCTAAAAATATCATCCACAAAAATGATTATGCGTGGAAATAGAGTTTCAGAAATATTTATCATTTGTGCATCACCAAGTAAAGTGTCTTGATTTCTTTTGATCCTATTAAAATATTTAGTTCCATCACACTTCAGAATTACAAAAAAAGTGCTTTATTTTTGCTTTAATAACTATTGAAGGTGTGCATTTCATTTACAAGTATTTACATTTTGTTGTGTGTTACAAACAATTACATCCTACAGCCTTTTCTTTCACACTCCCTGTGCCCCAGCAAGATTGTCACATTTTCACTTTACTTTCTCTGACTGCAAAGTGAGAAGAGTTTGTAAATACCAATCCCCATGTTAAAAAAAATCATAAGCCGCAATTTGTCAGAAGACATTGCCTGACATTTGACCTCTGTCTTTAAAGCACAGCAAACGTGACAGATAAATACAGAATTTAAAGGCATCTTTATTTATTGGAAACATGGCTCTGGTGTAAAGACCTATAGAAGAATGTAGAAAACGACAAATCTGTCTGGGGATTCTTCTACTCCTCATGTCTTCAACAGGCAGGCCTGGGCTTCCCAAAATAGAACCTAGGGTCCTCAATGGAATGTACCACTGCAGGTACGCTTGTACTCGGTGTACTTTCACAGCACACATACTCCCCAGTACTGTTATCTCCATACATTGTGCCACTACAGACACACATACATTCAGCACACACATTCATTCTGCGCGCATAGCTTAGTATTGTAGCTTTTCTGTGTTTTATCAGGGTGTGCTATTTGCAAACACACACACTGCCAACACACAATCACCATGTGCGCTGCACAACACTTCCCCCTTCATGTATTGTACTACCCTCAAGCACACATATTATTATGCACTCACTGCACAGCACTACATCTCTCATGTAATGTGTTCCTTGCAGTCATACATAAACCCAGTACACGCACTAACCACACTTATACTGCGTTACGATAATCCTTCAGATATACAGACCCTGGGAGGCAGGAGAGGCAGCCACATCAATTGAGTCTGAGTGAGGGACCTCCTGAAAGGGCCCGGTGGGTCACGGAGGTCGAAGGCAGCGCAGATGTGGTATAGTGAAGCCGGAGAGAGCCACCGATGCTTACCCCTGCAAAATGGCGGTTGACGCACTTTCCTTGATGGAGGACGATGTCTATATGAGACCTGGCGTCTGGGGCCGGGGGTACTGGCGATCGCTGAGTTGAGCCCGAGGAAACGCTATGAAGATCCTGATGATCACTTACGAGTGATGGAATTGCGAGGCTGGACGAGATCTGAGGAGACCGCAGGGGCTGCTGGAGCCCGTGGTCCAGGCATGCATCGCGGTCGGGAGCTGTGCCGGCACCGATGGCAACAAGCGCGGTAGGGGGGCTGAATGTGGAGTAGTCCCGGGCCCCAGCGACAGAGGAGTGTGAAGGCGGGGCCCTGGGAGGCCGGTAGGGAACACCGGTACAAACGGGAACGAGGCTGCGAAGAGGAGGCCCTGCGGGCTTTGTTGGAGTCTCTGGGCCTCGTGGCGGGTGCCTGCCTGCTGGTGCGGCACGGCCGGAGGGAGGGAGCACCTTATACGCCGGGGGCCTGGAAGAGGGAATGTGACTCCCCTACAGACTGCCTGAGGAGACTGAGATACGCGGGGCCCCGGGAGATCGCCTTGTGGCCCTGGTAGGAACACTGGGTGCTGGGTTGACCACAGACCCCCGGAGGGGAGCGGGGAGGAAGCTTATCTCCGAGGCCTGGTATGTCACGTGAAGGGGAGACCAATCCAGCCTGCCATCATTGAGAAGTGTCTTACCGATACTGAGATGCCGTGGGGCCCAGTTGGCTGTGCTGGAAGCATTGGGCAGCAGAATTAGGGGGAAGAGATATTGTGGAAAATGGACCCCCTGAAAAGAGTAGCTGAGGGTGGGGGCCATAAAAGCAGATTATGCTGGAGGGGGAGACCCCCACCTTCGTGACTGTGAGGTGTTAAGGGGTAGTGGACTAGAACTGGAGTGACGGCAGCCAGGTGTGGGCTGGACTGCCTTTTGGCCTGAGCTCGGTGGGGCTACACATCCCTGTGTTATAGGGAGCCGACACAGACACCGCCGGCGGACGTTTGGTGAGGTACGCTGGGCCCAGGGACTAGACCTGGGAGTTAATAAAGACAGCGCCACCTGCGCAATTATGGGCAAGCCAAAGGCTAAACAAATGCCGGCGCCAACTGGCGTGGAGGAACCCACTCTGCCTGCGGCCGAGAGAGCGGGAGGTCAGGACATCCCGGAGCCTTCCTTGCAGGCACAGTTCGATAAAGTGCTGGCCGCTATTGCAGACACCAAGCTCAAGCAGGAAATAAGTACGGTGTCAGTGGGCTTAGGCCTTCTGAGAGGGGAACATCGCAAACTAGTGGACGGAGTGGGAGAGGTTAAAACCTTTCTGAACGAGTTAAACTACGAGCAGAAGGCTCTGGCCCACAAGATGGAGGACCTGTCAGATAGGGTGAACACCCTGGAATGGTGGGCAGAAGATGCAGAGGGCCGGAACCGCCGCAATAATATTAGAGCGGTGGTACTCCCTGAAGGAGTGGAAGGTTCGGACATAATTTCCTACCTGGAACACTGGTTACGGGCGGAGGTGGCACAGAACCACTTAACCCCCTTGTTTGCTCTAGAACGAGCGCACAGAGTGCAGGCACGTCCGCTGGCCCCTGGAGGTCCCCCGCACCCGGAGGTGGCCAGGCTGTTGCATTATAAGGACAGAGACACTATACTACAGAGAGCTAGGTAAGAGGGCCCCTTTGTAGTTGATAATGCCAAAGTATCAATGCTCCCAGACTTCACTGCTCAGGTGCAGGGTCAGCGAGCATCTTTCTTGGAAGTCAAAAGGGCTCTACGAGAGGCCGCATTACAGTACTCTCCGATGTTCCACACTTCGGATTATCCTGGATGGGAAAACTTATTTTTTTGATGATCCAGACGCAGCTTGGGCATGGTTGGAAACCTACACGGCGGGCGCAGTCCTTCTTGAACCCAGGACTAGGGCATCCACGGCTGGGCCACAGACACGGAAGCGTTCCAGGAGGACTTCCCATGGTCGATCTCTGAAAAAAGCATCACAAGCAGAGCAGGAACGAGCGGGCGGCATTGGCAACTGTGGCAGAAATGGTGATGACAAATGCACAGCTGGAGGAATCTGGGACCCCGTCTGGGAATGACTCCCTGATGTCCAATTCCGAGGCCTCCGTTAGTAATACTGAAACCCTACCTCAGGTCACCCAACAGACGGCAGAGGAATTGATCTGATGACCACAAGACTGGGGATATGGTTCCTACCCTCTTGCCACTTTGTTCCTACTTGTGTATTGGAACCTCCTGTACCCTGTATGAGGTGGAGGGTATTCTGAGATGATCCCCCACCATTGTAGATTGTTTGATGTACTAGCTGGAATAAGCTAACCCCGGGTAAGGTCGAGGTGGCTGCTCCCTATAACCGGGCTTACACATGCTTATCCTTCCACAGATGAGTAGGCAGGCACGGCGCTTTTGGTGTTTAAGGGCCCAGCCCACCTCAACCAGTTTAGCCCTTGCTGAGACTCTTGAGGTGGCATACGAGCACTAATGTTTTTTTTACAGGTTTAGGCGATCGGCCGTTGCTGGACTGCTCTCGGGTGTGGGACTTTGCAGTTGGGGTATGTCTTATGTCTCGGGAGGTGGCATGCTTATCTTTCATTTGGAGAGGAGACTGGAGGGAGGATCGGGGGAGAATGGTGATCTCTGTGGATTTCATGTATGGCAGACCCTTAGGTTTATGTCATGGAATATTAGGGGGATAAGGTCTGCCTCTAAACAGACTAACATCCATAGATATCTGACAAGGCGGGGAGTCCAGGTAGCCATGCTACAAGGAACGCACCATACTGGATGTGAGGTGGAGCGACTACGACGGAGGTGGCGAGGGAAGATCTTTGCCACCACATATTTGGCGTTCGCCAGCGGGGCACTTATATGGGTTAGGGCGGGAACGCCCTTTGAACATACGCAAACTGTGATAGACAAGGATTAGCGCTATGTCTTCGTGCGAGGTAGATTACTGGGCCAGGACGTTACATTGGGAAGCATTTATGCTCCAAACCAAGAACAGTTAATGTTTCTGCAAACATTATCCACCCAACTGGCCTCAATCGCCACTAACGACCTCCTTTTGGGAGGATATTTTAATTGTGTGACAGACTTTGTAAAGGATCACTCTACCCCCCTTACAAGGGGCGCCTGCGCACAGAGTCTCAGAAGGTTTCAGAGATTGGCTGGTGCGTTGGGACATGGTGGACGTTTGGAGGGTACAGCATGGGACAGATCGGGAATACTCCTATTACTCTCATATACACCATCTGCTCACTCGATTGGACAGTTTCTTTGCTCCACACGGTTTGGCCAATGGGCATCGCACACTGAGTACCTGGGTCGTACAGAGTCTGTTCACAGTCTGCTTCTTCTGAAGTTTAGGCCTATTAGGGACCGTCCAGAGATTCCCACGTGGAGATTTATCCCCCAGTGGGTTGAAGATGCTTGCTTCAGGGACACATTAGCGAACATTGTCACAGAGTATTTTAAAGCCATCAGGGATCTGCCTCGTCCGCAGCGGTCGAATGGGAAGCATTTAAAGTGGTAGTGAGGGGACACTGTATGGGTCAGATGGTGGGTGTGAGGAAAGAGCTCAACAATACACTACTAGATCTGGATGTTAAGTTACATGAATTAGATAACGCATTGGGGCGGATGAACATGCACAATACAGGTTCCGCGAGGCCAGGGATCTGTATAATGCCACACTGGAGCGCCTGCGTTGTCTCGAATACAAAGCATACATGGAGAGTGCACATGACAGAGTGCAGACCTGGTAGACTGCTCACCTGGCTTATACTTCCGAATCCCGGGGGGGGGGGGGTCGCCTATTGCCCAGGCCCGTTCCTGTGATAATATGCCACTTTATGCCCCTGGTGCGATCAATGCGGCGGTCAGGGAATACTATTAATCCCTCAATGGGAGACTGGAACCAATGGACGTAGACGGCTTGAGGGCCTTCCTAGATAGAGTGCCACCGCGGGGACTGGACCGGGAAGCCAGGGAGTAACTGGGCGGTCCAGCGGCAGTCCAAGAAATTAGGGCTGCCATTAGGGAGATGGCTACTGGAAAGACGCGTGGTCTGACGGCCTTCCTGCAGAATTTTATGCAGCATTTGCCGGTTCTCTGGCCCCCCTGCTGGAAACCTTATATGCAGAAGCATTTATCAAAAGCTTTCTGCCAGACTCGACTAGGGACGCCACAGTGATCTCTCTCCCAAAGACTAAAGAGCAGGACGCCCCAGTCACTGCATTTCGTCCCCTGTCCATGTTGAACATGAACTTTAAGGTTCTTAGTAAGGTCCTGGCGCACGGCTACTGTCATATATGCAGAAATCAGTGCATTGTGACCAAAATGGGTTCGTACCAGTGAGGAGTACATCCCTTAACCTTCGTAGGCTATATCATGTATTATACCAATCTGGCACTGTAATTATGTCCATTGACCTAGAGAAGGCTTTCGACTCTGTCAGTTGGGATTATCTTTATACGGTAATGCTCCGGATGCAGTTGGGGGAACAGTGGGTGAAATGGGTTTGACTGTTGTATTCATCTCCCACAGCGAGAGTTAAGACCGGACACAGTATCCCTGCAAGGTATGATATCTATAGAGGAACAAGGCAGGGATGCCCGCTGTCGCCTCTTTTGTTTGCCTTGGCTATAGAACCTTTGGCAGAACTGTTCACACAGGAAAGGGCAGGATACAGGGTGATGGTGGATCAATCAATCAATCAATCACAGAATTTGTAGAGCGCACTACTTACCCGCGAGGGTCTCAAGGATGGTAGAGAGCATATAATTTCATTGTATGCCGATGATCTACTTTATCTCGACGATGGCTCAACGGTGGCGCAGCATGCAATGGTTTTGTTGGATGGATTTGCGCAGTACTCTGGCCTCCAAGTGAACAAGGCCAAGACCTGTCTGTTCCTTGCGATGGCCAGTAGCCAATGTCCGATCCCAAGCCGCAGGGGTTGGGCTGTGCCCCGGCGACGTTTCAATATTTCGGAATCCAGGTGTTCCATGCTCGGGATGACCCAAGGAAAGGGAATCTGGGCGGTGCCTTCCGAACTCTCAAGACATATATTTCTTTCTGGAGATCCCTAAAATTACCCGTTATGGCGCGGATTTCCCTAACTAAGATGGTGATGTTACCACATCTATTATATTTTTTCGCCAATCTCCCGGTTAAGATCCCTGGAGCTTGGTTCCAACAATTGGATACTGTGCTTAGGGAGCTGGTGTGGGATGGTGGCAGACACAGGGTGTCATTAGAGACTCTTCACCGTCCCCCTGACGCTGGAGGCCTGGGGGTCCCTCCACTTGAACTTTATTATATAGCAACTCAGTTACAATGGATAACGCATTGGCTGGCGGGTACCAGGCAAGAAGAAATAGGGCAGATTTACTAAGTGAGAGGCGTCACTGGCAAAATATTTGGCACAAAAGGTGGAGCTTCCGAGACCAGATGTGGTGTTGTCAGCAGCCTTGGCTTGTTGGAAGCGCTGTATGCAACTGACTAGTGGACACCCGCTATATGCCCCGGCCGTGCCGTTGGTGGGGTTCCCTCATGGTGACCAGATCACATGCTATAGTGCGCCACAACTGATGGCATGGACGGACGCAGGACTAACTACAGTAGGAGACTGTTTCCAACTAGAAACTCTGATCCCATTGGAACAATTACTGGAACAATATGGGTTGCCTCCGGGCCAAATCCTGACATATGAGGCACTGACGAGGTCGTTCGGGGCTTATGGTCTACTGGCAGGGAGTAGCCCAAGACTCATACAGTATACTCCTGCTGATTCTCACTATGGGGGATACAAGCCACTTGGTGAAATGGCTCCATAGAGCACTACTGGAAATGACGCTGAGACCCCTTCTGGCTTTGCAAACTAGATGGGTGACTTTTATTGGGGCGTGAACTATAAGATAGTGAATGGAGTAAGGTTCTGGAGTACCCTAAGCAGATAACCAGGAACACGCGCCTGAAGTTTACACAGTTTAACTACACTCACATGTGATGGAGCAGGGTAAACAAAAACATTTTAACCTCCTAATATTTATGTTGAATAATTAACACACAGGTTCGTCTCAGTAAATAACCAACCATGTATGTGTCATGAAAAGGGTTATGGGTAACACGCTATGTCCGTGCAAACTAATTTACTTATAATTGTTAACGTGGATAACATAAGCCTAATAATTTGCGTACTAATTAGAATAATAAATGCATGATTTGTGCTTGGAAATAAACTGTGTAGTGGCAATGTAAAGCGGTTGGTAAGTAAGAAATGGCTTTAAATGTCGCTTTTGCTAGGTAATACTTAATTGGGGTACGTAGAATGACGGGAGGGAAACGAAAAGGCTTATATTCTTTATTCTTAACTATGTTCTGTTTATCTTTATAATAGTTCGCTTAGGCCTGTTGTGCCGCGATGTAAAAATAGCTGCTGTGGCAAACAAGCTAGAGTACGCAGGCGCGAAGTGGGTTCCGAAAGTGAGAAAGGCTGTGAACAAAGGGATCATGTGACCGTCCCAAAGCCTAGGATGGAAGCGTGGTCAAGGCTGCAATGACCTTATTATACAAACGTGTGCCAAAGAAGGACATAGCGAAAAGCGTGAGAAGTTGCAGTGAATATGTGAATAAACAATGAACTGTTCAACTTAAAGTATCAGAAAAGGATACAGATTGAGACCAATGTGCGGATGGGTAATGCCATGAACCCGTGAGAAACGACAGAAGTATGAACTTTCCACAAAGAACTGGTTGGAGCAAGGATATTCATAATGAGATGTATACTGACCCCAAATGGACCAATTAGAGAGAATCTCGCCCACAAAGATGTAACATTTTCACTTAGTAAGCTAGTATTAGGGTATAAGAAGACCTACTCTTGGGGAGGGGGGAGTGGGATATATCTCTGAAGCGGGAGACTGAAACGCTACTGCTATTTTATATTTTTGATTGAGCACGAGACGCTGCTGCTGGAGAACCTTTTTGCTTTTAATAGATTTTCCATTTTAATACTATTAGACCTTTTTATTCTTAAAATACTAAAGGGGAAAAGAACGGGATTGTGGCGGGAAACACCCTATAGGTGGTCCGTCGAGAAGGCCTGTATTTCAGGAGTTCTATGCTGTGATCTGAATTCATTGCTGTGACGAACTTTGTTTTTCCATCTAATAGGTATGCATTGCAATTTCAATTTATTCTTATAATGATGCTAAATGTAATAATCTGAATAATAAATTTGAAACTTATTCATGCTTCTAAAAATTAGATAAACTTTATTATCTTTAAAACAATGAGTCTTTGGTTCTTTAGCTCAATGATAAATGTAAATGTTTAAAGGTTTATAGTGATTGAGCTGGTCTTAATCACCATCAACTGATTCCTACTAGTTGGTCCATCGACCAATGTGCGGAATACCTTAAAGTTTGAGAAGTATAATGTCGTTTTAAAAGGTATCCCGTCTCCTTCCAGCAAATCATTAACTGTGTTCTCCTAAGTAAAAACGGATGAAATCCAGGGAATATATGAGAGAGTGAATGTTTATGCGGTGTTATGGGCCCCACCGTCATATGGATATAGTTGTGGAAAGAGGGATATTTGTACCTGGACGTCCAAAGCATATAGGAGAAGAAATGTTATTGATAGCGCTGGATCACATGACTTACATAACACCCCATAGGTTACAGGTCATTTATGATGGGGGGCCACGACCATGCCCTAGATGTGCGGTACTGGGTGCTGATTTTGAGCATATGACGTGGAGTTGTCCCACTCTGCGCATGTTTTGGGGAGAGGTAGTGCGTAAATTGGCTGGGGTATTGGGCCGCTCCCTTACCTGTTCCCTGGGCGCCTGCCTGTTGGGCCTGTTCCCAGGGCCTAAAACAAAAAAGGCGGGATCCAAGTTACTAGACTTGGCCCTGGCGTTGGCTAAGAGGCGCATAGCGCTTGTGTGGAAGTCAGAGAGAGGCCCCCAGCTGGAGGCCTCGGCGCGGGATGTTATGACTTGGGCCCGGGCAGAGGAGAGAGCCCACATCAGACAAGATGCTAGAGGGGAAAAGTAAAGAGGGTGGAAAAACACTAGAAAGGTTACCAAGGAAAAAGAAGAGCAGGGGGCTGAGGTAGAGTGGGAAAGTGTGGGGGATGCATGGAAAGGTAGGAATGAAACCAGGTGTTGGGGGAAGGATGGAACAGGGGGAAGGATGGAATGTAAATAGAAAGAGGGAAAGGGTAGAATGAAAACAGTAAATGGAGAAAATTAAACCAAGGAACTGCGGGAAGTGAGGGAAACCAAAAACAAGGGGTTGACTAGAAAAAGCAGTGGATGAAACCAGAGAAAGGGAGTGAAACTAAGGAAAAGGGGAGTTGGGCTAGAGAAACAGAGGCACATTTGGTAAAAAGAGGAGAGAGAAACCAAGGGATGGGAGGGTGAAGGAACTGGGGCTAAAGGAAACGGGTGGGGAGGGAAATACAGAAAGGGGGGGGACTTGAACAAGGAAAAAGGCGGGTTGAGAATGAACTATGAGAAAGAGGGAGTAGAACCAGAGAAAGTGGTGGGGGTGAAATCAGAGAAAAAGGCAAAAGTAAACTCAAGGAAAGAAGGAAAATTAAACCATGGTATGGAGAGGGACTGAAACCAAGGAGAAGTAGGGCGGATGAAACCAGATGAAGGAGAGGGATTAAACCAGGCAAAGGAGGTGTGTGAATGAGGGAAGGGGTGAGAGATTAAGTCAGCGAAAAGTGGGGCATGAAATCCAGAAAGAGGGCGGAGGGAGGTCGGAGTAACAGGGGAAGAAACCAGGCAAAGGTAAACCAGGGAACGGGAACAAGAAAGGCATAGAAAGGTGATGGGAAACCATTGACATCGGGAAGGAAAGCCAGCGAAATAGTAGGGGACAAAAAAAGTGCTGGGGGAAATCCAGGTAAAGGAGAAAGGAACCCAGGCAAAAGTGCTCAGGAAAAGATATGGCAGGGAAATTAGGGACTAGGAAGAGGTGGCAAGAAAACCAAGGGAAACTGTGACTATGGAAAATGAAAGTGAGAACTAGAGTGCCGATGTAAAGAAAGGTAGCGAAGGAGACTGTAGAAGGGATACATAGTGGAGTGAGGTCACAAGGATAGAGATGAGGGTAGAATGTGAC
The DNA here is from genome assembly GCA_963921515.1 of Calotriton arnoldi. Classification (NCBI taxonomy): domain Eukaryota; kingdom Metazoa; phylum Chordata; class Amphibia; order Caudata; family Salamandridae; genus Calotriton; species Calotriton arnoldi. The sequence continues at coordinate 3,750,067 of CAWUFW010000277.1, forward strand.
CACAACAAGGGTAAGAGAGACCAGATAACGAGGCAAAGAAAGGGCAAGACGAAAGGAAGTCAAGAAGAAAAGATAAGGAATGCAGGAATGGGAAAAGAGACCAAGAGAAGAGTGGTAAATGGGAAAAGAACACAACATAAGAAGCCAGGGGAAGGAGGTCACATAAAATAAATGGGAAGGGACCCTGCCCTGAAGCAGCCACTTATTCTGGCCGATACCTTTCTCAAGCTTTCATCAGTCTAACTCAGTACTGGCCAGCAGGACCACCTGTTCCTGAAAAACGGAAACCAAACACACAACTCTGCATAATCCCATCTACCTGAACTAGATTCCTCCCCTATTCCAGTAACAGAAGATCCTGAAACCTACCACAATACGAGGAAGGCGGGCATTTACACTTTCTGAGGGCCAAATGTATGTTCTTTATGCCACATAGAGCAAATTGGCAGTACTGAACATTTAATATGTGCCCTCTTTATAGAACAATCTATGTGTTTCACCCTGCATAGAAATACTAAATTAGTGGACTCGCTTGGTGAGGAGAAATGAGACACGTACCAACACATGTCATTAGCACCCACCTTTATGAGTTCAAGGACTACAAAGGGCTCATCTGCAGGGACCTTGCTCCCACTTAGCACCGCTGATAATGTCCACTTCAAGGGCTTTACCACGAGCAGCCCCACTCCCCATGAGATCCAGCCACTTTCCACTCCAGCCACAAACTGCGTTTCCTTCTGCAGCTCGCCGCGCCTGGAAACAAGTGAAAAAGGGAAAAGCAATGGCATGAGAAACAAAGCAAAGAGAAAGCTTTGGGACAAACGAAGTCTGGAGAACCAAAGCAATTGTTTGCTGCTGTGGAAGCTTGGTGTAACTCCAGCGTCACGACATGAGTCTCTATAGTCTGATGAAGGTTTTATCAAAACTTTAATTAATTTGATCCCTTGTTCCTTTAGTAACCAAACTTAACAAAGTCCGGCCCACTTATACACAGGGTTATAACAGTTAATTATTTAATCAGGCCCCATCTGCTAACCCCATCTCTAGCCTCTACTGTCTCCCATTGGGGTTCCAGCGCAGTGGACGGAGACACCCTGGTGTAAAGTGGGACACCACAAATGTTAGGCGAGATCTCTTACATATCACGTAGGAGCTCTGCGCCAGCTGGCAATATTATAAACCATAGTTTCTTAAGATGCTGAAAGGGTACCTTGTTCATCCCATCTCTGGAAATAATCCATATAGTCATAGGACATATATTTAAACAGACTGCGTAAGGAGACAGTACATAGAGCACATGAACCGAAAAAAAAGATCTCCCTAGTGCTGTTTTCAAATCCTTCTTTGCCCAACTCAGACAGGCAAAGTGCTGCAAGTGAAATGTAATTTAAACCCCTATAATTTGGAGGTGTGGAAGAGAGAGCAAAGGCAGAGAGAAATAGTGCAAGAGAGAGAGAGAGAGAGAGAGAGAGAGAGAGAGAGAGAGAGAGAGAGAGAGAGAGAGAGAGAGAGAGAGAGAGAGAGAGAGAGAGAGAGAGAGAGATATCAAAACCTATGCACTAGAGGTTTGCATTAACAATGCTTTCAAGAACTAATTCTGTAATATACCCCATGTGTATGTGTACATATATATGTATATATGTATTTATGTATGTATGTACAACCTGCTGGTGTTTGCCAGTAGGAATGTTATAGTTACAACCTAGTTTCTATCAAAAAGGTGATTTTCAGTTGCCTATCTCTTTGGCGCCGGTTGATGAATCTTCATGAAATTTTCCCCACGTTTGCCTGGTACTTGAGGCGCCGTCTGGAAAGTTTCGGGGTGGTTCGTGAAGCGGGGGCCGAGGAAAAAAAGGGGGTGCCAAAACGCGTTTTTTCCATGTTAATTCCCATAGGAGTTTTGAACAAGCCTACAGCCTGAACTGTTGGACGGAATTACACCACATTTGGCAGGAAGCTAGATCTTGGTACGTAAATTGTGCTTTTTGTGATTTGGTGTAAATCCGTTCAGTAATTTGGGAGATATTAAGTGGAAAAAAATGGTATATCTGGGGATGAGGATAATTCGCGGTTCTACCCGCGAATTATCCGCAAATCTGGAAGTGAAAGGAAGGCCCCGATTGACTGGCTGCAGCTTGAAAGAAAAATTGCGGCCACAATTCTGTTTCCTTGCATCGGCTAGGTGAGGGGAAAATACACTGTAAAACAGACAGAAGGGGGCAGGACACAGGTATCCTGACCCCTTATGACCAGAAAATGTTTTTTTCCCTCCTCCCCGCAATTTACCATCCGCGGATCCTCCGCAAATTTTTTCCCCAGCAGAAAAAAACCCCATTAACATTCACTGATAAAACCAAAGGTTACAGGGTAGTTATAAATACGCTGACTTTTTATCCATACAAAACCATAGAAATTCAGCAGATATAGTTATATTTATAGTTATACTTATTTGAATAAACTATAACTCGTGCCATTAAGTAACTTAAGGCAACAAGTCATAGTTTCTTAACATAAGTAGAACTATAAGTATAACTATAACTGCAGAATTTCTATGGCTCTGTATGGGTAAAAAGTTAGCGTACCTATAACTACCCTGTAACCTTAGGTTTTATCAGTGAATATCTATATATACACACATTTATATACACACATGCATGTTAACTGCAAATTACTTATTCTTTTTCTAATGTGATCTCTACTTTTACTGAATTAGGCCTGATGTGCTTCAGAAATATTACATTAATCATATATGTCTTCCTTGAGAATTTCTTGTTTAGAAGAGGATGGTAGTAATAACTGCCCGGTGTGCCTTGCTCCGAGAGTGGGCTTCTTACATTTACGGGTGATCTGTATACATGTTACAGTTTCTGAGACAAGGAGTGTGGCATTGCAATATATGTTATATATAAAAAAAAATCCTCTAAAAAACACAAAGGTTAAAGTGAAGTTATAGATAGATCTGGTAATAATATCTTACTTTACATTAAAAAAAATATCAAGAATTTACTGAAAAAGCTTAAAGTGATGATATAGTTAGGTGAAAATGTAATGTCAAATGAGGTTCTAAGCCATGCATGGCAAAGCCGCGACTTTTTAAAATGTATTTATTTTACATTCTGTGCGCCCGGGTCACCCACAGCCTATCTTTATTTTTTTGTAATGGCAGCACAGGGAGCCCACTTTCATGCTGCCTTTCCATTCAGTTTTTTTTTTTGGGTGGGTCCCCCGGTCACACCCACAACCTTACATCTCCTTGGGGACCATGGGGGGACGCCCAAGGCCATCACAGCCCTGGCCGCTTCCAAGCCAGCATCCATCCGGAGTGCTAGTGAGAACAGGCATCAATGAATGTGTTCCTGCCTGGCAGGGGGTTAATTTCTGCTCCTGCTGAGGGAGCACATTCACTTTCCCTGCCCACACTGTGATTGGCAGGATGTTTTCCCAAGCCGGTAGCAATACTGCTTCATGGACCTGGAGGATGTGGTACCTGGTGCCAATAAGTGGCACACAGAAGGGGGGAGGGGACGCACATACCCAATTCCCAGATATTTAAAAAATATAGTGTGCCCCCCACCCCCAGTCCCTGGCCCAACCCTGAAGGATTTTAATTGAAAAAGGCAGGGACTCATTATTTTTTTTTTTAGCACGGTACCGCTAAAGAAAAAAATACTGTTTTGGACACCAGGGGGTGTCTTTCTGGAACAACCCCACAGGGACCAGGGGGGTGTGGGTACCACTACCCTGCATCCCTATATGTTATTTTACTTTTTAAGACACAGGGACCGAGTCCTTGAGTCCTAAAATGATTGCCAAGCAGCTTTGTTGATGTGAGTCAGCCAATCAGATCTAATCTTTTGATCTGCAGGTCTCACTGCATTTCCGCATCTCTAGTTGTCTATACATTTTTACCCTTCATTTCTCTAGAACTACTGAACAGATTTACACCAAATCAGAAATATAATGCTCTCTGAATAGAGATCTAGCTTTCTGCCAGATTTGGTCTAATTCCGCTCAACCATTTGGGCTGCAGCTGTGTTTAAAGTTCCTATGGGACACTGCATGGGGGAAAACAAGTTTTGGGACCTCCCTTTTTATCGATCTCCCCTTGACGGATTACCCCGAAACTTTCCAGGAAGAAGTTGAGGTGGGTGAACATTTTTTGGAAAGTTTTGTGAAGATTTATCAAACAGCACCAAAATTATTAACAAACCAAAAAATCTATTTTCTATGGAAACCAAGTCCCTTCTAATTAATATACATATATTTATATAACATTTGTGACCTTTACTTTGGCTTTTACTAAGTGCACAATTGCTGTGTCATGGATAAGTTCATTCCTGTTTGTGCCACAACAGTTGTTTAGTGACACAATATTTTATAGTGGCTTGAGGAAGTGAGCCGAGCCTTGTTGCATCCAAGTCAGACCATCACAATTATTTGTGAAGACTTTAGGTTGTTTCTGATTATTTATTCATGAAAAGATTTTGTAGAGTGCTCAAACCACAAATTGCAGTCTCGGAGCGGCGGCTGACAAAGGAAACATCAGTAGAATAACATGCAGGCGATACAGAAACATCATAGCAAAGATTCAATTCTGAGAAAGGAAAGAATAATGACTCAGAAGATGGAAAGGCTTGACAATGCGGATGGAGCAATCAATAATCAGTCTTGGGCGTCTGATTAGCTGTAAAAGTAGAAGTTCTATGACAATAAGGTGAAAGTCTGCTGATGACAGCTGAGCCCAGGCCATAGGAGAAGTGGAACAGGCAGGTGAATCTTTACACTTTTTCCAAATTTTAGGAAGTCTTTTCCTGATCTCAATGGCATAAGAAGGCAGTCCCAAAGTGAAGTTCCATACAAGTGAAGCAATCGCACCCCAAATATTTTTTTCGCTTAGGGCGATGGGCAACCAAGAGGTTGACGGGGAGGATCGTGGATTACTTGTCACATGATAGGGCTGAAAAGCTCTAGACAGGTAGTCAGGTGCACCACAATAACTGAATTCGTTAACAATGCACAGTGTCTGAAACTGGGACATCATTCTGAAGAGCAACCAATGAAATGAACAAGGTAGGAGTGATGTGGTCTTTGTGTTCGAGGCCAGAAATGAGCCTATTCTGATTAGAAGTAAGATCAATAAGAGCTACTGGTTGCATGACTGAATCCAATTTTTATTTATGTTTATTCTGATGTGATGTATTTTCCAATTATGTAATTGTTTTTTTGAAGCAAGCATCCTTTGTCCCATCCAGTATAAATCAGAGCATAATACTGTAGTACTAGGTCGTGGTATTGATGTTTATTCGTTTTATTACTTACATGCTCATGACGAGACATGCTTTATCATTAACCTACACATAGCAATGCATTTACCACATACGGTTTATTTTCAGAAAACGTCTAAATAACAGTAAAAAAAGACAAAAAAACTAAGGAAACTTCACACATTCACAAATATGAACCCCATTGCTTTAGCACCCTCACCTAATCATCTCCTCCAGCACCGTACTCAACCCCAAGGGCGCGCTGCCCTTGCGTTTGAATATTTCCTGCAGCTCTTTCAGGGTGAGGGACACTGCTCCATTGCGGCGTAGGGAGCTGACCACCAGCGGCACCCAGAATGCCATCTTGCTGTCCCATTCAGTGGTGTTCACATCCCGGCTCTGCTTGAAAGCTGAGAAGAGGAAGGCCATCCGTTCATCATCATCCCACTCTGGGGGTAGGTCCACTGGGATTGACATTGTTGCCTTCAGGAGCGGCTGAACCCTACACTGTGGAAGGAGGACGTTGAGAGTGGTGCTGATTAGAAGCAAGTGAAGAATTAAGCAATCACAAGAAATCATGCAGAAACTTTGTTCACATGCAGAGGGTTCCAAACCTTTGAATTTACACATCGGCCTTCAATCCAGACCCAGATACATGCAACACCTTTAAATGAAGGGCTTAAATCTAGCCCACATACGTGCAAAGAACACCACAAAGATCACCTCCACCTTATCCATGTATGGTATGATGCTTACGAAACCCAAGGCACAAAGTGTAAGGGAGGCCTAATCAAATAATCTACATTGGCTAGGACGGTAGATGTCCTGTCTTGCACCAGACTATGGCCTCTCTTGCCTTAACCTTTCTATCGTTCATTGCTATATTCCAACGTATGACAATCAATCCAGGTCAAAGACCTCAAGCCAAAGCACAACATAAGCAATCAGGTACACAGACAACCCAGTGCTAGAAAGAGGTACACATTTCCAAAGCTCTGTAAAAAAGACCCTTTAGTGTTCTTATTAGTAAAGAATATGACATATCAAAATGTTTTCCTGCTTAAGATTTTTTTCAATCTAAAAAAGATAGACCTAAGTGAAGTACTCTAAAATAATCACAACTCCTGAAACAATTACCAGAGTAACCAAAGATGGACGATCTGATCTTAAATACATCTCACGTTAGTCCAACTTGGAGAGCCTGAGATCATTCAGCATTGCCACTCCTCCTAGAGATGGAATGTGTGCAGATCCACTCTATGCATTTTGATAATTAGAAAGCCAAAGGAATCGGTTTGATAAGATGGCTACACTAACGTGAGAACTAACACATCAAAGAACCAGGAAGTATTTTTTTAAGAGTAATCACTAATGCATGGGAAAATTTGCTCATTTAAAGAATTTCACACCTGTGTTTCTTCATGAGAATTCACACCTTCAGGGATCTTGGATTTTTAATTGTGGAGAAGCAAGCTGAGTAGATTACTAGTCACACAGATCCCTATGCATAGAAACGTGTTACCTTCAGTTCACTACTCCACTATAAGGAAGAACTCTCAGAGTGATGCATTTCATATCACACTTCAGTAATGTTGATCCTGACATGCCATGAAGACTGTACAACGGCACCGTCCTGAGGTGCCCAACTACTTTACAGTGGGGCTAGAAGCAAGGTACCAAGTGATTGGTACTATATTGTAGCCCACTCTACAACACCACAGGCACAGCCAAAAAACGAAGTCCTAGATGAGGTGAGTATTGTTGCAGTCTGGAGGAGACCATTGGCTGTTTCACTGAGAAGTGATGATATCGAGAAAGGTGAGCATGCATGCCACCTTGAGTTCATCATTGCAAGTTCTGTAGACTTTTGACTTCCACCTCAGTACAAACATAAGTGTGTGCACTGGAAGACTTTTTGTGACATGAATTGCGAGCCAGAGCGAGGCTCTATGGTCTGGAAGGTCACACTAAGTGCAACTTCCCTATGGAGTATGAATATCAACAGCTCACCGATCTGTAAATGACTGACAATAGTAAGATTTTAGAGGCAGGACAGGTCATTTTATCTGTCTGTGCCTGGGAGAGTGCTTACTTGCCTCTGCAGCATTTTTAAATTGGCCTGTCAGCCCCCTGCAATTGGGTTCTTCAACCATCAAGCAGGACATGGACGTTGCCTGTGTACACATTACTTACACAAATTGTGGTGTCTCTATTACCTGGCCAAGAGCTGGGAATAGATAAACGGTTTCAGGTCTGTATGGAATCTGTAGGGAGATGGATGGCAGATAATTGCCTAAAACTGAATTCAGGAAAAACTGAAGTAATGCTGTTTGGGAACGACCTTAATTTTTGGACTCCTAATTGGTGGCCTGCATCCATGGGGTCACTCCCTACACCCTCAAAAAAGGTGAAAAATGTGGGTATAATCCTGGATGAGAAACTTTCCTTTGGGGCCCAAGTAAATGCAGTAACTTCAACAACAGTGCATGTTCTTAGAACTGTCAAGAAGGTATTGCGGTTCTTACCTTCGGGGACCCGGCAAACGGTAGTCACAGCATTGGTCATGTCGAGACTGGATTACTGTAATAGCCTATATCTAAACATACAACAAAGATTTCTGTATAAGCTTCAGCTGCTACAAAATGCCGCGGCCAGATTACTTACGGGCACTTCCAAGTTTTCTCCAATCTCCAAGGAGATCAAAAAACTGCACTGGCTCCCGGTGAGGAACCGGGTGCATTTTAAATCTCTCTGTATGGTCTTTAAAGCACTTCAAGGCTTAGGACCAGATCATTTCTGGAGAAGTGGAGAAGTGTGGCTCAATGGTTAGAGCGGCAGACCCTGATGCAGAGATCTGGCCCGGGACCAGGGTTCAATTCCCGCCTCGGCGGGTCTTGGGCTCAATTTCCTCGGACCTGATAATTCTCGCCTCGGTGCCTATTCTAATCATGGGTCCCACTCTGCAACTCTGGGCAATAGCTTGCTTAATCTCCACAACGGCCCCACCAGTGCTGGGATGCCTGGCTTCACCTTGGGGGTGCCCAGGAGTGGACATTTCACAAGGAAAAGACAGGAAGGGTTCCACAGCGGTATGCGTACAGCGCCAGGACACCCTAGGGTAACAGTGCGCTTTACAAGTACAAATTTCATTCATTCATTCATTCATTCAAGGTGCCAGTTCCAATGGTACATACCGGCAAGAACTCTTAGATCTCTGGGAGCTAAGCTGGTTGTAGTCCCACCAACAAAAAAAGCTCAATGGGGAGGCAGAAGTTTCTCTTCATGTGCAGCAAAAGCCTGGAATGATTTGCCATTCTATTTGAGAAATGCCACCAATCTTCTAGCTTTTAGGAAGGGGTTAAAGACCTGGCTTTTTGATAAATAAACCTCTTTTTCAGCTCAGCATTAAGGAGTAGTAACTAGCGCCAGGACACCTCCGGGTAATCGTGCGCTCTAAAAGTTCCCATAAGATAACATACCTTTTGTGTGTAGAGGATGGTCATTATGGGTGTGTAACATTTGTGGCTATAGCCACAGTGGAATCCATTTTGTTTTCCTACATCCAAGTGGTACCTAAGAAAGGGTTTTGTAGAGAGCTACAGAGAGCAGATGTGTATTAGAGGACTTGTCTCCGACACTCAAGGGATTCTTTGTAGTGAGTTAGACTTCTGAAAGTGGGGGAGAGAAGAGAAACAGTGGGCCAATTTGAATCGTAAGAAGTTCAAGCACAGGTTAACAGTTAAATGGGACAGCCTCTTTCTCTTTTCTACCTTTTTTTGTTTCTCTCCTGATAGGAGAATCCCAAATCCGCCCCCTCCCCCTAATCTTCCTGCTAAAACCTGACGACAATGACCATGGCTGGTCCAGTCTGAGCGGTATAAGCAAAAGAACAGGAACTGTCCAGAACTAATCTCAGAGCTGACTGTTGGAAAACACAAAGTCTGTCAACTTTGGTATAAAGATGGACACAAACTTCCAGCCGGTGGGCCAACATTTCTCTACCAGAATCCGGGGCCACTACATCTGTGGTGAACGAGAATCTCTCTTTGCTCCAGGGTTGGCAAAACTACCACCAACTCCCCTAGGTTCAGGAGCAGAATCCTGTGGACTTCGAACCACACTGCCAGGAAGGGCAGCATGAACTTTTTTTTAATTTTATTAATTTTTGTTCTTACATTGCATACAAGTTCAAATTCGCATACATTACAAAAACATAGAAAAACAAACAACCCGTGGCTATTCATTTTGGGGCAGCATGAACTTTTCAAGTTCTACTGAAGAAGCCAAGAAGCATCAGGACGCTAAAAGAATCCAGACTGCAACCCACATTCCACATGCGAGATGAAACGCTGAGCCGCAGAAAACCCCACATCAATGGAGAGGCCTGCACCAATTTCTGAGTAATCACTGCTATGGCTCAGCTTATGGTGGTGCGTTTTGAGAATGTCTCGAGGAAGAACTCAGGCTACAAGACTGAGTGTGAGTATCGCAAACCCCAAGGTATACTTACTGCTCAGTTTTGAACTCAAAACTAAGGTAAGGTTAAGCCCCACGACACCAGGTGTGAAAGGCTCCGATTGTAACCCCTATCTGCCCTGGAACTCCTGAAAAAGTTCCCACATACTACATCCAGAAGTATTCTCAAGCAGTACCTGCACCATGGTCACAAGCACTGCCACTGAAAGTCAGACCCAAAACCCTTTACTGTACATGCATGTCATGCAAAAGGTCACCCACTCTTCTCTAAGAATGTCCACAGAAATTCAAACAGAATAAAGTACCTTTGGCATAGTGGGAGGGCTCCTCAAAAAAGGGTACACATCTGCCAGTGGGTGGAAACTGCTGCCAATGGAACCACCCCTTGGTTCAAGAAGTCATAGCTTCTTCTGTGAGTCCCATGAACGACTAGCAGTCTTGAAAAAGAGCTTACTCCAACTTGCCTGCGGGCAAGCACCTTGGTTTGATGCTAACAGTGTGGTCCAAGATAACTGTATTGGGAAATACTTCTACCTTTCCAGTGGCAGTCAGAGGCAAGTGACCCCCTCACATCAGAGGTCATTGCACAAGCAGCTGCCTACCACCTCGGTAGAAAGATGCCATACTAAATTTCTTTCAAGCCAGTCATTAAAATCCCCCTACTGAATATCTTCTTCAGTGGTTGTTTAACAAGACCCTGCCTCTGGTTCTGGCTCCAGTGCCTGCTCGCTGTTCTGAGTCTATCATCCCTTGCAACAGTCCTGGACACTCTTCAGACTCAGAAGAGAGCAATTTTCTAACTCTTCTGCCTGACACAAAGCTCTGGCAGGTAAGGGACCCAAATACGTACGGGACAAACTGGCTCCTTATCGTCCAGATAGAAACCTTAGATCAAGAAATCTGCTCCTTCTTTGCCCTCGACGCATACGCACATCTAAGTACGGTGGACAGGCTTTTACATCCCTGGCCCCTCACCATTGGAATAAACTCCCCTTTGTCATTAGGGCTTGTACTGACTTCGCAGGCTTCAAAAATCAGCTTAAAACCTGGTTGTTCTAATGACTGCTCCTAACTTTTCTGTTACCTCAGCGTCAAGAGGCCCCTTCGGGGACGAGTTGTGCGCTATAGCAAATATTCATTAACATAACAGTGGGAAATGATGAACCCTTGGTTCACAAATTCCTAGGTCCTTAGATAGCCCATCAGTGGTCGAAGTGGGTGTGATCGGTAGGGCACGGCGTGCCCCTACTTCTTTAATTTAGTGGAATCCGTTACCCTACTTTTTATTTTTAATAATGCGTCCCAGGACGGCAGAAATAGCCAAGGCTTATAGATAAGGCTCGGCGTTCGTGGCCGTTCGAGGGCGGGCGGGATAGCAGAGAAGGAAAAGGACTCTGTCTTTTCCTTCTTGCCCAGAGAAGACAAGGGCAGTGTCCACTTCTCCTGCTCAACTGCTGACAGCTGCCCTCTCTCTTTCTTCCTCTTATTCCCTCTCTTTCCGTCTTGCTCCCCCTTCACTTGCTGAAAACCGTGACTTCTAGAAACTCTTCTTACCCTCTTTTTCCTCTCCTTTCATTTATTTGTTCCCCTGTGAAATGGATCCAAATACAGAAAAACACTTTTGCTTGAAATGTCGTTCTATTCTAAAGTGCAGCCTCGGGGCGGAGAGAAATAAAAGGTTTAATATATGAAAAATAACTAAATAAAGCAAGACAGAGCGGTCGCAAAGTGGCCAGATTGATTTTATTCACACCCAAGCGCATTAGCCCAACTTTAAAGAGTTTGCCAGTGAAGCACTACTTTTGTTTTCTCGTCTTTCTTTTAACAACATTGTTTTCCCCGGGTGGGGAAGTGCACCATTCCTGGAGGTGCTGCAATACCTGGTTGATGGGTGGATTGGAAAACAAAATGTGTACCGCGCCTCTGTGTTCACGGAAGTGGTCTTTTTAAACCATATTGCTTACATTTTGTAAGGTCATAAGCAATGGACATTGAAACGAGTCCCTTCCGGGCCCTGTAGTCATGTCCTTAACTTTCCAGGCAAAAACACTCACTGATTTCTGAATGAGTGTATAAGCTTTAAGGTAACCATGTTGTTTGTTGTTCCTGCTTACATTTCACATACTTTACCTAATTTTGCATTCCCTATGAGTCTTTGTCTTTTCTAGGATGTTGTTACTTTTTTCTTTTCTTCAGGCAACATATTACTCTTGTCTAGTGCATAATTTGAATTGAGTGGCATCCAGGTGTTTATAGCGGGGCACAATTGAGTTGTAGCTGAGCTGAAGGCAGTGCGAGTTTCTCTCAGTGGGGCAGTAACCTGTTCAGTGTGGGAGAGGATGTGGCACTATGGCCAGAGCTGGCAAATTTGGAATGGGGAACCAGGTTCAGCCTTCATGACCAGTCTACCAGACCACTCTCCTGAGAGAGCACATTCCCATAATAGACCTTAGAAGGCCTTGCCAGACCTCAGAAGCCCTGGTGTCTTAGCACCAGCAGGTGGATCCTACCCCCTAGTGGTGGCAAGTGTGGGTTAACCTTGAAGGCCTGTCCACCACAATACATACTCAAGTTCACCTCCAGTCTTGCGAGCAGGCCTATGAACCAGCACACCCCAGAGTGGCAGTGCCTCCGTCACTGAGGTCATAGGACCATTGAGGCCAGTCCGCCTCACCCTTTGGTACCTCCATTGGCCTTGCTTCAGCAGTAGCAGTGTAACTCACCAGGGATCGGCAATGAGGGATTTGCACGCACACCAAACTAAGTTAGCAAACTTCATGGTCTATCTGCTTCATGCACAAGCACTTTTACATGTTCTACCTGCTTTGGGGCCATTAGAATTATGCAGCAATGGAGGACACAATTATGCCGCAGTGTTGACTAAATTATGCAGCAAACAAAAGGCTGCAGCGTAATGCGGTATATTTTCTGATACTTTATTATTTTGACATTTTTACACATACTAACAGTCTCTGCAAAGATTTTGCCTTATTAGTACCAGTTTCACATAGAAATGCAGCAGTGAGAAAGGTGTCCAGTCAACCTTTGCAAAGGGCAGTGCACTTCGCAGCAATACAAGTCACATTTTTTAGTAACTTTTGATCCGTTTGAGCAGCAAACAATTTATTAGTTAAAATCGTCAGATTATGCAGCAGATTATGTATTATGTGGCAACTATGGCAGAGACATAATTATGTGGAAAACATTTGCAAACTAGGATATTTTGCCATTCATGTTTGAAATGCTCTTGTGGAAAAAGGGAGAAGAAGTGCTGATGACAGAAACTTCATGGCTCGGAGACAAATGGCTTGTGATTCCACTTTTAAGCGTATTTGGGACATTCTGCGATTGGAAACGTATGCCACTTTGTGAATGTATTTTAATGTCAATAACTCATATTAAACCTTAAATAAACATGTGTATCCATTGGTTGAATTAAATAACATAGTAAGCTGTAACTGGTAAGTGAAATGCCAAACAAATACAAAAAATTGGGATTTTTTCACTTTCAGGCCACACCTATGACTCCGCCCACTGACCCAATCCTTGGGTTATTGCCGCCCTCTGATTCTCCGCCCACAGTTCCCCTACTTTTTTCCCCCACTTCGACCACTGTAGCCCATACAGTTACTGTTACTACACAGGCAGGTACAAATACAGGTTTCCTCTTCATATTGCCTCTGGCCTCTCTCCCGAGTTCTGTATTGCCTTTGCTCAATTGAGTAAAGGGAAGTACTTGCATCTGGGAGTAGCTCCTTATCCTCACAAGGAGTTGCACTTCAATGACTTTTGCGGCAAGCACTTTTATCAGAACATGACCCTTCACCGCAAACATGATAACTAGCTATTATCTCAGCTTGCAACAATATATGATATAGAAACTCAAGACACAACTTTGAATTATAAGGACATTTTATTGATTCAAGGATCCCCCCCGACAACAACTGCCCCCAATAAACAGTCTTTGTATTCTAACCCCCAAAAGCGTACAACAGCGTACACTAAAACAGAGTATCCCCCCTGAATAAAGTAATCTGCCAATTGAATATTAAGGGAATCCCGAGACCCCCTATCCCCCAAATACTGACCGGTTCCCAAAAGTCAAGTATCCATAACCTTAGCTCCCTTCTCTCCCAAAAACTGTGGCACAGAAGAATGATGCAGGCAAAGACGGGGGCCAACCTGCCTCTGAAAATAACAATGGGCCCGGAAGACCATATGCATGATTAAGACCGATAAAGACCAAGTCAAGGATGATAAGCACCCGCACAGAGCGCCCAAGATTTTAAATTCTTAGGAGTGAACAATAATTAACACTGGCGATGCAATCACAGGAAGTAATATCACACAAGATTTGACTTGAATAAAAACACGGAAAGTAACATCGGTAAAATGATAAAATAAATGTAAAATGAATACAATTGACACCATAACAGTTGTAAATTTACTTGCGCTCAGTAATCAGCCTGGACTCTGTAGTGAAAACAGGTAGCTTCTTTATTCACAGATCAGGATCCATTTAGGAAACATCAGGATCTGTTGCTGGTTGCATGTATATATTTATAGGATACCCCACCAGGAGCATAGGAAGTCCCTGCTCTGCCTCTGGTCTCAACTGGTGTAACTGTCAGAACAACTCTTCAGGTGACATTCTAGAAATCCATGTAGTATCATACTCAGCCTGGAGCAGGAACACATAGGACACAGGAAAGCAATATAATACAACAACGTTACTAAAAAGAATGGGTTTCTGGATTACAATTGCACACGGGCTGTGGCATATGCTGATGTCCAGATTAAATGTTGAACATATATTATCCTAAGAAAAGAAGACGCACTGTAAGTCAAAACCACTAATCCCACCAAATGAAGAATTTGTTGCGGGGTTGCATCTGTTGTGTGAAGGCTTCCAGCACCTCCTACAGCTGCCTGAAGCTGTTTTTCACTCCGCAGTAGTCCGGGCAGCGCCTAATTTTGGAGTAAGATTCTAGCTTTTCTCATCAACTATGACACTCTGCCTTTTGTGCACGAGACCTCAAAATGTGAAAATCACTAGCAGTTAGTGATACTTGAGGCATCTGTACCCCCAATAGTAAACTGGATCCTTTTCCATTGCCCCCACGGACTTGGCAGGGGCTAAATTCCACACACTGAGCTATGTGGCCAGACTGTCCACCCGTACTAACAGCCCCTTCTCTCGCTATTCCCAAACACTCCTCGGAATTAAACCCAGCACAAACCCTGTACCTGCAGGTGTCTGGGAGGAAGCTCGCTGTCCAAGATTATTGCTTTTGTGTTCCCTGCTCCCCTCCCGGAAGCGTTGTACACATTAACAGGGGCGCCACTGCGCAGGCGCAGCCAGGGAGCCCCTCATTGGCCACTTTCTCCCTGAGCGTTTGCTGAGCGCCTAGAACTGAACCGTGCCCCAAAGACAGCGGCGAGAAACCCTGGCAGGCTACACCCTAAAGTGGTCATGTTTTATGCAAAACTAATACTTTTAGCTGAATTTGTGTATCTCCCTCAATTTGGTTTTTTGGGGGATTACCCTGTTGTGGCTGTTCGTGCGTATCACAGCAGCTGCGTAATTTATGGAGTTCGGTGCCCCGGCTCTCTCTTAGGGGTAAGGCTGGCGTATAATCCCTTGGGAGCGTGGCCTCAGAGCTTGGAAGGGGGTCACGTAACTAAGAAACTCGTTGGCTTTTTTCGTACATTGATTTATGTGAGCAGACACAGCTGCCTGTATTAAAAAATAAAATAAAACATGTGATGTGATTACAGTATCGTCGCCGTTGTGTGGGTTGAGCTGGTTTACGATTTCTTTTCGTAGTCGGTTGCGCTTGCCTCTGAGAACATCATTTGTACACTTGCAGAGTGTTCCTGGGCAGAGGAGAGTCCGGAGCATAGCTTAGTTAGGAGAATCATTATTCCTCGTCAAGCCTTTGAAAGGGCAGTGGTGCAGGAGAAGTCATTAATATATCGGCCGATGACCCCTTTCTACTCACTATCACCCTTTAGGAAGCTTTTATGAGAGAGTGTTGGGCAGTGGCGGCTGGTGACATATGAAAATGGTAAGGCATAAAATAATAGTCTTACTGCACTGTGGCGAGCGAGGTTCTCCCCCCGAGAAAATTTTGAAAAAAGAGTGGACAAATGGTGCATTTTCAAGCAAATTTGAGAAATTAAAATAATATTAATACATTTAAATGCAGCAGCAGGCCTAAGGCAAGCCCGTCTGCGCCCGTCCGCGTCCAGCTGGGACCAGGGGCCAGGACCCCTGCACAAAATCCCCAAATTATATATTCCAGAGAGGAATTGTATAGCTATAACATTGAAGGGGGAAGTAAATGTATGAAGATTGAGGAGGTGACAAACGCCGCAGGAATAACAAAGGATTGTGGGTTCTGCACACATAATCAGAAAATAACTCATGAAATAAAGAGAAAACACAAGACAATATTAGACAGGCCCAAAATTGCGCCTGGATGGAAGTTAGGGCTGATCAACAGCAGATCATTGCCCAAACACGCAACTGAAATCCGAATTCTGTTAGAGGATACTAAACTAGATGCTTTATTCATAACAGAAAGCTGGCTCAAGGAGGATTCCTCGCCTGATATAGTCATGGCACTTCCGCCAGAGTATGAGATACACAGGCTAGACAGGATAGGCCATTTAGGGGGGGGTGTTGCTATCCTCCTAAAAAAGGGATACCACAAGTGCACAACAGAGCCACTGGCCTTGAAAGGATGTGAATGTCTCTCCTTCTCGATTCTCCTATCCTCAAAGTTTACCCTATCAGGCCTCTTAATCTACCGTCCACCAGGTCCTCATGGGGAATTCTTAGAAGAACTGCCCGAAGCGCTGACCAGTCTTTTATTAAAAAAAAGCCACATCACCATTCTGGGAGACCTGAATTTGCACCTAGAAAACAAGGACCTTTCAAGCACAAGAAGTCTCCTGTCAGATTTGGAAAGCATACACCTGACCCAGGTAGTAACAACGGCCACACATAACAAGGGACATACCTTAGACATAGTAATCACAAACAATCCAGACATGAAAGTGGCTATGCCACGGGTACTCATAGTACGGCCCGCGGGCCTCCAGCGGCCCGGCAAGCCTTCCTTGGCGGCCCGCGGACATTGCAGATATCCTATCTGTGTTTTTGTTGTTGTTTTTTTAAGTGTCAGCAAACACCGCCGGTTGCAGCAGCGCTCTATGGGGGCCGGGCGATTCTTTAAAAGACTATTCACTTGTTAATGAGGCTTTGTTGTATTTCACCTCTTCTTAGCGCCCCTGCATCTCCACTCTGAGTGGAGATGCAGGGGCGCTAAGAGGTGAAATACAACAAAGCCTCATTAACAAGTGAATGGTCTTTTAAAGACCTGTGAAGTACTCGGTGCGGCTGTGTGTGTGCCCGGGAAGCTGTCTCAGCCCGGGCTGACACACACGCGGGGTGAGGTGACAGAGGGTGACAGAGAGAGGGAGACAGACAGAGAGAGGGAGACAGACAGAGAGAGGGAGACAGACAGAGGGAGGGAGACAGAGGGTGACAGAGAGAGGGAGACAGAGGGAGGGAGGGAGACAGAGGGAGACAGAGAGAGAGAGAGGGAGACAGAGGGAGGGAGACAGGAGACAGAGGGAGGGAGACAGAGGGAGGGAGTCGGGGAGACAGAGAGAGAGGGAGACAGAGAGAGAGGGAGACAGAGGGAGACAGAGAGAGAGGGAGACAGAGAGAGAGGGAGGGAGAGGGAGACAGAGGGAGAGAGAGGGAGACAGAGGGCAACAGACAGAGGGAGGGAGACAGGGCAACAGAGAGAGGGAGACAGAGGGCAACAGACAGGGAGGGAGACAGAGGGAGGGAGACAGAGGGAGGGAGTCAGGGGGAGACAGACAGAGGGAGACAGGGAGGGAGACAGAGGGAGACAGGGAGGGAGACAGGGAGGGAGGGAGACAGAGGGAGGGAGACAGAGGGAGGGAGACAGAGAGAGGAAGACAGACAGAGAGAGAGAGACAGAGGGAGGGAGACAGAGAGGGAAACAGAGGGAGAGAGAGGGAGACAGAGGGCAGCAGACAGAGGGCAGCAGACAGAGGGCAACAGACAGACAGAGGGAGACAGACAGAGGGAGGGAGACAGACAGAGGGAGACAGAGAGAGAGAGACCGAGAGAGGGAGGGAGACAGAGAGAGAGAGGGAGGGAGACAGAGAGAGGGAGGGAGACAGAGAGAGGGAGACAGAGAGAGGGAGACAGAGGGAGAGAGAGAGGGAGACAGAGGGAGAGAGAGAGAGAGAGAGAGAGAGAGAGGGAGACAGAGAGGGAAACAGAGGGAGAGAGAGGGAGACAGAGGGCAACAGACAGAGGGAGGGAGACAGAGGGAGGGAGTCAGGGGGAGACAGAGGGAGGGAGAGGGAGACAGACAGAGGGAGACAGAGAGGGGGAGACAGAGAGGGGGAGAGGGAGGGAGACAGAGGGAGGGAGACAGAGAGGGAGACAGAGAGGGAGACAGAGAGAGGGAGACAGAGAGAGGGAGGGAGACAGAGGGAGGGAGAGAGAGGGAGGGAGAGAGAGAGAGACAGAGAGAGGGAGACAGAGAGAGGGAGAGAGAGAGAGAGACAGAGGGAGGGAGACAGAGAGGGAAACAGAGGGTGAGAGGGAGACAGAGGGCAGCAGACAGAGGGCAACAGACAGACAGAGGGAGACAGACAGAGACAGAGGGAGACAGAGAGAGAGGGAGACAGAGAGAGAGAGACCGAGAGAGGGAGGGAGACAGAGAGAGGGAGACAGAGAGAGGGAGACAGAGAGAGGGAGTCAGGGGGAGACAGAGGGAGGGAGAGGGAGACCGACAGAGGGAGACAGACAGAGGGAGGGAGACAGAGGGAGGGAGACAGAGGGAGACCGACAGAGGGAGACAGAGAGAGAGGGAGGGAAACAGAGGGAGACAGACAGAGGGAGACAGAGAGAGAGAGAGAGGGAGGGAGACAGAGGGAGGGAGACGGAGGAGGGAGACGGAGGGAGGGAGGAGGGCGACAGACAGAGGGAGGAGGCGACAGACAGAGGGAGACAGACAGAGGGAGGAGGGAGACAGACAGAGGGAGACAGACAGAGAGAGGAGGGCGACAGACAGAGGGAGGGAGACAGATAGAGGGAGGAGGGCGACAGACAGAGGGAGACAGACAGAGGGAGGAGGGCGACAGACAGAGGGAGGGAGACAGATAGAGGGAGACAGAGGGAGGGAAACAGACAGAGGGAGACTGACAGAGGAAGACAGAGGGAGGGAGACGGAGAGAGAGGGAGGGAGAGAGAGAGAGAGGGAGGGAGACAGAGTGAGAGAGAGATAGAGAGAGATGTGTGTATGCCGGGTCTGGTGGCTCAGTGGACGAAGGCGTCCGCTGCAGGGGCCTGTGTTCAACCTCATGGTCATAGTTTTTTTTTTTGCTCTAGCCCCGCCCCCCTCCCCCACTGACCCCGCCCCCACCGGTGCGGCCCTCGGCCACAAACCACACTGTAAATTTGGCCCCCGAGAGAAAGTTTGTGAGTACTGATCCAGCGCTAACAATAACATTTCTTCTCCTAGATGCTTTTGGACGTCCAGGTACAATTATCCCTCTCAAACACAACTATATCCATATGACGGTGGGGCCCATAACACCGCATATACATTCACTCTCTCATATATTCCCTGGATCTCATCCGTCCTTACCTAGGAGAAAAACAGTTAAATGATATGCTGGAAGGAGACGGGATACCTTTTTATAAAAATGACATAATACTTCTCAAGCTCTAAGGTATTCCGCTCATTGGTCGATGGACCAACTAGGAGGAATCAGTTGATGGTGATTAAGACCAGCTCAATCACTATAAACCTTTAAACATTTACATTTATCATTGAGCTAAAGAACCACTGACTCATTGGTTTAAGATAATAAAGTTTATATACATTTTAGAAGCATGAATAAGTTCAGATTTATTATTCAGGTTATTACATATAGCATCATTATAAGAATAAATTGAAATTGCAATGCATACCTATTAGATGGAAAAATAAAGTTCGTCACAGCAAGAACTCCCGAAAGATCTATCTATCTGTTCTGGAAAACAGGCCTTCTCGTTCCTTTCCCTTTTAGGATCTTAAGAATAAAAGTCTAATAGTTTTAAATTGAAAAATCTATTGAAAACCATAAAGGTTCTCAAATAGCAGCGTCTTATGCTCAATCAAAAATATAAAATAGCAGCAGCAACCGCAGCATCAGTTCATAAAACGGCAGCGTTGAAATCAACAGCATCAAAAGCAGCTAACAACCAACAGCAACAGCTAACCCCCTCCCCTCCAAGAGTAGGTCTTCTTATACCCTAATACTAGCTTACTAAGTGAAAATGTTACATCTTTATGGCGAGATTCTCTCTAATTGGTCCATTCGGGTCAGTATACATTTCATTATGAATATCAATGTTTCAACCAGTTCTTTGTGGCAAATTTATACTTTTGTCGTTTCACACGGGTTCATGACATTCTCCCTTAGTTCATGGTTTTCAAACTGTATCTTTTTCTGATACTTTTCAGTCGGTCAGCTTATTGTCCATTCATTTATTCATTGCGACTTCTCACGCTTTTCGCTGACTTGCTTTGGCACACGTTTATGCGATAAGGTCATCACAGCCTTGACCACGCTTCCATCCTAGGCTTTGGAACGATCACATGATCTCTCTTGTTCACGGCCTTTCTCTCTTTCATAACTCCTCTCGCGCCTGCGTACTCTAGCTTATGGCGGCCATTTTAGATCGCTGCTCAACAGGCCTAAGCGCACTATTATAAAGATAAACAAAACATAGTTAAGAATAAAGAATATAAGCCTTTTCGTTTCCCTCCCGTCATTCTACGTACCCCAATTAGGTATTACCTAGCAAAAGCGACATATAAAGCCATCCCTTACTTACCAATGCTTTGTTTTGCCACTTACACAGTTTATTTCCAAGCACAAATCATGCATTTATTATTCTAATTAGTACGCAATTGTCAGACTTATGTTATCCACGTTAACAATTGTAAGTAAATTAGTTTGCACATAAATAGCGTGTTACCTTTAACCCTTTACACGTAACATACATGGTTGGTTTATTTACTTAAGACGAACTTGTGTGTTATTTTACGTAAATATTAGGAGGTTAAAAAATTTTCAATTACCCTGCTCCATCAACTCCCCCTTTGGTGATTTTTAATATCACCACATAAACCCATGTTATACATTTCTATCAGATAGCATATTTCCTTGTCCGTTTGTTTTTGTTAGTTTACACAACTGTATCTCTTTCAACTTGTCTCTTTGTCTTTTTATACATGTTTTCTTTTATTTCTTCTAGTTCTATTTCACCCATTTCTCTTTCTTTGTTTATCTTATTTTCTTTTTCTATTTTGTTCTGCCTTCTTTTTCTCTTTATACATGTAATGATTAGCTTCAATACTAAAACTATTATGATTATCATGGTTGCTACTATTATGACTTTCCCTACTATTAATTTACTCATTCTAGTAAACCAATTTATTACTGAGGAAAAACTCTTACCAAGTTTTCCTAATGCATTTTCAACCTCCAGTGGAACAAGTTCTTTGTGCAAATTGGTAATATTCTTAATATACTTTTGTATATTTTCACTTTTATCTGGAATGTAAGTGCAACAATGTTGGACTTTCAGCATTCCACAGACTCCACCCTCTTTTGCCAAAAGAATGTCAAGGGCAAGTCGATTTTGCATCACCATAGCTCTCATGGCAACCATTTCGGTATTTACCATCAAGAACCCTCCAGCAGTATCTGTAGATAAACGATCTACTACTGTGGATAATTTCCGAATTTTAAATGCATTCAAAGATATTCCCACTGCTGGTATCAATGCTCCAAAAATATCACCTACTATTTCTGAGAAACTTTCCCTTTTTCTACGTGTAAATGTCTTCATTATTTCGTGTGTTCCCTTTTCTGCTCTATCCATATGAAAAATCTTGGAAAGACCAGGCCTAAATAACATGATCCATACCAATGGTCCGGCAACCTGTAATAAGCTCTGTTACCACAAATGTAATAGATCCCAGGAAATATTGGATCTTTTCCCCTTTGAATCCCCATCCGCCTAAAATTTTATAATTGTCATGGCAATCACTGAAACCCACAAAATAATTGTCATATCTTGTTCTATTTCTTCTAATGCACAACCTTCCCTGTTGGGGCCAATCCAGAGTCATAGCTGCATTTGTCTTTTCCTTGTCATGATTTTCTTCCTCAAACGCTCAAAGAGGTGTTTTTGTCTCTTCTATCACTTTTCTTTGAAATTTCACTCTTTTATTCTCGACCATTTCTAAAAATACCTTTTCTTCATTTCTTAACTCACAGGTAAGGTTGTTTTTGACTATATCATCTAATGTTAGAACCTTATCTTCTATGAAAAATTCACCAAATGTTTTTGCTTCTTTCACTTTATTTAGTTCTGAAACTACAGGAATCTTTGCAAAAATCTTATCTATATTAGTGTAATAATATTCTAATCTTCCTGTCTTGTAAAATACACTTGCTAAAACACTACATGTTATTCCATACGTCAAAGGAAGGTGATGATAGGTCACACCTTCTGCGACAGACGCAGGTAATTGCATACAAACATAACAATCTCTTACATCCATTGTTTCTATATACTCATATAATAATTTAGTAAAAACATTCTTTGAAAAATCTGTTATTGATTTGTCTTTATGTAACTCGGCATTACTTTTTAATATAGCTGTCTCTTGACTGTTAGCTCCCTTTTCTTTCACTGTTTTATTAAACGTTTCTTCTACAGCTAAACTAATTGGAATGGTGATCGCTAAAATAATCCATACTGTCATTAATAATCCTGTACAAAAGAAGTACATTTTACACCACCTGCTTAAGAACTCACATCTACACTTTCTATTTTTAGTATCTACCATTTTGTTCTATTACCTATTATACAGTATGTATAGTAAATGTGTCACCACACCTCAGAAATGACCTCTTAGCCACCCTGCACTTTCACTTTGTCTTGTTTGGTACTTTCTTTAATTCTTTTCAGAACTCTTTCTTGTCAAATCCAGTGTTTTGTCCAGTCTGGTAGAAATTCGTTCAAATTTCTTTAGATTTGTTGCACTTCACCTTCACCCATTTAGTTTGCAACTTTCTTCTGGTTTCTCGTGAGTGATCTCTTCTTCTTTGATGTCAGTTAAAGGAATGTATAGCCATTCAGGCGATCTATACTTCAGATTTGCTTTCTTTATTCTTTTTGTTTTCTGCAAGTGTTTTCCACCTTGTTTCTCTGGTTCTTTTTGACTGGTTATCTCATTTACTTGCTCTGCACTTTTTCCATCTAGCCTTATGATCTTGTATCTCAGTTTTCTAACTTCGTTGGGCCAATTGTCTCCTTTTCTTGGCCTTTTTGGTTCACTCTCTTTTTCCTCTCTTTCTGTTCTCCAAGTTCTCTTTCTCGATTCTAGTTTCTGGTTTCTTTCTTCTCCACTTTCTTCTGATTCTGTTTCAATTCTTTCTTTATTGTCTCTTATCTTGAATTTTATAATTTCATATCTTTCATCTATTTGTGGTTCTTCTCTTGTTTTCTTTTGATCTCCTACTTCTGTCCCTCCTCGAGGTTCTTCCGAATCTGTGTCAATCTCTCTATCTGCATCTAAATTTCCCTGTTCTTTTGTTCGTCGATCTGTCTCTATTGCTCCTCGGGGATCTTCCGATTTTTCTAACTTTCTATTCGAAACTCTCCCTTCTTCGTCTATTAATATTGTCTCTGAAGTGTGTTTACCACAACTTGTACTTGGTTGCTCACTGTTACTGTCTCTTTGTTCAGTTTCTTCTTCTATATTATCAAATTTCCAATTTCTTTTCAGACTTTCCTCACAATTTGAATGCTCTGTATCAGATGCTGAACTGGTGTCTGATATTTCCAGATGTCGACTCACATGTCGATCTTCAGGTTCTGGAACTTCTGCTATTTCCTCCACTCCTCCTGTGGTTGCACTTGTAGTTGGATCTTCCAGATGTCGACTTACAGGTCGATCTTCAGATTCTGGAACTCTGATCGTCTCTTCCTCTACATCAGATGCTGAACTGGTGTCATATTTCCAGATGTCGACTCACAGGTCGAGCTTCAGGATCTGGAACTCTGATGGTGTGACTGGCATGTACCCAGTGTTTCACTCCAGGACACTTGACTGCAGTTGTTGTCACCAGGATCACTTGTCGTGGTTGGTCCCAGCGAGGAACCAAACAGTTTTTTCTTTGGTGGACTTTTATGCGGACCCAATCTCCTGGATTCAAATCGTGAGCCGGTTTTCTTTCAAGAGTGGTCGCATCCGGTCCAACCTGATGAAACACAGAACGTACCACATCAGCCAATCCTTTGCAATAATCCAGTACCAGATCATCAGTTATAGTCAGTAGTTTGTTGACAGGTACATGTGCTTGTCTCATTGCTCGTCCCATAATTATCTCATGGGGACTGAGTCCTGTCTTTCTTTCCAGTATACTTCTGATTGTCATTAAGACTAATGGCAAGGCATCTGGCCATTTGAGTCCTGTGGCTTGACACATTTTACCTAGTCTGTTCTTAATTGTTTTGCCACTTACACAGTTTATTTCCAAGCACAAATCATGCATTTATTATTCTAATTAGTACGCAATTGTCAGACTTATGTTATCCACGTTAACAATTGTAAGTAAATTAGTTGCACATAAATAGCGTGTTACCTTTAACCCTTTACACGTAACATACATGGTTGGTTTATTTACTTAAGACGAACTTGTGTGTTATTTTACGTAAATATTAGGAGGTTAAACATTTTTCAATTACCCTGCTCCATCAGTACCCATGGGCTATGCCAATACCAGTTCCCTGGTCGGACCACCACTTCATCCCGATTGAGTTGAGGAAACCAGGAAAGGAGAGCAGGAAAGTTTCAGCCATGGAAATAACAAGGAAAAGGTGCTGGGCTAAGATTAACCAGCTAGAATGGGGGGACGCCCTAACCAATATGCCAAATTTAGACACAGCAATAATAAAAATGGCTGACTGCCATGTCACAGGGACTGTAGTGATAGTGGTTACAAAACATTAACTCAGCTCTGTGATCTTGTTCTGGAATATCGCAGGCCCGGGATGCAAAATGGGAGACACATACATGATGAGTTTGTTATGCAATGCAGCATAATTTATCCTAAGGAAAGTAGATGAAAGGAGTCTATCTTAAGCAGGACTATAACTCGTTTTACGTCCCTGCAGTAAAAAGCAATAAAGGAAGACTTCAGGGGGGCTCTTGACTTGTGTCAATCACAAGTTTCCCACATTGCAATCAGGTATCTGGTTCTTGTAAGGATAGCCAGATCCTTTCTTTGAGGGACAACTCAGGGCACAATAATGTCATTTAACCTTTAAAAAAAAGACCTAGTGCCCCTGAAGAGAATCTACTACTTTGAAAGTTTTAGACTTATGTAATGATTCTAGCTCTCCTGAAAAATTCTGCTCACCATGTTTGTCGTTGCTTTTAATTATCTTCTTTTTGTCACGCAACCAAGATCATGGCCAAGGATTCCTTATTCTGTATCTTGGAGCCAGTATTCCCAAATTATCAAATAATGGAATAAGAAGAATTATTTAAACTGAAGATTAGGAAGGGGCTAAAGCCAACGAATGGGGAATTCCCCTTGGACTGTGCAGCTAAAGTCACTTGTCAGAGGAGATTCCCTAAGAGTAGACTGGATTATATCCTTGTGGGGATAGCGCATTCGGAGAAAGTAACCAACAGTAAGTTTTGAGAAAGGGTAAAAAGCAAGATCGGCACACAAACCTTAAGCCTTGGTGTAGTGTCTGATTTTTCTGATGTAAGCGCAGAATTCTCCCTACAACACACTGGCATTAAAACTGGTAATTGAAATCTTAGAGGCAACGGGCAATGAATAAATAAGAAGAGTGAGGGTAAGGGACAGGCCTGATGTAGGATGGGAAGTGCTCCTCTTTCTATTTTGTCAAAATGTAGAATGTTTTTATTTATTTGTGTTCTATACCATTTAAAAAGTTTACAATTCACTATGTACCTTAAAACCAATGGCATTTTTCCATTAGTAGCCCCACTTCCTCACATTCTTCCCTAACAAGGGAATACAGACACAATATCTGGCATGGCATCCCTTATACACTTGATATCACCCGTGGCTCTTTGTTCCGGTCACTCCCTTTTCCACAGTTCGCAGTAAGCCAGGGAGATAGTTTCAATGTTATTCTGCCTACAGCCTTAACTAAAATGATAACTACATATAATCAACTTTCTCTTCCTTATTCTTAAATGCATTGCTTATTTCCTGCAGTGGTATACTTACAAAGCGATACAAAAGGGGATGATGGACGGAACGTTTGAGCCAATCAAACACTCACCCCCAGTCAACTGATCTGGGTTTAATCCATCATCATTCTTTAGCTCACTCCACCACCCCAGTTCAGACATGGCCATATGCAAATCAGTCTGACCATGTGCCTCATGGGAACAGTCCAGCCCGAACTGCCAAGCCATGTCTTCCCTGGACCGGAAACAAGCATCCTAGGACCGGTTTCTGGCATTCCAGCCGTCATCAGCCAGGCTTGCTTGAATCCAGTGGCAAAGTGAGCAAGGGACCCACGTCTGGGCATACCCCCGCCAACTTAGGGGCGAACAAAGCGATACAAAAGGGGATGATGGACGGAACGTTTGAGCCAATCAAACACTCACCCCCAGTCAACTGATCTGGGTTTAATCCATCATCATTCTTTAGCTCACTCCCACCACCCCAGTTCAGACATGGCCATATGCAAATCAGTCTGACCCTGTGCCTCATGGGAACAGTCCAGCCCGAACTGCCAAGCCATGTCTTCCCTGGACCGGAAACAAGCATCCTAGGACCGGTTTCTGGCATTCCAGCCGTCATCAGCCAGGCTTGCTTGAATCCAGTGGCAAAGTGAGCAAGGGAACCACGTCTGGGCATACCCCCGCCAACTTAGGGCGAACAAAGCGATACAAAGGGGATGATGGACGGAACGTTTGAGCCAATCAAACACTCACCCCCAGTCAACTGATCTGGGTTTAATCCATCATCATTCTTTAGCTCACTCCACCACCCCAGTTCAGACATGGCCATATGCAAATCAGTCTGACCCTGTGCCTCATGGGAACAGTCCAGCCCGAACTGCCAAGCCATGTCTTCCCTGGACCGGAAACAAGCATCCTAGGACCGGTTTCTGGCATTCCAGCCGTCATCAGCCAGGCTTGCTTGAATCCAGTGGCAAAGTGAGCAAGGGACCCACGTCTGGGCATACCCCCGCCAACTTAGGGCGAACAAAGCGATACAAAAGGGGATGATGGACCAGGAACGTTTGAGCCAATCAAACACTCACCCCCAGTCAACTGATCTGGGTTTAATCCATCATCATTCTTTAGCTCACTCCACCACCCCAGTTCAGACATGGCCATATGCAAATCAGTCTGACCCTGTGCCTCATGGGAACAGTCCAGCCCGAACTGCCAAGCCATGTCTTCCCTGGACCGGAAACAAGCATCCTAGGACCGGTTTCTGGCATTCCAGCCAGTCATCAGCCAGGCTTGCTTGAATCCAGTGGCAAAGTGAGCAAGGGACCCACGTCTGGGCATTCCCCGCCAACTTAGGGCGAACAAAGCGATACAAAAGGGGATGATGGACGGAACGTTTGAGCCAATCAAACACTCACCCCCAGTCAACTGATCTGGGTTTAATCCATCATCATTCTTTAGCTCACTCCACCACCCCAGTTCAGACATGGCCATATGCAAATCAGTCTGACCCTGTGCCTCATGGGAACAGTCCAGCCCGAACTGCCAAGCCATGTCTTCCCTGGACCGGAAACAAGCATCCTAGGACCGGTTTCTGGCATTCCAGCCGTCATCAGCCAGGCTTGCTTGAATCCAGTGGCAAAGTGAGCAAGGGACCCACGTCTGGGCATACCCCCGCCAACTTAGGGGCGAACAAAGCGATACAAAAGGGGATGATGGACGGAACGTTTGAGCCAATCAAACACTCACCCCCAGTCAACTGATCTGGGTTTAATCCATCATCATTCTTTAGCTCACTCCACCACCCCAGTTCAGACATGGCCATATGCAAATCAGTCTGACCCTGTGCCTCATGGGAACAGTCCAGCCCGAACTGCCAAGCCATGTCTTCCCTGGACCGGAAACAAGCATCCTAGGACCGGTTTCTGGCATTCCAGCCGTCATCAGCCAGGCTTGCTTGAATCCAGTGGCAAAGTGAGCAAGGGACCCACGTCTGGGCATACCCCCGCCAACTTAGGGGCGAACAAAGCGATACAAAGGGGATGATGGACGGAACGTTTGAGCCAATCAAACACTCACCCCCAGTCAACTGATCTGGGTTTAATCCATCATCATTCTTTAGCTCACTCCACCACCCCAGTTCAGACATGGCCATATGCAAATCAGTCTGACCCTGTGCCTCATGGGAACAGTCCAGCCCGAACTGCCAAGCCATGTCTTCCCTGGACCGGAAACAAGCATCCTAGGACCGGTTTCTGGCATTCCAGCCGTCATCAGCCAGGCTTGCTTGAATCCAGTGGCAAAGTGAGCAAGGGACCCACGTCTGGGCATACCCCCGCCAACTTAGGGCGAACAAAGCGATACAAAAGGGGATGATGGACGGAACGTTTGAGCCAATCAAACACTCACCCCCAGTCAACTGATCTGGGTTTAATCCATCATCATTCTTTAGCTCACTCCACCACCCCAGTTCAGACATGGCCATATGCAAATCAGTCTGACCCTGTGCCTCATGGGAACAGTCCAGCCCGAACTGCCAAGCCATGTCTTCCCTGGACCGGAAACAAGCATCCTAGGACCGGTTTCTGGCATTCCAGCCGTCATCAGCCAGGCTTGCTTGAATCCAGTGGCAAAGTGAGCAAGGGACCCACGTCTGGGCATTCCCCCGCCAACTTAGGGCGAACAAAGCGATACAAAAGGGGATGATGGACGGAACGTTTGAGCCAATCAAACACTCACCCCCAGTCAACTGATCTGGGTTTAATCCATCATCATTCTTTAGCTCACTCCACCACCCCAGTTCAGACATGGCCATATGCAAATCAGTCTGACCCTGTGCCTCATGGGAACAGTCCAGCCCGAACTGCCAAGCCATGTCTTCCCTGGACCGGAAACAAGCATCCTAGGACCGGTTTCTGGCATTCCAGCCGTCATCAGCCAGGCTTGCTTGAATCCAGTGGCAAAGTGAGCAAGGGACCCACGTCTGGGCATACCCCCGCCAACTTAGGGCGAACAAAGCGATACAAAAGGGGATGATGGACGGAACGTTTGAGCCAATCAAACACTCACCCCCAGTCAACTGATCTGGGTTTAATCCATCATCATTCTTTAGCTCACTCCACCACCCCAGTTCAGACATGGCCATATGCAAATCAGTCTGACCCTGTGCCTCATGGGAACAGTCCAGCCCGAACTGCCAAGCCATGTCTTCCCTGGACCGGAAACAAGCATCCTAGGACCGGTTTCTGGCATTCCAGCCGTCATCAGCCAGGCTTGCTTGAATCCAGTGGCAAAGTGAGCAAGGGACCCACGTCTGGGCATACCCCCGCCAACTTAGGGCGAACAAAGCGATACAAAAGGGGATGATGGACGGAACGTTTGAGCCAATCAAACACTCACCCCCAGTCAACTGATCTGGGTTTAATCCATCATCATTCTTTAGCTCACTCCACCACCCCAGTTCAGACATGGCCATATGCAAATCAGTCTGACCCTGTGCCTCATGGGAACAGTCCAGCCCGAACTGCCAAGCCATGTCTTCCCTGGACCGGAAACAAGCATCCTAGGACCGGTTTCTGGCATTCCAGCCGTCATCAGCCAGGCTTGCTTGAATCCAGTGGCAAAGTGAGCAAGGGACCCACGTCTGGGCATACCCCGCCAACTTAGGGCGAACAAAGCGATACAAAAGGGGATGATGGACGGAACGTTTGAGCCAATCAAACACTCACCCCCAGTCAACTGATCTGGGTTTAATCCATCATCATTCTTTAGCTCACTCCACCACCCCAGTTCAGACATGGCCATATGCAAATCAGTCTGACCCTGTGCCTCATGGGAACAGTCCAGCCCGAACTGCCAAGCCATGTCTTCCCTGGACCGGAAACAAGCATCCTAGGACCGGTTTCTGGCATTCCAGCCGTCATCAGCCAGGCTTGCTTGAATCCAGTGGCAAAGTGAGCAAGGGACCCACGTCTGGGCATACCCCCGCCAACTTAGGGCGAACAAAGCGATACAAAAGGGATGATGGACGGAACGCTTGAGCCAATCAAACACTCACCCCAGTCAACTGATCTGGGTTTAATCCATCATCATTCTTTAGCTCACTCCACCACCCCAGTTCAGACATGGCCATATGCAAATCAGTCTGACCCTGTGCCTCATGGGAACAGTCCAGCCCGAACTGCCAAGCCATGTCTTCCCTGGACCGGAAACAAGCATCCTAGGACCGGTTTCTGGCATTCCAGCCGTCATCAGCCAGGCTTGCTTGAATCCAGTGGCAAAGTGAGCAAGGGACCCACGTCTGGGCATACCCCCGCCAACTTAGGGCGAACAAAGCGATACAAAAGGGGATGATGGACGGAACGTTTGAGCCAATCAAACACTCACCCCCAGTCAACTGATCTGGGTTTAATCCATCATCATTCTTTAGCTCACTCCACCACCCCAGTTCAGACATGGCCATATGCAAATCAGTCTGACCCTGTGCCTCATGGGAACAGTCCAGCCCGAACTGCCAAGCCATGTCTTCCGTGGACCGGAAACAAGCATCCTAGGACCGGTTTCTGGCATTCCAGCCGTCATCAGCCAGGCTTGCTTGAATCCAGTGGCAAAGTGAGCAAGGGACCCACGTCTGGGCATACCCCCGCCAATTTAGGGCGAACAAAGCGATACAAAAGGGGATGATGGACGGAACGTTTGAGCCAATCAAACACTCACCCCCAGTCAACTGATCTGGGTTTAATCCATCATCATTCTTTAGCTCACTCCACCACCCCAGTTCAGACATGGCCATATGCAAATCAGTCTGACCCTGTGCCTCATGGGAACAGTCCAGCCCGAACTGCCAAGCCATGTCTTCCCTGGACCGGAAACAAGCATCCTAGGACCGGTTTCTGGCATTCCAGCCGTCATCAGCCAGGCTTGCTTGAATCCAGTGGCAAAGTGAGCAAGGGACCCACGTCTGGGCATTCCCCCGCCAACTTAGGGCGAACAAAGCGATACAAAAGGGGATGATGGACGGAACGTTTGAGCCAATCAAACACTCACCCCCAGTCAACTGATCTGGGTTTAATCCATCATCATTCTTTAGCTCACTCCACCACCCCAGTTCAGACATGGCCATATGCAAATCAGTCTGACCCTGTGCCTCATGGGAACAGTCCAGCCCGAACTGCCAAGCCATGTCTTCCCTGGACCGGAAACAAGCATCCTAGGACCGGTTTCTGGCATTCCAGCCGTCATCAGCCAGGATTGCTTGAATCCAGTCGCAAAGTGAGCAAGGGACCCACGTCTGGGCATACCCCGCCAACTTAGGGCGAACAAAGCGATACAAAAGGGGATGATGGACGGAACGTTTGAGCCAATCAAACACTCACCCCCAGTCAACTGATCTGGGTTTAATCCATCATCATTCTTTAGCTCACTCCACCACCCCAGTTCAGACATGGCCATATGCAAATCAGTCTGACCCTGTGCCTCATGGGAACAGTCCAGCCCGAACTGCCAAGCCATGTCTTCCCTGGACCGGAAACAAGCATCCTAGGACCGGTTTCTGGCATTCCAGCCGTCATCAGCCAGGCTTGCTTGAATCCAGTGGCAAAGTGAGCAAGGGACCCACGTCTGGGCATACCCCCGCCAACTTAGGGCGAACAAAGCGATACAAAAGGGGATGATGGACGGAACGTTTGAGCCAATCAAACACTCACCCCCAGTCAACTGATCTGGGTTTAATCCATCATCATTCTTTAGCTCACTCCACCACCCCAGTTCAGACATGGCCATATGCAAATCAGTCTGACCCTGTGCCTCATGGGAACAGTCCAGCCCGAACTGCCAAGCCATGTCTTCCCTGGACCGGAAACAAGCATCCTAGGACCGGTTTCTGGCATTCCAGCCGTCATCAGCCAGGCTTGCTTGAATCCAGTGGCAAAGTGAGCAAGGGACCCACGTCTGGGCATACCCCCGCCAACTTAGGGCGAACAAAGCGATACAAAAGGGGATGATGGACGGAACGTTTGAGCCAATCAAACACTCACCCCCAGTCAACTGATCTGGGTTTAATCCATCATCATTCTTTAGCTCACTCCACCACCCCAGTTCAGACATGGCCATATGCAAATCAGTCTGACCCTGTGCCTCATGGGAACAGTCCAGCCCGAACTGCCAAGCCATGTCTTCCCTGGACCGGAAACAAGCATCCTAGGACCGGTTTCTGGCATTCCAGCCGTCATCAGCCAGGCTTGCTTGAATCCAGTGGCAAAGTGAGCAAGGGACCCACGTCTGGGCATACCCCCGCCAACTTAGGGCGAACAAAGCGATACAAAAGGGGATGATGGACGGAACGTTTGAGCCAATCAAACACTCACCCCCAGTCAACTGATCTGGGTTTAATCCATCATCATTCTTTAGCTCACTCCACCACCCCAGTTCAGACATGGCCATATGCAAATCAGTCTGACCCTGTGCCTCATGGGAACAGTCCAGCCCGAACTGCCAAGCCATGTCTTCCCTGGACCGGAAACAAGCATCCTAGGACCGGTTTCTGGCATTCCAGCCGTCATCAGCCAGGCTTGCTTGAATCCAGTGGCAAAGTGAGCAAGGGACCCACGTCTGGGCATACCCCCGCCAACTTAGGGCGAACAAAGCGATACAAAAGGGGATGATGGACGGAACGTTTGAGCCAATCAAACACTCACCCCCAGTCAACTGATCTGGGTTTAATCCATCATCATTCTTTAGCTCACTCCACCACCCCAGTTCAGACATGGCCATATGCAAATCAGTCTGACCCTGTGCCTCATGGGAACAGTCCAGCCCGAACTGCCAAGCCATGTCTTCCCTGGACCGGAAACAAGCATCCTAGGACCGGTTTCTGGCATTCCAGCCGTCATCAGCCAGGCTTGCTTGAATCCAGTGGCAAAGTGAGCAAGGGACCCACGTCTGGGCATACCCCCGCCAACTTAGGGCGAACAAAGCGATACAAAAGGGGATGATGGACGGAACGTTTGAGCCAATCAAACACTCACCCCCAGTCAACTGATCTGGGTTTAATCCATCATCATTCTTTAGCTCACTCCACCACCCCAGTTCAGACATGGCCATATGCAAATCAGTCTGACCCTGTGCCTCATGGGAACAGTCCAGCCCGAACTGCCAAGCCATGTCTTCCCTGGACCGGAAACAAGCATCCTAGGACCGGTTTCTGGCATTCCAGCCGTCATCAGCCAGGCTTGCTTGAATCCAGTGGCAAAGTGAGCAAGGGACCCACGTCTGGGCATACCCCCGCCAACTTAGGGCGAACAAAGCGATACAAAAGGGGATGATGGACGGAACGTTTGAGCCAGTGGTATACTTACATGCAGATGATATGGTTCCCCTGTCTTGCCTTGCTTTCTTCTATTTCTGTGTCTTCAAAATCAATAAAAATATTTGAACTAAAATGTCTGCTATTTGTCATTTTTAATGCTTAGTGTGTGTTTTATCTGAAATAAGTATTTTTACAACGTTTTCCATTTGCTCTCTTCACAGTGCTGTCCCAATTTTTCTGTTGTATTTCTTGTCATGCACAGAGGAATGCAAAGTGGGCACTAAGATTATAAGGTGTTATGAGGGATCGGAATAAGTGAGCTAGGCAGCGCGGGGAATTTGTCACTTCTTTTGTTTTATTTATTTAATTCGTTACAGGGTATAAACTTTATGCCAGGACTTCTCTTGGGATAATGCCTCTTATCCCTCTTCGGTACGCCTTGGCTTCAGGGTCCGTGTCCCGTCCTCTTCTGGCTTTAGGAAGGCTGGTCCTCAAAATAAAGAGAAGAGTGGCTTTTGGTGAGAGAGCTTAATGGGAGTTATATCCCCAAGGGAAAAGGAGTGAGGGATCACCATGTGTTATCAGAGCGTGAGCTAGGGATGTGCTTTGGTGAAGGGAGGGTTGCTGGATAGGTAGAGGTTTTGTCTCTTGGCCCGCTAGCGCCGACTTTCTCCCTCTTCCCGGCCCACCCTGAGAGCCGCGCACGTACCTCAGTAAGCCACGCTCCTCCAGGAGCATGGCGGGGCGAAGCACAGGGTCGTTGGCCTCCTGGCACTCCCGGGTTCTCTGGTGCCTCGGTTCTCGTCGTGGGAACGAACAGCAGACTCCTCTCGACAGGCGCCTCTGCTTCCCCTCCTTCGGTTGCTTGCTCGGCGTCTCTCGGCGAGGGGCGTCTTCCGGGATCTCGCTTCTCCTGTCCTGACGCGGGGTTTTCTACTACCCTCATTGGTTCCTCATTCATGACGATGGATCCAGGGGCGGAGACATCCGGAGAGCATTCCCAGTTAAAGGGGCCGTACGGCGAAAAGGAGGAATGCCTCTCCTGTACGGGGGTGTGAGCAATCGTCCATTCCCGAGTATCAGCCAGTTGTAACGAAAGAAGAGAATCGTGTCCATGAGGGGTACACCATCAGTCATCGTCACTGTCCGTATCAGCCTGGGGGTTACGCAGTCCGTGACACACCCCTCCCCTAAGAATCTCCCGATCGGGGAGAGGAAAGATACGAGATAGAAAGTCTGCACTCTCATTGTCCACCCCTCTCCGATGTTTAACCTCGAATGTAAAGGGCTGCAAGGACAGAAACCAGCGGAGGATACGGGGTTATGGCCTTTGTTCCTACTCATCCACTGTAGGGGAGCGTGGTCCGTATACAGTGTAAAGCGACTGCCCTCTAGATAGTAACGGAGCTTGTCGATAGCCCACTTGATTGCGAGGCACTCTTTTTCTATCGTAGGATACCGCTTCTCACGGGGAAACAACTTCCTGCTTATAAAAAGGATCGGCAACTCAACGCCTTCTGGGGAGAGTTGCGACAACACGGCCCCCAGCCCACAGTCCGAGGCATCGATGTGGAGGATAAAAGGTTTAGCAAAGTTGGGAGAGGTTAAGACTGGACAGGAAGTGATAGCTCTTTTTAGTTGTCTGAAAGCGGTTTTCACGGACTCAGAGGTGTTTAACAAGTCCTTTGGTTTGACATCCTTGCGTAGTAGATCAGTGAGAGGTCCCGCGATTTCTGAGTATTGGGGGATGAATTGTCTGTATTAGTCTAGCAGCCCCAAAAAGGCTCTCACTTCTCTCTTTGAAGACGGAAAAGGGGTTTCCATAATTGCTTTCACTTTTTCTTCTTGTGGTTCTATTATCCCATTTCCCAACACATAGCCTAGGTATCTGACTTTGTTAAATCCCACCCTAGATTTCTTGGAGTTTACGTGTAGACCGGCCCCTCTTAGGGCCTGAAAGATCTCCTGACAGTGTAACAGATGGTCTTCCCAGGTGGGATTGAATATCACTATGTCGTCAAGATAAGACGACAAGAAGGTCTGATAGTCACGGAGCACAGTGTTCATTAGCCTCTGGAACGTGGCAGGCGCTCCGTGAAGACCAAACGGGAGGACTGTAAACTCATACAAACCATCAGGTGTAGCAAAGGCGGTCTTTTCTTGGTCCCTCTCTTTAAGGGGGATCTGCCAGTAGCCTTTGGTGAGATCCAAAGTTGTAATGTACTGAGCGTCTCCTAGTTTTTCTATTAACTTGTCGATCCTTGGTAGGGGATACGAATCGAATTTGGAGATGGGGTTAACGGCCCTAAAATCGATGCAGAACCTGATAGAGCTGTCTGGTTTGGGGACCAGGACAATAGGGGATGGCCACTCACTTTTGGAGGGACGTATAATGCCCATCTCTAACATGGTCGTGATTTCGTCTCTTACGGCCTGTCTTCTGGCGGCCGGAATGCGGTAAGGCCGTTGCTTTATGACTTTCCCAGGAACTGTAACAATAGCATGTTCAACCAGGGAGGTTTTCCCAGGAAGGTCCGAGAAAAGAGGAGAGAAAGGTTGCAACATTCCCATTAGGGACTGTTGTTGCTCTAGGGACAAAGACTCGTTTATCACCAGCTGCTCAAGTGTACACATGGGTTCTGCTGGGGTTGATAAGACAAGATGGGCTGTCTTGGGTAGAGGACCCAACCATTTTTTTAGCAGGTTGATGTGGTAGGTTTGTACTCTTTAGGGGTTTACCTGAACCTTGTAGGTGGTTTTCCCCACTGTACCTACTATTTTATTGGGGCCCATCCATTCTGCCATAAGCTTGCTAGGGGAGGTGGGTAATAGTACCAAGACCCAGTCGTTTATCTCTAACCGTCTCCATTTTTTTTCCTTTATCATAGAAGGCTTTCTGTCTTTCTTTGCTTTTCTCTAGGTTAGAATATGCTAAATCCCGCAGTTTGCCTATTCGGGATTTTAATTTTTGGGTATATTCCAGAAAACCCTGGTCGCGTCTTCTTCTTCCTATTCCCACGCCTCCCTTGTCATCTCCAAGAGAGATCTCGGCTGTCTCCCGTATAACATCTCAAAGGAGGAACATCCGAGACTACTCTGGACCTGACTAAGTATGACAAATAAGGCGAGGGGAAGGAGTTGGTCCCAGTCTTTCCCTTCACTCCTAAGCATTTTCTTCAATGTCAATTTAAGGGTCCCGTTATACCTCTCTACAAGGCCGTCGGTTTGCGGGTGATAAACCGACGTCTTGATGTGGGTAAGGTTCAAGGTCCGAGAGACCTCTTTCATGAGACGGGAGACAAAAGGGGTGCCCTGGTCTGTCAGGATCTCCCGGGGAAATCCTACTCTGGAGAAGAGCTCAATAAGTTTGTCAGAGATGTTTTTGGTGGTAGGAGCCCTTAGAGGAAAGGCCTCAGGGTACCGAGTGGAGTAGTCCACTATCACTAAGGCGTATTTATGTCCTTTCTTTGTCTTGGGTAAAGGACCGATTAAATCCATTCCCACCCGTTCGAAAGGTGTTCCTATAACCGGAAGAGGTTGCAGTGGTACAGGGGGAGGTTGGTACGGATTCCTCTTCTGACAAATTTCACATTCCTGACAGTGTTTCTTTATGGTACCATACACCCCAGGCCAGTAGAAGTGTTGTAATATACTCTGAGTTGTCTTTTCTGCTCCTGTATGCCCTGCGGTGAGATGGGAGTGGGCAAAAAAAAAGGATCTGATCCCTAAATGCTAGGGGTACTAGTAATTGAGGGGTATCGTCTTTTGCTCCTTTCCTATATAATAACCCATTTTTGACAAAGAAATGTGGATAGGTCTTTGGAGTTTTAGTGGCGTTGGCTTGGGCGTCCCGCCAGGCGTTTTGTAGGGTAGGGTCGCTGGTTTGGGTATATCGGAAGTTCCTATCAAGGAGCCACGGCTCCTGGGTTATAAGGGCCATACGAGGTGTTCTCCCCGGGACAACCCCATCCCTTCCAACCGACTGGGACTGAACTGTGGTTAGAAACATCCCCAAGAAGTCAGGATTGTCGGTCCCTATTATCAGTTCCTCGAGGAGGTTACGCAATACACCCACCCTGACAATAGAGGGGGACCCTTGGACAGGCGTAAGGACCACTTCCGCTACATGGATAGGGCTTGATGTCACCATGCACACACCGTATGTGCGCCAAGGCGTCCGGTATGATCTGGCCGGTGGTAACCAGATCTCCTTGGATGACGGACTGCCGACAGCCCGAATCCAACAAAGCCGTGACCCACTGTCCATTCACCTGAACACTTGCATGAAAACAGCTCCCCAGTTCAGCTGTATAAAGGATCGACCTAGGGAAATAGCTGACATCCATTGGTTCATCTGAGGATTTCTTGTGGGGGCAAAGGCGAGCGATGTGGCCCCACTCGCCACATTCGAAGCACTGGGGACCCCGATGAATAGGTACTTCAGGTTTCAAGGGTCGGGGCCTCAGGGGTTCTAGTGTTGGTTTGTTTACATTCTTTTTTTCATATTTCCCTTGGCTGGGACGTACTGGTTTCTCCGCCTCCCAAGGAAGGGTACGAGGCTGGGCACGGGAGAAGGTGGTGGCCATCTCGACTGCCTGTTCAGTGGTAAGGTGTGTGTGCTGTCGTAGCCATCTCTGGGTGTTATAGGGGAGAGCTTCTAGGTATTGCTCTAAGTATATACGGTCCATTATGTCTTACTTGCTGCTCTCGGAGGGTTTTAACCACTTGTCGGCGGCTGCTTAGAGCCTAAAGAAAAGCGTTTTAGGATTTTCTCCTGGTGCTCCTTTTTCTTTACGGAAACGCACCCTGTACGCCTCAGCGTCCTTTCCCAAATGGTCCAGTATAATGGACTTGATGTCGTCATACGGGGTATTTCCTGTGGGATTCGCCACCTGATACGCGGCCTGTGCCTCACCAGTGAGAAGAGGAGCCAGAAAGAAAGGCCACTTCTCTATGGGCCAGCCGCAGGCTTTTGCAGCCCTCTCGAAGTTTAAAAGAAAAGCGTCGGGGTCCTCACCTGCAATATACTTTTACAAGGATATGCTGGGTGGACCCTGTGGGCTGCTTCGGGTCTCCTGCAGCCGGGAAATTAGCTGGACCTGATCCTCAGCGACTTTGTGCAGTCCTTCCAATTGTGCAGCTATTGTATCTTTGAACAGGTCTCGGTCTGCTTGCGCCGAGGTCATTTGGCGCTCCAATGCCCATTCCAGCTTCTCTTGACCTTTCACAAGGTGCTGTATTAGGGCATCCATTATGTCCGTACTAATGGCAGGTTGCCCACATTCTCCACCACTTGTGAGGGATCGGAATAAGTGAGCTAGGCAGCGCGGGGAATTTGTAACTTCTTTTGTTTTATTTATTTCATTTGTTACAAGGTATAAACTTTATGCCAGGACATCTCTTGGGATAATGCCTCTTATCCCTCTTCGGTACGCCTTGGCTTCAGCGTCTGTGTCCCGTCCTCTTCTGGCTTTAGGGAGGCTGGTCCTCAAAATAAAGAGAAGAGTGGCTTTTGGTGAGAGAGCTTAATGGGAGTTATATCCCCAAGGGAAAAGAAGTGAGGGATCACCATGTGTTATCAGAGCGTGAGCTAGGGACGTGCTTTGGTGAAGGGAGGGTTGCCGGATAGGTAGAGGTTTTATCTCTTGGCTCGCTAGCGCCGACTTTCTCCCTCCTCCCGGTCCACCCTGAGAGCCGCGCACGTACCTAATTAAGCCTCGCTCCTCCAGGAGCGTGGCGGGGGTTGAAGCGCAGGGTCGTTGGCCTCCTGGCACTCACGGGTTCTCTGGAGCCTCGGTTCTCGTCGCGGGAATGAACAGCAGACTCCTCTCGACTGGCGTCTCTGCTTCCTCTCCTTCAGTTGCTTGCTCCGCGTCTCTCGGCGAGCGGCGTCTTCTGGGATCTTGCTTCTCCAGTCCTGACACGGAGTTTTCTACTACCCTCATTGGTTCCTCATCCATGACGATGGATCCAGAAGGCGGAGACATCCGGAGAGCATTCCCAGTTAAAGGGGCCGTACGGCGAAAAGGAGGAATGCCTCTCCGGTACGGGGGTGTGAGCAATTGTCCATTCCGGAGTATCAGCCGGCTGTAACGAAAGAAGAGAATCCTGTCCATGAGGGGTACACCACCAGTCATCGTCACTGTCCGTATCATACTGGGGGTTACGCAGTCCGTGACAGGTGTCCAGGTCCTACAGCTGCAAAGCTGTCCCAAATGATCACCCTTCCACAGCCATGCTTGGCGGTTGGTATGAGGTTCTTGTGATGATATTCAGTGTTTGGTTTTCACCAAACGTTGTCATTAAAGCTAAACAATTCCACTTTTGCCTTATCTGCCCAGAGGAAATTGTTCCAGACGTCTTGTGGTTCATTCAAGTGCTCTGTGGTAATCCTACTGCAAGTGGCTCAGTTGGGTATAACCAAATGTATCCTTCTATGAAAAATTACTTTTTAGGAAGATTGATAGTGATAAATCAATTACTGTAAACCGCACACAACAAGAATCAAACAATCATTATTGTGTTTTAAAAGAAAAATACATTTTTTCTTTATATCAAAAAAGATTTTTGAATTTTTTCAATATTTGAATGGGCTAACATACACAAGACAACAAATAATGACGTAATGACAATTACGCACAAAAACATTATAGTGACTGGTGTGACAATTGGTGAAATGAACCATCAAATTCATACACAACAAGACAACCGCATAACTATAAAAAGCCTCTGTCCCCTTTTGAATTTCAACAGTAAACCACAGTGTCTCTAGAGTATATGGTTACAGAGAAACAGGACATGAGGGAATGTTACGCCGACCTTTCAACCCAGGTAACAGTGTGATTATAAGATCATCAAATAGGGTCTTCTTCAGGACAGATAAAAGCTAGTGTCAGCCCCAGTATTCCGAAAGTGAAACTGAGTCTGCTCCTCCGGATATGGTAGGAGTGTAGTGAAGAAAAATGACTCCCAAATAAGAAAATCGCTACAGAAGGTCGATAATCATGGAGTTCAATTGAAAAGGCATCAATACTGTTCAAGCTTCCATAAATCCTGTATAAGCGGCAGGGTAGTCCCTTGTTGAAATAGATTCGAATCAAACCGTGTGGACAATCCTGGTGAATGAATAATTGCGTGAAAACTGAAGATCACATTGCACACGTGTCGATTTACAGTGCTGTAACCGCACAAGAACAAATAAATCACGACTGGATGGCGAATAAATCAGCCTTCAGAGGGACTGCCAAGATTTATGAACTCTACGAGTTCCTGACGGCATCCAAGTTAGACGGAGTCCCCAGAAGTTTTTCTCGCAATACTGCCATAATTCTAGGCAGTCCCTCTGAAGGCTGATTTACTCGCCATCCAGACGTGATTTATTTGTGACAACTTACAACACAGCCTCTAACGCAGTGAAAAAGATTGTGAACAGAAACTGGCGCATCCTCACGTCAGGGTCCTTAATATGGCCAAAACCGAGATTTGCTAACCAAAGGACAAAAAACATCAGGGATATACTAGTACACACGAGACCACCCCAGACAAAACCGAGTGCAGAATCAATTACAAACGCCTGGAACTTGGCACCCATAACGGGCCACTACCGATGTGGGTCCTGCTCTGTGTGCATACTGACAAAAGCAACCAAAACTTTACAACTGTTGCCGGGTCTAACCTGGACCTTACCGACATCATACAAACTGCAATACCTTCTCATGTAATTTACATGATCACCTGTCCTTGCACTTTGAAATACATAGGAATGACCTGCCGGAAGATTAAACAAAGAATCGTGGAACACAAAAGCAACATAAAATGTAAAAAAACGACAACGAAAATGAGCACACACTTAATCAATGCCAAACACACTGTCGAAGAACTGAATTGGGTGGTCCTTGAAACTATGACCACAAAAAATCACAATGCAGAACGAATCCTATATGAAAGGGAACAAAGATGGGTGTACCGCCTCAGGACTTATGAAACAGGGCTAAACGACAATATCACTTGGCACACCATCCAGTGTTGATGAACACAACATACCCGATCACAGGAATATTTATCAGAATACCTACTACCAACTGTAATTAACCATCTAGAGTAACAGTAGGCACGGAGTAGACAATCATAACCAGAACAAGAAGGCGAATGGGCCTCAGATGCCCATAGCATATTAATATGAATGACTCCCAATAACACCTGTAATACGGAACCCCCGGTTTGGACCCTACGTCCTCTAACATTAAATAAAACCATGACCACCAGGAGGCACAAAAAAGTACATTTTCCAAATAACTAGCAAAAACACAAATGTGATGAACCATATGTAATTCTAATTTCTAATTTTTAGTCATCTAATATAGAATAGTTTCCTATTTTGAGCACAACTTACAACTCACCATGAACACGCTGAGTCTCTTTACTATGCCCATCACTTGTAATCAACTACAAATTCTGCCTCCATGTGAGCGCGCTCCACCGGGGCAGAACAGACGGAGCAAGCACAAGTCGTGACCTCGACTCCTCGAGGTATTTCCCAGCGTAAGGATGATGTTTTACAAGAACGCATGAGAACGCGGCTCTTTATAAATGACTCTCCCCTCCTTGCTCAACAGTTTATGAGGAGGCCTCCGTGTGATCCCCGAGGAGGCACAATAGCAGAACAAACAGGTATTTAAACATCCAAGAGCCTTTTGAGCCGCCCAACAAGGAAAGCGCTCCCCTTTTTTGAAGTATGACACCATGCGAATGAGCGCGAAAACAGTACAGCCTACCGACAAGGAAGGTGCTCCCTTTTCTGAACTTGACACTACACGAGTGAGTGCTGAAAACAAACACTGCTTAAGTCCCTATATCATAATGCGAGGAGCCCTTAGCAGCGGTGGGCCTCACGCTAAGCGCACGTTTTAATAGAACTCCTGTATGTCCCTACACGCGTTCTTTTCAACAAAGGACGTACACCTTTAAACGAAGTAAGATTACTGATTAAACCTCTGGTGCGTAAAAGCAACTACTAATGCCCTATTTGAGAACCAGTCATCACAGACCCTCTTGGCTATGGGTCCATACTGCTAATAAGGTAACTTGCCATATCTACCAGCGTGCAAAACTAAGACGCACCCAAACCATCAAAGTACAGTAAAATAACGCAGTTTCAAGCGTACTTATAGAACTATGACATTCACCCTTGAGGTACAGGAGCAGCTGTACACTCTGCTAGTCTTAACAATATAACAATAAGCGGGACAACCAAGTTTTACCGCATCTGCATAAGGTTCCACTTTTGAATTTGCATTTTAATCACTGTCTGATTCCCCA
This sequence comes from Calotriton arnoldi, assembly GCA_963921515.1. Taxonomy (NCBI): domain Eukaryota; kingdom Metazoa; phylum Chordata; class Amphibia; order Caudata; family Salamandridae; genus Calotriton; species Calotriton arnoldi. The sequence continues at coordinate 3,792,780 of CAWUFW010000277.1, forward strand.
TCTCTTCCCTAGTGTTTTGCTCAACAGCGTTTTTTAGCATCCTCTAACATAATACTTGGTCGCAAAAGATCTAGGTTTATGTACAATAATGTGATACCTTGTTGTTATGATCTTTTTTCTGTTTTATTTTTCTCAGTTATAGGTACTATAGACCCATAACACCAGAGAAGAAGGGTAAGTGCAATAACTTACCTACACACACCTCCAACTAGGGAGTGTGCACACTACTGGTCCTGAAGAAAGCCCCCCGACCCTCATGGGCACCGCAGGGGCTGAAACATGTCGACCACTCACCTTTTATAACAAGAAGTAGGTGCTGTAGAACAGTAGCACTTTTATATTCGCACCGCTCTGAGTTTTTACCCCTTGCCCCATCTCCAACAGATTAAAACGCAGTGTTGAGAGATGGAGGTAATTTTAAGTTCACTTTAATCACTTTAATCTCACCTTCACCATCACTGGTCACTACTGTAATCACCAGTAGGTCTACCTCCAGGTGGAGGAAAGCATACACAAAAAAAGACCCAACGATGATGCTTTGCACATAGGTAAGTAGGCGGATAATCAAGATATACCGCCACCGTACCTACTATGTGAATGAGGGTTCTTTTTAAGACGGCCACAAGACCCAGACCCTGGTAATAATACAGGACAAGTGATCCATTCCCTTATGATAATTTGATTATCGCCTGGAAGCCGAATGGATCTCAGCTTCTATCTCCCTTGATTGATTAAGAGTTATACATACCTATGCACTGGCTAAAACCGAACATACTTGCAACAGGAACCCACAAGTATAGATCATCTAGATGGGGTGGACAGTCAAAATATCGATTTTTAAATATCGAAGCACAGTTATATCGAGTTTTAAATATCGTAGGGATAAAATATCGAAGTCAAGAATATCTACAACCAGAATATCGAAGTTAAGGTAAGAAATATCGATGTTGCAAATATCGATGTTAGTAATATCGATAGTTAAATTATCGATGTTAATAATATCGATATTTATATGAGTGTTATGTATTTATTATGTATTTAATATGTATGTGTTCTATATTTTTTGTTAAGTATTGTACTGTTTTTTTAAATATATGTATACATTTTTTAGAAATTAGTAATTTTTTTAAAAGTAAATTTTGCGTTTTAGTACCATAGCGGGTTGTGGGTTTATAGGGGAATAGGGTGGGAAGTATTTTAATTATAGTAAATTAAATAATAATTTTTAGGAATTATTAATTTATTTTAATTAAATTTTGTGTCTTATTTCTGTAGCGGGTTGTGAGTTTATAGGGGAATAGGGTGGGAAGTAATTTAATTTTAATTAAGTAATTATTAATGTTTAATTATTGTTATTAATAATTAATGTATTGTTAATTAATTATTAATTGGTAATTAATTATTATTAATTGATAATTATTTTATTTGTATTAATTTATTATTGGAGTGGGTTGTGTGTTTTTAGGGGAATAGGGTGGTAAGTAAATTATTTGTAATGAAGTAATTAATTAAGAAAAATGGAGTATTGATAATTAATTTTTTGTTAATAAATTTTTAATTGGGTATTAATTTGTATTAAATATTATGTATTAGTATTGATATTTTGTTTGCTAAGTAATTATGAATAGGTTATTAATTTTTATTAAATATTATTTATTGGTATTGATAATTATTTTTTGTTAATTATTAATTGGTCCTTAATTTTATCACATATTTATTGGTATTGATAATTATTTTTTTAATTAATTATTGATTGGTTATTAATTTTTATTACATAATATTTATTATCGAAATTTTTTAACATTTAATTATTAATTGCAAATTAATTTTTATTAATTGCTTAATTGGAAATTAATTTAATTGTGTGAAATTTTATGTGGAGTGTGTTGTGTGTTTATTGGGGAATAGGATGGGAAGTATTTAATATTATTAAAGTATTTATTAATAAATCATTATTTAATTACAATATTTATTTCATTTATATGTATGTTATTTTTAACATCTACGTTGTCCAACGCTTTCCCTACTGTTGCACTCACTGGAGTGGGAATAGTAATTTTTACCCCTACGCTATCTAGCGCTTTCCCTACTGTTGCACTCTCTGGAGTGGGAATAGTAATTTTTACCCCTACGCTATCCAGCGCTTTCTCTACTGTTGCACTTACTGGAGTGGGAATAGTAATTTTTACCCCTATGCTATTCAGCGCTTTCCTTACTGTTGCACTCTCTGGAATGGGAATAGTAATTTTTACCCCTACGCTATCCAGCGATTTCCCTACTGTTGCACTCTCTGGAGTGGGAATAGTAATTTTACCCCTACGCTATCCAGCGCTTTCCCTACTGTTGCACTCACTGGAGTGGGAATAGTAATTTTTACCCCTACGCTATCCAGCGCTTTCCCTACTGTTGCACTCACTGGAGTGGGAATAGTAATTTTACCCCTACGCTATCCAGCGCTTTCCCTACTGTTGCCCTCTCTGGAGTGGGAATAGTAATTTTTACCCCTACGCTATCCAGCGCTTTCCCTACTGTTGCACTCTCTGGAGTGGGATTAGTAATTTTTACCCCTACGCTATCCAACGCTTTCTCTACTGTTGCACTATGTGGAGTAAGTATATATATTAATTTATATGTATATGTTTAATTTATTTTAACATTTAATGTATTAGTTATTATTTTTAAATATCTTTTAATATTTTTAACTATATTTCTTTTAATTATATGTATTATTTACTTAATTTTACATTATTATTAAAACATTTTAAAAACGATATTTTTAACTTCGATATTTTTGACAACTATATATTTTTTCCGATATTTTTGTACTTACCTTTATGTAGATTGGACTTCGATATTTTTGACTTCTATATTTCTGTGTCTATATTTTTGTAGGTCGATTTTCTGTCCGTCGATATTCTGTCATACATTCCTAGATGGGAAGGAGGCACAGACATATTCTACAAACATTGCATAAACACCCTGATGTCTACTTCCTCCGTAGTATCACATTTGAGGTCATAGGAGTCTACTAAAACCTCCAAAACCTAAAACAGAAAGTCATCTCTGTTTGCCCACCAGACCCAGCTGAGAATTTCATGCAATGCTTCTCATGCCTAAAATCAAAACTCGCTCTCATATCCAATCACTTTCTCATCATTGGAGACCTCTGATAAGAGGATGTCTCCATTCCCTTCTCACAACGATTACTCGACCTCTGTGACAGCCTAACTATGAATTCAATGTCCAGAAATTCCTTGCATTGTTGTATTCCTCTTAGGGTGTCCGTATATAGGTTTTCCTGTATCATGTCCTTATATAGACACAATTCGCCCTGCCCTTATATAGGCATAAAATCCAAGTCCTTATTTAGGCATTAAACCGTGCACTCCAAATACAGGCATGGTCTCCGACATCCGTCCACCCTAACGTCACAACGAGTTCTTGAAGAACAGACCCTTAGGCTTCGGGAGTTTCCCTAGCACAGGACTATTGATTTCTTCAAGGACTCATCTATTATGCATGAACCGTTATACCTTAGGGGTTCATTCATGACGTCTTCTGCTGTCCGATTCACGTCAATGCTAACATTCTGAGGTACCTCTCAGGTATAAATATACCTTCCCTAGCCCTTGTAAACTAGAGGAGACCTCGACTTCAGAGGAGCCCGTTTCCCGGCCTGACGCACTGAGAAGACGCTGTCATCCCTGCACGCAGAGAATCCAGCTTCCAGTGATCTGACTTCCTCGCGGGGTGTTGGAGTTCGAGTCTGGCAAGAGATTCCTACCTCTCTCATTCTTAAGGTATGGGGCTGACTAGAACCTAGAGGGACTCTTGGCATACTAGGCATACTAGGCTTAACATACTCTTAGTATACCATAGTAAGGAATACTTCACCTACTTCATACCTCTCCCTACACCTAGGTTAGGTTAGGAACATTGGGGTAGAACTAGCTTAGAAACGCATCGTATGAGTACTCGCATTTTTAGTCTATGTTATTTATGTAAATGAATATCTACTAAAGATCATGCTAGCGCAGTATTATTTATTTCTACTGCTTACGCTGTACATTATTTATCTTGCATACTGTCTTGTGATCGTAACAGCACATATTACTTACACAAGAAATAAGACTGTTCAATAAACCTTTTATTGCAACGCCCGTCTATTCTTTCTGTGTAACTTTGAGGAAAACTAAGTATGCACGAGTGAGCTGAGTGAAAAAGTTATCTATTGTTTCCACGACTCTGGGACACGTTCTGATGCTAAAGGGAAACAAAGTTGTCATGTTTTGCGGCTGCCAGAAACTACTCCCTTCTTGTTTGTCAAGGAGTTTCTAGTGGCCTCTGAGCTAGCTGGCACAAGTAATTAAGTTTAATATACTCGATAGGGACATACTGACCTTAGTCCTATGTCAAACCGATAGGGGATATTATTCCAATGCGCAGAGCCTATTAGGGAAATAGGAGCTACACTACAGCATATCAAAGCCCATTGCCTATCACAACCATCCAACATGGCCTACAAACTCAGTGACATACCCCAATACAGTCATATGATTGATCACAAATCACTCCCGTTCACCATAGCGCTCTCAAATATCACTATATCAAGTGAAGTTTAATCACACCCATTGTCTTACGAGCAACAAAAAAATGACCACATTCAAAGTTATTTTAGAAAACCACATCTCCAATACCAACCTTTCAGCCCTACACCTACTTTCTTTGCTTTCATTAAGGCTGTATATCAAACAGTGGACAAATGTTTCCTCACTGCAAAAGAGTAAACATGTGAATGCAGGAGCCACTGGTTCATAGATACACCGAACGCTCTCCAAAATGAATACAGAAAAAATAAAGTACCTGGCCCAAAACCCTACCTTTACCACAACCTCGAACATGCAACCACCACATACTAGAACGGATAAAGCCACCCGCAACTTTTTCATCAATAAAGTAACTGATCACAAAAATCCCCAGAAAACTCTTCAAAACTATATAAAACGTCATCCCTCCCAAAGGACCTCCACACCTAAGACCAATGCAACAATCTTGGATTCTTTTCACTGATAACATACAGAAAATCAGAACAGACCTTGCCCTCTCATACCCCACTGCAACCATCCAACGAATCACAGCAGCAATTCAAGTACATTCATTTCACATATGCTTATCCCTCACAAACTCAATCTGTACTGAATATATTCAGACCCAGCAAGGACCCTGGGGGCACATTGCGATCTGCAGCTGCTGCAGCCATGCTGAAACTCCAACAACACCAGTTTCTGCCTTCATCAACAGTAGCCTCAAACATAGAGAAGTCCAGTGCTCTTGAAATACTTACTGGAGTCCTCATCTCTCAAAATTGTCAGTGTCTCTGAGGATGCTCTTAGTGGTTCACCTAACCGTCCAATCGCACCCAAAAGTAAGACTTTGAAACTTCTCCTCCTTAACCAGCTGGGCTCCTCTACCCCAACCTCTTATGGTAAACCTTTGTATTTATCACTTCCACTCCTAGAAAGGGGCTACACTGATCTACCCAACGCTGTTAAGGGTTCCAGTTCAGTCATATCATATGGGTTGAAGGCCATCGGAAACTGGATGGGTCATCAAAGTCTCAAAGATAATGGATCAAAAAACAAATTTCTTGTTGTAGGCCTGCAACACCTCTTCAAGTAAATTAACTCCCAATACCCTGTCCCACCGGCTTTGGACAAACTGTACCAATAAAATCCAAAATATGAAACTTGGGAGTTTTTGGGGATGCTGACATCAGTCTTATAAGAGCAATAATTAAAGCCACATTTTCCCAAATGAAACTATGCAACAAAAAAAACTACCATCAGAATTAAATTTAAGTTGGCATGCATTAGATACAAGGCCTTTCACAATCACTATTAAGATTAACAAAGTGCCTCTCTTTAAATGTGTGGTGGCATCAAGAACTTGAACAGCATCGTTAAGCTTAGTCTGAAAACTGCAACTCCTGCCAACGTGCCACACAGTCCTTCTCCAGAGCAGCCCCCACCATTTGGAATTCACTTTCAGTTGATCTGAGATACTCTAAAAACCTCTTCCAATTTCTCAAAGTATTAAAAACAAACTTGTTTAGAATCAATCTGAGTTCATTTCATTTGCTGATCCCCAGCTTACTTTCTTCCTACTTCATCATCTTCCGGTTCATTTGTACTTGAGATCTCCCTTTCCTCTAATTTCCTAAACCTTTTACCTTTCAGTTCTCCCTTTTCCCAGTCCCCCAACACAAATCTCACAATTTTTTCTTACTCCGCATATCAAATCAAGAGATTGCATAATGCCCAGAATTGTATGGTCACATCATCTTTTTGTTAAAAAACACCAATATCTAGTAATATAACTAAAAATCCTCAACTTGATCACTCTGCCACAATAATTGAGTTCATGGTCCTTTGCCTTACCTACAACTTCCTGGAGGGTTCTACACCTAATACCTCTTGGGCAAGATACAAAAATTCCAACCATTCCATCCACTCCGTTCCACAGGAGAAGCCCAACTAACCACACCAAGAATCAGAAACAAAAGCAGAGGTGACAGGAGATGGCATTACTTGGAGGAGCATTGAGTGAGCAGCAATTTTCAAAAGCTCCTCGGCCGCTGACCTTTAAAACTATTCAATCCTGATGAACGTCGACGATGAAAGCACTCTTGAACTGCATAGTCTTGAAGAGGTAAAAGATAAGTCATAGCGAATACAACCTGAAGCAGAATTCTGGTGGAGACAAACCAGCTGCTGGAATTGAGCCAGGATCCAAGATGGTGGCTGCAGGAAACAACAGAAGTGAAGGAGTGTCAGAAAAAGGTTGCAGCAGTTGGGGCAATAGCTAAAGGAGCCCCAGCACGGAAAAGCCATAAGTGTCAGCTAAGGATGAAGTGTGGAATCCCCATGCGACTGAGGGATAGATGCTGTGAGCCGCACAGAGGTACAGGGTGAGGAGGTGAGCCTGACACAGGACTACCCTCTGTAGTGCTATAACAGCGCTGAGGATGGAGTTGAAGCACAATCCCCCTGACATTCTCACGACCTGGGGCATCCAGTGGAGGTCTAGAGAGGGATGCAGGAATTTGAAGTTCACATGAATAGTGAGAGCCGAACACACTTTGAGGTCCCGTGACTGGAACCAACTAGGAGGGAGTTTAGAGAAGCTGAAGTGGAGACACTGTGAGCTTTGCTGACTGGTGCTGCTTAGTGACTGACACAGGGTCTGGAGCCCGAAGGGCCATATCAGTCAAAAGTCTAGAAAGGAGAGGCCTTCCGAATGGGCTACCCCCAGCCCCCCCTTTCTTGGCCAGCCTAGAGCCCTCTTTGAGCCCAGCTGTGGAACTCAGGCAGGTAAGTGGGTGCAACATGCAGCTCCCGTGGCATTATAAATAATAATAATAAATAAATAAATATCATCTTTGGTCTACATGTACTTTCTTGCATTGTGCATCTATGTACCTTCCATGTACTTGGATCTGTGTCTCTGTTACTTTTCTCCTGAAAAAGCATATCCAATGCACTACCCTATTTCTCATCCTGTGCCTCTACCAATATCTTTAATCTACATATACTTACCTCCTTCATGTATCTATATACTTTCAATGTACTTATGGATCTATATATTTATCACTTTCTTCTAATTTAGCATTTCCAAGGCACTACCCTAGTTCTCAGCCTATACTTATCTCAATATATCTTCTAGCCCAACCTTCTGACTCATCTCAAACTTCTTTCTACTACTCTTTCCAATGCACTACCCTATCTCTCATCCTATACATTTATCAATATATCCTCTACATCCACACTCTCATTTATCCCAAACCCCATACGACTACTATGATCCCCAAAATAACCCTTTCTAGACTCTCTCCCACTCTACCCCTCCTTGCATCATCTGACACCTCTTTTACTATACCGATCCCCTAAAACAAACCTTTCTAAACTCTTCCCTCTGACTCCTCCCCTCCAAAACTCCCTTTTACTCATCCAAAAGCCTCCTCCTGCTGCTAAGACCTAAAAAAAAAAAAAAATCCTTCACTCTTTTATCCCTCCACTATCCTTTTCAATCAAAATTAACAGACTAACATGTTCAATTCTCAAATTCCATTTTCAACTATACTAATTCACCACTAATCCTTTATGGGTTCCAGAGTAGCGTGCTACTCGCCAATAAAGCGTCTCAACACCCCATCAGGGTTACAAGCACTATATAAATGCAAACCTTTTCCCTTTCTACCCTCCCCAACCCTTCTCAATCCAAATAACTGACTAACATATCCACCACTAAAATTACTTTCATGTTTCACCATACTAATTCAACACTAATACTTATGGGTTCCAGAGTAGCGTGCTACTTGCGCTTCAAAACCCCATCAGGGGTAGCAAGCGCTATATAAATACAAACCTCTTTCCCTCTTCTATCCCGCCACCTACCCTTCTCTACCCAAATAACTGAATAACATATCCACTACTCAAATTACTTCATTTTATCTATACTAATTTTCAACACTAATCCTTAATGGGTTCCGGAGTGGGGTGCTACTCGCCAGAAAAGCGCTTCAACACCCATCAGGGGTAACAAGTGCTATATGAATGCAAACCTTTCTTCCCTTTTTATCCCTCCGCTATCCTTCTCACTCCAAATAACTGACTAATATCCACCACTGAAACTACTTTCATATTTCACCATATTAATTCACGACTAATCCTTTATGGGCTTCCGGAGTAGCGTGCTTCAACACCCTGATGGAGCAAGGACTCACAAATGAGACTTGCTCGGATACAATCTTCTCACAGTATTAATTTATTAAACTTGTATTGTTCGTACTAAATCTTGCATACACTACATAAGTAGCAAGGAAGCTTGCCTATGTGTTTAAACTAACGAATAACGCTTGTCTTTTTCTAAAATGGCCGCTAAAACGCGGGAACTTTACTGCGCATGTCTCAACCATATCACGTGTTGTGACGTCTTTCTTTGCTTGGTGGGAAACTCCTGCTTCTGCGCAGTGTGCATTAAAATGGCTGCTTGATGTTTTCACATGCTACAGCTTGCTCTCGTGTTATAATTAATTTGTCGTTTCTCTAACGCTATTAATGCGGGATAGAATTTATAAGTAAATGGGAATAGAATAGAAAGAGTGGGTATACAGTGAAACATTTTATTTGTGATTTTAATATTTTCTTCTTTGCTTTTATTAGTTCGTAAATTTTGGGCCTGGGGTTGGTGAACTGAAAACTCGTGTGACAATGATCCTGTGCATGCGCCCTGCATGGCTGCCCAGAGAGAAAAGGATGAAGTCAACCTGGACGTCGTCCAAGGCCATGACCTGATGGCCAACATCGCTGTACCCATGATGTACCAGCTGAAATGCAACAATGTATATGAATTATGTATAAAATTGTCGTGAGACGGGTGGGAAATAAAGCAAATGTAATAAAATTGATGGGCGGTATTTTAAAACAATAGACTTTAAGAAATCGTACCAAATCAATATGGTGTGAGGATCAACCCCCTGTCCCTGTCCAATCAGAAATAGTGGTCCCATATTTTTGCAACATTAATGGGTGGTACATGGGCGTAGAAGGGTATAATAGATATAGAATTAGTTAATTAACAAGCAGAGGAGCACAGAGCAGCACGAGGGCAGAGGAGCTCAGAGAACGAGACTAGAGAGGCAGAGCAGCACGAGACTAGACGCTGACAGGCAGAAGCTTCAGACCAACAAGCTGATCGATTGCAGACTGAACCGTGGTCCAGAGAGGTCCTGAGGAGGGGGCGGCGGAGTCCATTAGAAGGAAGGCACGGAGAGTCGAGGAGAAGTCAAGTATCAGAGAGGGGAACGACGCAGGCGTCGTTGGTAGAGAGGTCACCAGTCTTGTCCTGAACCTGAAGGAGGTCTTTGCTCTTCATCCTTCCAGGGTCCCATCTTTCTCAACTCCTTGGCCAAGGGGTTTGGTTTTCGCACTTTAGGTAAATATACTTGCAACCTTTAGTTGCGCTGCTGTCTCTATCTTCTCCTTTCTGAGGGACCGTCATTAATCAATAATTATTATTCTATGCTTCATCCTCGATATGCGACTGAGTATCATGTAGTTCTGTATTTACTCTGCTAAATCTTTAGATAAAACATTTTAAAACTTTCTGACTCAGTGGTTATTTCAGGATTATGTACTGTAATGAATGTCACTCATTTTAAACTTCCCAATTGGCAAAGGATTCATTGGTAAGTCATTACTCTTCAATCAGAAAGGTAATTGGTAGCAGGGATTTTGATAAAGAGTACAACTGACTCCCCAGCGTAAGTATTAGCGTAGTATGAATGTATGGGCCCAAGTGAGTATTTGGTGTATGAATGCTGTTTGCTAATATCGCGCTGGATCAGTTTTCTGGTTATCAGAGGATGGTTGGACTTTGTTAATTGGGTAATGAGAATTTTATTTTTATGAACTAACATCCGTGTGTTCAAAAATTGTTTTATGTTGTCCAGAATTCCCCGGGGAAAAGTTGAATAGCGGATGGTAAGTGGAAACCATACTGCAGTGAGGTTATCTGTCAGGCAGAAATAGTACTGAAAGTTAAGCAGGGCTATCAGTACTTGTTAGGGACTCTGTGCGTGTGAATAATAGCAGAAGAATACGCTGGTAAATTTTGATGTTATATCACCTAGAAAGGGTAACATTGAAAAGGTAACAGGTATTTCTGAAGCTTGTGTGAGGAGTAAACGGAAGGGTTTTACTCGTAGTGTGTGTTTAGTAAAACAGAAAGGTTTTTACTACGTGTGAGAGAAACTATCTTTTCGAACTTAGAGAAACTGGCACGATAGCGAATGTTTTATGTTGTTACTGACATTTAATTAAAAGTCGTAGAGAAAATAAGTTTGCGTACGATTTTGTAAAGGGAGGGTCAGTTGCCGGAGAGGGAGCTGACGTCACAGGTGCAGCGCAGGGATTGGTTGAAACAGCAGGCGTGGAAAGACTCTTGTAAAGGAGGGGTCAGTAGTCAGGAGCAGTACTGACGTCACAGGTGCCGCGCTGGGATTGGTCGAAAACAGCGAGGGACAGAGAAACGCAGATTGTAAAGGAGGGGTTGGCAGACAAACGTCACAAAAAGGCCGCGCTAGGATTGGTTCAGAGACAGAAGTTAGACGAAATTTGATTGGTTGTTACCATAGAAGCTGAAATCTTAGTGGATAGGAGATTGTATGTTAAAACGCGACCCAACTTTAACAGGAACTCGTCCGTATAGGAGATATCTAGGCTTTGCAGAATATAATTATATACATCGAGATTTACCCAAGATGTACGGAGAAAAGAGAAAAATGTCATTTTTACAAAAGATTAAGAATTATTTTAAAAAGGATAAACCAATCAAAACTAGGGAAGGAATTATCATTCCACCAGCTAAAACGCCCGCTTCATTTATGATGATGGAGAGAGGTTATCATACTTGTGTATGGATAGAGAATTGGATGGAATATACCAAAAATGATGGAATATTAGCATTTCCCGAGAATGGTACTGTTAATGGGAGAATTCTTCAAAATTTGAGATTGAGGATGAATGACTTAGAACCCAGACCTAGATTAACTCAATACGAAGCCTTAGAGGAATGGGAAACCGAGGCATTTGAGCGTGACCGATCCAGGAGTAATAGGGGTTATCGAGGATTTTTCCCTAGGAACCATAATGAGTCAAGGGATGGTCAGATGAAACAGTGGAGAAGAGCAATGCTCACAGAAGGTCTGTATCCAATATTAATGGCAGATGAGCCATTGGGGAGCAAATGCACAGAAAAGACAAAACATTTGACTAGATTTGGAGATTCCGAAGATGAATTCATGGAAGAGATATTAAAGAACCCGCCACCATATCAGGAAGGGACAGGTGGATGCATTCCAAGTGCACCACCGTTAAGGACACCATTGGTACCACAAGTATTGCATGATTTCCCAGCTAGTAGGGTACTGCACAACAAAGAAAAAGAAGCCATAGATAAAAATAGAGCAGAATTAATTCAGAAGATAACACAATTAAGTGTTCACCCTGATTCACTAACCATACCTGTAATGATTGGTCCAGTGGTTCCCTTATATGGTGACAAAGGAAATTACCCAAAACCTTTAGTTATGCCTACTCCTGTGAATGTTCCTAAACCTGAAGCAGTAGTAATGGTTGAGGATCACTTTAGTGATTGTGAATCTATGATTTCGTTAATGGACTTGCCCATTCGAGATTCTGTAAATAGTACCCCTAGAAGAGCTACACCTGGTTGCTCGAGAGATGTAAACATAATAACTTCATCAGGAGCAAAAAGTGCCACAGTAGTAACACCAGAAGACTTAGAAAGGTGGGCACAAGGAGCAGACAATCAAAGCACACCCCCAAAGATCATGGACATTTATAAATTAAAGGTCGAATTGGAAGAAATAATAGCAGGAAATGTAGGGTTAGATCGCCTAAATACTTATGATGAAGAAGAGCTATTGTTCGTGTGCAGGAGTATCACAAGAAATGTAAAATTATTCCATGAAAAATTATCAGATTTAGCTTTGCAGATGGGAATTGAAATAGGGAGATCAAAATTACTACAGAAACCCTATAGAGCAGATTTTTCAGACAAAGATTTCGAAAACATGAATGCCTCCGGAAGAAAATTACAAATAAAAGAATTAATGACAGTTTTACAGAAATGGGGAGATCTAGATAAATGGAGAACTAGATGGGCCAAGAAAAAGGAAGAGGCACGATCCAGTAGAACAGCATCTGAATATCTAATGAAGGAAATAGGGAAAGCAGATCAAATGTACCCGATGCGAGAAGTTCCAGGAGGGGGATATGTTCATGTCCCATGGAGCAGACAGGATATTTTGTCATTTACGAATGATTTTCCAAAATTAAGAGAGAAGCCAATTGAATGGTACAAGCAAGTTGAGAGGTTTGTGAAGGTGTCCAAGGTATTGTTGAAGGATTTGGATGGTTTGTTCGACATAGTGGTACCTGCTGATTTGTGGACAGATTGTAAAATAACAGTTGATTGGCCTAGTGAAGAGTATCCTAGAGATCCAAAGACAGGTGCCCCGTCAAATGATGTAATGAGAAAATATCAACAGGTAATAACCTACCTGAAAGGGAAAATACCACCGAAAGAAACAGATTGGGTGAAAATAGATAGAACTACACAAGAAGCCAGTGAATCGGTACACGCCTATTATGAGTGTTTATTGCAGGTATTCAAGCAGTATAGTGGCTTTGAGGATATTGGAGATAAAAACATGAGTCAGTTTGTCTACCGATTTGTTTATGGTCTAAAGCCAGAGATTTGTCAGATGATTAAGCAGCGTATGCTGTGTTGGCAAAGCAAGCCAATTGATGACATTTTGAAATATGCGAAATATTGTGGAGATGACATTGAGGACAGGCACAAGAAATTGCAGGAGAAAGTAATGTGGGCACAGGTGAAAATGGCCGAGAAACAGGGAATTAATTTGGATAATCCGAGTGAAAATCAGGGAAAGGATTCTGGAACGAGGGGTGACACTGGGAATGGTGGAAAAGTGAGAGGACGAATGAGCAGAGAAGAGGCTAAAAAGAAATTTCCTTGTCATGGATGCGGAAAATTGGGGCATTGGAAGGATGAATGTAAAAAGATTCGAAATAATAATGGCCCAAATCAAAATTTAAATCTACAGACGCAGAATGACTCACAGCAGGGTGTAAATCCTCAGAGTCAGTTGCCTCCTGCACCTATACAGGGTAATGTAAGCAGAGCAAAGCACGGTACAGACGACAGTTATCAAGGAGGAAGTGGTAAGAATGATTATATAACATCACAATTTCTTTTACAGGACGACTTCTGTTCCTATAGTCAGTGACGGTGCCTAGGAGAGGGGGAGAAGGAGTGCGTACTTGGCGCATCCTTACCGGTAGATCAGTCAGGTCCATATGTTGAAGGGAATGTAAAAGGTAATGATATTACTTTCCTTTTGGACACTGGTGCTACCAGGTCTACTGTGAGAACAGCAGACATCCCAGACCTTCCTCTCTCTGGAGTAGCTATCCAAGTTGTGGGGGTGGCGAATCGAAAGATTAGAACACCTCTTACCGAACCAATGGAAGTAAAAATCGGAAACTTTAGAGAAATGCATCAATTTGTAGTGTGTGATTCCAGTCCAGTAAATTTATTGGGCCGAGATTTGTTATGCAAAATGAATTGTACAATTTTCTGCACACCGGATGGTGTGGCAGTTCAGACCCCAGATGAAGATCATGTATATAAGTTTATGATTGCAAAACAAGGTACAGAAGTAGATGAGATGTTTTCTTTGATAACAAAAGACGAGTTGCCAGAAGAATTAAAAACTACTGTAAACCCCATGGTATGGGATTTCACGGGAAAAGAAGTAGGACTTATGGCCAAAATAGACCCAGTTAAAATTGTTGTAAAAGAAGGTGCGATTTTCCCAAATACCAGACAGTACAAAATGAGTGCAGAAGTAAAGGCAGGAGTAATTGAAGAAATTAACATAATGGTAAAACAAGACATATTAAAAGAAGTAATGAGTAGCCCTTGTAATTCACCAATCATGGGTTTGAAGAAACCTAGTGGAAAATATAGGATTGTTCAAGACCTGCGTAAAATAAACAAGATTGTGGAACCCTGTTGTCCTATAGTGCCAAATCCTGCAGTAATTCTATATCAGATTCCTTGGAGTGCAGGATGGTTTACTGTGATTGATTTATGCCAAGCATTCTTTTCGATACCCGTGCATCCTGATAGCCAGTATCTTTTTTCATTTAAATTCGAGAACAAAGTCTATGTATGGAATCGTGTTCCTCAGGGGTATACGGAAAGTCCTTCCATCTTCAATCAGATATTGAAAAAGTGTCTAGAGAAACTAGTGATGCCAGGAAGCTCAGTTTTAGTACAGTATATCGACGACTTACTGGTGGCATCTAACACCAGAGAGGACTGTGTTGTTGACTCCATTGCATTATTAAATCATTTAGCTGAAGAAAGGCATAAAGTTTCACCTGAAAAATTGCAGTTTTGTACAACAGCAGTTAAATATCTGGGACACCAAATTGAGAGGGGAAAAAGAAGAATAACATCTGAAAGAGTAAAAATAATCAAGAAAATGCAATTGCCTGTAACACAAAGAGAAGTGAGAATGTTCCTGGGAATAGTAGGTTATTGTCGACAATGGATACTAGGATTTTCTCTATTAGCAAAGCCATTAATTCAATTGACGAAAAAGAAGGCAAGGGACCCAGTTGAGTGGGATGATGAGAGCGTAGGAGCTTTTGTAAAATTGAGAAATGCGTTGTGTTCAGCACCTGCCTTAGGCATGCCTGATTATAAAAGAAAATTCGCATTATTTTGTCACGAGAGAGAAAATTGTGCACTTTCAGTCCTAACCCAGAGACATGGTTTAGACAGACGTCCTATAGCATTTTTTTCTGCTACATTGGACCCAGTGGCAGCCGCGTTGCCAGGCTGCTTAAAAGCAGTAGCGGCTACTTGTTTGAGCATTGAACAAAGTGAGTCAATTGTAATGGGACACCCTGTAAAAGTGTTTGTTCCACATACGGTTGTGATTCTGTTGACGAGAACCCGAACTCAGCATCTTACTCCTAGTCGGCTGACTAAGTATGAAAGAATAATAATGGGTGCTGAAAATGTGACCATTGTAAGGTGCACAATAGTAAATCCAGCTACCTTACTACCAGACCCATATCATGAGGAAGTTAACGATGACGAAGAAGAAGAACATGATTGTTTAAACGTCACAGAGCTATGCACGAAACCACGTCCTGATATTGAGGAACTACCCCTCAAAAAGCCAGACAGGGAACTGTTTGTTGATGGTTCGTGCCAAAGACATGAAGATGGTAAACTAACTGCTGCCTATGCGGTATGTGAATTAACTGGAATAGTTGAAGCATCCTATTTACCCGGAGTCAAATCTGCACAAATAGCTGAATTGATTGCATTGATAAAGGCTTGCAAAATTGGGAGGAATCAAAAAGTAACTATATTTACAGATAGCCAATATGGTTACAGGGTTGTGCATGATTTTGGCCAACTGTGGATGCAGAGGGATTTCATGACTTCTTCTGGATCCCCCATTAAAAATGGACAGTTCGTAAGGGAATTGCTAGAAGCAATACAATCACCAAAAGAATTGGCTGTGGTGAAATGTGCCGCACACCAGTCAGGAGATGACTGGGTGGTAGTCGGCAACCGATACGCAGATCTTGTGGCTCAACATTGTGCCAAAAATAGGTTGTCAGTCAATAAAAGGGTGGAAAGAATGGGGATCAGCTGCCAACTTATGCTGTATGCGCCACCTGAAACATGGAATGAGGTAAAAGGAATGCAAGATGATGCTGATGAGAGTGAGAAAAATACATGGATTAAAATGGGATGTTCTCAAAGGGCAGACGATGATGTATGGATTTATGCCGATGGCAGACCAGTCATGCCCGATTCTTTGCTTTCACAAATGGCCAGGATGTATCATGGAGACACTCACATAGGGAGAGATGCAATGATTAGGCTCTTCAGACAAAATTGGTACAATCCAAGGTTCAGGGCTGTAGCAGAGAGTCTTTGCCAGAGATGTTTAACGAGCCAGATGCATAATCCAGGAAGAAAAACAATAATCGGGTTTGGAAAAATTGGAAAGGCAGAAGGCCCATTTATAAGATTGCAATTTGATTTCATTCAGCTACCATCCTGCAGAGGGCTGAAATATGTACTTGTCATAGTGTGTCTGTTTTCAAAGTGGGTGGAGGCTTACCCTACCAGAAGGAATGATAGCATTACAGTTGCAAAGTTGTTGCTACGAGAACTCATTCCTAGGTTTGGTTTCCCAGTAACTTTGGAATCGGATAGAGGAAAACATTTTAACAGTGAAGTGATTAAAATAATCTGTGAAGCATTTCAAATTGAACAAAAACTGCACTGTGCATATCGTCCAGAGGCTTCTGGAGTGGTTGAACAATTGAATGGCACAATAAAATCCAGACTGGGAAAAATGTGTGCATCAACATCATTAGAGTGGCCGGATGCATTGCCACTTGTTTTAATGGGACTCAGAAGCATTCCTGATAGAAATACCGGATTGAGTCCACACGAGATAATGATGGGAAGAGCAATGAGACAAGCACATGTTCCCACAAATAAACTGCTGAATATATCTGATGATATGGTCCTGGATTATTGCAAAGGATTGGCTGACCTAGTGCGTTCTGTCTCTCACCAGGTTGGAGAAGACGCCGTTTCCAGGCAGCCTGAACAAGAACATGATCTGAATCCTGGTGACTGGGTGGTAGTGAAGAATCACACCAGAGAGACGTGTCTATCACCTAGGTGGGGCAAACCTTGTCAGGTCATACTGATCACAAATACAGCAGTGAAGTGTGCAGGATTTCCTAATTGGATTCATGTAAGTCACACCAAAAGAGTACCAGACCCTGAAGAAGAAAATCCTCAGTCAGCATCAATCACTGAGGAAGCTGAAGGTTGCCCAGCTGAAGAATCTCAGGTTCGAGATTCAAGAGAAGCTGAAGAAGAACAACCGAGCACAAGTCAGGACTGGATACCAGTGGTGGAAATTCCTGAAGTTTACCACAGAACAAGAAGTCAAGCAAACTTGGAAGAAATCGAAGAAGATCAGATAGGTGAAGAAGAAGCAGCTCAGGAAAAAGAAGAAGATACAATAAAAGAACCTGAGCAGGACCAGATAGGGAGAGGAAACTGGGCTCAAAATAACGAAGAACCAACAAGTTTTGAGCAGGGACAGACAGGTTTAGAAGAATCCGGTCAGGCTGCAGAAGTACAAAGTGCAATAAGCCCTGATCAGAACCAGTTAGATACAGAAAAGTACACAGAAAAAGAAGATCTCGAGAAAAACAAACATGAAGAAATAAATCAAGAACAAGGTCACTTATTCGAAACTCACAGTGGAGCTGCTGAAGAGAAACCAATCAGACCTGAAAAGGAGCAAATAAGAGAAACAGTAATTGCAGAAAACGAAACTGTGCTGAAACCTGAAAATAAAAGCATTTCTGAAGACGAAAACAAAGAGACAGTGCCAACAAAGAAAACAAGAAAGGGTGATCATTGGCCTAGTGTCATTAAAAGAGTAAGATACCACATAACAACCAGAAGTGAAGATCCAGATCAAGTAAATGAAGTAACAAGTCAAACAGAACAAGAAAGCAGAACTGAGAAAAGAAGAAGCAAGAGACTGAAACTTGTGAACAACAAATTCAAGGGTCCTGATTGGACTTACATCATTCTTGAAGATTACGAAAGCTCAGAGTCAGGTGAAAGTGGTGACGAAGGAACCAGTGCGGAACTGACCTATGAAAAAGAAACAAGACCACCTTGATAAAGAGAAATAGTGCTATAAAGAAACGGAAAATAGATAAGAAGAGCAATCTTCCTTGTCAAAATGTCCGACGATAGAGTTACTGGGAGATCAAAACAGAAATGTTGTAAAAGATGCTGTGCAGTATGCATATGCAGTCTAGTAATGGTGCTTATAGTATGGTTAGTTCTGATCGTAGCAGTTCCTTACCTTATGATAATGGATAAAAAGATTAATAACGAAACTAAGGAAAGGACAGCAAACTTGAAGGGTAATAGAGTAGAACTAATGGCAGAAAATGAACCAGAATTTCATCATGAAATAACTGATAACGACACTAGTTTAAATGTTTTCACAAAGTTATTGTTTCAATATGTAGATACCATGGAAGTCAGTAATTCTTATGTTTGTATGAAGTTACCAGAATCAGTAGCAGAAGGGTTAACATATCATCACTTACCATTAACATATGGCATATCATGTAGTGTATTAGCTAGTTTATTTTATAGAACAGGGAGACTTCAATATTATTATTCAAACATAGATGTGATATTTTCTGAGGTTCCGATTCGAAAGAGTATGAACCCAGTGCTTAGTAGTCAAGATGCACAGTTTATGGGAGAATTTTTCTTAACAATGAAATCGATAGATATAACACATGCACATAGACACAATCTAACTTGTTCATTACATGAAGAAGAAAAGATATTTTTGAATTTAGTAGAAAATAGAAGACAAGATTTTCAAAAGAAAGCTTCTGAACATAAGGCTCATTTGCCACCTTGGGCTGAGAAAGAAGGTAGTTACACACCTGGCAAGGCTCAAGCTGCTATGGCTCTGGATTTTGTAAAGACAGGGAAAATTTGTCTACATAGGTTAAAAACTGATTATAACAATGTTTTCATTGGTACCAGTGAATGTGAACATAATTTCTTAATTCTTGGAGGGTGGGGAATCAAAGGAGGAACAGATTCAGTTTTTCCTGGAGTCTATTATGTGTGTGGGAATAAGGCTTACTTTAGGCTTCCTGCACGGTGGTATGGAAGTTGTTACTTTGGAATAGTATTTCCAAAAATATACCACGTAAAAAGAAACACTGGGAGCAATGAAAATAATAGTGAATTAACACGTAGTAAAAGAGCTAGTTTTTCAGAAATTGTAGGTGATATATTTGGTGCATTGATACCTTCAGTGGGAATAATTCTGAACTCAAGGAAAATATGTAAATTGTCTACAGTGGTTGATCGTTTGTCAACGGATACTGCTGGAGGTTTTCTAATGATTAATGCGGAAATGGTTGCGATTAGATCTATGGTTATGCAAAATCGACTTGCTCTTGATATTATATTGGCAAAAGAGGGCGGAGTCTGTAAATTATTGAAGACGAAACACTGTTGCACTTATATACCTGATAAAAGTGCAGAAATTGGAACGTATATACAGAATATAACTAAACTTGAGAAAGAACTTAAACCACTGGAAGTTGATAGTGTATGGGAAAGATTGACAAGTAGTATTGCGTCAATTGATACCTGGTTTACTAATATAGGGAAAGGACTTATAGGTCAAATATTAGTACCCTTAGCAGGGATAGCAATAATAGTACTGTCAATAATAATATGGTGCAAATGCTGTAGAAAGAATGAATCGTATACTGTGACAGGAAAAGGGAAGAAGAGAAAGTTTGATGAAATTGAACTGGAAGACTTGAGAAGTGAATTATACAAGAAACTGAAAGGGGATGTGAAAAATAGAAAGTATAAAAATGAAAATGAGACTATTTTATGCTAAAAGTTGGCATCTGATTGTGGGTAGTATTTGATGGCTCAGAAACGCCATCAGAGAGGGGATTGATGTAGCAAGGACTCACAAATGAGACTTGCTCGGATACAATCTTCTCACAGTATTAATTTATTAAACTTGTATTGTTCGTACTAACTCTTGCATACACTACATAAGTAGCAAGGAAGCTTGCCTATGTGTTTAAACTAACGAATAACGCTTGTCTTTTTCTAAAATGGCCGCTAAAACGCGGGAACTTTACTGTGCATGTCTCAACCATATCACGTGTTGTGACGTCTTTCTTTGCTTGGTGGGAAACTCCTACTTCTGCGCAGTATGCATTAAAATGGCTGCTTTATGTTTTCACATGCTACAGCTTGCTCTCGTGTTATAATTAATTTGTCGTTTCTCTAACGCTATTAATGCGGGATAGAATTTATAAGTAAATGGGAATAGAATAGAAAGAGTGGGTATACAGTGAAACATTTTATTTGTGATTTTAATATTTTCTTCTTTGCTTTTATTAGTTCGTAAATTTTGGGCCTGGGGTTGGTGAACTGAAAACTCGTGTGACAATGATCCTGCGCATGCGCCCTGCATGGCTGCCCAGAGAGAAAAGGATGAAGTCAACCTGGACGTCGTCCAAGGCCATGACCTGATGGCCAACATCGCTGTACCCATGATGTACCAGCTGAAATGCAACAATGTATATGAATTATGAATAAAATTGTCGTGAGACGGGTGGGAAATAAAGCAAATGTAATAAAATTGATGGGCGGTATTTTAAAACAATAGAATTTAAGAAATCGAACCAAATCAATATGGTGTGAGGATCAACCCCTTGTCCCTGTCCAATCAGAAATAGTGGTCCCATATTTTTGCAACATTAATGGGAGGTACATGGGCGTAGAAGGGTATAACAGATATAGAATTAGTTAATTAACAAGCAGAGGAGCACAGAGCAGCACGAGGGCAGAGGAGCTCAGAGAACGAGACTAGAGAGGCAGAGCAGCACGAGACTAGACGCTGACAGGCAGAAGCTCCAGACCGACAAGCTGATCGATTGCAGACTGAACCGTGGTCCAGAGAGGTCCTGAGGAGGGGGCGGCGGAGTCCATTAGAAGGAAGGCACGGAGAGTCGAGGAGAAGTCAAGTATCAGAGAGGGGAACGACGCAGGCGTCGTTGGTAGAGAGGTCACCAGTCTTGTCCTGAACCTGAAGGAGGTCTTTGCTCTTCATCCTTCCAGGGTCCCATCTTTCTCAACTCCTTGGCCAAGGGGTTTGGTTCTCGCACTTTAGGTAAATATACTTGCAACCTTTAGTTGCGCTGCTGTCTCTATCTTCTCCTTTCTGAGGGACCGTCATTAATCAATAATTATTATTCTATGCTTCATCCTTGATATGCGACTGAGTATCATGTAGTTCTGTATTTACTCTGCTAAATCTTTAGATAAAACATTTTAAAACTTTCTGACTCAGTGGTTATTTCAGGATTATGTACTGTAATGAATGTCACTCATTTTAAACTTCCCAATTGGCAAAGGATTCATTGGTAAGTCATTACTCTTCAATCAGAAAGGTAATTGGTAGCAGGGATTTTGATAAAGAGTATAACTGACTCCCCAGCGTAAGTATTAGTGTAGTATGAATGTATGGGCCCAAGTGAGTATTTGGTGTATGAATGCTGTTTGCTAATATCGCGCTGGATCAACCCCATCAGGGGTAACAAGCGCTATATAAATACAAACCTTTTTTCCTCCTCTATCCTTCTATCATTCCAAATCCAAATAACTGACTAACCTATCCACCACTTAAAATGTACTTGCATGTTTCACTATACTAATTCAACACTAATCCTCTATGGGTCCCGAAGTAGCGTGCTACTCGCCGAAAAAGCGCTTTGAAGCCTTGTCAGGGGTAGTAAGCGCTATATAAATGCAATTACAATACAATACAATACAATAAACGGGGCCCTATGGAGGCCAATTTCACAGACTCTAACATAAATACCACAGACCTTTGCAAGAGGCGAGAGGTCAAAAAAAGCTTTGTGGACTCCTCCTGGGAATGCTCAGAGCAATCACTGGGCATAGATTCTCTTACTGAAGATATCAACAAGCATTTATTTTGCACATCAGCATAATTAATTTTATCTTACAGAGTTCAAAGCTGCGCCCAAATTCATGGTGAGGAAATCACACTCTTGGCGGCTCAGACCCCTAAGAAGTGTAAAGGGTGCTTACCACTGACCACAGGCCAAGAACTCTAGTGTCTAACTGCAATAGCTAGCCAGAGTACATTGAATCCAATATAGGCCTTCAGTGTATCTCAAGCTCCTCTAACGCACTCAATATGGTGAGACAGAAACCCCATAAAGACCAAGTAGGCAACGTCTCGCACACAGAGCACAGAATGAAATGGTGGACGAAGCCACAATGGTAAGTGTAATACACAAAATGAAGTTACATTTGGATTGGAGAAAGAGGAGTCTTTAGATCCTATATTCTACTAGTGCCGTATTAGATATTAGCATGTGTAAGCATCCCCTTGAGGGTGTGACCTGCACCCCTCACAATATGTATAATCTGAGTTTTTTAGGAATGCAGGGATATTTACATGCAAATTTATATAATTTCTTACAACATAAAGTAAAAGATAATGATGAACACATTTCAAAAAACCGTAGTCAAACGAAGATTTGATGATGCAAATTTTATTTATGCTTGATTCTTTGCAACCTAGAAATAATAGCCAACACATGTTTCACTCTGTTGCAGCTGACAGGCCTGGACTCTTTTCAAAGCCTGGATGCAAAGTAGAAGTCAAGACCTAGTTGGTTGTGGGCTATCAGTCTCTTAGGGTACATCCAAAAATAGTCTTCAAAATCATCTTTTTAGGTCTCATGGAATGCGGTAGCTGTCTAGAGAAAGGGTCCGCGTGTGGGATACAGCACTGGGATTGAAGGCGTTCACCTCCGTTGTATGCAGTTGAATGCTTAAGTCTCATGCAGTCTGTAAAAAAGGTATAATAAAGTTATGCAAGATACGCAAGAGGACAAACTGGACATGATTTTAGAGGTAGCATCCTCTACTAGGTAGGCATTTGAGCTTAAAATTGAGATTGTGATCATAGACATTTTGTTATTGAGAGAAGAGCATAGAAAACTTGTTGTCAGTGTTAAAAATACCGAAACTTCCCTAGCACATGTTCAGCCAAGTGCTGCAAAACTGCAAAAACAATAGAAGAACTCACTGAATGCGTGTGATACCTGCAGGGGCAAGATGAGGATGCTGAATGGAGATCCAGGATGAATAAACATCAGAATAATTGGTATTGCCGAGGTTGTGGAGGGCAGAAACATGGTGGCATTTTTTAAATCCTGGCTGGAGAGAGAGAAGTGGCACCACAGGCACTGATGAAGTTTTATGCATTAGACAGAGCACTTAGAGTCACAGCGAGGAGGCCGCTTGTGAGTGAACCACTTAGACTGGTAACTTCAAGATTCCTGCACTACAGGGACAGGAAGATCATCCTTCAAACAGCATTTGAATATGATCTCTTGAAGTTTGAAGACAGAACTGTGGATATCCCGCTGACACAGTAGCTGTACAACAAAGATGGGCTTCCTTCATAGTCAAGTCAAGAAGCATCTCAGACTCCAGAACTCATGCGGCTCTTTCCAACAAAACTAAAAGTAATCAGAGATGGCAAATCATTATTCTTTACAGAGCCTTCAAAAGAAAGAGACTGGTTAAAAGAAATGGTTCAGGGTCCTATGGAGAGAACTACTAAAGATATTTTTGCTGTACCACAATGGAAAAACTAAAACAAAACTAGCCAAGACTTACCCCTTCAGATGTCGAGCCGAGAAACAGAGAGAAGCACAGATCTGCTCAATGAGCTCCTACACCTAGGAACGGCAGCACCGAAGCCCAGAGACTCTGACATCCAAATCCCCCAGAACTGGCAATAGTATGGAACATTCGCAGACTGTAGGTAAAGACCTACAGACGTTCACTCCGAGAATGGCAGGCAACCAATGAGACAACCAAAAGCGCTATGTTTGGCCAGCAGCTATGCACCTCAGAGGATGATATAATTGGTATCTTAAACATATGGACTGGGTGACTTTAAATACATCTCAATCAATCAATCAGGGAATTGTAAGCGCGCTACTCACCCGTGAGGGTCTCAAAGCGCTGAGGGGGGGGGGGGTCCGCACATCTGTTTAGCCGATGAGCCAGGTCTTGAGGGTCTTCCTGAAGGTGTTCAGGGAGGGGGCGCGTCTGATGTCTGCCGGTAGCTCGTTCCAGGTCTTGGCTGCAATGTGAGAGAAGGATCTTCCGCCTGCTCTGGCTCTGTGGATGCGCGGGGTTTCGGCCAGTGCGAGGTTGGAAGATCGGAGGTTTCTTTTGGGTACGTGGAAGTTGATTCTGTCGTTGAGGTATTTGGGTCCGTTGTTGTGTAGGCATTTGTAGGCGTGAGTGAGGATTTTGAAAGTGACTCTTTTCTCCACGGGGAGCCAGTGGAGACTTCGTAGGTGTTGGCTGATGTGTTCGTGTCGGGGGATGCCGAGGACGAGTCTGGCGGCGGTGTTCTGTACTGTCTGGAGTTTGCGGAGTAGGGACTTGTTGATGCCGGCGTAGAGTGCGTTTCCGTAGTCCAGTCTGCTGGTGATGAGTGCGTGGGTGACTGTCTTCCTTGACTCAGGGGGGATCCACTTGAAGGTCTTGCGGAGGATGTGGAGGGTGTTGAAGCAGCTGGAGGTGACGGCGTTGACCTGTCGGTTCATGGAGAGTGATGAGTCAAGTACGATGCCGAGGTTCTTGGCGTGGTCTGAGGGGGTAGGTGGGCTTCCGAGGGCGGTCGGCCACCAGGTGCTGTCCCATGCAGAAGGGGTGGTACCGAGGACGAGGACTTCTGTCTTCTCGGCGTTGAGCTTCAGACATCTGTTGGTCATCCAGACTGCGACGTCTTGCATTCCTTTCTGGAAGTTGAGTTTGGCAGTGGTGGGGTCTTTGGTGAGGGAGAGGATGAGCTGGGTGTCGTCGGCGTAGGATACGATGTTGAGGCCGTGTTGTCGGACGATGGCTGCGAGGGGGGCCATGTAAATGTTGAAGAGGGTGGGGCTCAGTGATGAACCCTGTGGGACTCCGCAGGTGATTTTCGTGGGGTCGGAGAGGAAGGGTGGGAGTCTGATCCTTTGGCTTCTTCCGGTGAGGAATGATCGGATCCAGTCCAGGGCTGTTCCTTGTATGCCTGCGTCGTGTAGTCTGACGACTAGTGTGCGATGGGAGACGGTGTCGAAGGCCGCTGATAGGTCGAGTAGGATGAGGGCTGCGGAGTGGCCTTGGTCCAGGAGGGTGCGGATGTCGTCTGTGGCGGCGAGTAGGGCAGTCTCTGTGCTGTGGTTGCTTCGGAATCCGGATTGGGGCGGGTCGAGGACGGCGTTTTCTTCAATGAATCGTGTCAGTTTCCTGTTGACTGTTTTCTCTGCAACTTTGGCTGCGAAGGGGAGGAGCGAGATGGGCCGATAGTTCTTGAGGTCGGTGGGGTCAGCTGTGGGCTTCTTGAGCAGGGGTCTGACTTCTGCGCGCTTCCAGTCGTCTGGGAAGGTGCCTGTTTTGAAGGTGGTGTTGATGGTGCGTTGTAGTTCGGGTGCGATGGCGGCCACAGCTCTGTGGTAGATGTGAGGGGGCAGGGGTCGGTGGGGCCCCCGAGTGGATGCTTTTCATGGTCGAGGCGGTGTCTTCGGCTGTGATCGGTGTCCAGTTAGAGATGGTGGGCTGGCTGGTGTTTCTGGGGGCGGGGGGCCGTCTGTGGCGCCTGGTGGATGGTCGATGAAGTTGTCGTTGAGGTTTTTGATCTTGAGGTGGAAATAGGTTCCAAGCTTGTCGCAGAGGTCTTGGGATGGGGTGATGTCTGTGGCTTTGCTGCGTGGGTTGGTGAATTCTTGAATGACACTGAAAAGTTCCTTGGAGTTGGTGGAGTTGGCCAGGATTTTGTTGTGGATGAAGTTCCTTTTGGTGGCTCTGATCTGGTTGTGGTAGTCTGTCATGGCGTCCTTGTAGGTGGTGTGGTTTTCGGTTGTCTTGGTGTTTCTCCAGTTCTTCTCCAGGCGTCTGCAGGTGCGTCTGGCTTCTTGGAGAGCGGTTGTGAACCAGGCGGCTTTCCTGGGGCGTTGTCTGTCGGGGTTGCGTAGCGGGCGAGCTCATCTACGCAGTTGGAGATCCAGGTGTGGAGTTCTCTGGCTGCGTCGTTTGCGCTGTTTGCGTCGGGTGCCCAGGTGTGGTTGTCTCGGTTGAGGGTGGAGTTAAGTTGCTCGTCGGTAACCTTGCTCCAATTCCTTCGTGGTGGGCGTGGGGCTGGTTTGGGTGCCTTGGGTTTGTTGATGGCGAAGTGTACGCAGTGGTGGTCGGTCCATGGCGGCTGCGTTGTGTGGCTGAAATGGATGCTGTTTCCTGCCGCGAAGATGGGGTCGAGGGTGTGTCCTGCTCTGTGGGTCGGTGTGTTGGACGAGTTGTTTAAGTCCGATGCTGGCGAGGTTGTCACGAAGGATAGTGGAGTTGGGGTTGCTGGGGTTGTCGAGGTGGAAGTTCAGGTCTCCAATGAGTATGTAGTTTGTTGAGGCGATCGCGTGGGGTGCGATGAAGTCAGTGATGGTGGCGGAAAGGGTGTTCGGGGGCCGGGGGGTCTGTAGACGAGGGTTCCTCGGAGTGTGGCTTTGGGGGTGGTCTGGATCTTGAAGTGCAGGTGTTCGGGCGGAGAGGAAGGTTTCGCTGGAGGTGGTGAGGCGGAGGGTGCTCTTGTGGGCGATGGCGAGGCCCCCTCCTGGGTGGTTCGGGCGGTCTTTCCTCTGGATCTTGTATCCGTCTGGGATGGCGGTGCTGATGTCGGGGGCGGAGGATGCGTTGGTCCAGGTCTCTGTGAAGAAGGCGATGTCGGGCGAAAGAGAGTCGAGTAGGTTCCAGATTTCCATGGCGTGTTTGTGTACGGAGCGTACGTTGAGGAGGATGCAGCTGTAACTATAACAGCACAAAAGATACTTTGATACTAGGAAGCAGGGACATGACAAACAAAGCTGCTCCCTAAATTTCTTGCAGCACCGGTGCAATGAACTTCCAT
Source organism: Calotriton arnoldi (assembly GCA_963921515.1). Classification (NCBI taxonomy): domain Eukaryota; kingdom Metazoa; phylum Chordata; class Amphibia; order Caudata; family Salamandridae; genus Calotriton; species Calotriton arnoldi. The sequence goes on from CAWUFW010000277.1 coordinate 3,820,084, forward strand.
TACAAACGTTGACTGTTGTTCACTGGGTGTGAGGTTTTATTATCACTGCCTTGGGGAATGGAAATTGGGGTTACAGTTAATAGGATCACAACTACAAACATGGTACGGGCTGCAGACCTGCTTAGAGGTGGGTGAAGACCAAGATTAAAACCAGGAATCGGGGGGGGGGGGTCTACAAGGAGACAGTGGAAACCACAAATAAAATGGAACAGAGACATCAGATCCACTACACTTGAATGCCACAACTTAACAAATACACTTTGACTACCTAAAACATTAGGGGAATGAGCACTAGCACTAAGCACATTCTGTAATAGCCAGCCGGGTCTGGTGGCGCAGTGGACTAATGCATCCACTGTAAGGGCCTGGGTTTGACCTCATGGTCACAGGTTCTAATCCCGGCGGGTCCACTCAGCCTTTCATCCATCTGAGGTCGATAAAATGAGTACCATTGAGTTGGATAACAATATGCATCTGTTATTCAGCGCCTTGAGACCCTTGGGTGATATGTGCGCTTTACAAATACACGTTATGTTATAATATACACTTTTATAAAACGTTGAGGCACCCACATTTCTTCAAGAGACCCACCTTAAGAAGCATGAACTGCTTAAGCGTCAATGCAGGTCAGGAGGGCAAATCATAGCTACTGGATATTTATCCAATGCCAGGGAAGCATTAATATTGGTTAGGAACTGTCCCCATTCAGGAAATATGAAACCTGCGTAGATTCAGAGGGTCGTTATGCATTGGCGCGGGGGACACCTGGATGGTCTGATGTAATATTAAGTAGTGAATGTATGAAATACAGGCCAAGCCTTAACACCTCTGGCCCGGGGGGAATTTTAATACTATCCTTAGCATCACTCTGGATCAATCAGACCTTCTATTCACAGGTGCTCTGGCAAAAAGAGCAGCACAAGTATTTACAACCTGGATATTACAATGCAATCTAGTTGACTCTTGGCATCGAATATATCCAAACGCAGAAGACTTCTACTCGTCAGTTTATGACGTTCATGTTCGACTGGACAGAATCCTATGCACACAAGTCATTCAACTCTGCATCATAGGAGCCTAGTACTTAGGGAAGATCATTTTGGATCACAATCCCCTAATACAAATACTGAGATGGGCAGGTAACATTCTGACTTACCGATGTGGAAGCTCCAAGGTAGATGCTAGAGGGCAGAGCCTTCAACGAAACAAATTGAGATGTAATCTAACAATACTTAAATGAGAATTAAAACACTGCCTTCATTTACTAACAGAGTTGGAAGCTTTAAAAGTCACTATCAGGGGACATTGCCAGGGCAATAAAAGTACTTGAAAGGAGATCTTTAATGCACTAGATACAAGTATAAGGAAACTAGAACGGGAACTGAAAGACACAAAATAGTACAATTACTAGTGGAGAAAGAAAAATATGCCAAGCTTTTCGAATGACTGCGTTGCATAAATTAAAGAGATTACCTAGAAAAAGCCAACACAGAAGGCGACAAGACAGGTAGGCACTTTATGAACTTGCTGTGCAAATTGAATGGGTGGCACGATGGGCAGAGGGTAGACATATCCCTCCTTGCATCATCTCAAGCCTCTATTACTACACAGATCTCCTAAACAAGCCTTTCTAAATCCTTCACTCATGTATCCCTTCTAGACTCATCCGATACCTCATCTCTCTCCCTAATCAACTTCTAGAGACTTTTCCCTCCTCCATCTCTCCTTTACTCATCCCAAACCCCTTCCTACTGCTATGATCTCCAAATAAACACTTTCTACACCTTCCGTCTTCTAATCCTCCACTATCCTTTTCAATCCAACTAACAGACTAACATGTCCACCGCCCAAATTAATTTCATATTTCCCTATAGTAATTCACCACAAATACTTTTTGGGTTCCGAAGTAGCGTTTCAACGTCTTTTCAGGGGTAGTAAGCGCTTTATAAATGCAATTGCAATTACATACAGAGGAAGCAGGGCCTATGCTAACTAATATACAGGAAGAAAAACTGACTTGCACTCCACGCAAACTAGGACTCTCAGAACAGCTCTCGAGTGCTAGCATAGGTGTCAAAATAAAACTAGCGCAGTCAAGACCTATGCATCGGCATTTCTGCTGGTTGGGATTTTGAAAGAGGGCAAATGCTCTACTGGAGCACAAGTCGCTACTTGCACAGGATCAGGAATAACTGTGAGTGAACACTGTTGTGAGGGAGGCACATTCAAGGCTTAACTTAGAGTGGTTGCCACTTGAACAATTCCGAGCCATAAAAATAGCATTCCACTAGCTATGGGAGGGAGTTGAGGCTGGGCGACGTACACATTAAGTACTACAGGGAGTTCTTACCATGTGGTGTGGAAAGCAGCCGCGGCCCATGTACCTAAGAGTGGTGGGGCTGGGTGGGGGGATTTCAACAGACGATGATGAGGGAAAATTAACTATTTATTTAATTTTCCCTCGTCAACGTCCGTCGAATTCCCCCCTATCCGGCCCCACCGCTCTTAACTGCACGGGCCGTGGCTGATGGAAAGAGGTTAGTCACATGTTCTACAGAGCACTGACATCCATGACCAAAGTATACTTGAATGACTTAAAAAGAAAACAAGAAACAGTCCTAGATTAAGAACCTGAGGATGCAAATTGGTCACACCTACTGAGATATGCACACAAGGTTGCCAGGAATGCACGTTTCAAGTACACACAATTTAACTATCTATATAGAATGTACCAACTACACAAAATATCTGCAACTGTCCCCTCCATTTGCCTCTGATGAACCTAAAGAGAAGCCAGGCTTTTAAGGTCTTGCCTAGACAGCACATGCACAATCTATTCGAGACATTTTGTTTTCTATCAGTGGACATAAAGACCGGCCATTGCTTACCATTGATTGGCTTCACTGTCACTCTCATTTGCTTGCTTTTTCTTGGTCTGCTGCCATAGGCTTACTTCCTCTTCATGTGTTTGTTCCTCGCCTAGAGCATGGATGCATTACTTGAGTACTTCCAGTGCTTGTGTTTTTTAGGTGCTACTTTTTTCTTTGGATATAGGCACTCAACCTAAGTGTGTCTTTTTCCCTCGTGTAGTTCTCCCACTTCTGTTTTCCTCCCCATACTGTCTGCTTGCTCTACCTGCCCTTTCTCTGTTTGTTGTCCATGTAGGCTTGCCCCCAGCTTCCCTCCGATTGTTGCCCATGGTGGCTTCTCCACCCTACCTCTTGCTGTTCATTGTCCATGTTATCTTGCCCCCATCCTTCCTTTCTTCGTTATCCTTGTTTGGTCTCCCCCTGTCACACTACGGCGTAGGTAGACAGAGCTAGGTTCATGCATTAACACACTGTATGTATGGGACAGCTGGAGAATGACTACATATCCCACAATCCTGTGTGTCTGGTCAGGTGGGCTCAGCACTCTGAGTCCTATATAGGCTCCGCCTCCCGAAGGCCCGGTGCTTGTCAATCAAGTACCATGACTTGGACCGTTGGAAAGAAGAATTGCTCCTTCTGAACTCTCCGGTATTTCCCCATTTGAGCCGATGCTGGGCTCGCCTGTTTGCAGCGCAAGACGCGAGTGCGTCTCCAAGCCGACACTGGGCTCGCCTGCAAGTTGGTGTACAACGCGCTGGAGCACGTCTTTGAGCCGTTACCGGGCTCTCTCTGTGTGCCTCACAACGCGCTGGAGCGCGTTTTAGTGCCTCACGGTGTGGTTGCACAACACGCCGGAGTGCGTCTCTGTGCAGTCACTGGGCTCACCTTCTCCGTCAAGGAAAACGAGCTGGAGCTCGTCTGCACTCTCTACTTAGGCTTCCTTCTGCCGTCCTCAAGCAAGCTGAAGAGAATCTATGAGCCTGAACTCGGCTCGAGATAACGTTCTTGTTTTAGGGGCTTTATTAAAGAGCCAGAGGGGAGCGCTGTAACACAACCAATGAGCCGCTGAAAGGCTCGGATTTCCCTGTCCGTTTTCCTTTCATATGGACACAACCTCAGACTGCAACTCTGTAAAAAGCCGTTGAGAGGCTTGGAAGAAGGGCCATACATCTATTTTGTTTATCTAAAGGCACGCAGGAACAGTACTCCTCTCCACTCTTCATTGCATTTGCCAGTCCCTTGGACTCACGTCCTACAATCCTGAAGAGAATCTCCACAGCTAAGTACACAAGTTTTGATGCATGAGACGCTGTAATACTCTTGAAGGAGAACTTATTTATTTTTATGCGTTATTTTTGTTTGGATTTTGCATTCTGTACAGTAGAGTGAGTGCGGCAAGTCTTAATGTAAGTACAAACACATAGTCTTATTGTGCCTTATTCGGTTTGCATCTGGTGGTTGTCCTACATGTGTTGTGCTTGTCTTTTACTACAGGGAACACAGGGCTAGACAACGGAGTGACAAGAATAGAGTGAAGCCTACAACTCTAAGTGTCTTCCCATGGAGTGTTTCGCAGCCGCATCTTTATTGTTTCCTTTGTCCCTTTTTTCCCTTTCCCCTATTACGGTGTTGTCTGTTGAGTGGTACTAGCGTACTCGCAGGCCGCGCCCTATCGGGGAAAAGGTTACACAGCATCATCCATCGCTCCCGCTGTATCCGGCTTCAAAGGTTAGTGGTTACCTGTCTGTGTTTTGACACCCCCACTCTCCGCTGTTTGTTGTCTGTGTTAGCTTACCCCCACCCTCTCTCCCTTGGTTAGTTGTCTGTGTGGGCTTGTCCCCACCCTCGCACGCTCCCTCAGTTCACTGTCTGTGTTTGCTTGCACCACCTCCCCTCCCATCCTCCCTCCCTAGTTTGTTCATGTTTGCTACCCACCAACCACCCTCCCCTCCCACCATTTGTTGTCTGTGTTGGCTTGACCACCAGCCACCCTCTCTTTGTTCATATTCTGCATTGACTTGCCCCCCCCCCACCTGCCTCCCTCTGTTGTCCACATTGGCTTGCCTACCTTCCCTTTCTCTGTTCATTGTCTTGGTTGGCTTGCCCGCCCACCAGCCATGAGGAAAAAAGCGCTATGACGCTGACACCGCTCGTTGTGTCTTATCGCTTTTTTTCTCCACACCCTCAGCCCTTCGTGTTGCTTTCCACCCCACTCTTCCTCCAGCCAGTAAAAAAACATAAAGCACTACGGCACGGTAAGCGCTGGCCATGTCAGAGTGCTTTTTTATTTTACCACCTATATTTGTTTTCACATAGTGTGTAGCTGCCCCCAACGTACACAATTTTGGCAGGACATAGTGGAAATAGTGGAAAACCTTAATGCATTCATTGACAGAACAGATCTAGATACACCAAAGGGCTGTTTATTAGGCCGTTTTGCAAGACGCAAAGCAGCTAAGGCGGTACAAGCCTTCTGGATTTGGCACTCTTTAAATCCAAATGAACACAGATATGTCATGGAAATCCCCTACTGCCTTGCAACTGGCATGTTGGGTAAAAAAATGGGTAGAAGTTCAGTCTTTTCAGAGAGAAATTGCGAGCGCTGAGGAAACAGCCATTAGCAGCCCAATGGGATGAGTTCAGGGAAGTAGCTACCATTGGCGCAGCAGGGTGGCAACAGGGCTTAGCGCCTGGAGGGGCCAATTGATCCATGATAATTGCTATTTTATAGTACCCCACCAGCAGTCAAAGCAGCCATTTTCCTTGCCTTGCACCAGGGCCCATGGCATCATTTCTATGCTACTGGACGCGTTATTACTTACCTTCTGCTCTAGCCAAGATACAGCAGAAAATTGTCCAATGCAAGAAAAAAGGATCACCCAAAAAGCAAATCAGAGAGTGAAGAGAAGCATCAGGTTTATTCCATACACCTCAACTACAGCATACCAGCTGCCAGTTCACTCTACATTCTAGAACTATGTGACCGCAAGGTTCCACTATTCTACTATACCACACATCTCCCTTTTTTCACAAAAGATATTTTTCTCAGATTCCCACCCCAGAAAACATAGAAACACATTACAGTGATTAACGCAGTTGAAGAAAGACAAGCAAATTAAACAAATATGTTAAGTAAGGATTTTGATTCATGGCTTCAAGGAGTTAAAATTTGACATGAGTACCACATTACACTTTTAAAGGTAAGGGGAAGTAAACAATGTAATAACTCTCGCTGTATTACTTGACTAAGTAATCTTTTAAGAAACTCGGGGGCGAGTGACTCGTCCACTTGATTTGACTCGAACCGCAATGTTTTCCCCCTTATGTAATACAGGACTGTCATTCGTACGCCCACTTTCTGACCTTGCTTCAATGTTGTTTTCACGTGTCTCCCCATTACGTCTAGGCCAGTAAATGTTTCACCACCCTCCCAAGATTCCATATTCTACCATCCTGTGTCTTGAACGCATTGTGAAAGAGTTTTATGATTTACATGGGCTCAGTACATTTTGACCATTGTTTGTTGCCAGTTGGAGCTTTCACTCTTACCCAAACACCAACTTTAAACTTGATGACTTTGATCTTATGCAATTTGTCAAACCTCTCTTTGCGGTCTGCCTGCAACTCCAACATCTTTTTCCTCCACTGTTGGTCTACACCATCCTCACCCAACCTTTGTGTCACTTCATCCACCCAGGTACCAGTCTAGAATCGGGCTTCCTATTCTTTAATAACTCAAAGGGAGTCATACCTGTTGACTAATGAGAAGTTAAGCAATAAGCCTCTATTCGCCTCCAAACCTCATCTTTCCAGCTCAACCCATTTGATCTTGCCAGGTGAATGTCCTCTTTGAGTGTTTTGTTAAATCTTTCAACTGCCCCATTGGTTTCAGGGTGATACAGGGCACTAAGTTTGTGTGCTATTCCATTACATTGCATAAATTCCTTAATTTCGCGAGACTAAAACTGAACACCATTGTCAGTTAAAAGGGCGTTGGGGAGCCCCTCTCATAAAAAAAGCCCCTATCAGGAAGTTTATAACTGAGGTTGAGCTGGTGTCAGAGACACATTTGATTTCTTGCCATCTTGAATATAAGTTGACTAAACCTTAAATATATGGGGAATTCCTTTCTCCCGTCAGTGGCCCAATGATATTCATTGCTACATCCACCCATGCATCTTCAGGTAGGGTGCGACACTGAATGGTTGGAGTGTGCAATGTTGGTACCTTTTTACCTGTGGAACAGGCTATGCAATTCCTTATCTCTCTGTCAACCAGTATATTCATCCCTAGCCACCAAAAGTCTAACCTCAACCTTTGCTTGTGATCCCCAGATGGCTTTCATGTGCAATGTCAGTCAGTTTTTTCCTGAGGATTTCTGGAGGTATCAATCGTGTGCCTCTGAAAAGGCATTCCTCTACTTCTGATAATTCTTCTCTGATCATCCAATATGGCCTCAGCTGCTCTTCATTCTTTTCTACACTATCCCACCCCTGGATTAACAAATCTCATACTTTACTTAGAATGGGATCTGTTTCAAACTCTTTTTTCCAATTTTCCTCCTCAACCACACATTTGGTGACCTTTGGTGACCACACACACAATTTCTTTATGCAATTCTATATCCTCACTTTGGTTATCACAGACTTTCTCTTCCTTTTCCGTGTCATCAACCAATCGAGACAGGCAATCTACTGTAAAGTTACGTGTATCAAGGATATATTCTACATCAAATGTGTACTCTTGTAGATTAATGACCCATCTTTTAATTCTACTGGAAATTGGCTCCAGCTCTTTTTTTTGTAAATAGCTCCTTAAGTGGCTTGTGGTCTGTTCTTTTGAACACAGTCCCCCAAATAAACTTCTTGAATTTGTTTAACGACCAGTACCCTGCCAATGCTTATTTTTCGGTTACAAAATAGTTGACCTTAGATCGCCCAAGTGCTTTTGAAGCAAATGCAATGGTTTTCTCACCTTTTCCACTTTCCTGTAGAAGTACAGCCCCTAGCCCTTTCGAACTGGCATCCGTTGTAATTATTTTTTTCCCTGGAACAAACGCCATCAAGTCTGGTGCAGTGGTCAGAGCATTCTTAACATCTTTAAATTCTCTCTCGCAATGCCCAATTCCCTGAAAGGTGACCCTATTTTTGCACATATGGCACGTTCGACTGGCAAAGTTGCTGATGAATTTACTAGAAAATTCTATAATTCCCAAAGAGGATCTCAGCTTATCTTTGGTTTTGGTTGTCACTAATTTCATTATGATGTTAACCAGATCTGCTTTGGGTTGTATCCCTTCAGAAATTAATTTATGCCCAAAATAGTTTATTTCAGTACATTGAAGTTTACATTTGTCTTTCCTTACAGTAAGGCCATACTCTTTGAATCTGTCCAAAACTTGTCTAAGTCTTTCATTATGCTGCGCCCGAGAAATCCCAAATAGCAGCACATCGTCCTAATAACAGAACACTCCTGGGATTCAAGACTGTATATTAGACATGGCTCTCTGAAAGACTGTTGCTGCCGTTACCAGACCGAACGGCATGCGTTTAAATTTGTGTGCCTCCATAGGGGTGATGAAAGCACTGAGGGGCACATGCATCAAGTTATTATTTTGCGAGTCCTTAATTGCGATTATTAAGGAATCGCAATTAAGGACTCGCAAAAGCCTAAGCATGTGGGAATTGCTACCAAATAGCGATTCCTAAACATTCCTTAATTGCGACTCGCAAATTGCGAGTCGCAATTAAGGAATGGCTCCCCATTCATTCCTATGGGCCTGCAGGCCCATAGGAATGAATGGGAAATTTCATGCGCAATATGCGAGTACCAATAGGTACTCGCAAATTGCGCTTGCAATTTCAAGGGTGCAAGGGTGACAAAAGGACACCCTGTTGCACCCCTGGAATTGTGATGTGCATCTATGTTGCGCACACACATGCCCAGAGGGCATGTGTGTGTGCAACATGAAACTTTGAAAAATGCACTTTAGTGCATTTTTCAAAGTTTTAGCAAATGATCGACCAGTTCAATTGCTCCGTAATTTGCGGCCCCAAATAGCGAAATCGCTATTTAAAAGTGGTATTGCATTGCATTTAAGGAATCGCATATTGCGATTCCTTAAATGCAATCGCAATTTAAGAAATCGCAATAAATTGCGATTTCTTAAATTGCGGGTGCCCTACACCTTGATGCATCGCAATAGCCCTTTTTGCGGGCGCAAACGGACGATTTTTGCAAATCGCACCGTTTGCGCTCGCAAAAAACGTTGATGCATGTGCCTGTGAGCTCTTTGAGTTGGGGTGTAGACGGATATTGTAATTGGGGGATGTTAGATCTAATGTTGAGAAGAGTTTTGCTCCAGCTACAGTTGTGATCATCTCTGTTATGTTTGGCAAAGGGAACTTATCAACAATAACCTCTTTGTTGAGGGCCCTAAAGTCAACACACAGGTGAATTTTGCCGTCTGCTTTTCTTGCCACTCAAATGGGTGCTAACCATTCAGTTGCTTCCACAGGTTCCATTACATCCAGCTAGCACAATTTTTCTAACTCTTCTCTCACTGCATTCTGTACACTCAAGGGAAGTTTACGTACTTTAGCTGACACTGAAACTGCTTTCTTTTTCAATTTTATCTTGTGCACATATTGTTTGAGGCATCCTAACCTTTCAGTGAATACTTCAGAATATTCTTTCTCAAATCAGATTCCACCTCTACAGCCTTGTTAACATTCTGGATCAGTATATGAGGTTCAGCATTGGGATTCAGATAAACTCCTATGTCTTTTTGTGCTTGCTGTCCTAAAATGTTATCTCCTTTACATGAAACATAAACTTTGCATACTGTATATCTGTTTCTAAACTTGATTTTTCCTACAAAGTATCCTATCATCTTTATTGGCTGACCACCATACCCTCCCGGGTGTATATCCATTTTGTGCAGCTTCAGCCTCCTCTGAAATTACTGTTAGTCTAGAGCACAAATCAAACATGACCTCAACCTCGAGGTCTTCTATACTTATCACATCCTTGGGGTTGCTAGACCCTCCATCAGTCATCTGCAGTACATTTCTTCGCACACCTCAGACACACCTTGTTTCTCAGGTTTCTTGTTACCAGAGCAACTGCTACAGCAGAATATGTGATGTTACAACGCGATCAAAATGATCGCGGTATGTAACATCGCAGTTTTTACAACGCAAGTCGTTACAACGGAGTAGTAAGATTTACTATTCCAACACCAGTCTATGTACAGTAGGGAAGGTGTTGGAATAGTAAATCTTACTATTCCTTAGGTTATAGCGCCCTCCAGTGCAAGTCGATGTAACGCTTGCGTTGTAATGGCAGCGTTCTAAATGCATCACGGTGTAATCACCGCGATGTAAAGGATGTTTCCCGCTACAGCACGCCATAAAATGTCCTTTGCTCCCATACTTATTACATATGGCTTTCATTGCTGGGCATTCCTTACTGTTCGTCAAGTGGCCAACCCTCCCACATCTGTTGCATTGCCCCTTGAAGGTGCCGACACTCCTCCTGTCCTTTGTCATGGGAGTACCCTTAACTATTTGTATCTAATTTTGCTCTACCACAACTATTTATACATTTTCCTTACTATTGGTGTCTTGCTTAATTTCTTTCACACATCTTTTCATGTGCTCTACTTTTTTTGCCACAATCAACACATCTCTCAAAGGAGTTCCTCTTTTAAATAAAGTTCCTCCCGCATCCTTTCAATTTTACATTTCAACAAAAATTGGCCCCTGATGCGTTTGTCATTTGTTGCTTCATACTTACATGAGGCTGCAATTTACGCAACTCAGACACAAATTCCTCTACTGTTTCTACTTCCTTTTGTGAGTGCTTCCCAAAATGACAACGCTCCATGATTGTACTGATCCTAGGTAGGAAATGATGATCTAATTTCTTTATGCTTATTTCGTATTCATTTAACCCCTGGATTCACTCAGCACTCAGATCAGAGAGATTTCTTGTCCCTCTGCTCCTAAACAATGTTGTAGTAGTGCTATTTTCCTCTCTAGACCCACATTGGGCCCACGAACTATGGAATAATTGTGAAAGACTTTTTCCATTTGTTCCATTTAACTGGTGGTTCCCCAGGGGTCGTTAAAAAGAATGGGGAAGGAGTAACACTCATTTCTTCTTTCTGGTGTCTCAGAAAATATCCCCCACCCACTTTCTCCTACCCCTCTACCATCACAACCAAATTGGGGTTTAGGTCTCGCAGTATAAGGCAGAGCACAATGGTTTCACACACTGAGTTTCTGTTCTCCTTTTATCACTACCAACATCATTGGGATTTTCCTCAACTGCCTCCAGGTGGCGCTGGTTCTGTTTACACAGGAAAAGATTCTTTTTTTTGTCAAAATTTGTTTATTGAAATATTTGTCACAAATAAAAACAATGCATAAGGAATACATCTCACAATGCGCAGCCAAGTATTTCGACGGGCACAGATACCATCATTAGATAGCTAATGTAAAAAGCACAGTTTCTAATTGCCATGGTAGGCCCGCCCCTCGATGTTCGCGTAAATGGGAGTGTTAAAACAGAAAGAACAAACGTAAACCCAATCCCTCCCGGGAGCTACCGGGCCCAATCTTCAACTGGGCGCCCTTGTCGGCAAACGTCCTGGAGAGATGAGCAATGAGCATCCAATGAGGACCCACTGGATGCCTTCTACAGGCATCGTCTGAATTGAATCAGAGCAGATAACCAGGAGTAATTACAGAAGGAAACAGGAGAGATAGAGAGAGAAGAGAAAAGCAAAGAGACAAAGAAAAGAAAAAAAAGGGGGGAAGGAGGAACAGTCAAACTATGGTGATACCCAGGGAAATGAGCGAAGCAGACTTACTGGCTGTAGGGGGGGGCGGGGGAGGGCAGTTCTCGACAGGAGCATCTCACGACCAGCGCAAGATGCTGACCTCATTGTGACCGCAATTCCAATGGTGCTGTCTTGCAGAGGGGCCAGGTGTACCTAGATCGGGAAGAGGTGTAGTGCCCTCAGCCTAGGAATGCAGGCAAATAGGGGAAGACCCTCTGACAAGTAGCTCACCAGGGGGGTCCAGATATAATCAAATCCCTTCCTCGACTCTTCTGCTATGTCAGTTAGTCGTTCCATTGCCATCGCCTTCCACAATCGAGCGTGCCATTGGGAGAGCGAGGGGGCCTCGGGTCTCTTCCAAGCCCCGGCTATAGCCATCTTCGCGGCTCCCAGGCAAACCCACAAAATGGATCTGTCGGCATGTGTTTGGTATTTGAGGAGCGGGTCGCGGAGACCAAGCAGTATCTGTTCTATAGATTTCCCAATTGGATAGCCTAATATGATCTTAATTTGGGAAAGAATCTCCTTCCAAAAGGTTTGGATGACAGGGCAGTCCCACCATATATGCTTAAAGTCTCCCAGTAGACCACAACCTCGCCAGCAGCGATTGGAGGTACCCGGGAAGATAGAGTGTAGTTTGTGGGGGTGAAGGTACCAATCATAGAGCGTCTTGTAATGGGCTTCCCTGAGGTGCATGGATCTAATGAATTTCGCTATGTCTTTATACAGGGATTCCCATTGTTTATCCGAGGGCGGTGTCTGTAGCATGTCTCCCCAAAACACTCTATGGCGTTGAGTGCGTTGTGGTGAGAGTGCGAGTAATAAGGTATATAGAAAGGAGATACATCCTTTGCCCGTAGTGCCCGTCTGGACAAATTTCTCCATTGGAAGGTAGTCTCTAGTGGCAGCTTGGCGGATCTGTGGCTGCTGGACCCAATGGATCAGTTGAGTATAGTGGAATCGTTCAAGTGATTGGCAGGCGGAAGTGATTCATGCAATCATGGAAGGAGCGTAGTTTGGGGCCCTGGAAGAGGTCCGAGATCATGAGGCACCCCCCTTCCCTCCATAAGTCAAAGGGTCCCTCTTGCAGAGCTGGGGGAAAATTCTTAGAAAAGTGTATGGGGGTATAGGGAGACGGGAATGTAGTCAGTGGTAGTGTATTGGTTACTGAATTCCACACTTGGAGGGTGGTGGAGGTAGGTACACTTAGGTAAGCATTAAGAGGCCTATCAGTTTTATGTCGCCAAGGCAGGTCCCAAATCGTTCTACCCATCACCTGTCTGTCGATATGGAGCCATAGTTGGTCAGATTCTCGTAGTGACCATTCGCTCAGTATTCTTAGTTGAGCTGCCCTATAGTAGGTTAGGAAATCCGGTACGGCCAGACCCCCCCTCCCACGCGGCCTCGTTAATAAGTGATAAGAGAGCCGTGCACGCTTTTCTTGCCAAATAAATTTGAGCAGCATGGTTTTTAGCTCTAGGAAGAGTGTCTTGTCTGGTTGGATGGGGAGTCCCTGGAAGAGGTAAAGGAGATGTGGCAATATGTTCATTTTAATTGCATTGATCCTCCCATCCATGAAATGTAGGCTGTGCTCCATTTTTTGCAGTCAGCTTTTAGGCGTTTAAGAAGGGGTGGAAAGTTGGCCTTGTATAGGTCTGCAAGTTTGGGAGTGAATTGGACCCCTAGGTATGTGATGGCTTTACGGGCCCATTGGAAGGGGGATGTCTCCTCCAGATTCTGTTGCGTTGCCGAGGGCAGAGTGAGATTCAGAATGAATGATTTGGAGAGATTGACTTTGAAGCCAGATACAGCCTCAAATTGCTCAAGTTCCTGACTAATGGCAGGGAGGGAGGTGGTTGGGTTGGTGACTGGCAGAAGGATGTCATCCGCAAATAAGGCGATCTTATGATCATCTGTTCTGAAGCGGATCCCAGAGATCTGTGGATTGGTGCAGATCCGGGCCGCAAAGGGTTCGATACTGTTAGATTTGGGGGTCTCTAGTTGGCATAGGTAGGTACCTGTGACAAATAGGGACCCTTGCGTCTAGTCAGGGTAAGGGGCTACACTCCTAAAATAACCCCTGCTCACCCCCTTGGTAGCTTGGCACGAGCAGGCAGGCTTATCTCAGAGGCAGTGTGTAAAGCATTTGTGAACACATACAGTAATACAGTGACAACACTACAGATGGACACCACACAGGTTGTATTTATAAAAATAGTATTTTTATATAGACTTAACACAAGACCAAACGACAAAAATCCACAATACTGTACTCAAAAATAGACTTTAAAATGTTATAAAATAGCTCAGTTCTCTCAAGTTGTAGATGCGACACTTTACTCTCAATGTACCTTGAATGCGTAACGCAAAGAAAACAAAAGGGTCGCAGGGAAGGTGATGCGTCGGTTCCTTACACTCAGGGGAGTGGATGCGTCGGTTCCTTACTGCTGCGCAGGGGAGTTGATGCTCGCTTCCTTACTGTGTGGGGAGGTGATGCGTCGGTTTCTTACTGCTCTCCGGTGCGATGCGACAAGATGGCACCTCGATGCGATACTCTTCTCCGGTGCGATGCGACAAAATGGCGTCTTGGCTGCGATGCGACAACGTTGGTGTGATGCGTGCACGCCCGACGGCCGTGCGGCTACTCGATGATCTTTGGAGCCGCAACAGGCCCTGCGACGCGCTTCTCCGGTGATGCGACGATGGCCTCTGTGGCAGCGTCCAGCTTCTCCGGCGATGCGCCGCGCTTCGGCGATGCGATGATGACAGCGGCAGCGGCGTCTCGCTTCCTCGGCGATGCGATGACAGCGGCTGCGGCGGCGACACGCTTCTCGTCGTTGCGTCGCGCTTCCAGCTCCCAGCGACACGCAGTCTCTCAGAAGGCCCAGCACAACAGCAGGCACTTCAATTCCCAGCAAGGGAATTCAGGGGGGAGCTGGTTGGTGAAGTCTTGTATCCCTGAGACTTCAGGCAGGAGGCAAGCTCTAGTTCAAGCCCTTGGAGATTCTTCTTCAAGTTGATAGAAAGCACACTCAGTCCTTTTCTCCTTTCTTTGGCAATGAAGCAACCACTGCAGGCCAACCCCCAAACACACAGCACAGGGGTAGTCTCCTCCTTCAGCTTCCTGGTTCTTCTCCTCAGCAAAGGTTCGTCTTGATTCCCAGAAGTGATCTAAAGTTCTTGGGTCTGGGTCCCAATATTTATACTACTTTTCTCTTTGTTCTCTGAAGGCAGAGAGGCCTTTGCCTAGTCCAAACCAGTTCTGGTCAGTCCTGGAGCACTTTGTTGACAAGACTCCTTCTTTCCTTTCACAGTGTAGGCCAGGGACATCAGACACACCACAGGAGGTGGAGCCAGCATTGTGGAGGAAAGGCACAGCCCTATTCAGGTCCCAGGTGCAACTCCTCCCTCCTATCTGCATGCAGATCTCTCTATTCAGCCCTGTGCTGACTCACCCTGTCTCCTGGAAGCCCCCAGCCCCTGTCACTCAAACTCCAGACAAGGAATACACAACCTAGCAGAGGCAGGCTTGGATAGTTAGGCAAGAAAATACCCACTTTCTAAAAGTGGTATTTTCAAACACAGAATGTTAAAACCAACTTCACTAAAAGATGTATTTTATCATTCTGAGTTCAGGCATACTAAACTCGAATTTCTACCTAGTTCCCTGAGTCAGTTAGGATTATAAGATGTAATAATCTAACTGCCCATTCTGGCCTATGGGGAACAGGTAGCCTTGCAATAGTGAAAAACGAAAATGGCTGTAATTCACTATTAGGACATGCCACACACATCAGGGCATGTCCTACCTTTTACCTACAATGCACCCTGCCCTTGGGCCTACCTTAGGGGTGACTAATATGTATAAAAGGGAAGGTTTAGGGACTGGCAAGTGGGTGCACTTGCCCAGTCAACATGGCAGTACCAGACTGCACACAGGCTCTGCAATGGCAGACCTGAGACACACTTTACAAGCTGCTCCGGTGGGTGGCACAACCAGTGCTGCAAGCCCACCAGCAGCATTTGATTTACAAGCCCTGGGCACACGCAGTGCACTGTACTAGGGTCTGACAAGTAAACCAAACCAGCCAATCATGGAGTCACTAATCCATACATCAATTTACCATAGGGAGCACTTGCACTGTGGCACTGAACAGCAGTGGCACAGTGCCCAAAAGCATCTAAAACCAGCAAAAACATAAGAGGCAACAGCAAAAAATGGAAGGGAGACCCACGCCAATGGTGCCAGGTCTAACACGTGTCCCCTCCAGCTGAAATGTGGGGAGAACTACCCTACCTCCGGGGAGTTCTCATCACTAAGGCGGAAAAATCTGGACAGACCATCAGCATTGGCGTGTTCTGTACCAGGGCGGTGTTCCACCGTAAAGTCCATCCCCTGTAGGGATATGGACCACCTCAACAGCTTTGGATTCTCACCCCTCATCTGCATCAACCATCTGAGGGGCCTGTGGTCTGTCTGAACCCGGAAGTGAGTCCCAAACAAGTATGGTCTCAACTTCTTCAGTGCCCAGACCACAGCAAATGCCTCAAGCTCAATTGCACTCCACCTCTGTTCCCGTGGAAGTAACCTCCTACTGATGAAGGCTACAGGTTGGTCTAGGCCCTCCTCATTAATCTGTGATAGAACAGCCCCCACACCATGCTCTGAAGCGTCTGTTTGCACAATAAACTCTTTTGAGAAGTTGGGTGCCAGGAGCACGGGCGCCGTGCACATGGCAGTCTTCAGGGCATCAAAAGCTCTCTGACAGGTGTCAGTCCAAATCACTCTCTTGGGCTGCTTCCTGGAAGTCAGCTCTGTCAAGGGTGCAACAATGCTGCCATACCCCTTGACAAACCTCCTGTAATACCCGGTGAGTCCTAAAAAGGCTCTCACCTCTGTCTGGGTCTTGGGGGTTCCCAAGTCAGGATGGTCTCAATCTTGGGCTGTAGGGGCGCCACCTGGCCGCTCCCAACCTGGTGTCCCAAGTACACCACGGAACCCTGCCCGATCTGGCACTTACTCGCCTTGATCGTGAGGCCTGCTCTCCGCAGCGCCATCAACACTTCCCAGAGGTGGCGCAGATGTTCTTCCCAACTGGCGCTGAACACTGCAATGTCATCCAGGTAGGCGGCACTGAACTCTTCCAGTCCAGCCAACACCTGGTTGACCAACCTCTGAAAGGTGGCAGGGGCATTCTTCATCCCAAAGGGCATAACCCGGAATTGGTAGTGCCCATCTGGTGTGGAGAATGCTGACCTCTCTCTTGCCCCATCAGTCAAGGCGATCTGCCAGTACCCAGACGTTAAGTCAAACGTGCTGAGGTACCGGGCAGCCCCTAACCGATCAATGAGCTCATCAGCTCTGGGGATGGGGTGCGCGTCAGTCCTGGTGACTGAATTGAGCCCTCGGTAGTCCACACAGAACCTCAGCTCTGGTGAGACACCCGGTGCGGCAGCCTTTGGGACCAAGACCACTGGGCTGGCCCAAGGACTGTTAGAGGACTCAATCACCCCCAACGCAAGCATCTTGGAGACCTCCTCCTTGATGCAAGCTCTCACCCTGTCAGTCACCCTGTAAGTTTTGTGCTTGACAGGAGGACTGTCCCCAGTGTCTACATCATGGACGCACCAATCAGTGACACTGGGAATCAGGGAGAACAGGTCAGAAAACTGTCCCAGCAACTGGTGACAGTCATTCTGCTGCTCAGGGGTCAGGGTGGAAGAGAGGTTCACTCCATCCACTGACCCATCTTGCTCTGTTGCAGACAGGAGGTCAGGAAGAGGCTCAGTCTCCTCCTCCATTCCAGCATCTGTTGCTAGGAGCATGCCCACTTCGGACCTCTCTAAGTGGGGCTTCAGGCGGTTGACATGCAGGACCCGCAAGGGGTTCCTGGGAGACCGCAAGTCCACCAAGTAGGTAACCGGACTCTTGCGCTCCACCACCTCAAATGGTCCGGTCCACTTATCCTGGAGCGCACAGGGCTCCACTGGGGCCATGACCCACACTTTCTGACCAGGCTGAAGCTCAACCAGAGTGGCATTCTGGTCGTACCACCGCTTCATCTCCTCCTGGCTGGCTTCCAGATTCGCCTCAGCGAGTTTTCTGAATCGCCTAGTTTGGTTCCTGAAGGCCAGCATGTAGCTATATACATCCTGGGGAGGTTTCCTGGGAGATTGCTCCCAGCCTTCCTTGACCAAACTCAAAGGTCCTCTCACTGGGTGTCCATAGAGAAGCTCAAAGGGACTGAACCCTAGAGACTTCTGTGGCACCTCACGGTATGCAAAGAGAAGGCATGGTAAGAGGACGTCCCACTTACGCCTCATGGGTTCCTCAAGACCCATAATCATGCCTTTGAGGGTCCGGTTGAATCTCTCAACCAGCCCATTACCTTGGGGGTGGTAAGGAGTGGTGAACTTGTAGGTTACACCACACTCCTGCCACAGGGACTTCATATACTTAGAAATGAAGTTGGTACCTCGGTCTGACACCACCTCTCTGGGAAACCCCACGCGGGAGAAAATCCCCATCAGTGCACGTCCCACCACGGGGGCCGTCACTGTCCTGAGAGGGATGGCTTCCGGGTACCGGGTGGCATGGTCCACCAAGACCAGGATGAACCTGTTGCCCATGGCTGTCTTGGGATCCAGAGGCCCCACAATGTCAATGCCCACCCTTTCAAAGGGGGTGCTGACCACAGGGAATGGCTGGAGAGGAGCCTTGTGCTTCCTCCCACTCTTTCCACTTGCCTGGCAAGTCTGACAGGTCCTGCAATGAGTGTCTGAACTCTTGCGCATTTGGGGCCAATAAAAGTGGGTGACAAGCCTTTCAAAGGTCTTGTCCTGCCCCAAATGTCCTGCTAAAGGCACATCATGAGCCAGCCCCAGTAGGAAGGCTCTGAAGCGCTGGGGTACCACCAGCACACGGGCTGACCCAGGCTCAGCAACCTTAGGCTCACTATACAGGAGACCATTCTCCCAGTAGATCCAATGTGATCCAGACTGATCACCTGCTGCCTGGTTTGCAGCCTGCTGCCGCAAACCCACAAGAGAAGGGCACTTGTTCTGCTCCTCACAGAACTCTTCCCTGGAGGGACCTCCTTCCTGCTGCCAATGGGTCAGCTCAGGCAGGTCTCCCAGTTCAGCAATCTCTTCCCCGGTAGGCTCCAGGGCATCCCCCTCAGGGTCCGCCTCCTCCTGGGCCGTGGGAATCTCAGGGGCCGGTTTCCCGTGCCCCCTACCTCTTCTCTTTAAGGCAGGCACCTGGGCCATTTTCTCAGGCTCCAGGTCCTCTTGAACACCCTTACTGGCTGCCATAGACCGAGTGGTCACGCAGGCCCACTCAGGCAAACCCAACATCTCTAAATGAGCTCTCCGCTCCACCTTAGCCCAAGGGGAGCTCTCCAAATCGTTACCTAACAGACATTCAACAGGCATGGCTGGCCTCACAGCTACTTGAAGAGTCCCTGAGACCCCCCCCCACTCAAAGGGAACCTGTGCCACCTTGCAGTGGCTCGCTGTGTTGTCAGCGGCAACAACTGGGTAAAATGCATTGGGGACTACCTGCTCTTCAGACACCAACCGACAACTGACAGCTGTCACACTGGCTCCGGTGTCTCTAAGAGCTTCCACCCTCTTGCCATTGATGGTCACCCACTGCCTGTATTTTTTAGTGTTATCAGGCAGCTGGGTCCTGGGGACCACCTCACAGTCTCCTAAAGAGACAAGGGACATCTCTGCGGGACCCCACCCACCTTGGGCACCCATCTCCTCCCCCAGGGCTACACTAGCCAACTGCCGGGGTGGTGCACCAGTGGGTGCTGTCTTCCCATACAAGGGACATCTAGCATCATAAGAACAGTGGCCTACTAGACCACACTTAAAACAGGTCTTGGGCCCCTTGTGAACAGGCTTATCTGTCGGGGCCACTGCCTTCTTCTCAGGGGAGGCTGGGAACCCTTCCCTTGGTTCCCTTGGGGATTACTTTGGGGCCCTTTCTGGAACTCCCTCTGTTTACCCTTGTCCCCCCACTCTTCTGCTGGGGACCCTGCCCACCTTTGGCGAAGTCTCCCACATGACCCTTCTGGACCCGGGTGCTCACCCAGCGGTCCGCCTCCTCAGCAAGCTTCCTAGGGTTAGTCAGCTTGCTATCAATAAGATGCTGGCGTAGCTCTGGAAAACAGTTATTTGACAAGTGCTCCCATGCAAGCAAATCATAGAGCGCCTCAAAATTATCCACTTTGCTACCCTTCACCCAACCATCCAATGCTCTGCAAAAGAAAGACACATATTCCACCCAAGTGGTAGACTCCAGTTTTCTGCAATTTCTAAACCTTTGTCTGTATAGCTCTGGGGTCAAACCAAATCTGGACATTAGGGCTCCCTTCATGTGGGTATAGGACATCTGCTCCTCTGTAGGCAAATCCAACAAAGTGTCCCTCCCATCACTAACAAAGCGGCCCCACAACCCCGCTCCCCAATCCTTCTCAGGGACCCGGTGGGCCAACATTGCAGCTTCATAAGCCCTAAACCACTGACCAATATCCTCATTCTTGTGGAAATCTTTAACTACATCTTTGGGAATGTAGGTTCTTGCTTCTGCATGCACTGGCGGTGTGCTGCCACCAGAGGGAGGAACCTCTAACTTTTTGGCCTTGAGTTCCAATTCCCTCAATCCTCTCTCATGCTCAAAATGCATTCTCTTTTCCTCTAAGGCTAACTTCTTCATTTCTAATTCCATCCCAAGCTCTATTTTCTTGCTCTCTATGTCTTTCTGACCATCCATTTTGAGCCTAGCTAGCTCCAATTTATGCATCCTCTCCCTTGCTCTGTCCTCCAGCTCTCCTGGGGACAATCCCTTGGAAGAAACACTGCTGCCCGCCCCTGAAGGTGCTTTCCCTCCAGTTGGGCCCACTGGCCCCTCAAGTTGCTCATTTAAATCCTCTGCCTCCACTACTGGCTCCTCAGGATGCTCACTGGCATTCCTAGATTCTACCCAGGCCCTCAGCGCCTTCTGGTATTCCTCTTTCCTGGTGAGGCCTTTCACAGAGATTTTAAATTTCTTGCACAAAGCTTTGAGATAAGGCACAGTGTAAGTATCAATTCTCTCTTCTTCCAATACAATGTCTACAGATACTATGGATGCTGACTTGCTCATGGTAGCAAAAAGACTGGCAGTTCTCAAGAATCAAAAATAGAAAAGAAGTTCCAAGGAAAAATTCTCAAAAAGTATGTGGTCGCGTTATGGTCTGCACTCACTAGTAGTGTACACCAATCACTGTATATGAATCACAAATGCAAGTCCAAATCCTCACCGCTGACCACCAATGTTAGATTTGGGGGTCTCTAGTTGGCATAGGTAGGTACCTGTGACAAATAGGGACCCTTGCGTCTAGTCAGGGTAAGGGGCTACACTCCTAAAATAACCCCTGCTCACCCCCTTGGTAGCTTGGCACGAGCAGGCAGGCTTATCTCAGAGGCAGTGTGTAAAGCATTTGTGAACACATACAGTAATACAGTGACAACACTACAGATGGACACCACACAGGTTGTATTTATAAAAATAAGTATTTTTATATAGACTTAACACAAGACCAAACGACAAAAATCCACAATACTGTACTCAAAAATAGACTTTAAAATGTTATAAAATAGCTCAGTTCTCTCAAGTTGTAGATGCGACACTTTACTCTCAATGTACCTTGAATGCGTAACGCAAAGAAAACAAAAGGGTCGCAGGGAAGGTGATGCGTCGGTTCCTTACACTCAGGGGAGTGGATGCGTTGGTTCCTTACTGCTGCGCAGGGGAGTTGATGCTCGCTTCCTTACTGTGTGGGGAGGTGATGCGTCGGTTTCTTACTGCTCTCCGGTGCGATGCGACAAGATGGCACCTCGATGCGATACTCTTCTCCGGTGCGATGCGACAAAATGGCGTCTTGGCTGCGATGCGACAACGTTGGTGTGATGCGTGCACGCCCGACGGCCGTGCGGCGACTCGATGATCTTTGGAGCCGCAGACAGGCCCTGCGACGCGCTTCTCCGGTGATGCGACGATGGCCTCTGTGGCAGCGTCCCGCTTCTCCGGCGATGCGCCGCGCTTCGGCGATGCGATGATGACAGCGGCAGCGGCGTCTCGCTTCCTCGGCGATGCGATGACAGCGGCTGCGGCGGCGACACGCTTCTCGTCGTTGCGTCGCGCTTCCAGCTCCCAGCGACACGCAGTCTCTCAGAAGGCCCAGCACAACAGCAGGCACTTCAATTCCCAGCAAGGGAATTCAGGGGGAGCTGGTTGGTGAAGTCTTGTATCCCTGAGACTTCAGGCAGGAGGCAAGCTCTAGTTCAAGCCCTTGGAGATTCTTCTTCAAGTTGATAGAAAGCACACTCAGTCCTTTTCTCCTTTCTTTGGCAATGAAGCAACCACTGCAGGCCAACCCCCAAACACACAGCACAGGGGTAGTCTCCTCCTTCAGCTTCCTGGTTCTTCTCCTCAGCAAAGGTTCGTCTTGATTCCCAGAAGTGATCTAAAGTTCTTGGGTCTGGGTCCCAATATTTATACTACATTTTCTCTTTGTTCTCTGAAGGCAGAGAGGCCTTTGCCTAGTCCAAACCAGTTCTGGTCAGTCCTGGAGCACTTTGTTGACAAGACTCCTTCTTTCCTTTCACAGTGTAGGCCAGGGACATCAGACACACCACAGGAGGTGGAGCCAGCATTGTGGAGGGAAGGCACAGCCCTATTCAGGTCCCAGGTGCAACTCCTCCCTCCTATCTGCATGCAGATCTCTCTATTCAGCCCTGTGCTGACTCACCCTGTCTCCTGGAAGCCCCCAGCCCCTGTCACTCAAACTCCAGACAAGGAATACACAACCTAGCAGAGGCAGGCTTGGATAGTTAGGCAAGAAAATACCTACTTTCTAAAAGTGGTATTTTCAAACACAGAATGTTAAAACCAACTTCACTAAAAGATGTATTTTATCATTCTGAGTTCAGGCATACTAAACTCGAATTTCTACCTAGTTCCCTGAGTCAGTTAGGATTATAAAATGTAATAATCTAACTGCCCATTCTGGCCTATGGGGAACAGGTAGCCTTGCAATAGTGAAAAACGAAAATGGCTGTAATTCACTATTAGGACATGCCACACACATCAGGGCATGTCCTACCTTTTACCTACAATGCACCCTGCCCTTGGGCCTACCTTAGGGGTGACTAATATGTATAAAAGGGAAGGTTTAGGGACTGGCAAGTGGGTGCACTTGCCCAGTCAACATGGCAGTACCAGACTGCACACAGGCTCTGCAATGGCAGACCTGAGACACACTTTACAAGCTGCTCCGGTGGGTGGCACAACCAGTGCTGCAAGCCCACCAGCAGCATTTGATTTACAAGCCCTGGGCACACGCAGTGCACTGTACTAGGGTCTGACAAGTAAACCAAACCAGCCAATCATGGAGTCACTAATCCATACATCAATTTACCATAGGGAGCACTTGCACTGTGGCACTGAACAGCAGTGGCACAGTGCCCAAAAGCATCTAAAACCAGCAAAAACATAAGAGGCAACAGCAAAAAATGGAAGGGAGACCCACGCCAATGGTGCCAGGTCTAACAGATACTAAGAGCGAAAAGCAATGGTGATAGGGGGCAGCCCTGTCTGGTCCCTCTCTCTAAGTTGAAAAAGTTCGAAGCCACCCCATTCACCACCACGCGGGATCTAGGGGCACTAAAGTTGGCTCGGATCATCCCTATGAAGGCATCGCAGAAGCCGAATCGGCGCAGAGAAAGCTCCAGGAAGGCCCAATCAACTCGATCAAAAGCTTTCTCCGCGTCGAGCGACAGTAGTGCGGCCGGGATCTTCTTCTTTTGGGACTTATCTATTAGATGGAAGATGCGCCTAAGGTTGTCATGGGTCTGCCGCCCCTTTATGAACCCTGACTGGTCAGGATGAATGAGATCAGGGAGAAATTTCTCAAGCCGGGTGGCTAGAATTTTAGAATATAATTTGGCATCTAGGTTAAGGAGGGCGATGGGACGATATGATGAGCATTTCTGTGGGTCTTTCCCGGGTTTCGGGATAATAGAGATTAGGGCTTCGCCCATGGATGACGTCACTGCCTGTCGGGATGCGATGTCGTTAAACAGTGTGGTAAGGTGAGGACCCAAGTCAGCTGAAAAAGTGCGATAAAATTGGGCGGTAAAGCCGTCAGGCCCTGGGGCTTTGTGACGTTTCAGGGAGTGAATAGCAGCCTGGACCTCCTCCAAGGTAATACTCCCTCCAAGACTCTCATTAGCGGAGGTAGAAAGTTGGGGCAAGTCAAGGGCAGCTACATACTGTGTTTGCTCGGGTTCCCTGAGAGTATCGGCTCGGTAAAGGTTTTGGTAAAAGTCATGAAACACCTGAGCTTTCTCGTCTTCACCAACGTAGGTCGTGCCTTGGTCGTCTATGATTTGTTTTACGTATTCTTTCTCTTGCTTGGCCCGCAGTTGCTTGGCCAATAGGGTGCCCACCTTGTCCTTCCCTTCGTAGCCTCTGGCCCGGAGCCTCAGGAGTGTTTTCTTCGCCCTATTAGTATAGATTGCATTTAGTTTGCCTTTGAGGGCCGTGACTTTTCTCAATGACGGGGCCGAGGGAGTGGTTTTGTGCTGCCCTTCCGCTGCTACCAGCCCGCGCTCTAGTTCTAGGCGTTCTTTAGTTTGGAGTCTCCTGAGGGAGGAAGCCAGAGAAATGCAGTGACCTCGTATATGCGCCTTAAACGCATCCCAATTATTCGCTAGGGATGTGTCAGCTGGGTCATTGAGTAGGATAAGTCTTTAATCGCTTTGCGCAGATCATCTCGGTGTAGGCAAACCCTACATAGGAACTCAGGGAAATACCATCTCACAAGTTTAGAGCGTGGGGCCGGCCAGTCTAAAAGGCAAGTCAAAGGGCGTGGTCGGAGATGGCAATGGGAAGAATAAGGGAGGTCATAACTGCATGGGTGAGGGATTGGCTGAGAAACATATGATCAATGCGGGAGTATGATTTGTGTACATGAGAGAAGAAGGAAAAATCTTTTGTTGTCGGGTTAAGGTGGCGCCAGATGTCCACTAGGCCTAGCTGTTGGATTGTTTGCTTAAGTGGTGTGGGAAATGTACCCCCTCCAGATCTTTGGGCATGTGATGTATCTAGTTGAGGGTCCCAGACGAGGTTGAAGTCCCCCATAATAATCAGGTCTCCCTCTGCAAAACCCATTAAGGAATCTAAAAAAGAGGAGAGGAAGTCAGTTTGCCCAGTATTGGGCGCATACACAGAAGCAATTGTACAAAGCCTGCCCATCAATGACCCCCTAACCATGACGTATCTGCCTTCCCTGTCCTTTTGTGTAGTCTCATGTACAAAATGGGCGGATGAATGAAATATCAAGGCGACCCCATTGTGCTTTTGGTGCTGGTGGCTTGGAAGATCTGGGGGTAGCGTCTATGCTTGAGTCTGCTTTCTTCCGCTCGTTTTATGTGTGATTCTTGGATTGCCACAACCAGTGGCCCCTGATCGCCGATGTATTTCCAAAACTTGTGTCTCTTGTTAGGGGAGTTGAGGCCCCTGACATTCCATGATAAGAGCTTAACCCCCATCCCCCCTGTAGAAGTCGGTCCAGCTAATAACAGCCCCTCTTTTCATCCCCATCGTTCACCTTCTGCCCCCTATGTTGCCATCCCCGGGTAGAGCACCTAAAACGGAAAAAACTAAAACAGTAAAGAACCGAACGTGAGTTAAAGTCATCGCAAACCTCAAGGTCTGCATTGTTGGATGTCCTTAGGGGCAGGACCATTCCCGCACCGAGTAGTCCGATGAATGCGTCGGATGACTCTTGTTGTGTTTGCCCCTGAGCTGGAATAGGTCCAAAGGGTCGCCATTATGCCATCCTGCGGATTAGTGGGAGCCCGACGAGATTCTTTTATTACTGAGGTGTGAGCGTCCATTTTCCTCATGAAACTGAGATCTTTTCGGCGGTCATGTGAACCCACCCAACGCAGGGCGGTCAGGGGGTTTTTGTGCTAGAAGCGGTATCCTCTGCCACTCTCCGACGGCTTCTTTGCCTCTTGCCCGTCCCCCGGCATCTCCTGGAGGGGTAGGGCGTTCCCTCGGCGGTGTACTGGCGAGGCCAAGTAGGGCTGCAGCCCCTTCGACTTCGGTGAAATGGTGGTGCTTATTGTTGAGAGTAAAGGCGAGCCCAAAGGGGTATGTCCATCTATATTTAATTTGCTTTTCTCGAAGTGCGGTGGTAATGACGCGGAACTGTTGTCGCCTCATCAGTGTGGCCTGGGCAACGTCTTGAAACAATGCACATGATCCTCCTTGGTATTCGATCGATTCTCGTCCCCTGGCCCTGCGAAGTACCAATTCCTTTGTCTTAAAGGAGGCAAACTTGGCTAGAATGTCCCGAGGTCGTTGATGTTTCCCTTGTTGAGCAGGACCAACTCTGTGGATGCGCTCCAACTGGACTGGCGGGCCATCGTTTCCTATGATGCTAGTGAAGAGACCCACAATGAGCTGCTCCAGGTCGGTCCCCTCTCGCCCTTCGTCCAGGCCGCGCACTCTGATGTTCTCCCGCCGAGAGCGATTCTCCAGGTCTTCACATTTGAGCAACGCAGAGTTCAATTGCGCTGTGAGGGCTTCGGTGCCTTCTTCGAGGGGTTGGATTCGATCCTCAAGAGTCTGACATTTCGCTTCCAGGTCATGGGAGCGGGTCCCCACTGAGTCCACGTCGGTGCGTAGTTCGCAAATTTTTGAGGCCATGTCAGATTTGAAGGCATCAAGAGAAGCGCTGATGTTGGCTTTAATGTTGTCGCGCAGCTCTCTTTTGAAGTCCCTAAACGTGGCCAGGAGATCATCGCGGGTCAGCGCCATATTCTCCTTTGGCTGTTTATGCCCTAGTTCTTGTCCGTCTCCAGTATTAGAGTTTTCAAAGTAGCTTGAGACCTTGTTGGCTTGTGATTTTTTGGGAGGCA
This sequence comes from Calotriton arnoldi, assembly GCA_963921515.1. Lineage (NCBI taxonomy): Eukaryota > Metazoa > Chordata > Amphibia > Caudata > Salamandridae > Calotriton > Calotriton arnoldi. The sequence goes on from CAWUFW010000277.1 coordinate 3,846,781, forward strand.
TATGGGCAATTCCCGGGGCCAAGCCGCACGTTGGTGCGCTCGTGTGTTCCCCCTCTCACTCGGCTGTGGGGACTAGGCTTGTGGTTCTCAAGTGGCACTGTGGGTCAGGGTATCTTTCCTGTCGCGGAGCACGCTCCTCAGAGCCGCTGGGTAGTGTCCTCCGAGTGACTGCGGCCTATTGTATACCCCCCGGGCGCCTTATGAGCTTGAGATATAAGGGATTAAGCCGCCATCTTAAGGTCAGGCAGGCCTTTACTGGGGGCTTCTCTCTTCGCTTCAGTATCCCAGCCTTCAGCCCCGTTGCTAGTGGTCCCACTCAGGCTAGCGCGCCTTAGATCGGGAGGCGGGAGTCTCTTGACAGCTAAGTGGGGGCCCCCCGGGCCTTCAGGGGTATCGCCCCTGCTCTCACCTTTTGTTGTAGCTGTAGCAGTTTCGGCAGTCGGGGGCGCCACCGAGGAACTCGTTATGGTGTAATTGAAAGGTAGCCTGTGCCCTGGTCACAATTGTCTCTCTGTGACGTCCTCAGTCGCATCGGTGGGCTCTGCCGCAAGGGCCTTCACTCGGGGCCTTCACGCCAAGCCGGCCGCCATTTTATGCTCGCCGTCACATTTCTTGCATAAACAACATTGCCACCAATTTTTCACCCTCTCATGCGGCAGTCCGCCCCACCAGCGCCGCGGCACTAGGGGGGAGGTCACAGCGCCGAGATCTGCTCCAGTGCCGAGGATCGCGCTCCAGCCCCCAGCAGCGTCTTAACAACGGGGCCCGGCCACCATGTTCTCCGCGCGGCCGCGCTCCGGCTCGACCGCAACAACGGGACCAAAGCATCCCCCGGGCTCTTTTATATCTTCAAAATGCTCCCCACACTTTCCGCGTGTGGTTCTCTCGTCGGCCCTTCGTTTTCACGGGCTTGAAGTCTCGATGGCAGCATTAAAGCGGACTCCGGTGCGGGAGCCGAACGGAATCACATCCGCGCGGCCATGATGGCTGGCCACGCCCCAGGAAAAGATTCTTAAGACTGGAATCAATAAAGTGAGTACACCTTGCAGGCCTAGGAAAAAACATGGCAAACGCCGGGCAGTAAGTGGCGTACCACAGAAAGTGTTCCCAAGACTCCTTGCAGATGCTCAACCCTCCGGACTCCCACTGAACCCCCACGGGAACGAGGATGCCGCTTGCACCTGGGCGCCAATTCTCCTCATTGTGCTGTAAGCGAGGAAAGTTAACGGGGGTTAATTTCCCTCATGCTCACAACAGTTTGTAGCTGCTTGTGTGACGGTTTCTCATGCTCATTGCGCACCCCCAGCAAGCAAGGAACGCCAGCGGCGGTGAATTCTCATGCTCATCGTGCATCTCTCACACTCACAACAGTTCATTGCTGCGTGTACAAGGCGTCAAACCCGCTCCCATCAATTTCTAGCCGCTTAAGTTTGGCTGTACAAAAGGAGGGAATTCCTCATGGAAAGTGAGCACCCTCATCAGCAAGCTGCACACCCTTCATGCTGACGTCGGAAGCTGAGAGAGTGGCATCAGGTATACATCTCTCGTTCTAATTGTTTACACGCTCGATGCAGAATAAAATCACCACATCCCTCTGGCACACAGTTTCTCTCCCAAGTCAATAACTCAAGCGAACAGGGGTCACGATGGGATGACCGTTAACTCACCACAGCGACTGCCGCCAGTCGCCAAATACTCACTTCTCAGGCTCACAGCCAGCAGCCAGCAGCAAAAGTACTCACTGTGTACCAGAGTAAATTTGACACAAGAATCCTGTACTCAGTTGTGTAACCAGGGTACCTCCCTGAATACCCTTCAGTTGCTGAGTGTGGCCACACTCTCTCTCCCTGTTGCATTGATAGCTTTTTGAGGTGTGCCTGGACGTATCCTGTCCTCAGGGCCAGTGTCCAATGCAAGATAAAAAGATCACGCAATGAGCAGACCGAGAGTGAAGAGAAGCATCAGGTTTATTCCATAAACCTCAGCCACAGCATACCAACTGCCAGTTCAGGAGCGCGCAGGCTCCTCACTCTACATTCTAGAACTTCGTGACCGCAAGGTTCCACTGTTCTGGTGTCTGCTACAATGTTCTGGTATCTTCTACAGTGCAAGTGACATAGGTGATGAACAGATATCACAAAAACCTAATTCGGGAGCCCCCCCATACGGCCATATGCACAGAATTTAAGGATTGCGATTTCCTTATTGTGATTCTTACCGAATCGCAATTAGGAAATCACAATTCTTAATGTACCAAAAAGTAACCTCCTAAATTGCAATTCCTAGTGGGTCTCAAATCGACCTACCTCATGAATATTAATGAGGTAGGTTGCAGTTTGTGACCCATTAGAAATTGCAGCCATCATAGGGGTAGTGACCTGCTGGGGTCAGCAGAGCACCATGCCTGTGATTGCCTTTTAATAAAGCAATGTATATATATATATTTTTTTAATGCAACCCGTTTTCCTTTAAGTAAAACACAATGCGTTTAAAAAAATAGAAGGAAAAGTTTATGTTTCATGTTTTAAGATTAGGCAGTGGTCTGTGGGAACAATGCCTGCTCTTAAAATATGTTTGTTTCAACATTCACAAATTGTGAATGGTTACCACCTTATTTGAGGTGTCTGTAAAATATGATTGTTTTGCAACCGTAATTCAGTCGCAGAACATTCATACATACCACTGCGATTCTGTATTTGGAAGGGATGCCCTAAACATCCCCCTTCCCAATACCGTATTACTAAACCAAATTGCGATTCGGTAACAAGTTACTGAAATGCAATTTGGCATATGTACATTAGAAAATGATTGTTTTTCAGTCTCAAACAGGCAGCTTCTGTGAATTGTCCCGTTTCCGACCGCAAAACAAATTGATTGTATATATGCCCCTAAGTTTCCAGAAGCAAACTATAACCAATACACGCATTGGCAAAGCCAATATATCTCATCTATGAAAGCTGTTGGGTTTGTCAATATTTTTAGCCAAGTTGTACAGCAGCATGGCTGGAAGTTAAAAAAAAAAGTGCTGTGCTGTGGCCAGCGAATGCTAAAGTATCCACAATGATGACAAGCATAATGGGGCTACATCATTACTTGTGCATCAAACCATGGTCAAACACATAAGCAATAAGGACTGCAGAGAGCAGGCATAACATATACACACATAGACCAAGTACCAATCAGAACGAAGTTGTACGAGTTAATCACATCATGAACAAGGCAACTTTCGAATTGGGATTCTGCTTAGCAAGCAAGGCAGGAAGAAATGTGGGGCCAGATGCACAAAGCCTTTTTGTGGTTGGAAATATGAACACAACAAAACTTCTTTCCAATGTAGGAAACCTATTTTAGGAGTCTTTTAACTTGTATCCTTTCCTAAAATGAGTTTATGAAGGGTTACCAAATCTGATTTTGGAAGAGACTTGTTGTGGTCGTTCCCTCTAAATTGCGATTTGGTAACATATTTATCAATGGTTCTTGTTAAAATCCATTGAAAAGTTACTGACTCCCAAGTTGGGTTGGTAATCTATTTGCAAACCAACATATTAGCATATAGGTTGGTTAGCAAAATAGGCTCATATTCACTAAGAGTCTGGTCTCCAAACGCAACCTCTTTTTATGATCAGCATAGTACATTTGGGCCTTTAAACTTTTATCTTCATCAGGAATTCCTGTTACTTTTTTTTCTTCAACTAGCTGGTTTCTCATTCCTAGCACCACAAGACCCTTCTTGTGAACTGGAGCTGTACAAGTCTTCTTTAAGAATACACAAAAAAGCATAGGACTACTCTACAATCCATATATAGGGTACACATGACAACTGACTTGCATGTTGTATGTATGTATATGGAATTTCTATAGCGCAAACCTAGTCAAAAGGCAGCAGAGCGCTGTAGATGGTCAAAGACAAGCATAAAGACAATGAGTAATAGAAGAGGAAGCTGGGTTATGGACTGTTAATGCATTGTGATGTAGTGTTCTTTAAAGAGGAGAGTTTTCAACTCTTTCCTAAATTGAAGAATAATAGGGTGTTCTGATGGATACGGGGTTGTTGTTCCAGATGCTAGGTGCATAGATGGGGAAAGGCCTATCGTCTTGTTTTTTTTCTTTTTTTACACTTTTAGTTTGTAGCCTGATGGTGTCCTAGCTTCAGGTGTGCCGATAACTGCAAGAGATGGTGAGCTTGTAGGCAAAATAAGCCGGGTGCTGGTCGGTTAGAGGAGCCAATGGAGTTTCATCAAGATAGGGGTGATGTGATCATATTTCTTCACAACCTGGATAAGAGTATGAGGACTTGAACAGCAGTTCTGTAGTCGCTTTCTGGAAGAAATGGTTTGACTTTCTTTAGAAGAGAGAGCTGGTACCAGGCAGTCTTTGTTTTTTTTGGCAATGTGCTCCTTGAGGGTGAAGTTGGTGTCCATGCTGAATCCTAGTGACTTGGTATTCAATAACTGATGGGGTTCGAAGCCATCAACCTCCATGTCCTTAAGCTGTTTCCTGTTTGTTGTTCTTGGCAATTAAGAGGAATTCTGTCTTGGGTTGCGCTTCAGGTAGGCACTAGACATTTTGGTCTGGATGATGTGCAAGCAGTGCTTGAGGAGTTGAATGTCTGAAGCAGAGCAGATTTTAAATAGATTTGTATATCATCGTGTTGGTGAATCTTGATGCAGTTATCTGTGAGGAGAGCACCAACCAGCTCCATGTAAAGGTCGACGATAATAGGGGAAAGTTGGAAAGCTGCGGTACTCCACAGGTGAAAGGGATCTTTTATGAACTGGAGGTGCCTGTGTGAACAAACTAGTATTGGTTGGAAAGGTAGGAGAAGAACTAGCGAGGGACATTGCTAGTGATTCCCATACAAGACTTGAGGGTGCTTATGAGGGTGTGATGGCTGACTGTTGAAGGCAGTCTTGCCTCTTGAATCACTAATGGCATTGCCCTCGAGTGGCGGGGGAGGGGCATAAATGTTTCTAAATTTGTGTTTAGAAGCTATCTCTTCTAATCAATGCCACTCAATGTAGTGATACAATCTAATGTTCTGAACTAAAATCATTCTGCTTGTGGAAGAAATAATCTTTTTACTATATCAACGTCTTTATTATACTTAGGCTATCTTGTTTTAGGTTTAAATCATGGGTACTCACAAACTTTCTCTCGGGGGCCAAATATACAGTGTGGTTTGTGGCCGAGGGCCGCACCGGTGGGGGCGGGGTCAGTGGGGGAGGGGGCGGGGCTAGAGCAAGAAAAAAAAACTGTGACCATGAGGTTGAACACAGGCCCCTGCAGCGGACACATTCGTCCACTGAGCCACCAGACCCGGCATACACACATCTATCTATCTATCTCTATCTATCTCTAGCTCTCTCTATCTCCCTCTCTATCTCCCTCTCTATCTCTCTCTCTATCTCTCTCTAGCTATCTCTATCTCTGTCTCTAGCTATCTCTATCTCTCTCTCTCTCTCTCTAGCTAACTCTATCTCTCTGTCTCTATCTCTCTCTATCTCTATATCTCTCTCTCTATGCCTCTATCTCTCTCTATCTCTCTCTGTCTCTATCTCTATGTCCCTATCTCTGTCTCTCTATCTTCTATGTCTCTCTATCTTCTATCTCTCTATCTTCTATCTCTCTATCTGTCTATGTCTCTATCTATGTCTCTATCTGTCGCTGTCTCTCTATCTATCTCTCTCTGTCTCTATCTGTCTGTCCCTGTCTCTATCTGTCTGTCTGTCCCAGTCTGTCTGTCCCTGCCTCTGTCTGTCCCTGTCTCTATCTGTCTGTCCCTGTCCGTCCCTGTCTGCCCCTGTCTGTATCTGTCTGTCCCTGTCTCTGCCTGTCCCTGTCTCTGTCTATCCCCGTCTCTGTCTGTCCCTGTCTCTGTCTGTCCCTGTCTGTCTGTCCCAGTCTCTATCTCTGTCCCTGTCTGTCTGTCCCTGTCTCTATCTCTGTCCCTGTCTCTGTCTGTCCCTGTCTCTATCTCTTTCCCTGTCTCTATCTCAGTCCCTGTCTCTGTCTGTCCCTGTCGCTATCTCTCTCTCTCCCTGTCTGTCCCTGTCCCTGTCTCTGTCCCTGTCTCTGTCTCTTTCTGTCTCTGTGCCTCTATCTGTCTCTGCGCCTCTATCTGTCTCTGCGCCTCTATCTGTCTTTGTCCAAACTAGGAAGCGTCCCAAAAGGCCCTTTTAAAAGTCAGCTGTGAAAGCGCTTACAGCTGACTTTTAAAGGGCCTTTTGGGAAGCTTTCCGAAGGTGCCCTGACGTCACAGAGGCCGGCAGTAAACACAGAAGATGGCCGCAGGAGCATACGTAGTGAATACCTATTTAATACGTATTCACTACGTATGCTCCTGCGGTCATCTTCTGTGTTTACTGCCGGCCGTGAAAACTGCATGGCAAGGTCCGTGGGCCACCAATGAAGGCCTGCCGGGCCGCTGGCGGCCCGCGGGCCATACTATGAGTACCACAGGTTTAAACCTATGATAATTTATAAAACCTCACTGAAAAGAAAAAAGCCCTCACCGGTTTAAACATATAAACACTGATAAACACCTGAACAACCACAAACTAAAATGCCATTCAAAGAAAGGAAAGTGAAAGAAAATAAGTCATTTTTAGGTCTCGCGCCTAGCGTTGCAGTGCGCAGAACTGCTCGCGCAGCGCGAGACCTCTAGAAAGGGCTTCTGAAAACGACCCACACGCTCGTACGTGTGGTTTTGTTTCCAGAAGCCCTCAATGGCTGTATCGTTCCTTTTTTTAGGAAAAACGGCACGCTATTGGGCAAAGGCGGGCGCATGTCCCGCCTTTGCCGCGCCCATTCCCGACGGTGGCCAGAACGCGCAGCAGCGCGTTCGTCTCGATTTTGCTGCCGCGCTCTCTAGCCCCCGCTCCTATGTGGTGCGCGCGCACTATGTTTACTTCGTGCGTTTTTTAGAAAAACGGCACGCTATTGGGCAAAGGAGATGCGATTTTACAATGAAGCGAACGTGCGTTAGCCTCGTTGTCGCGGCCGAGCTCCCTCCCCCCGCTCCTCTGTGGTGCGCGCGCACCACTGTTCATTACCAAAACATTTCGGAGTTGTACTTTGATAATAAAGGCAACGTGCGTTCGGCTCGCTGCCGCTTCTGTGCTTGTTCCCCCCGCTCCTCTGGTGCGCGTGCAATAGTGTTTGTGATGAAATGTTGTGCGGGAAACACACACATTTCGTAAGCTGTAATATCGAGTTATTGCTAAACAAAGTACCGTAAAACAAAATGAAAGTAACTGAGCTTGCTTATTGTGACAGTCGTTTGATCATTTACTTTGTTTTCCTTGCTTTCCTTATCTCCTCAGTACTCCAGATGTCTCCCATTAACATCCTCCTACCCCGGCCTCATGCTATTAGTTGTTATCTTCAAAGTGCAACAAGCTTTGGGCTTGTTTTTCGCACATAGATGACTTTAGAAAAGGAAACGCCCAGCTGGATAGCTGCAGTATGCAAACACGTCTATTGCTGCCACTCGCTGTTCGAATTACTAATTTGATGTGGAACATACAAACATTGCTTACATACAGTAAACGAAAGTTTACCAATGCACTGCAGGGTCTACATTTTAATGTGCAGAGTACTGTGACAAGTTTTAGTAATAGGAATACAGTTTTTCGTTTTGTTAGGTCTAGTGTGTTTGTCTTTGTATGTGCATCTTTGTATGTGCCTCTGTCTTTGTGTGTGCCTCTTTGTCTCTGTCTGGGTGCCTCTGGCTATATATGTGTATTCTAACTGTGCATGTTTATTTTTGTTGTTTTCTATGTGTGTGTCACAGTGTATCACTGTCTTCTATATTGCTGTTTCTATATGTAGTCTCTCTCTGTATGTGCTTTCTAACATTGTATGTGCTTTTAGTCTCTGTATATGTTTTCTCTTACTGTGTATATTTTTGTATATTTTCTTTTCCATTCCTGAGAGTTATTCACGTTAGGCCAAACACTATGTGTTTGTAAAATACCCTCACACACCAAATGCTCACTTGATGTCATGCTTCATCATTGGGGTCTTCCCATTCTTGCTACAGGACGGGCGTGCTGCAACTTACGGAGACGTAGGAGCACTTTTTATGTGTAAAGCTATGTGTTTCGCAGTCTTTGTGTGTACCTCTAAATATATACATCGTTGTGTCTACATTATTGCCTCTATATACAAATTACATTCAGTATATGTACAACTATAGGGCATCTATGTGTTTGTATATGTATCTTTTCCTTTAACTATATGTTATTGCCTCTGTATATACATTCTTTTCTGTATATGGATATCACTGTTTCCGTGTAGGCATGACTGTCTATGTCTGACCATCACTGGCTCTAGGTGTGCATTTCTGTTTCTGTATATATGTCATTGTGTATGTGTAGGCAAGACTGTCTCTGTATGTGCATCTTTGTATTTCTCTATACGTCTGTGGCTGTGCATTACGTGCGTGCATCCCTGTTCACTAGAAAAAAATGTGGACTTCCAAATACACACACTTCCTAAGCTGCACTTTCACAATAAAGCCAACGTGCCTTTGCGTCGCTACCGCTTCCGTGCTCCCTCTGATGCATAAAATACACACATTTCCTAAGCTGGGATTGTACAATAAGCACATATAAAGTATACAGCTATAGCTTTGCTTACAAGGAACAAACAACATTACAAGTTACAATGAATTTGCAAACATATGAGACAAGTTTCCTTTTCATGAACATGTATTTCCTTCTGCATTATTTTTTGGCTTGCAGTTCCATCCACTCTTTGCTTCATGCTATTCATCGACTCTATACTTACAGTTTTTAGCCCATGCTATCCCTTTGCCATTGCAATTCTTTACCTTAAGTACTCACATTATTAAGTGTGCTAGTACATATAACATAAAGCATCGTATGCATACACTTGTACATATTTACATGCTGCACCATTTAAATACCTTTTATTTAGACGTAGGAGCACTTTTTATATGTAAAGCTATGTGTTTTGCAGTCTTTGTGTGTACCTCTCCATATATACATCATTGTGTCTACATTATTGTCTCTATATACCCATTAAATTCACTATATATACATCTATAGGGCATCAATATCTTTCTATATCTATCTTTTCCTTTAACTATATCTTACTGCCTCTGTATATGCATTCTTTTTTGTTTAGATATTACTATTTCCGTATAGGCATGCCTCTCTGTCTTGGCATCACTGTCTCTAAATTAAAGTTTGAGCTATTGGTGTTGCATTATTTAGCAATGCCAATAGCTCAAACTTTAATAATGCGAGACCTATTGCATTGCAAATGCTTGTTATTTCGTTCTGAAGGGGCCAACATAATGTAACTTTGTTATACAAGATAGCCGGAAAGAAGACTGCTTTAAGATTCTTCTTCTTGAGTTTGTTGTTTAGGGATGTCACTAAAATATTGTTTCTTCTTCCTTTTCTGTCCCCCAGTTTTGTGTGCTGGCATTAAAGGTTTTGAAACCTGTTTCAAGTCTGAATTACTTATTTTATAGACTGTAGATAATCTGGGAATATTAAAAGCATATTTGATCTACTGACAGTGTTTAAATCTTTCAGTGATTGGTGAAATAGCTGGCTCATAATAATCTTGGCCAATATGTACTATCACATTTATCCACAGACACAGAATGGGTAAAACCCTTTGATACACCAGCCCCCTTGTCTAACAAGTCAGAATTGATAGCAGGTCACATGCCAAACAACCCAGGCTTTAAACATTCAATGCAAAGTGTAGTGATAGGTAGCTTTTGAAAAGAGACCTGTCACCATGCATATGAGATGGTGGGGAAAACATGGCACAAGACTTTCTGCACACCAACAAAATTCCTAGCTGCAAGATGTCCCGTTGTTATGCATGATACATTCAGCTAGTACTGTTTTTTTGCCCAACTGCAATTTACTGCCACAGTTTTTGAGCCCATAGTTACAATGTTAACAGTAAAAATCTGTAAAAAGATCAGGACTGACTTAAAGTGAGACATATACCATGGGAACAGTTGGCAGCTATGAATACCCACACAACAGCAGCACCACCTTAATGTAGTCAGGCAAACAGTGCAGAAAAGCAGCAGAGAGCATACTTAACACATAAAGTTTTGGGTGCCTCCGAATGCAGAGCTACAAATTAATCTGGTGTAATTCTAAATTTTAAAGTTTTCACAAGATACTATGCTATTGGCAGGGTTGACCACCCATACAATGTCATAATATTTAGTAAGGAGGAGGTGAATGGCCTCCAACTGTGTCCAGGAATTTGTTTATTAAAACATTTGAATATAGCACACTTTTTTAATTCATTAATAGTCCTTTAAACCAGACAGAGTCCTGTCAGAGTGAGTGTGAGAGGTAATGAGATGTGAGAGAGTAATGAGATGTGAGTGTCAGAGTGCAATGCACAGACCATCTATGTTTACAACAGTATAAAATAAATCAATTGGACACACTGCCAATGGGAAGACATTACTTACCCTGCATTACGTCTTCTGAAATAAAATTAGTGTTTTAGAACAATCATTGCAAAAAATAACTTGTTTTGTAAACACTGGAAAAACAGTGTTGTCTATTTTGGATCAGCTGAATAAACATTGATAAGAACTGATTTAAAAAGATTTGGAAAACACCATTGAAATTCACAAAAAATCAACACTGACAACATGGCAGTCTAATCCTTCTTTGGCATGGTGATTCTAGCCCAATTTACATCCCAGATACAATGTCGGGTTGGCTCATATTATGTCTCTTAGAGCCCATATAGATCCTTTGCTTAGCTCTGGCTCTCCCTGTTGGCTCGGCTCTCCCTGTTAATTTGCTGGCCCACCCACCTCTACTCACAGAGGCAGAACCACACAAGCACGTTTTGTCTGTGCTGAGCCTCATGAAGGGAGACTGGGGGATTGGGAGGCTTTGTTCTCCCACCACAGTGCAGTGTCCCGATGCCTCCTTTCAAGCATTCTTTTTGTCTGATGATTTGGGGTCTGACTAGAAGCATGTATCTGAAGTCAAGGAAGGGCCTGCTGACTAGGGCCACACCCTATCGAGCCTCAGCAACTCAGAGGAATCAAAGTTACAGAGTTTGTTGCTTAACATGGTAAACCAAGATAAAAATCGTTTGCTTTCTTGTCACTTTCTTAAGTCATGTTTGTATAGAAGCTACAAAGGCCTGTGGGCCAGATGTATAAAAAAAAATGTTTTGCGATTCCCTAATTGCGAATCTTTGCGATTCGCAATTAGGGAATCGCAAAACGGCATGCATGAAAGTGTGTAGTACACTTTCTGCGATTCCTAAGAGGTCGCAAATGACCTACCTCATGAATATTAATGAGGTAGGTCGCAATTTGCGACCCCCTAGTAATCGCAAAAATCACAGGGATGGTGGCCTGCTGAGATCAGCAGACCACCATGTCTGTGATTGCTTTTAAATAAAGCAATCTTTTTTTTTGTAAAGCAGCCTGTTTTCCTTAAAGGAAAACAAGATGCTTTACAAAAAGAAAAATGAAAAGTTTTCGTTTCATTTTTTAAGAGCAGGCAGTGTTACGTGGGACCACTGCCTGCTCTTAAAAATTATTTTACAAACATTCACAAAGGGGAAGGGGTCCCTTGGGGGCCCCTTCCCATTTGCAAATGGGTTACCACCTACTTAAAGTAGGTGGTAAAATGCGAATGTTTTGCGACCGCATTCACGGTCACAAAACATTCATGCATACCGTTAAGATTCGCTATTTGAAAGGGACGCCCTAAACACGCACCTTCCAAATAGCGAATCGCAAACCCATTTTGCGATTCGGTAACAGGTTACCAAATCGCAAAATTGGGTTTGATGCATCGAAAAAGCATTTTTTGCAATCGCAAACGGGCCGATTCTGCGAATCGGCCCGTTTGCAAGGAGAAAAATGCTTGATGCAGCTGGCCCTTTGACTCTAATATTAATAATGACCACTTTTTATCAGTCTATATAGCTCTCTTCCTCCTTCCGCACCACTGTTTGTCTGTTTAGCAATTCTCTCTCCATTCATTGACTTGTTCAAGTGTCAGCCACATTTTGATTCACCCACCACAAAGAATATATCATGGGGCAATGGACCAACTCACTTCAGCCACTGGTTCTCTTCACTGTGAGTGCACGTCTATATCTGCCTAAAAAGTATTTTGCTTCACTTCAGGGTTAGTGGCAAATCACAGTTTTAATTTCATGCTTTAATTTTTTTTGCAATGGATTTGTTTTTTATGCTTACACTTTGAATGCCTATTGCTTACGTTTGCGAAAAAAAAAAAAAAAAAAGGAGGCGTAACAATGTCAGACCTATGTTACGGCCAGAGCTGCTGACTTTGGAACTGGGGTCCCAGGTTTGGGTTTCAGTATCGGCTCAACATGCTGTGATTTTGGACAAATCACTTAATCTCCATGTCCCTAAAAAGTGAATGTGTCCTTGTTGGAGGCGTGCAAGCCAACAAATTAATAGGGACAGCCGAGCCAGAGCTGAGCCAATGGTCAGTCCCTTCACGAGCCAAGCCCTGAAAATATTTGCTATGTAAATCATACACAAACCACGTAAAATATGATAACGTCTCTTCAAAATTTTAAAAAGTGTATTTCTTACCGCGTGGCACTGAGAAGTACTTATTAAAAGTGCTAGTTTTTTACTACTGGTAGTCTGAACTCACATATTTGAAAGTGCTTTCATACGTGATAATGAAGAAAAAGAATTTTGATGAAATAAACTATTTGGCTGAGATCACACAATTTAAGCGGAGAAGCCATAATTTGTCCAGGTTTTCTAGTTTCACTTTGTACAAGTCAGCCAGTAAATGGGTATCTATTTGTCTTCCCCTATGTTAAGGCTTTGTTTTCTGCATCCATTGAGTGTGAACAAGCCCAGGTCCTCAAGCAAAGAGATGCATTTTTTGCTAGACGGATCACGTCTTATTTGTTTGCCCTGCTGTTCTTGTATTAGTCCTGGTAATTTGCTTTCAGAGCCCTGTAATAAGTTCATGTTGAAGTCCCCTGACAGTATTATGCTTGCTTGTGGATATGTGGATTTCAGTGCTTTGAGCGTCCCTTTCAGGGACTGAATTTTTTCCTCCTTGTGCTTGAGAGCTGGGTGTATATATATGTTCAAAATTATTAGTGTAAGGTAGGGTGCGGATTAATGCACTGCATCCATGTTGAATCCAGGTCCACCCCTTCATGGCCCCAGAGTATGTCGGTGGAAATATAAATCGATAGGCCTCCCTTTGCTCTCCCCCGTACCTTGCTGCTTTGATGGCTTTGTTGTGGTATTCCTTGTAACCTACTATTGGTTTGTTTATGAGCTGACAGGTTTCCTGCAGTAGCAAGACCTCATGTACTTGGAGGAATTTTACAAAGCCGTCCTCGTCCGCCTTGTTGCTTAAGCCATTCACGTTCCAGGGGCAGATTTTGCAAGGGTGAGCTGGAGTGATGGAGCTTGAAAGCTTCGCTTATGCTTTCCTGTTGTGTCTGCCTCTGTAGGGCCCGGCTGGCTGATTTTCTTCAAAGTTAGCTGATTGTTGTGTTGGGCTTTTGACAGAGATGCACCTCGTTATTTGCGATCCTTCTTTTATTATTAGGGGGTGGTCTCTATGTTTCTTGAACTGATGTGGTTTAGGCCTGGCAGTGCTTCTAGTAGTTTTAGTATTGCGCTTCGATTTAGAATGTAATAGGTGCCCCTTGATTTGTAATGTGGCATCAACTCGATCTATGCACCGCCCTTACTTGTGAAGTCCCACGGCTGTCTCCGTTTACCCTGAATTGGCGTCGCTACTAGTGTCTCTTTTGGTCCTTGGTATGTTTTTGTAGCGTGTGCTGTTGGCTCCGTGGGATGCAGAGGTGAACTTTGAAACTCCGTTGGGGGGTCTTCCCCAGCTATTCTTATTGATGACTTTCTTGTGTCTAACCACATTGGGTGAGGTCTCCTGCCTTTGTGTGTGTCTTTGATACTGGGTTCTATGGGTTGTTGGGTTCTTGCAAAGCCGTTGGGGGGTCTTCCCCTACGATTCTTATTGATGTCTTTCTTGTGTCTAACCGCATTGGGTGAGGTCTCCTGCCTTTGTGTGCGTCTTTGATACTGGGTTCTATGGCTTGTTGGGCTCTTGCCAATGAGACTTCACTGCCCCAGTTCTTGACTGAATTATTCGATGTTGTGATGGTCTGTGAGAGCTGTGGATGAGATTGTGTTGTGCAAGCAGTATGGTCGGCTTGGCCTTTTGTATTTATGGCCTCTGGTGGTTCTGGATGCTTGAATATTTGATACAAAGTTATGGCAGTAGATGTTTATTTGCTTGGTTCTGTGAGTGGGTCTATAACTGGCTGCTTGTTGCTGCTAATTGCATGAGAGATCACAGAATTTAATATTCAATTTAATATTCTGAACTGAGCCTACCTTACACCGGCCCACATTAACAAAATACTCTGGAGATGTAGCTGCATGACCTCGCTGTATGCAATTAGATGCCGATCTGTTTCATATGCTTTGATCTCGCCCCACGCTCCTTTCATACTGGTAAAAAGTTCTCGAAGTGTTGTTGAAAACAATGGGCTGTGTATTAGCAAATTCCCCACAATTATCCTATTGGGCATATTACCCAGCCCTAAGAGCGAGAAAACCTTCACCAAGGTCATTAACCTGCCTCTTCTAGCAAAACCCAACATTACACTGCCCTGGAAGGATCACTTCCTCTGGTTATTGTAAGTTGGACCAAAATCTCGCTCCCTTGGTTTCGATCTGCGAGTACTCTGTTATACAGGGAGGAATGAGCCGGTCTGTAAAAATATTTTTTTGCACAAGAATGGGATATTTTGGTGGAGGGCTTTAAAGACTGCACCAAGGATGATACTCTCCCCCCATAATCGACCCCCCAACACATGCACTCTTGTTTTCTATATAGTAGTTGTTCTTGCAACATCTAGGCAACTACTCAAGGAAATGGTTTAAGGGCGCTTATCATCGACACACTGTAATGATTTCCCCTATGAAACACTTTCTTCTAAGCACCACAGGCTTCATTACTCTGTTTTACAAAGCTGATAGGTAAAGCAGCGGCAACTAGGCAGGGAGGGTGGAGAGGGACAGTTATTATGGGTCAGTTTGTTACACAGAAAAATTTAACAAGTGTATGCTAACTCTTCATAAATAGTCCAGCACTATTCTTCTCTACTTGTACGATGGAATCTATTGCCACATGCCTGGCGACTATCATCCTATGTAACCAATTTTGACATGCAACAATAACTTCTTTATAAAAAACATACCGTAGTGTTTCGGTTTAGTGCTTTAGATCACAACATTGAATTGCCATTTATTTGAAGTGAAAGTTTCTAAACATGAACTTTAAAACATTAATTAACTCTGCTCTTAACAAAACTAGACGTGAACAAAGTGAACCAATTGTCTGGTGTTCCTTACATCATTGCCAATATTATTGATTGGATGGTGGAGCATTCCAGGCTAATAAATCATACAAGTGCATTTTCTGTACACAGTCCATCTTATAATTGAAAGTGCTCTCCAGTGTCACTATCGAGTAAATTAGACACATGAAGTAAATTGATTTGACTAAGATGACACGATTTAGCCATGCAGGAAATCTGGGATTTGAACCCAGGGTTTCCAGTCACACATAGTGCACTTAAACCACTGATTAGATTAATTAATTTTTCTCATTCCCCTTTAGGACCAGAAGACAGTGTTTTTGTACAACTCTGTAAGATGAATAGTATACTATGTTAAATAAATACAGATCACAGGCTAACTTGACACAATATCTAAAACAAAAAGGTCCCTAATTAAGGTAAGGGAACACAAGACAGCATATGCTAATATCACTGGCTTTTTAGACATTATATAGCTATTCTAGAGGTGAGTAAGCCACTGAAAGCTTGAGCCAGGCTTGAGCCTGAAGCCTAGCTCTGGCTCAGCTCGAGGTCCTTTTGGAAATTCGAACCCATAACGAGCGGAGCTTTCATGTGGCTTTGCCTCCTTCCCTCTACCCAGGATGTAGCATTAGGGACAGGGCTACTGCAGTGGCATATCAAAGGCCCCCGCAGTGCGGGGGGCCCCCAGCTGCAGGGGGCCCCCTCAGCACAGTACTCTGGCCTGAGAGCTCCGGATTAAATCCGGAGCAGGGGCCCCTCTAAGTACCTTGCAGGGGGGCCCCCTCAACTCACGTTACACCACTGGGCTACTGACTTTGGAACTAGGGAACCAGGTTTGAGTCTCTGCAACAGCTCAACATCCTGTGATTCTGGATAAACCACTTTATCTTCCCATGCCTATAAACAATTAATGTGACCTTGGGCAATGTAAGTGGTGTTCATGTAAAGTGCTTCAATACCTTTGGGTCGGATTCACGCTATATAAAAACTTCCCAAAAAGAAATAAAAAAACAAAGCTCTTAACATAAGGAAAGACAAATGCCCATTTCTTGGCTGATTTGTACAAAGTTAAGCTAGAAAACTGGGATTCATTGAAGCTTCCCCGCTTAAATTGAGTGATCTTCGGCAAATGTTTTACTTCACCAAAACTGTTTTTCTTCTTTAATGCATATGAAAGCACTTTCAAATAAGTGAGTTCCGAATACCAGTTGTGTAAAAACCTATTATATTTGATTTGATTGACTTTAATGTGATGTATTAACGTCAGTGCTTCACATGTTAAAGAAATTCACTTTTCTTGAATTTTATCATATTTTACATGATGTTTGTTATATGATTTACATCGCAAACTTATCACAGCTTGGCTTGTGCAACGGGCTCTAAGATCCGAGCCAGACCCTTGGCTTTGCACTCCTTGTTAATTTGTTGGCTCGTCCACCCTGAAGCTATTCAATGCAGCAGTTGAAGTGCATCAAAAAAGTATGGATACTGCCATGGGGATGGAGTCAGTAAGTGCCGAGGCATAATAAAAGGCGTGGCTAAAAGAGCAAAATATTTTGTGACTATTTTGTTGATCTCTCACCGTCAGGTAACTGCATATAAAATAATGCACTGAAAAATGAATAAACATTAAAATAATCAGTGGGAAATGAACTTTTTAATGTTATGAAACCTCTATTGGTTAATGCAATTACTACAGATGTATATGTGTGCAACCAGAGACCCAAAGAATTGAATCCTTTTTGGTGCAGCATGGAAAAGCAACTTGTGTATTTCAGTGCTAGGAGGTCCCTGAAAGCACTATGAATGTTTGTCATTATTTTAAATGTGCACTATACATAGTATAATATAGGCTGCCACTAAATGCACATATAAATTTAGGATAAAGATAAAAAGTGCTTCTAAAGCATAGATTATAGTAATATGCAGTCTATACCTAGTGCAAACATTTTTATAACTGTCAATTAAAAGCATGCACACCATAGCTCAGCTTGGAACACCCTTAAAGTACCTCCCAAAAAGAAAATATCTTGTCATCCCGCAGATTCAAGTGATTCCATCAATTAACCCCTCCCAAGCAGCCTTTACATGTGCCGATTAACCAACTGAACACATTTGCATTTCTTTAGGGAAGCTGACACCCTGACAAGACGATTTCTTTTTAGCCGTTTGCCCCTCCCTTCGGAATGCAGCAGAGGAGATTCCTTCCCTTGCACTTCAGCTGGAGAATTTCAGTTGAGGAAATGAACTTTTGTACTTTAGCTAAGAGGCTAAAATTACAGACAAATGCCATCCGTTAAGACATCAGTCACGGACAACGGACTTTAGGGCAAATTTACGAACAGCCTGTGAAAATTACAGACAGTTGGTCACCCTATTGAAGCATCCTCACCAACTCTAACTCTCCAACCAAAAGCAAATTAGTAGTTGGTGTGGGAGGAGTCTGCACTTTGGTTGCTGTACTGTCCCCATTGGCCAGCCGAGCCCCAGCACTTTAACTAGATGGTGCTCTGGCCACGCACAGGGCCCCGCCCAGGGCCATAGATAATACTGTCCAAATACAAACATATACTGTGGCACTCAAATCAATCATGCACACCCATCTGACGTCATACCTCTGCATTGTGCATTCAGGGTGAGTACTTCATCGCCCAACAGATATGTAGTAGCACCCTCCACCCTAAAAAAAATAAACAAGCATTGGCATAGCCAATAGGTCTCGCCTTTGGGACCTTATAAGTGTTTAGAGAGAGATATTGGCAATGTTTTTAAGGTATGTTGTAGAGCAATGTAGCTGCTGTGTTCAATACTGTAAATTTTGTGTGCAAGTTGTGCTTAGTGTAGTGATGTTAGGGCAGTGGCATAGGGTGGACTGTAGTGGTGAGTTGTGATATGATGTGTGTTGGTGGTATGTATGTGTGTGGTGTTTTTTGCTGGTGTGTATGTTGGTGGTATATGTAAGTTTACACCCCCAAAAACAATTGTAATGATATTAATTATGTGCGTAGTGTGATGCGGTTAATGTCTTTTGTAAGCTTTTTAAAATCAAATACATTGTTTTGTTAGTTGTGTCGGAGCATTAGGTGCGCAGCGGTCACAAGGCTGTGCTTGGAGCATTAGGTGCGCTGCGGTCACAGGGCTGTGCTTCAAAGCACCAGGAAGCTGCAGGCCCCACCTGTAGCGCTGTTTACAGTATGCCTCTCCCTGCATTGGAACAGGGGCAGATATTTCTCTTTTTTTTCTGCAGATTTATATAGCGTGAACTCAACCCGAAGGTTTTGGAGCGCTTTACATGAGCTCTAGTTACGTTACACAAGGACACTATAATATGCGGCCTACCAGCGTGTGCTGGGAGAAATTTCACAAAACTGCCCAATGATTAACATGGGTTTCTCAAAAACAGGCATTTTCTGTGAGTAAGCACAGTGGTCGCACAAAGTAGCGGTAAGCAGTGGCGAGGTAAAGCCGAGCAAAAGATGTATGTTTTTGTGTTAATCTAGGAAGTCTGCTAATTATATAAATTTGAAAGCTTCGTGCAGCCCGTGACATGCCAGCTATGCCGTTTCACTGATTAGTTTTGAAAAAGTATGAATATGATAAGGAACTGTGAATGTGTGTGCGCTGCTGGGATATCTAATTAACTGGAAGTTATGTAGTTAACTTTCAATCCAGAAAGTTGTGGCGCTTGTAATGCGCTGTAAAAAAACAGAAGGAACAAGAACGGCAGCAAAAGTGAAAGCAAATCGTGCTGCAAATTAATTAAATAAACAAGCGCGGTCCCAAAAGTGAAAGCGGACCGTGCTACAAATAATAATAACAAACAAGGAAGAGTGGGAGGGGGTGCAAACATGGAGCGCAGACTGCAAATGAAAACAAGCAGCTCAAGAGGAGTGGTGGGGGCGGGCACAGGAATGCAGCTGCTTCTGGTTACTCTCTCCAACAACCTCTGGGAAATAAAATCTACACGGTTAGAATCCTTGTAATTCCCTGTAGCAGTGAGTTACATATTGTTTTGCCAATTGTAGTTTTGTGCATATTTATAACTGTATGGCTGTAAGCCTGGTGATTGCCTTGTAGAAAAGCTTTTGTTCAATATAGCAGGTCTGCGTTGGCTATGAAGACAAACTAAATTTAAAGGTTACAGGCCTGAGTGGTTCTTTGGAACACGTTATGTGAGATGCATTAGGTCAAATCTTGTTATTATGACATATTAGGGCAAAGGAAGTAGGCCTGCCTTTTTTATTATGAAAATCATTTCTTAAAGCCGATAAGCCTTTAAGGGTGGATTGTTGTTACAGCACATTAGAGAATCTAGACAGATACGGGTTAGTGGCAGGATGAGTGGTCGCATTTACGCGAGGTTGATGGACGAAGTGCATTTATGAAGTTGTATTGTGTAACTAAACTCATCAGTGACGGAATAGGCTCTTTCAGATATACCCTTAACCAACTGGAATTCCCACTGTTTGTTTTGCTAGTAGCATTTTCTTCCCATTAAAAAGCAATTCAAATGGGCCAGTGGCTTTATTTAGATGTCGGTGTTACATAAAATTGCTTTGTTTTGGCACAAATTCCATTTATATCTGCTGGTTTAGAGTTTCTGGAAATCAGCAAAAATCTACTAGACAAATTCCACCTATGTGCTACCATTTTTGCCCAGGCTTGTCAGCAAATCTGCTGAAAGAACTGTTAAAAAAATTACCAAGTTTATAATAAAACATCTGTTAAGAAATTAGCGAGATTGTGAAAATAGACCTGGCTGTGGTGCCTTTTACAACACTGGCAGTATGGTGCTATACTTGCTGGCATTTGATGGTATCATAGATGTTTATGGTATTTCATTTTGTGTTCTATATATTTAAATGGGATTTTAAGTGGTATAGGAACAGCAATAAGATTGTCTTTTCACTGTACTAAAACGTGGCATTTTGCAGTTGGCATCACATTTTCATTAGCCATTTTTAGGTCTCGCCTGAGCCAGCGCATGCGCTGGTCTGGCGAGACATTTAGTGAGTGGGCTTTAGAAATCCGACCACAAGCTTTTGCTTGTGGCCTAAAGCTTGCGGTTACGCGCGCGGGCACGCACAGGCGCCATCTGCCTTTCCTATCTCTTCCTCATTAAGCGTCATGCGCCATCTGGCTTTCCTCGTCATGGCTCATTAAACTTTCAGCGCGCCACTCGATCACTTTGACTTTCGCGGCCGCGTCACTTTCACGGCCGCGCGGCTCTCTCACTGTCTGTGTTATCGAGGATTTACCCGAGGCTTGCAGTGCTTTATTCAACGACACACCCAAGTACTTGACCAGCTCTTCTGCTTACTGTGACAATGTTTTCATTGCCTTGTGCAGTGCAATTGTTCTCTGTGCTGATGCTGTTCTGTGTGCCCTTGTTCCCTAGTTAGAACAATTCAAGTAATATGCTCGCACTGCACGGTGTTGCTTTGTTACCACTTCTTCACTTGATTTGCCCTTTGCCGCCAAGTTGTAAATATGCCCTCTATGCCTGCTTTCTTGTCTGTGGAAGCCCCACTCGTTCGCCATGGCTGTCCCTGTGCTTTTTTCTCCTCTGTTTGCCTGTACTTCCTCTGCTCACCATAGAGCTTATTTCAGTGCGTTTCTTTGTGTTTGTTTTGACTCAGTATATCCAGAAGCTTGAATTACATTGGTCACTCCTATGTTGTAATGATATGTACATCTGTGTCATCTCCGCCCATATAGAGCCCGGCACCCCGGCCTGCCGCCTCCGGCCCCGCTCCTGCCCAGCCCCGGCCATCTCTCCCCGCTCTCAGCATGGATGGCGAGGGCCTCACATCCCGGGCAGGTGAGGCCCCGCGCCTCCCGGTGCCTCCAGCAGCCGTGTCCACCAGTGCTGCTGCCAGCAGAAGCGCCTTCCACCGCCCCGTCGCAGCAGCCCCTTCCAGCAGCAGCGCGCTGCAGGCAGCAGCCCCTTCCAGCTGTGCCCCCAGCTCCCGTCCAGCAGCTCCTTCCACCCTGGGATCCGTCAGCTCCTGAGCAGCAATCCAAGGAACCGTCTCTGTGCAGCAAGAGATAGCACGGGGGCGTGCGCGCTCCCCTTCGCCCTCTGTTTGTCGCTCTATATATTTCTCTCTCTATTCCCCCTCGCTGCCCTCTCTTCCTCTATCTCTCGTTCATCCACCCTCGTTCTATTTCTCGCTCCTTATTTTTGTTGTTTTTCTTTCGTTACTCATTTAATTTTCTATATCCCTATCTCTTTCTTCACTCGGCTTCTTTTTATTTTTCTCAATTTATATTTGACAAAAAAAATCTGTTTCTATTTCATCAGCTCTGTCTATTTCTAACTCTCTCCCTTTCTATATTCTTCTAAACCAAAGAACAGACTCACCGTCTTTCTCATTCCATTATTCATCTCCAATCACCGTCTTTCCTATTTTATTCTTCAGTCTGTCTCTTGTCCTTGCTCCTTTCTTGACCCCTATGTTTTTGTACTACCTCTCAGTATGCATCTCTTTGTATTTCTTTAATTTCTTCATTTTTCTTGTTCTATATTCTCCCACCTTGTTATTCACATTTCAGATTGGTGCAGAGCAGCACTTATAAGTAAGGTATCCTAAAACTGTAAAGTAGCAAATACCATCCGGTTCCCAGCACCTTGCTACCAATTGTACCAAGTTGCATGTTGATGCTAGTTCATGTGTTGTGCCTCCAACATGGCTGACTCGGACTTTCATTCTTCTAGCCCCATATTTGTCTGTTGGCACGTTTTTATTTGAACTACTAACATCCAATATTTAGCAGTGAACACTACGGAAGTACAATTTATTACTGTTCAATGAAAGTGGTTAATCAGGGTATTCACACTAATATCATCACACTTGCTTAGTAATATCCGAAAAGTGTGATACCTGTCAGGTGGGATATTTTGGTAGGCGAGTAGTATGTTTTGGAGTCTGGCTCGATAGCAGAGCTGTCTGCAGAACATATTGTTGGCATGATTAATATTAATTATGGTAACAATGGGTTTTGCAGACCGGTGTGCCTAGGTCTTGCACACAGGTATGCCTATTGGTACCGATTATTTGATATATGCACAGAGAGGACTTTGACTTCAAACTGTGTAAACTGTGCACAAAAGTACACTCGCAGGTCCTTTGTTCATAATAACCCACACGCAGGATGCATTTTGCACGCTGTATCATTAGGCCCTTGTTTACATAACAATACAGACAAGGTACATTTAACTCACCAGTATATCACAATCACCTTTGTACGAAATATACCACAATCCAGGGGCATTGTGCTCACTAGTGCATCGCAGTACCCTTATTTTATACCCCAATTTGGGTGAATTGTGTTTACTGGTACATCACAATGCCTTTTGTTTATATTACGACACAACCAGGCTACATTGCGCACACTAGTACACCACAATGTACTTTTTTTACACCAGCCACTGTCAGTGGCACAAGGTCTCTCTCTCTCTCTCGCCAACTCTCTCTCCAACTCTCACTCTAACTCTCTCTCTAACTCTCTAACTCTCTCTCTCTAACTCTCTCTCTAACTCTCTAACTCTCTCTCTCTAACTCTCTCTCTCTCTAAATCTCTCTCTCAATCTCTCTCTCTCTCTCAATCTCTCTCTAAATCTCTCTCTCTAAATCTCTCTCTCTAAATCTCTCTCTCTAAATCTCTCTCTCTCAATCTTTCTCTCTCAATCTCTCTCTCTCAATCTCTCTCTCTAAATCTCTCTCTCTCTCTAAATCTCTCTCTCTCTAAATCTCTCTCTCTAAATCTCTCTCTCTAAATATCTCTCTAAATATCTCTCTCTAAATCTCTCTAAATATCTCTCTCTAAATCTCTCTCTAAATATCTCTCTAATTCTCTCTCTCTCTAAATCTCTCTCTAAATCTCTCTCTAAATCTCTCTCTCAATCTCTCTCTCTAAATCTCTCTCTAAATCTCTCTCAATCTCTCTCTCTCTAAATCTCTCTCGCTCTCTAAATCTCTCTCTAAATCTCTCTCTCTCTCTCTCAATCTTTCTCTCTCAATCTCTCTCTCTCTAAATCTCTAAATCTCTCTCTCTCTAAATCTCTCTCTCTCTCAATCTCTAAATATCTCTCTAAATATCTCTCTCTAAATATCTCTCTAAATATCTCTCTAAATATCTCTCTCTAAATATCTCTCTAAATATCTCTCTCTAAACCTCTCTCTAAATCTCTCTCTAAATCTCTCTCTCTCTCTAAATCTCTCTCTCTCTAAATCTCTCTCTCTCTCTAAATCTCTCTCTCTAAATCTCTCTCTAAATCTCTCTCTAAATCTCTCTCTAAATCTCTCTCTCTAAATCTCTCTCTCTAAATCTCTCTCTCTCTAAATGTCTCTCTCTAAATCTCTCTCTCTAAATCTCTCTCTAAATCTCTCTCTCTCTAAATCTCTCTCTCTAAATCTCTCTCTCTCTAAATATCTCTCTAAATCTCTCTCTAAATCTCTCTCTCTAAATCTCTCTCTAAATCTCTCTAAATCTCTCTAAATCTCTCTAAATCTCTCTCTAAATCTCTCTCTCTCTCTCTAAATCTCTCTATCTCTCTCTAAATCTCTCTCTCTATCTCTCTCTAGAGAGAGATTCTCTCTCGCTCACTCTCGCTCACTCTGGTCGGTTGACATGCTAGCTGTCTATTTGGAAGTAGGACGTAGCTGATACTCAACAGTTACTATGTAAACAAGCATTGGCATAGCCAATAGGTCTCGCTTTTGGGACCTTATAAGTGTTTAGCCATACAACAGTTGATGTTGTTGCACCAAGGATATTGTGCTGCATAACTAAATACTTATAAGGTCCCAAAGCGAGACCTATTGGCTATGCCAATGCTTGTTTCCTAATAGGTCACATTGTGTCATAGGCACTCGTTTCCAGGTAGCACAATTATTTGCCTGCTGTGCATCCAATGTTTTGTTTTAGGCACACAATTCATTTATAAGTACACACATGATTTGGTTAAATAGAGAATTATTGCTCCATGGTACTATGGCAGACTCTCGAGTTTTGGAATATGTCCTAAGCACCCCCCCCCCCCTTCAGAATTGCCTCAAAAAACATATCCCTTTTTGTAATATCTTTCTTTACTTTGCAAAATAAAACATAGAAATTTACTGGCAAATAAATGTTAAAGAGACGTTATAGTTAGGTGAACTAACAAAACCACTGAAATTCACCAGTTATAGTTATTTCAAGTAACTATAACTCGCGCCCTCGCCATGCACTGCTTGCACCGTCAAATATCACATCACTTATGATCTGTTCAGTGACTGCATTGATAATATCCCTAATGACGTCCGAAATGACATCAACAAGAACACTGTGTATGGTGGGGGCACGAGATATAGTTATTTTAGGGCATGAGTTATAGTTACTTGAAATACCTATACCTGATGAATATTAGTTTCAAACATTAAGTTTTAATTGACATTTTCACGTCCTTTTTAACCTTTGTTTATTTTACTATATACACACACACGTGCACGCACCCCCCCTCCATATTGTAGGCAGCCTTGTTTTGAGAGGTGAGGTGATGTGTACATGAACTTAAGAGTATGGTTCCCTTTCTGATGAGAGCAAGTTATTTTTGGACCTGAAAGTGATTAATGTAAGGTTTCCTGGAGCCTATAAGCAGGTAGAGGTACTAGGTATATAAAAAGATGTTTTTCATTATACTGTATCACCCCGTAAACATTTGCACACACTGAATTGGGGAAGTGCGCCCACTACAGTGCAGGTCAGGTCCAAAAACAGACAAGCATTTGATGCTGGGTGAAGGGTAACACAATGTAGCCCCACAATAAAAAAAGAATTGTCTCCGGGTGCTGATCGGCGTTGCCATTGTACCGATCACAGAAGGACAAACGAGATGTGAAACCATCATAGTTCACACTTGTGCTCTTCATGATACACAGATATTTTTGTAGATGATGAATGAACCCACTGAGCTAGCTCACGGTCTGCTGTCATTTGGTGGTGACTATAACTGAAGGTACAATCTGATGGCAAGCACTCTTACTCAGGAGCCATCCTATAATCTGCCACACCCTGACATTGCCTTGGGCAGCAAAATAAATTCTGAAAAGAAAATTATTTCATTCCAGCTTGATTCCTTTATCGGCAGGTGTTTGTTTCTCAAACAAAATATAAACTTGATTAACATAAACCTGCTATTCAGGCCTACATACCTTGCTGTCACTGAGATTAAATAAAATATGCTGCTAGTATTCTTTTTATAAAGGTAATGCTTTTGGGTGACATATCTGCTTACTCTTTACACACATGAATTGTGTGTTTAAAAGAAGTACAAATAGTGCATTATATTTATTGTTACAGTGATTTATTTATTTTTATTTAGAATTCAACATAAATTACATCAGAAAACTGAAGTCCCAGGGTAACGCTAATTTTTCTCTATATTTTCTCTTAGGTTTTGATAAAATCTTTCATTAAAAAATCTACTCCCACTCTGGAATTCAGTCAGTATTTGTAGTTGTTTGCAGCCTGAAACAGCCACTTTGCCTACTGGAGGATGCATTCTCTTTTCTTTTCTTTGGTGATCTTTGAAACCGGTTGCCACACTTTAATTTCTTTGAATGCATTCTCAATACCTTCATGGTAAGGAAATCCGCCACTTTTTCAAGCTTAGAAAAAATTAGCTTGTTATTAATTTTAACTTCAAAGCATCCTTTCATACCCTTTTCACTGGAAACCTCTGCATTAGGAACTTCTTGCTTTATTTCGCTGGCAAGATCCCAATAGCGAGACTCATAGCCTCACCCTCCAGGGGCGGCTCTTCCGCTAAGGCAGAGGAGTGTCGCCCCACTGGTTTTCAGAACTGCAAAAGAGGAAAAATAAAATTATAATAACACGCTGTTATTTTATTTTTCTGTGCTGAGGCAGTTTTGCGGGGGTAGGCTGCTCACAGAGCTGGGGGAGGAGTGGTTGGGGCACTTTCTAAGTGCGCATGACGGTTTGGCTGGCCATCTTGGGCCGGACAAACAGTCATGCACACGTAACCTGTTCTCCACCGGGCTGTAATGCACAGCCTGGTTGGAGAACATGCACATTCCTCCCAGTCCCTGTCTGAGCGCTGAACCCGCCTGCTGAGCCAAGCACCGTGGAGAATCCAATCGGCGCTACCCTTATGGGGGTGATCCCCTTACTGGATCACGTGACACATTGGTCCGATTACTCACGCCCCTTTCAGGGCGGAGCGTAGCAAGGCAAACCCCGGTTGTTCAGGCCCACAACCGCCCGGAGGACTAACGGGGCGCCGACGTAATTGTTCCAGGTCCCTCCCATGAGGTTCCTGGGGTTTGGCTCTGGCACCCCTATTGTGCTCTTGCAGAGGTACCCTTCTGTACCCGTCCTGCGTCCAGATCGCCCTGTAACTCCGCCTGCAACGACAAAGAAAACATTACCACGTCCTCTGTAATTAGCCTGACAGCCCCCACGCCGGGTAAGAGGTAGGGTGGGAAACGGCGTGCCAGGCGTAAAGAGGGCATAAAATGGAGTGGGGAGGCCTAAATACCCTCCCTCCCCAATCCTAGCCGGAAGTGACGTGCTTGGGTCGTCATGTAAGGGGACTCCGCTAGGAGTCCCGCAAACCACAACGTAGGGGGTGGGGACGTGCCCAAATGCCACTAAAGGGGCCGCCCTTTGAGGGTGGCCCCCTGCGGGGGCCGCGGGCAGCCTCAGACTTTCGGCCATTGCCGTGAAGATAACCGATTCACAGTCCGGTCACGTGATGGTCCGTCACGTGGCCAGTCCGGAAGCTCTAGTTTCGAGTGTGTTTGTCCAAAAACAGCCCAATACGGTACCTCAATGCGCATCAGAAAATGTGTATCAAATTCTTATTATACGTGTTTATATATATATAATACAGGGATTTGTCAGCAGACAGACCCATACATACCTGGAAATAGGATAAAGACCCCAGCAAATGTGGTGTGAAACTAATGTACCTGGGTGCTTACCGCCGACTCGCTGGGGATTGAATTAAACATTCATGCATCACTTAGGGTTCCCCCTCTCTAGGATATGATTGCAATTCGTTGGGAACCTGAGGGCCCACCCTTTAACGTTCTCACTCCTTCCAGAGTTTAAAGAGCTATGTGTAGGAACAGAAGAAAGCAGCAGGACTGGGTACAGTCTGAACAAAGTGACCCTATTGAGTCCACAGGGCGAATGCAGACATAAAAACGTCATAAAACTGAAGTATCAGCATTGAGGTATCCCGTTGTTTCAGCACTGCTGCAGACTAGCATTAATGCGAAAGCATTTTCAATGTTACTCTCAAAAATTGCCTCACTTCTCCGCTGAAGATGATGGGGCCTTGATACAGTGCTCACTTGTCCCCTGCAGTTAATGGCATCATCTCAAAGTGCACACTTGGCCACTGTAGTTGAAAGGACCTCCGTAAAGTCCCCCTGTTGGACTTTGGAGATGACTGGGTCTTCTAAAAGTGAGCTGCTTGTCATCTGTGGACGATGGCATACACAGATATTCAAGGTAATGTTTCTGACCCATCTTAGTTGAGGCATTAAATCTGTTCCCATCGCCACTGACCTGAACAGTGCCAAACGCTGCAGACACCTTTTCTCTTTCATATTTGCATTTGCATCGTTCTGAGCAATCCAAATGTTTGACTTTAGAACACTGAGCATGAAAAGGGTGGTGCTTGGAATGAATTTTATAATAATTCAATAGTGTGTTTCTTAGGTGTATTTGCCTCATTTTAGTGCAGCGGTGGGCTTTACACCCATGTGGGCATGGGGCTGTTTCCATGCAAACTCCCTGCTTGTATTTTGATTCCTTTCTAACACGGCTTTAGGGTAATCTGGCATTGCTATGAGGGCTGGAATAACAGATCAGCATGTGAGACTTTTTTTCGGCTGTTTGTGGACCTGTTTTTTTGTCTAGTGGGCTGATTTGTACTGTTGAGTTCCCTGACTTTACCACAAATATTGCTTGCGCAAGCACAAATGCATGCAGTATCTCATATCTTGCCCAGCACTTGTACAGCATGTTTTTACAATTTCAAAACTGCCCTGATATTAAAATGTGGGCCACTTTTTAGCTGATTCACCTGAAGCAGACACCTTTATTTTGGCACCCAGGCCTGTTTTCTGTCCCAGTCCAACCCAGAGTTCTGATAATTGTGCGATCCTACCTGAAGAGCAGCACTGCAGTGGGCCTATTCACATGACTAGAGCATGGCTTAGAACCAAGTGCAGTTTCCATTCCAGTTCTGTTCATGGCTAAGACACCTAATAGTTCTGTCACCAATGGATAAGATATTAATTCGTGATAGGTTTCAGCTCCTTTATGAGGTGGAGGAGCAACTGAACCTGTCGGTTTTTTACTCTTCTGCTTTTTATAATGCATCTCGTTTCTGGTTTGAGGATATCAAGGCAGTGGGATATGCACTGGCTACTACAGATGTTAGTTTTTTTTTTTACATTTAAGGTGGTTTAATTTTTTCTGGTGGACACTAGTCCTTATTTTAGGAACAGGGACACCTGTCCCTAAGGCAGCGTCCGACCATGATGGCAATCACAAAATGTCCCTGTTTAGTGCGCCTGTCCTATCAGCATCGGTTGCTTCATGTCTAGTATCACATCGATGTGTAGGACAGTGTCAGAGTGGTCCTATTTCCCATGACTGGCATACATCATTGGGGCTGGAACATCACTGCACCTAGTATTGGTTTCTGTAGCTACTGCCAGGAAGGCTGCCATGGCTCAGTTTGGAAGGGGGCGCACTATGGGGCATGCCACACACAGACCTGGTTATGAAGGTATCTGCGGCGCCTCTGCCTTCATTTCTCTGCTTCTAAGTGCCTGGCTTGGTCGCTTGTGTCCTGTTGTGCTCTGACCCCGGGGTGCCTACAGCAGGACAGCGGCAGAGTGATAGCCCCTAATTCATAGATCGTGGTCACTTCATCTGGTCACCATGTACAGGTGGTCGCTGGGCAAGGAAGGGTGTGCACTACTGCCAAAGGTGGTGCAGAGATCGTGACCACAGATGTTCTCCATCAGCTCCTAACCCACCCTTTAAATGGACAGGCACTGCATGTGTATGTATGGTTAACTGATGCTGTATGTAAGAAAAAAGAATGAAGGAGATAAGGATGCCAAACAAAGGGAGCTCTGTCCCACCTGTTCGCAACAGTTACATTTCACCTTCCTTATCAAACACACACTTAGAATGCTGGCTGCTGCCATCTCATTGCTTCTCACAATGATACCCGGGGATACTCTTTGGCCTCAGCACAGATGGAGAAGAGTGCACTCACAGTGCCAAGAAGCCAAAGTTCACCTAGAACACCACCCTTCCATCTCTTCCACAAACCACAGCCCAGCAGGGATTTGGCTTCCTAATGGTGTCTTCTGACAAGGCTAGCACAATAGTTGCCCGAGGGCAGTCAGAATCCATTATTATGTCTCGCCTACCAGACAGCTCAAGCTGTCTATTGGTGAAAAGACCTACTGTCAACTTACACTGGGTTTAGAGCACAACCACTGTTCACCATTGGTTGGCTTTACTGTCACTCATTTGCTTGCTTTTCATTTGTTAGCTTGTGTGGGCTATCCTTCTGCTTCTTGTGTTTGCCCATGCACAGGAGCATGGACGCATTACTTGCTCCCTTCCACTGCTTGCTATTCAAGTATCACTTTTTTCGTTTAGCTTAAGCCCTCCATTAGTGCATGTTTTCCAGCTGTCTCCCTTGGTTACTTCTCTCCCACGGCCACACCCTGAGTATCTCTCGGTCGCTGCCCGTATGCTCAGTGCTTAATTTGAGCCAGTGGTCGCAAGTGGAGTCCGTTTGCAATCTTTTGGGGACTGGGAGTAATTTTTAATCATCACCTTGACCCAGACGTAAAGAGATTAGGGCAAAAAAAAAGGGAAGAGGCAAGAAGACAAATAAAGCAAACATTGACAAAGAGATAAAGCAGGGGTGAAAAGGAACCTGCAAGAATGAGATAAAGGGACAGGGAGTAAGTGAGGTGGATGAAGGAGGCCTGAGGTGCAATATATACTTGACATCCTTGGTATCATGTAACCCTGTAATTAAGCGCTGCTTGCGGCGGGATTCTGAAAACAATTTGGGCTCGTGAATTTATTAATTTACAAATTAAGCACAGCGTGTACTTCTCTTCTGCTCCCTTCGTGTTGCACTTGCCCTTGTCTACTTCTCCCCTCCCCCGTCAGTATTGCTTTCTTACCCGTGCCCTTCTTCCCCACCCACTCCTCATTGGTCTCTCGCAGGTAGTTTCTTCCCTACCCTGCCCTCTGAGTTCTTTCGTCCTACACAGGTCCTTTTTGATGCTTTCTCCTACCCATCTTTAAAAAGAAATGCCTTTGCACTACTACTTTTTTTCCAACTTGGTAAATTAAAAAAAGTGCTTGTTTTATCCTGCGGTCCAGTTCATGCGTGGTACGTGTGCCTTCAAATGATGACGGTAACGCAGGTGATCTTGAGGTAACCAGAGACCCTGGCCCTGCATGTCTAGTAGCCTCCTGACCGCTATCTCATTGGATTATCCTCACTCGTCTTCCGGCTTAGGTGCCCTCCTCCTCATATTATTCTTTTCTGATCTACCGCTACCCTAGTGGCCCTCTTCTCCCTACCATGGCTTCCATTCGTATTAAGTCGGGAGTCAACTGCTTCAAAGTCATCTATCCCCCCAATCTGTCCAAAGCAGCAGCAAAACGATTCAAGCACAACACTATTGAACACTTCCCTGATTCCCTCTTCGTTGATCAATTCCATAATGGGCACCTAGGGAAGCTAAAAAATGATTTAATTTTTTTCACCCATGACATCCCCTCCTGGTCCACCAGCTTCCTCAATTTCTTCAATGTCTCCTCCTCCTCACCCATCCCGCATGGACAGCGGCTAAAAATTTCCCCTCCATGAGCTTTAAGGGCTCGCTCACCATAACACTCTACAACAATGGCACCGTCATGATTCAAGCGACAGACTTCTGTCTCTCCCTCTTCGACCATCTCTTCCACTCCCTTCGTCCAACCCGCACAACTATGATCTCCCCCAACTCTTCTTTGAACTCCTCTCCTTTCTCCCTTTCTCCCCCAGACCCCCGACACTCCAGCAGGCCGCTATCCAGAGAGGCTCAGGGCTACCCCTTGTTCCCCCAGCCACTGCTCCCTCATCTCCCTCCCTTCCCCCTTACCAAAATGCCCCTCCCCCTATCTTATCTTTCCGGCCTCTGGCCTCCACCCCCCTCCCCACCCTACACCTGCTCGATTCTCCAACATTGGCACCGCCCCCTATTCCCACTAAATCTGCCCTCCGCCCCCCTCTTAATTCACCTCTCTTACCACCTGGTCTTCCCATCAACTGTCCTTACCTTCCCCCTTACCTCTCCCTTTCGCCTCATCCCTTTCCGCTCTTCCCCGTCCCCCGTACCCTAAATTCTCCTCTTCCACCTCCTCTCTATCCTCAACCCCACCTTCCTCTTCCCTTGCCTCCCAACCTTGTCTCCCTCCCTGACAATTCCTTCCTCGTCTCTCCCTCTGACCTTGCAGTCCCTTGCTTCTCCCTCAATATCCCGCTAGTCAATTCCCCCCACTCCACCTGTTACCTGTCCCCCTACATTCGCCTTGCATAGCCTTCAGTACCTATCTTGCACCATCCTCTCCTTTCTCCCCATTCCTCTGGCCCTCCCCGGACCCCCTGCCCTCCCCCTCCTTTACAGCCCCTTTTCTGTCGGATCCATGCACATTCGGACCCCATCTGTCCCCCCGCCCACCCCGCCCGGGTCAGTTTCGTCTCCCCTCTTCTTCCCTTACCTCCGGCCTTCTTCTATCCCCCCTCCTACTCCACAACTTCCTCCTCGGACGTATGCCCTCTTCTCTTCCCCTCTGTTCAACTCCAGTAAAAAAAATTCTCTTCCCACCACTGTTTCACCTTCCACTCCCTCTGTTCACCATCGCTCCTCACCCTCTTCCCTTGCTCCCCGACCCCCACCCATTCCCCCACCTCTCCCCTCCCTCCCTCACCCTCTGCACTCCCTCACTTATCCCATTCCACCACCCCGCCCCGTCCTCCCTCACCCTCTGCACTCCATTTCATATCCTGCTCCTCCAGCCCGCCCTGTCCTCCCTTACCTTCTGCTCCACCGCCCTCTACTCGTTCCCCCACCCCTCCCTGTCCTCCCTCACCCTCTGCACTCCCTTCTTTATCCATCGAGCCACCTAACACTCCATGCTCAGCTCTCCTCTCTCTGGAAAATAAACTGGACTCTCTCATCTATTCCATCTCCCAGCTGGTAACGTCCATCTCACGTTTAAGCGCCAAGTTATCCCCTGTCCCTTACACCCTCCCGAGGAGTCCCTTGCTCGCACGCCCCAATAAAACCAATCACAGTCTGCCCTCTGCAGACATCACCAACTTACGGGCCAGCCTCAAGACCACCAACGTTACTCCCTCTCCGCCCTCCTCTCCTAAGAATTTTACGCAGTTTCCTATTCAGGTCATCTCCTCTGTCAGACCTCACCAACCTCCCTCTTCCCAGGCTCCCTCATTCAAGAATCTTATCCCTATCTCCCTGAACAACCCTAACACCCCCTTCACCAAAACATCTGCGTCAGAGCTGCACTGTTTGCTCCACAACTGCAGATCTGCAGTCAAACACAAAGTAGAAATCTCTGATACTATCACTCACCAAAATCTTGACATGATCTTCCTCACTGAGACCTGGTTTAATGACTCCTCTCATACTTTGTTTGATCTGTTGGTACCCACTGACTATTCTATCCTCAGAAATGACAGAGCAGACAAAATTGGAGGAGGTGTCGCTATCATTTTCAGAAACTCCCTTCAAATTAAAGCGGTCCCAACCACCCTCTTCCGTACATTCGAATGCCTTTCCCTAGAACTTCAAATACATCACGGCTCACCCTTTAGACTCCATGCCATCTACCACCCGCCTGGTTACTGCTCTTCCTTTGTGGAGGAACTGTCTGACTTCATCAGTGACCAACTCTCTCAAAGTGACAGACAGATATTCCTGGGTGACTTTAATCTCCACTGGGGCTCCTTGGAAGACTCGGCTGCCAACAAGCTTGCCTCCTTCCTCTCAGCCAATGATCTCCTCCAACATTGCTCGGAAACCACACATTCTAAGGGCTCTATTCTGGACCTTGTCATATCCAAAGAAGACCTGCTGACCACTGCTCCCCCATCCATGTAGACTGGTCTGACCACCTCCTCATTCCCTTCCGCTTTCACCTATCGCACATTATAACTCTCGGCCAACCTAAAAGAGCTACCACCTGGTTCCGTAACACTAAGAACATTGATCTTGACACTTTCAGTGATTCCGCTATGCGGGCACTTCCCAGACTAGACCCTAGCGTGGATGTCAACGTTCTCACTTCTCAGTGCCTCTCAGTACTAGCAGCTGAAATCGACATTGTTGCTCCTCTCCAAAGCAAAAGGAAAAGACCCACCCCCTCAGCACCTTGGTTCAATAAAGCGCTCTACGTTGAAAGGAAAAACCTTAGATTCCTGGAGAAGCATTGGAGAAAATCTCCTTCCTCCTCCAATCTCTCTCTTCTACGCTCAGCAAGATCCAAATATCACAATCACATCTTCCTTGAAAAAGCATCACATTTCAGATCCCTCCTTGACTCGGCTAAAAACAGACCCAAAAACTTTTGACCTCTTCAAAAACCCAAACTGTTCTCCTCCAACCATTAAGCCTGAGGATTCCTCGAAGAAAGCAGCAGATTTCGCTATATTCTTCGATGAAAAGGTCAAAACTCTGGTGGATCAGGTCGCCCAACCCCACCCCATGGAGGAGCGGAAATCCTTGGTCACCTGGCAGAACTTTGACGTCATCTCGGAAGATGACCTCCTCAAATGCATCCGCGAAACTAAACCCTCCAACCATTCCTCCGACCCCATCCCTAGCGACATCGCCATCGATTTCTATACCTATACTCTCTCTTACTGGACCAGGCTAGTCAATCTCTTCCTCAGTCAAGGCTCCCTCCCGGTTATCCTCAAATCAGGTCAGGTCACCCTCTTCTAAAAAACCCTCCGCGGATGCGAACGACCTCAACAACTTCCGCCCTATCTCCAACCTCCCTTT
Source organism: Calotriton arnoldi (assembly GCA_963921515.1). NCBI lineage: Eukaryota > Metazoa > Chordata > Amphibia > Caudata > Salamandridae > Calotriton > Calotriton arnoldi. Next base: position 3,881,313 of record CAWUFW010000277.1, read on the forward strand.
TCTGTCGAAAATCACCGAAAAATGTGTCGCGAAACAACTTTCCTCACATATCTTGGAAAATAACCTCCTTGACGTCTTCCAGTCGGGCTTCATCCAAAATTGCAGCACTGAAACAGCCCTGCTGCATGTGATTGACGATGCGCTGCATATACTCGACGCCGGGGATTCATGTCTTCTGATTCTTCTAGACCTCTCTGCAGCCTTTGACACGGTTAATCATAGCACCCTCCTCAACACTCTTCAACAGAGAATGGGTCTGGACGGCACTGTGCTCAAATGGTTTGCCTCTTTCCTCTCGGACAGATCCCAAATGATCAAGATAGGGAACAGTCTCTCATCTCCCATGGCCGTAGGTCAGGGCGTCCCTCAAGGTTCTATCCTGGCTCCCACCTTGTTTAATCTCTACCTGGAACCTTTAGGGAACCTCCTAAGCAAATCTGGGATCCTTTACCATCTGTATGCGGACGACACGCAAATCTACCTTAAGGTGTCCTCTGCACACGATCTCTCCCTACTCAATTCTACCCTCAACTCTATTCACAACTGGATGTCAGCTCACCAACTCATTCTGAATCCCGCCAAAACTGAATTCCTCCTCCTCTCTACCTCTCTCTCACCTCCTCCTGTTCAATCTTGGATGGATCAGCTGAACCTTCTCAACAACAAACCCATCATTGTTGACAGCGCTAAATCCCTAGGTGTCATTCTCGACAAAAGACTCAACCTAATCGCCCACATCAACTCTATTGCCAAGAATGCACGGTACCAGCTGCGCCTTCTGTGGGGGATCCGTCGGTTCTTCCCGGAGAAAGACTTAAAAACCTTGGTACAATCTCTGGTTCTCTCAAGACTGGATTACTGCAATTCTCTTCTGACTGGCCTACCCAAATCCCACCTCTCCCCTCTCAAATCCATCCTCCATTCAGCAGCTCGCTTCATTTCAGGGTCTAAACGGAGCGACCACATCACTCCTATCCTGTCCTCTCTGCGATGGCTTCCGATCGAGGCAAGATCTATTTACAAAACTGCCTGCATCACACACAAAGCCTTACACACGTCCTCCCCTTGTTACCTGGCGAATAAATTGAAATTGTCCGGTGGCTCTCGCCCTTCTCGCAATGCGGAAAAGCTTCTGCTTGAGCCCCCCGTCTTCAAAAGAGAAAGATCGATGGCTCAATCCTTCTCGGGCAATGCGGTAAGAATCTGGAACTCGCTTCCCCCACTGCTCCGTGCCACCTCCTCTACCCGGATCTTCAAAGCTGACCTCAAGTCTCTTCTATTCCAAAGACACTTCCAGAACTAATACGTTCGGTCTTAGGCCCCTCTAGGAAGTTCGCCCGTCAGTTTAAAGTTGTACTTTTGTCTGTTCATTCCTTACTTTGTGTGTTGTGTTGGTTTTTATGTGCGTGTTCCCCCAGGTTAAGTCCCCTGTGAAGTCACGCCCTCTCTACTACCTCTAGGAAGCTCTTCCATGATAGGAATTATGTATTCCAAGCCTATAGAAGGGCCTTCTCAGTGTGCTTTGAGTTACTGCCACTTATTACAGTATTATGCCTTTAGTGGTATTTTGTACCCCATGTATCATATATTTTGTACCCCATGTACCCCCTGCTGAATTCACGCCCTCTCTACTACCTCAAGGAAGTTCTTCCACTATAGGAAATTCTGTACTCCAAGCCTATAGAAGTGCCTTCCCAGTGTGTCATGTGTGACTGCCACTTATTGCAGCATTATACCTCCATTTGTATTTGGTATCCCTTGTTTCATGCACATCTGTCACTTTTTCCTATTGGAACTTATTCCTCTTTTTGTATTTGGTTTGTTTGTTTTTGCACAATTGTCACTTTTCTTCATGCAATGTAACGCTTGCCTTTGTATTATGCTCATTTGTATCCTCCTCCTTATGTAATGTTGCTAATCCTGTTGTGAAGCGCTCTGACACCCTCGGGTAAAGTCCGCGCTATATAAAAATGCATAAATAAAATAAATAAAATAATAATCTTGTGGAACGCTGAGTCAATAGGCGCACAGAATGGCGCGAGAGAAGCATGCAGGAACAGGAAGTGAACTCTGATGTGTTTACCTAACCTGCACCAATGGGAGCTCACGTAACAGACAGGAACAGCCTCTCCTCACCCGGCACGAGACTGGAAAGCGACCGAAAATACCCATACCATTGCCCAATTGCAAGTGTGCTTTCATTTCCTCCAGGTGTGCTTAGTGTGTCCATTGTAACGCAAGAATACCTTTTATCAGAACAAAAAGCAATACTCTGTATCAGTCGAACATCAGTTACAAACCCGAGACTTCTGACTGACTATATCGCAGCACACCCGCTTGAGAAATGTACTGCTCGAATCACCTAAATGCCTAACACGTGACCCAGGGCTTTAAGTGGGATGAAAAAACTGGGGGGGCGGGGGGTCTCAAAGGGGCGTGGCCAATGTAATTAAGGGCGTGGCTTAAAAATCACATAAGCTAAAAATCTGTGCTTAACATAGTGTGCCGCCCGACTTGTATTTTGCTGTTTCTCTCATTGCATCCAGATATATGATACAACAAGTAACATCATACCTACAAGTCAGGACTATTGGCTTTGCCAATGGTTGTTAGTTGCATAAGATAAATGAGCAGCAACTATGGCTTATATAATATTGAAAAAACTTCCACTTAAAGCCCTGGTGACACTACAACAATGTCGCTGCTCCTGAATTTCAAAAAGCGAATCCAGAGAGAAAATTACTCCCTAAAGGATTCCCCTTCCCCTACAATGCTCACCTGGCATGACCTCATGCCGTAACTTCTCCACTAGTGAGAAGTGAGCAGTGTGAGCAGCGCACGTCGATGTGCCTGCTGTCACTGCAGTCCGGAAACAAGCATTTGCAATGCAATAGGTCTCGCATTTACTCAAGTTTAAGCTATTGGCATTGTAAATGACAATGCGTTTTATTTATGTTTCAAAACCAAAACATAAATAAAAGACATTGTTATTTACAATGCCAATAGCTCAAACTCGCGTATATGCGAGACCTGTTGCATTGCAAATGCCTGTTGGTTTTAGTTTCTAATGTGTTTGAGAAGGGATGTGCAAAGCATGCCCTCATTTTTTTGACATTGGCCTACCTTCCCTGTCATGGGATTAGCTGTGCTGGCAGCGGACTCTGCTCTGTGAATCAGTAGTTATAACCAGACCTTTTTATCTGTTCCACATGAGTGAAGGCCTATTGGCCCACTCAAGTAAAGTCCCACTGATATGCACTAACCTAGGTCCCAGCACTACAATTCTAGTGCATATTTGCATGCACGTATGTATAGGTGTGTCCTGCATGATGCATTTTTATTGTGTGTATGAGTAAAACAGAGTAATGGAAGTCTGTGAGTTTCATTTTAAAAGCTTGTGTCCTGATGATCTTCACCAAGTGGAATTGTTTTTTTTTCCAGATGGTAGAATTGTATTGCTGACGTTCATGAAGCTGTAAGGAGGAGGCAGGTCTCACTTTAGATTGATTTTATTAGGTCCTTTTTGCTGCATTGGGTTTCTGCTTGGTCTCCCTGAATGAATGAATGATTCTTCTATAGCACACAGCTACTCAGAGGATTGTCCCGGTGCTTTTAGGCACTGAAGGGAGTGATCCAGCGGGTTACTAGCAACGAGCATTCATACACCAAATACTCACTTGGGCCCATACATTCATACTACGCTAGTATTTTCCGCTGGTGGGTCAGTTATACTCTTTATCAAAATCCCTGCTACCAATTACTTTTCTGATTGAAGAGTAATGACTTACCAACGGACCCCCTGTTAATTGGGAAATTTAAAATGAGTGACATTCATTAAAATAATATTCCTGAAATAATCACTGAGTCAGGAAGTTTTAAAATGTTTATCTAAAGATTTAGCAGAGTAAAGTACAGAACCACATGATACTTATTCGTATATCAAGGATGAAGCACAAAATCAATTATCAATCAATGACGGTCCCTCAGAAAGGAGAAGATAGAGACAGCAGCGCAACTAAAGGTTGCATGTATATTTACCTAAAAGTGCGAGAACCAAACCCCTTGGCCAAGGAGTTGGAAAAGATAGGACCCAGGAAGGATGAAGAGCAAAGACCTCCTCCAGGTTCAGGACAGAACCGGTGACCTCTCTACCAACGACGCCTGCGTCGTTCCCCTCTCTGATACTCGACTTCTCCTCGATTCTCCCATGCCTTCCTTCTAATGGACTCCGCCGCCCCCTCCTCAGGACCTCTCTGGACAGCGGTTCAGTCTGCAATCGATCAGCTTGTCTGTCTGGAGCATATGCCTCTCTGTGTGAACGCCTGTTCTGACTAATTAACTAATGCTATATCTATTATACCCTCCTACGCCCATGTACCTCCCCTTAGTGTTGCAAAAATATGGGCCCACTACTTCTGATTGGACAGGGACAGGGGGTTGATCCTCACACCATATCGATTTGGTTCAATTTCTTAAAGCCCATTGTTTAAAAATACCGCCCATCACAATTAATACATTTGCTTTATTTCCCACCCGTCTCACGACAAATTTTATACATTGTTCATATAAATTGTTGCTATTCAGTGGGTACATCATGGGTACAGCAGTGTTGGCCATCAGGTCACGGCCTTGGACGACGTCCAGGTTGACTTCATCCTTTTCTCTTGGCAGCCGTGTAGGACGCATGCGTAGAACCAATGTCTCTCGAGTTTCAGTTCACCAACCCCAGGCCCAAATTACGAACTAATAAAAGTCAAAGAAGAAAATATTAGAATCACAAATAGATTGTTTCACTGTATACCCACTCTTTCTACTCTATTCCCATTTACTTATAAATTCTATCCCGCATTAGTAGCGTTAGAATACCACAGTTTAATTGCAACATGAGAGCAAGCTGTAGCACGCGAAAACATAAAGCAGCCATTTTAATGCGCAGAAGCAAGAATTTCCCACCAAGCAAAGAAAGACGTCACACCACGTGATATGGTTGACACATGCGCAAAAGGTTTCCCGCGCTTTAGCGGCCATTTTAGAATAGACAAGCGTTACTTGTTAGTTTAAACACATAGGCAAGCTTCCTTGCTACTTATGTTGGTGTATGCAATTATTAGTATGAACAATACAAAGTTTAATAAATTAATTACGATGAGAAGATTGCATCCAAGCAAGTCTCATTTGTGAGTCCTTGCTCCATCAATCCCCTCTCTGATGGCGTTTCTGAGCCATCATATACTACCCACAACCAGATGCCAACTTTTAGCATAAAATAGCTTCATTTTCATTTTTACACTTTCTATTTTTCACATCCCCTTTCAGTTTCTTGTATAATTCACTTCTCAAATTCTCTAGTTCAATTTCATCTAACTTTCGCTTCTTTCCTTTTCCTGTTACATTATACGATTCATTCTTTCTACAACATTTGCACCATATTATTATTGACAGTACTATTATTGCTATCCCTGCTAAGGGTACTAATATTTGACCTATAAGTCCTTTTCCTACATTAGCAAACCAGGTACCAATTGACGCAATACTATTTGTCAATCTTTCCCATACACTATCAACTTCCAGTGGTTTTAATTCTTTTTCAAGTTTAGTTATATTCTGTATATACGTCCCAATTTCTGCACTTTTATCAGGTATGTAAGTGCAACAGTGTTTCGTCTTCAATAATTTACAGACTCCACCCTCTTTTGCCAATATAATATCAAGAGCAAGTCGATTTTGCATAACCATAGATCTAATCGCAACCATCTCCGCATTAATCATTAGAAATCCTCTAGCAGTATCCGTTGATAAACGATCAACCACTGTAGATAATTTACATATTTTCCTTGAGTTCAGAATTATTCCCACTGAAGGTATCAATGCACCAAATATATCACCTACAATTTCTGAAAAACTAGCTCTCTTACTACGTGTTAATTCACCATCATTTTCATTGCTGCCAGTGTTTCTTTTACGTGGTATATCTTTGGAAATACTATTCCAAAATAACAACTTCCATACCACCGTGCAGGAAGCCTAAAGTAAGCCTTATTCCCACACACATAATAGATTCCAGGAAAAACTGAATCTGTTCCTCCTTTGAGTCCCCAACCTCCAAGAATTAAGAAATTATGTTCACATTCACTGGTACCGATGAAAACATTGTTATACTCAGTTTTTAACCTATGTAGACAAATTTTCCCTGTTTTTACAAAATCCAGAGCCATCGCAGCTTGAGCCTTGCCAGGTGTGTAACTACCTTCTTTCTCAGCCCAAGGTGGTAAATGAGCTTTATGCTCAGAAGCTTTCTTTTGGAAATCTTGTCTTCTATCTTCTACTAAGTTCAAAAATATCTTTTCTTCTTCATGTATTGAACATGTTAGATTGCTTCTATGTGCATGTGTTATAGCTATCGATTTCATTGTTAAGAAAAATTCTCCCATAAATTGTGCATCTTTACTACTAAGCACTGGATTCATATTCTTTCAAATCGGAACCTCAGAAAATATCACATCTATATTTGAATAATAATACTGAAGTCTCCCTGTTCTATAAAATAAACTAGCCAATACAGTACATGATATGCCATAAGTTAATGGCAAATGATGATATATTAACCCTTCTGCTACTGATTCGGGTAACTTCATACAGACATAACAATTACTCACTTCCATGGTATCTACATATTGAAACAATAACTTTGTGAAAACATTTAAGCTAGTGTCGTTATCAGTTATTTCATGATGAAATTCTGGTTCATTTTCTGCCATTAGATTTACTCTATTACTCTTTAAGTTCTCTGTCCTTTCCTTAGTTTCATTGTTAATCTTTTTATCTATTATCATAAGGTAAGGAATTGCTACGATCAGAACTAACCATACTATAAGCACCATTACTAGGCTACATATGCATATTGCACAGCATCTTTTACAACATTTCTGTTTTGATCTCCCAGTAACTCTATCGTCGGACATTTTGACAAGGAAGATTGCTCTTCTTATCTATTTTCGATTCTCTTTACGTTATCAAGGTGGTCTTGTTTCTTTCTCATAGGTTAGTTCAGCACTTGTTCCTTCGTCACCACTTTCACTTGACTCTGAACTCTCGTAGTCTTCGAGGATGATATAAGTCCAATCAGGGCCTTTAAATTTGTTGTTCACAAGTTTAAGTCTTTTACTTTTCCGTTTTCCCGTTTTACTTTCTTGTCCTGTTTGGCTTGTTACTTCATTCACTTGTTCAGGATCTTCACTTCTGGTGGTTATGTGGTATTTTACTCTTTTAATGACACTAGGCCAGTGATCACCTTTTCTTGTTTTCTTTGTTTTCACTGTCTCTTTACTTTCTTCTTCTGAAATCCATTTATTTTCAGGTTTTAGCACAGTTTCGTTTTCTTCAATTACTGTTTCTCTTATTTGCTCTTTTTCTGGTCTTATTGGTTTCTTTTCAGCAGCTCCACTGTGAGTTTCTAATAACTGACCTTTTTCAGTATTTTCGTCTTCATGCTCAAGATTTTCAAGATCTTTTTCTTCTGTGTATTTTTCTGGATCTAACTGGTTCTGATCAGGGCTTATTGCACTTTGTACTTCTGCAGCTTGACCGCGTTCTTCTAGACCTGTCTGTCCCTGCTCAAAACTTGTTGGTTCGTCGTTATTTTGAGCCCAGTTTCCTCTCCCTATCTGGTCCTGCTCAGGTTCTCTTATTGTGTCTTCTTCTTTTTCCTGAGCTGCTTCTTCTTCACCTATCTGACCTGACAAGGTTTGTCCCACCTAGGTGATAGACACGTTTCTCTGGTGTGATTCTTCACTACCACCCAGTCACCGGGATTCAGATCATGTTCTTGTTCAGGCTGCCTGGTAACTGCGTCTTCTCCAACCTGGTGAGAGACAGAACGCACTAGGTCAGCCAATCCTTTGCAATAATCCAGAACCATATCATCAGATATATTCAGCAGCCTATTTGTAGGAACATGTGCTTGTCTCATTGCTCTTCCCATCACTATTTCGTGTGAACTCAATCCGGTATTTCTATCAGGAATGCTTCTGAGTCCCATTAAAACAAGAGGCAATGCATCCGGCCAATCTAGCGATGTTGATGCACACATTTTTCCCAATCTGGATTTTATTGTGCCATTCATTTGTTCAACCACTCCAGAAGCCTCTGGACGATATGCACAGTGCAATTTTTGCTCAATTTGGAATGCTTCACAGATTATCTTAATCACCTCACTGTTAAAGTGCTTTCCTCTATCTGATTCCAAAGTTACTGGGAAACCAAATCTAGGAATGAGTTCTCGTAGCAATAACTTTGCGACTGTAATACTGTCATTCCTTCTGGTAGGGTAAGCCTCCACCCACTTCGAAAACAGACACACTATGACAAGTACATATTTCAGCCCTCTACATGGGGGTAACTGAATGAAATCAAGTTGCAATCTTATAAATGGACCCTCCGCCTTTCCAATTTTCCCAAACCCAATTATGGTTTTTCTTCCTGGATTATGCATTTGGCAAGTTAAACATCTCTGGCAAAGACTCTCTGCTACGGCCCTGAACCTTGGATTGTACCAATTTTGTCTGAAGAGTCTAATCATTGCATCTCTCCCTACATGTGTGTCTCCATGATACATCCTGGCCATTTGTGAAAGCAGACAGTCGGGCATGACTGGTCTGCCATCGGCATAAATCCATACATCGTCATCTGCCCTTTGGGAACATCCCATTTTAATCCATGTATTCCTTTCACTCTCATCAGCATCATCTTGTAATTGTTTTACATCATTCCATGTTTCAGGAGGTGTATACAGCATAAGTTGGCAGCTGATTCCCATTCGTTCAACCCTTTTATTAACTGACAACATGTTTTTGGCACAATGTTGAGCCACCAAATCGGCATATCGGTTACCGACTACCATCCAGTCATCTCCTGACTGGTGTGCGGCACACTTCACCACAGCCAATTCTTTTGGTGATTGTATTGCCTCGAGCAATTCCTTTACGAACTGTCCATTTTTAATGGGGGATCCTGAAGAAGTCATGAAATCCCTCTGCATCCATAGTTGGCCAAAATCATGCACAACCCCGTAACCATATTGGCTATCTGTAAATATAGTTACTTTTTGATTCCTCCCAATTTTGCAGGCTTTTATTAACGAAATCAATTCAGCTACTTGTGCAGATTTTACTCCTGGTAAATAGGATGCTTCGACTATTCCAGTCAATTCACACACTGCATATGCAGCAGTTAGTTTACCATCTTCATGCCTTTGGCATGAACCATCAACAAACAGCTCCCTGTCTGGCTTCCTGAGGGGCAGTTCCTGGATATCAGGGCGTGGTTTTGTGCATAACTCTGTGACTTGTAAACAATCATGTTCCTCTTCGTCATCTTTAACTTCCTCATGATATGGGTCTGGTAGTAAGGTAGCAGGATTTACTATGGTGCAACTCACAATGGTCACATTTTCAGCACCCAGTATTATTCTTTCATATTTAGTCAGCCGACTAGGGGTAAGATGCTTAGTTCGGGTTCTTGTCAACAGAATCACAACCGCGTGTGGAACAAACACTTTTACAGGGTGTCCCATTACAATTGACTCACTTTGTTCAATGCTCAAACAGGTAGCCGCTACTGCTTTTAAGCAGCCTGGCAACGCGGCTGCCACTGGGTCCAATGTAGCAGAAAAATATGCTATAGGACGTCTGTCCAATCCATGTCTCTGGGTTAGGACTAAAAGTGCACAATTTTCTCTTTCATGACAAAACAGTGCAAATTTTCTTTTATAATCAGGCATGCCTAGGGCAGGTGCTGCACACAAAGCATTTCTTAATTTTACAAAGGCTCCTACACTCTCATCATTCCACTCCACTGGGTCCTTTGCCTTCTTTTTCGTCATTTGAATTAATGGCTTTGCTAGTAGAGAAAATACTAATATCCATTGTCGACAATAACCTACTATTCCTAGGAACATTCTCACTTCTCGTTGGGAGACAGGCATTTGCATTTTCTTTATTAATTTTATTCTTTCAGATGTTATTCTCCTTTTTCCCCTCTCAATCTGGTGTCCTAGATACTTAACTGCTGTTGTACAGAACTGCAACTTTTCAGGTGAAACTTTATGCCCTTCTTCAGCTAAATGATTTAATAATGCAATAGTGTCAACAACACAGTCCTCTCTGGTGTTAGATGCCACCAGTAAGTCGTCTATATACTGTACTAAGACTGAGCTTCCTGGCATCACTAGTTTCTCTAGACACTTTTTCAATATCTGATTGAATATGGAAGGACTCTCCGTGTACCCCTGAGGAACACGATTCCATACATATACTTTGTTCTCAAATTTAAATGAAAAAAGATACTGGCTATCTGGGTGCAATGGTATTGAAAAGAATGCTTGGCATAAATCAATCACAGTAAACCATCCAGCACTCCAAGGAATTTGGTATAGAATTACTGCAGGATTTGGCACTATAGGACAACAGGGTTCCACAATCTTGTTTATTTTACGCAGGTCTTGAACAATCCTATACTTTCCACTAGGTTTCTTCAGACCCATGATTGGTGAGTTACAAGGGCTACTCATTACTTCTTTTAATATGTTTTGTTTTACCATTCTGTTAATTTCTTCAATGACTCCTGCTTTTACCTCTGCACTCATTTTATACTGTCTAGTATTTGGGAAAATCGCACCTTCTTTTACCGTAATTTTAACTGGGTCTATTTTGGCCATGAGTCCTACTTCCTTTCCCGTAAAATCCCATACCATGGAATTTACCGTAGTTTTTAATTCTTCTGGCAATTTGTCTTTTGTTATCAAAGAGAACATCTCATCTACTTCTGTACCTTGCTTTGTAATCATAAACTTATATACATGGTCTTCATCTGGGGTCTGAACTGCCACACCATCCGGTGTGCAGAAAATTGTGCAGTTCATTTTACACAACAAATCTCGGCCCAATAAATTTACTGGACTGGAATCACACACTACAAATTGATGCATTTCTCTAAAGTTTCCGATTTTTACTTCCATTGGTTCAGTAAGAGGTGTTCTAATCTTCCGATTAGCCACCCCCATGACTTGGATAGCTTCTCCAGAGAGAGGAAGGTCTGGGATGTCTGCTGTTCTCACAGTAGACCTGGTAGCACCAGTGTCCAAAAGGAAAGTAATATCATTACCTTTCACATTCCCTTCAACATATGGACCTGACTGATCTACCGGTAAGGATGCGCCAAGTACGCACTCCTTCTCCCCCTCTCCTAGGCACCGTCATTGGCTATAGGAACAGAAGTCGTCCTGTAAAAGAAATTGTGAGGTTACATAGTCATTCTTACCACTTCCTCCTTGATATCCGACGTCTGTACCGTGCTTTGCCCTGCTTACAGTACCCTGTATAGGTGCAGGTGGTAACTGACTCTGAGAATTTACACCCTGCTGTGAGTCATTCTGCGTCTGTGGATTTAAATTTTGATTTGGGCCATTATTATTCCGAATCTTTTTACATTCATCCTTCCAATGCCCCAATTTTCCACATCCATGACAAGGAAATTTCTTTTTAGCCTCTTCTCTGCTCATTCGTCCTCTCATTTTCCCACCATTCCCAGTGTCACCATTCATTCCAGAATCTTTTCCCTGATTATCACTTGGATTATCCAAATTAATTCCCTGTTTCTCTGCCATTTTTACCTGAGCCCAAATTACTTTCTCCTGCAATTTCTTGTGCCTATCCTCAATGTCATCTCCACAATATTTAGCATATTTCAAGATTTCATCAATCGGTTTCCCTTGCCAGCACAACATGTGCTGCTTAATCATCTGACAAATCTCTGGCTTCAGACCGTAAACAAATCGGTAGACAAACGGACTCATGTTTTTATCTCCAATGTCCTCAAATCCACTATACTGCTTGAATACCTGCAATAAACGTTCATAGTAGGCGTGTACCGATTCACTGGCTTCTTGGGTAGTTCTATCTATTTTCACCCAGTCTGTCTCTTTTGGTGGTATTTTCCCTTTCAGGTAAGTCATTACCTGCTGATACTTTTTCATTACATCATTTGACGGGGCACCTGTCTTGGGATCTCTAGGATACTCTTCGCTGGGCCAATCAATTGTGATTTTACAATCTGTCCACAAATCGGCAGGTACCACTATGTCGAACAAACCATCCAAATCCTTCAACAATACCTTTGACACCTTCACAAACCTCTCAACCTGCTTGTACCATTCAATTGGCTTTTCTCTCAACTTTGGAAAATCATTCGTAAATGACAAAATATCCTGTCTGCTCCATGGGACATGTACATATCCCCCTCCTGGAACCTCTCGCATCGGGTACATTTGATCTGCTTTCCCTGTTTCCTTCATTAAATATTCAGAAGTTGTTCTACTGTATCATGCCTCTTCCTTTTTCTTTGTCCATCTAATTTTCCATTTTTCTAGGTCTCCCCATTTCTGCAAGACCATCATTAATTCTTTTACTTGTAATTTTCTTCCAGAGGCATTCATGTTTTCTAAATCTTTGTCTGAAAAATCTGCTCTATAGGGTTTTTGTAACACTTTTGACTTCCCTATTTCAATTCCCATCTGCAGAGCTAAATCTGATAATTTCTCATGGAATATCTTTACATTTCTTGTGATGCTTCTGCATACAAATAATAGCTCTTCTTCATCGTAAGTATTCAGACGATCTACTCCTACATTTCCTGCTATCATTTCTTCTAACTCAACTTTTAACTTATAAATGTCCATGATCTTTGGAGGTGAACTCTGTTTGTCTGATCCTTGTGCCCACCTTTCTAAGTCCTCTGGTGTTACTACTGTGGCACTTTTAGTTCCTGATGAGGTTACTATGTTTACATCTCTTGAGCAACCAGGTGTAGCTCTTCTGGGGGTACTATTTGCAGATTCTCGAATGGGCAAGTCCATTAATGAAATCATAGATTCACAATCACTAAAGTGATCCTCAACCATTACTACTGCTTCAGGTTTAGGAACATTCGTAGGTGTGGGCATAACTAGAGGTTTGGGGTAATTTACTTTGTCACCATATAAGGGAACCACTGGACCAATTGTTACAGGTATGGTTAGTGAATCAGGATGAATACTCAATTGCGTTACTTTCTGTATTAATTCTGCTCTGTTTTTATCTATGGCTTCCTTTTCTTTATCGTGAAGTACTCTACTAACTGGGGAATCATGCAATACTTGTGGTACCAATGGTGTCCTTAACAGTGGTGCACTTGGGATGCATCCACTTGTCCCTTCCTGATATGGTGGCGGGTTCTTTAATATGTCTTCCATAAATTCATCTTCGGAATCTCCAAATCTAGTCAAGTGTTTTGTCTTTTCTGTGCATTTGCTCCCTAAGGGCTCATCTGCCATTAATATCGGATACAGACCTTCTGTAAGCATCGCTCTTCTCCACTGTTTCATCTGACTTTCTCGTGTCTCATTTTGGTGTCTAGGGAAAAATCCCCGATAACCCCTATTACTTCTGGATCGGTCACGTTCAAATGCCTCAGTTTCCCACTCCTCTAAGGCTTCGTATTGGGTTAGTCTAGGTCTGGGTTCTAAATCATTCATCCTCAATCTCAAATTTTGAAGAATTCTCCCATTGAAAGTACCATTCTCGGGAAATGCTAATATTCCATCATTTTTGGTATATTCTATCCAATTTTCTATCCATACGCAAGTATGATAACCTCTCTCCATCATCATGAATGAAGCGGGCGTTTTAGCTGGTGGAATGATAATTCCTTCCCTAGTTTTGATTGGTTTATCCTTTTTAAAATAATTCTTAATCTTTTGTAGAAATGACATTTTTCTCTTCTCTCCGAACATTTTGGGTAAATCTCGATATATAAAATTATATTCGGCAAAGCCTAGGAATCTCCTATCTGGATGAACTCCTATTAAAGTTGGATCACGTTTGAACATACAATCTCCACTATCCACTAGGATTTCAGCTTCTATGGTAACAACCAATCAAATTCCAGCTAGCTTTTGTCTCTGAACCAATCCTAGCACGGCCTTTTTGTGACGTTTGTCTGCCAACCCCTCCTTTACAATCTGCGCTTCTCTGTCCCTCGCTGTTTCGACCAATCCCAGCACGGCACCTGTGACGTCAGTACTACTCCCGACTACTGACCCCTCCTTTACAAGAGTCTTTCCACGCCCGCTGTTTCAACCAATCCCAGCGTGGCACCTGTGACGTCAGTCCCCTCTCCGGTAACTGACCCTCCCTTTACAAAGTCGTACGTAAAACTTTATTTCCTCTTCGTTTCTTATTAAAATTCAATAACATAAAACATTCGCTATCGTGTCAGTTTCGCTAAATTGAAAAGATAGTTTCTCTCACACGTAGTAAAACCTTTCCGTTTACTAATCATACACTACGAGTAAAACCCTTCCGTTTACTCTTCACATAAGCTTCAGAAATACCTGCTACTTCTTCAATGTTACCCTTTCTAGGTGATATAACATCAAATTTTCACCAGCCTATTCCTTTGCTATTACTCACACGCATAGAGTCCCTAACCAGTACTGATAGCCCTGCTTAACTTTTCAGTACTATTTCTGCCTGACAGATAACCTCACTGCAGTATGGCTTCCACTTACCATCCGCTATTCAATTTTTCCCCGGGGAATTCTGGACAACATAAAACAACTTGGAACACACGGATGTTAGTTTATAAAATAAACTCTCATTACCCAATTAACAAAGTCCAACCATCCTCTGATAACCAGAAAACTGATCCAGCGGGTTACTAGCAATGAGCATTCAAACACCAAATACTCACTTGGGCCCATGCATTCATACTACGCTAGTATTTTCCGCTGGTGGGTCAGTTGTACTCTTTATCAAAATCCCTGCTACCAATTACTTTTCTGATTGAAGAGTAATGACTTACCAATGGACCCCCTGTTAATTGGGAAATTTAAAATGAGTGACATTCATTAAAATACATATTCCTGAAATAATCACTGAGTCAGGAAGTTTTAAAATGTTTATCTAAAGATTTAGCAGAGTAAAGTACAGAACCACATGATACTTAATCGTATATCAAGGATGAAGCACAAAATCAATTATCGATCAATGACGGTCCCTCAGAAAGGAGAAGATAGAGACAGCAGCGCAACTAAAGGTTGCATGTATATTTACCTAAAAGTGCGAGAACCAAACCCCTTGGCCAAGGAGTTGGAAAAGATAGGACCCAGGAAGGATGAAGAGCAAAGACCTCCTCCAGGTTCAGGACAGGACCGGTGACCTCTCTACCAACGACGCCTGCGTCGTTCCCCTCTCTGATACTCGACTTCTCCTCGATTCTCCCGTGCCTTCCTTCTAATGGACTCCGCCGCCCCCTCCTCAGGACCTCTCTGGACAGCGGTTCAGTCTGCAATCGATCAGCTTGTCTGTCTGGAGCATATGCCTCTCTGTGTGAACGCCTGTTCTGACTAATTAACTAATGCTATATCTATTATACCCTCCTACGCCCATGTACCTCCCCTTAGTGTTGCAAAAATATGGGCCCACTACTTCTGATTGGACAGGGACAGGGGGTTGATCCTCACACCATATCGATTTGGTTCAATTTCTTAAAGCCCATCGTTTAAAAATACCGCCCATCACAATTAATACATTTGCTTTATTTCCCACCCGTCTCACGACAAATTTTATACATTGTTCATATAAATTGTTGCTATTCAGTGGGTACATCATGGGTACAGCAGTGTTGGCCATCAGGTCACGGCCTTGGACGACGTCCAGGTTGACTTCATCCTTTTCTCTTGGCAGCCATGTAGGACGCATGCGTAGAACCAATGTCTCTCGAGTTTCAGTTCACCAACCCCAGGCCCAAATTACGAACTAATAAAAGTCAAAGAAGAAAATATTAGAATCACAAATAGATTGTTTCACTGTATACCCACTCGTTCTACTCTATTCTCATTTACTTATAAATTCTATCCCGCATTAGTAGCGTTAGAATACCACAGTTTAATTGCAACATGAGAGCAAGCTGTAGCACGCGAAAACATAAAGCAGCCATTTTAATGCACACTGCGCAGAAGCAAGAATTTCCCACCAAGCAAAGAAAGACGTCACACCACGTGATATGGTTGACACATGCGCAAAAGGTTTCCCGTGCTTTAGCGGCCATTTTAGAATAGACAAGCGTTACTTGTTAGTTTAAACACATAGGCAAGCTTCCTTGCTACTTATGTTGGTGTATGCAATTATTAGTATGAACAATACAAGGTTTAATAAATTAATTACGATGAGAAGATTGCATCCAAGCAAGTCTCATTTGTGAGTCCTTGCTCCATCAGGAGCAGAGCACAGAACTGCTGAGATCCTAACATCACTGAAGTCTGAATAAGAGTGTTTTCAGCTTCTTTTTAAATGTAACTTCCTTCGAGATAGACCTCAAGTAATCAGGCAGCTGATTCTACATACTTGCCGCTCTGACCATGAAGGAAGAGCCTCACCTCCTTTGTCTTTGGAAGTGAGGTACTGCTATAAGTTTAGCATTGCTGAAACACAGGTACTTTATTCAGCTATATTCCTTAATCCATTCATTAAGGTACATAGGCTGAGCTCGGGCGTCCGATGACAAAGGGCAGTCTCCTTAACCCGGAAACAGGGGTGGGAGGAGTGTAGATTTAGGTGTTGAGAGGGAGGGCACCACACGGGGAGAATTGTTAAAGTTCAGTCAATGTTGTGAAAACAAAATGGAGGTAGTTAAGCCGCGCATGCGGACCAAAACTTCTCAATAAAGTGTAAAATAAAGTGCATCTAAAGTATTCACTCTATCTGAGGTCCGTGGCCGGGAGCCCCAGGTTCCAATGTTGTCCTCGGCTTAACATCCTGTGATTCTGCGCACTTCCCTTAATCTCCAAGTGCCTACGAGAAAATGAATATGTCCTTGTGTAACGTCACTGGAGCTCATTTAAAGCGCTCCAATACCTTTGTGTCGAGTTAACGCTATATACAATTAAAAACAAATCCTCAAACTGCAGGCCCGCTGCATCAATGGAACTTTTTGCATTGTACATTTCACATTTAACATGCTGTTCCCTGGGAAGCAGCAAGGGGTTGGAAAGGGTTAAAAGGGTGGAGAGAAGGAACATCTGTGCACCGTCCCATGGCCGGGAGCCCCAGGTTTCAATGTTGTCCTCAGCTTAACATCCTGTGATTCTGCGCACTTCCCTTAATCACCAAGTGCCTACGAGAAAATGAATATGTCCTCGTGTAACGTCACTGGAGCTCATTTAAAGCGCTCCAATACCTTCGTGTTGAGTTAACGCTATATACAATTTAAAAAAAATCCTCAAATTGCAGGCCCGCTGGATCAATGGAACTTTTTGCATTGTACATTTCACATTTAACATGCTGTTCCCTGGGAAGCAGCAAGGGGTTGGAAAGGGTTAAAAGGGTGGAGAGAAGGAACATCTGTGCACCGTCCCGTGGCCGGGAGCCCCAGGTTCCAATGTTGTCCTCGGCTTCACATCCTGTGATTCTGCACACTTCCCTTAATCACCAAGTGCCTACGAGAAAATGAATATGTCCTCGTGTAACGTCACTGGAGCTCATTTAAAGCGCTCCAATACCTTTGTGTCGAGTTAACGCTATATACAATTAAAAAAAAATCCTCAAACTGCAGGCCCGCTGCATCAATGGAACTTTTTGCATTGTACATTTCACATTTAACATGCCGTTCCCTGGGAAGCAGCGAGGGGTTGGAAAGGGTTAAAAGAGTGGAGAGAAGGAACATCTGTGCACCGTCCCGTGGCCGGGAGCCACAGGTTCCAATGTTGTCCTAGGCTTAACATCCTGTGATTCTGCGCACTTCCCTTAATCACCAAGTGTCTACGAGAAAATGAATATGTCCTTGTGTAACGTCACTGGAGCTCATTTAAAGCGCTCCAATACCTTCGTGTCGAGTTAACGCTGTATACAATTAAAAACAAGAAGCGCGAGCAACAAGCACTCGCCAGGCATCCGCTGTTTATTTTTGCATCACGCTTTCACTTTAAAGTGAAAGCAAGATGCAAAAATAAACATGCAGCGCCATGTCTCCTTTTTTGTCCGGCCCATCAGGACTGGATCGCATGGCTTGTTTACATAACACGCCTCCTTGCGATAAGAAACTGCTTCACGACAGCCGTGAAGCAGGCGATCCAGTCCGGACGGGCCGGACCAAAAAGCCAAAGGGAGGCAACCCAGATAGCTCATTTCCAATGGCAGGCCACCGTTTAGCATAAACGGTGACGCCAGCCAATGGAAATGAGGGGCGGGGCTTAAAACCCTTTTCTAAAAGTACTCATCAGCAATAAATCTCGCCGAGCGAGCTGCGCATGTGCGCAGCAACGCTAGGCGAGACCTAAAAATCGGACCGCCTGTGCCTGGGGACAAAACAGAGCCCGATAGAGACCTGTTTCGAGGCCCACTTAAAGCCCTGACGTGACCGATTCAGCCGCCCACGTCTGTCAGCCTTTCAGAAGCATTGATTGGCCTGAGCCGCCAGACATTTGACTTAGTGCTCCTAGTCTAAGAGATCAGAGTAGACCTAAAGTGACGGAGCTTTTCCTTGTTCTACATATCGTTCTGAGACAGTCTCGGGGAGTCTTGCTCTTTTTAAAAAAATCTTTAGAAGTGCTATTGCTACGGTCACGCAGGGCCTACTCCTACTGCAATTCTCCTGGCGCTCGGCAGGCTGCGGCTCCCTGTCTCCGGCAGCACCTTGCCCCCTCTTTCCAGTTTGCGGGTGTTCCAAGAATCTTCGACTCCTACCGGAAGCCACGAATCTTGTGACCGGAATACCTGGTTTCCAGTCAGATGTCGCTAGCCTTCTGCCAGGCCTATGGTTACCGTTGCTCCTTGAGCCTGGACAGGAAAAATCCGCCCCTTTCCACGCTGCGCGAAATGCACTAAATGTACACCTCACAGTGACGGTGTTACCATAGACTGCCTTACCTAAAACTTCGAAGTTTCTCAGTTTAATGCATGAGTACATCGTAAAGTTTTTTTCTCTCTGCATGCTGGAATTTGTAGTACTGTTTAACCCATTATAAAACTAGGACTACGAGTTCCAGAATACCTGGAATGGAAACCTGGGAGTTCTAATCAACTCCTAATAGTGGCTACTAGCAGGCCCGGTTCTAGCGGGTGGGCCGGGTGGGCCAGGCCTACCCAAACATGAACCTTGGCCCTCTCAGCGAGTGGAGACTGCTCACATTTTAGTTCTGTGCAACCTGTGAGAAGTGGCGTGTCCGTCACTGTTGTGTGGTTATTTTACCCAGAGAGTTGAAGCTCAGGGCAACCCCAGTGGTGTAAAAGAACGTTAACGGGTCCTCCTGAAAGGAATGGTGATTTGGGGGGGGGGAGCATTATTTGCCATGTTTTGCCGTTCGTCAGCCAGGATCCATTCCTATCTTCCACTTAAAACTCCGAAACTCTCCAGTGACAGGAAGTCGTGCATGTGCAATGCCCGGTCTCCCAACGATTTATGTCAGGCTTTGCTGAAGTGAGGTATTCTACCATTTTAGATTTAATGCCAAATTCATGTTATCGGGCACATTCAGCGCTCATCCAAGCAAACTGGATGCAGCAGACATTCCTCTGCTGTTTAAAATGCAGGAGGCAGTTATTTACCCGCATTCGGTGAGGACATTTTCCTCAAGGTGGGAAGTGGCGTATTTTCAGAAGATGCTTAAGATCTTCTCGAGGATTTTCTTTTAATTAAGAACCTTGGTTTGTGCCCACTCTGCTGTAGCAAATGCTCAGCTCTTAATGACGTTTAATCAGACTTGCTTTATTTAATTACAGCCAATCACTCAGTGAAAAGTGGAATAGTCTGTGATCTGCGTGTGGAAACCAAAACTGAATGTGTTCTCCTTGTGTAATGTAACTGGTGCTCAGGCAAAGCACTCCAATAATATGGCAACATTAAACGTGAAATGTGGCAGACAGCGCCTTATAAATCAGATCACTCAAGATTCCAGACACCTGTCCTTTGGATCGAGTCGCACCAGCAGCGCTATGTGTTTATGCCACAATTGAGAGCTCTGGAGCGGAGACTGAGGGCACTGCACATT
This sequence comes from Calotriton arnoldi, assembly GCA_963921515.1. Lineage (NCBI taxonomy): Eukaryota > Metazoa > Chordata > Amphibia > Caudata > Salamandridae > Calotriton > Calotriton arnoldi. The sequence continues at coordinate 3,901,393 of CAWUFW010000277.1, forward strand.
TCTCATAGTGCCTGCAGTCAGTCAAAAACTTGTTCAGAATACATGGCCATCCATCCTTGGCCTCTCGGCAGAGAGCACAAAGTGGTCACATACTCCTATTGTAATTGTGATTCTGTTGAAATGTTTGTGATGGGACCCTTTTGATGGGGCTACACAGTCTTCAAAATAATAAGGCTAAAGTAGAGTAAAAGAAAACGCAGTGCTCGCTTGCTACTTAAGTCATCCTTAACTTTACGCCCACCACTTTCAAATGTCACTAGCCGCCACTGGCAGCGACATTAAGAAGGCCAACAGAAAATGGCCACTGAAATTTAAAACGTTCCTCTGAACGTTATTTTTCTTCTTCTAGGAGTTGCATGATTGGGCCTGGGCTCTTTCTCACAGCCCCCTCCCCCCCCCCCAATCACGCATCTCCTTTTAGAAAGGTGGGCTGTGCCCCCGCCCACTCGTGCAGGTAGAATAGGGGCATGGCGAAGGGGACAAATCCTTTCTTTGACACGAATGCAAGACAACAGTAAAAATGTCCAGATAACTCTGGTGATTAATTATCCTGCTGGAGAGCAATCCTTTGTCTGTTGGTAGTTTTGAAATGCAGATAAACTGTAGTTTATGTGGATAGCTCAGTGGGTTACTGCCTTGGTTACAGAGATCATTTTGTTACTTGCAGTTCAGAAGTTACAATCCTAACAGGACAGTGACCTATGAACTGTCATCAAAGAGCCGCATACAAACCTGAAAGGTATAATTAGAACTTCTTTTTTTGTGTAGTTAATATTTCCCCAGTCTTTCATTATTCTAATGTTGCTATGAAGAGTTTGTTAGGGTAGATATACATTTTAATCAGTAAAGCCCACCCCCCCCACACCACCACTGGGTATGCTTTAAATCCTGTGTTTGTGCTTCTCCAGACCAAACTCTCTTAAAACATACTGCCCACCAGTATGGATGACATGTGATTCCTACTCCTGGTAATCCTCATTGGCTTATGCGACATTCCCTATAGGCTGATTTACATACTTGTATGATTCATTGTCTCTGCATAATGTGGGCACGATGTAAAGTACTGTGACACCCTACACTATGAGTAGCGCTATACAACCAATGAAGTACATATGAGAGAGGGGCTACGGAGATATGAGGGGCACTGGTGGAGGGTGGTAGTGAGGGAGTCTGAGGAGGAGGTCATGAGGGGGAGAGGCTACGGAGAGATGAGGGGCACTGGTGGAGGGTGGTAGTGAGGTAGTCTGAGGAGTAGGTCATGAGTTGGAGGGGCTATGGAGAGATGAGGGGCACTGGTGGAGCGTGGCAGTGAAGGCATCCGAGGAGGGGGTCATGGGGTGTAGGGGGGATACAGAGAGATAAGGGGCACTAGTGGAGGGTGGTAGTGAGGGAGTCTGAGGAGGAGGTCATGAGGGGGAGAGGCTACGGAGAGATGAGGGACACTGGTGGGTGGTGGTAGTGAGGGAGTCTGAGGAGTAGGTCATGAGTTGGAGGGGCTATGACGGAATCCAAGGAGGTGGTCATGGGGTGTAGGGGGGCTACAGAGAGATGAGGGGCACTGGTGGAGGGTGGTAGTGAGGGAGTCTGAGGAGGAAGTCATGAGGGGGAGAGGCTACAGAGAGATGAGGTGCACTGTTGGAGGGTGGTAGTGAGGGAATCCGAGGAGGGGGTAATGGGGGGAGGGGCTATGGAGCGATGAGGGGCACTGGTGGAGGGTGGCAGTGACGGAATCCGAGGAGGTGGTCATGGGTGTAGGGGGGCTATGGAGAGATGAGGGGCACTGGTGGAGGGTGGTAGTGAGGGAGTCTGAGGAGGAGGTCATGAGGGGGAGAGGCTACGTAGAGATGTGGGGCACTGTTGGAGTGTGGTAGTAAAGGTATCTACAGAGAAAGAGGTCAGTGGTGGGGCACCAATAAAGACTTTTGCACCAGCGCTAAAGCCGGCCCTGTCATGGCCTTTCTGTTTTTGTTTATTTAATTAGCAGTCCGGTCATTAGGGCCACTGTGGAATATATTTTAAAGTGTGTGCTCATTTTTAGGTCGAGCCCAGCGCAGCACACATGTGCTGCTCTAGGAGAGGGCCTCTTGGAATCACTCCAGACTTTCATAAAACTCGTGCGTGTCCCACGGCCTCCAGCTTGCGGGAGCGAGCAGGGGCGCGCATGGTGCCATCTGTTCTGGATCATGTTTCCGGTCGCTTTCACTTTCGCGGCCGCGCTTGTTTTTCCTGAGGGTGGCACAGGGTTGGAACACGCCGCTTTGCTGGTGCTTATGAATTGGATTTCGTTAATGGGGAAAGTTTCCTTATTTGATTCATGTTAGGAATAAGACTAATAAATAGAAGTAAATTTTTTAAGGGAGCATGGAGAGAATTGCGCCGGAGTTCAGTGGTGTCAGGACCTGTGATTGTCAGTCAATTGGGATAGATCCAAATTACGATTCAATAGATTCTGGCCAAGCTTTGTGACTGGCATTACAACAAGGACACCATGCTGCTTGGACGGTAAGGGCCGTGCGCTCTTCTGGGGACTGGGATGCTTGTGCCCGTGGCCACTGCTTTTGTTTCGGAAGGGATGGTAACGGGTGTTACTGATGTTATCATGCTCTACTTCAAATGTGCATTATGCTGGGGACTGTTAAAGGTTGAGGCCACCCTGAAGAGATCCTGTGGCTACTTTACACACTTTTTTTTGTTCAAGTTGTGTACGTTTTGCAATGTTAATCTCATTTACCATTAATCGAGTCTACTAAAGCTATGCAGCATCTAAGAGCCAAATACTGGGGTGGGGGTAACTATGCAGCAAGGAACCTTGGATTATGTGCTGCACCACTGCAATATTGCAGCGACGTAGAAACACATAGTGGTGGGTGTCCCTAAATTTTGCAACAAAAAAGGCTAATTATATGGTGTAATTTAACACATTGTGTTGCAGTCTAATTTCACTATTGCGCCATTTTATCACCCATACTGTGAGCAAAAGCTTCCCCTCTACCGGTTTAACTCATGACAACTGCAGTAGGCAACTAAAAGTCAACTAACCTTTGCAAAGGACCTGCCACTGTTCCACACCATATCAGTTGTGTGGCACGGACTTAAATGCTGTTTGTAGCAATGTTAATACTTAGTGTAGCAATGCAATTGCACATCTGCCTGCCTGCAGTAGGTGGTACTGAGGGCTTGGCTTATGTCGGGGCATATTGGCCTCTCGTCCATGTTGATGATAAATGAAAGGCTCATATCTGCTAAAAAAAAAGCATTTGCAATGCAATAGGTCTCGCATTTACGCGAGTTTAAGTTATTGCCATTGTAAACGACAATGCCTTTTATTTTGGTTTTAAAAACCAAACAAGAAAAAAAAGGCATTGTCATTTACAATGCCAATAGCTCAAACTCGCGTAAATGCGAGACCTATTGCATTGCAAATGCTTGTTTTTACTGTTATATTCAATGATTTAAGTTTGAGGGTAATTTTCCTAATGTTTTTTACCGGGAATAATGAAAATGGAGTCGGATGGTGGCTGATATGGGGCTGGGGCCCAAGGTCAGCTGTGAGCTAAGGTGCACGGGAGATGGATGGTAAAAAATGGATAATCAGGCCGGGAAGGGAGTGTGCTGCAGAGTCCGGGGTCTCTGCAGGTAGTAATGAAGAGAGATTCTCTCTGAAGACAGGCAATGAGGGAGGCTGAGTAGTGTTACTTGCCTTATACTCCCACCTCAGAAACCTCCTCTTCCCATCAAAGGGACCTTACATGGGATACATTTCAAAAAGAAAAATGAAACTTTGTTTCATTTTTTAAGAGCAGTCAGTGGTCCGTGGGACCACTGCCTGCTCTTAAAAAATATTTTTGCATCCATTCACAAAGAGGAAGGCATCCCCTGGCGACTCCTTCCTCTTTCCGAGTGGCTTACCGCCTACTTGAAGTAGGTGGTAAACTGCGAGTGTTTTGCAACTGCAATTGCGGTTGCAAAACAATGATACATACAAATGCGGCTCGCTATTAGGAAGGGACGCCCTTGGAACGCCCCTTCCTAATACAGTCTTGCACAATAGCGTTTGTACATACCAACACCCTTTTTTGCAGTCGCAAACTGGCCAATTGCCCGTTTGCGACTGCAAAAAACAGTTGTACATCTGGCCCTTAGTAAACTAAAAGGCAAGTCTGTTGTTATGTGCGCCTTACTTGTGGCTTAGATTCTTAGTGCAGATGAAGCACTATTATAGTAGACTAAATCAAACCGAAAATGTGTTTTTAAATAAACTCCGTGTTGGGTGATAGGGCCCCGTGTGGTGTTGGTGCTCACTCTTAGCGGTATTATCCTAATTCGTAAATAGTTGCTATGGTGCTCAAGGGAGGGGATAATCACCCACACCCCCGATATGTGACCCCTAGGGATCTACCTTACAAGTGAGAACAAGCCCGAGCACTCATACATCAAATGATGTATGAATGCTCGGGGTTGTTCTCACAGAAAATGTGTTTTGTACAGTGCACATCTAGAACACATGTATTTGAAGGTGCCCTCATATGTGATGATGAATAAAGGAGGCTCAGGGAAATAAAGGTTTGGCTAGGATCACACAATTTGGTCAAGCATGGAAGCCAGGATTGATCCCAGGATTTCTAGTTTCACATTGTGCAATTCAGCAACTAGATGGGTGTCTCATTCTCCTGTATTGCATTACAGATTAATGCTTTATCTTTCATAATTTGACTATTTTAGCACATGAGAAAGGAGCTCACGGAAACCTATGTATGGATGAGTTTATAAGGGAGTTTTCAAAGAATAATAGAAGGTTACCTTTATGACTGGTCTGCTAGTTTTGAAATGGTCGGTGTGAAAACTGCTGGCAGTTTTCATAAAATACTCCTTTCTGTTTTTTAAAATGCGTTACTGTTTTTCAAGAATTTGTATCTTTGAAAGTACATCGCAAAAGAATGACAAGAAAGTAAAATATATCAAGTTAAATTTGTGAAGAGAAATAAGTGTTGGACAAATTGCAACAAGTAAATAGCCAACCTTTCTAATACAATGATGTCAAGGCTTTCGTGTGGTAATAGGGACTTCCTTAATCTTGAACTATTTTAATATGCTTGGTATTCAAGTACTTGTATTGAAGCCTGGCCTGCTGGAATTCGAGGGTTTGCAGATAGGTCCAGATATTGCTCTTACTTTCAAATAACTCTCCACATGCTCTGTATACACACAGAAGCAATCCGTTGTATCATGGTGACTGTTTGCAAGTAGATATGATGTAATCTAGGGCTTGTAGGCTACCTCCAGAAGCAACAAATTGGGCCCGCAGTGCAGGGGCGGCTCCTACACTAGGGCGGAGGAGCGTTGTCCCACTGCTTTCTCGCAGTGCGAGAAGCAGAAACATAAAATGGTAATAACTTTCAGTTATTATCATTTTATGTTTGGTTGCGGGTGGGCGGGGCTGCTCTGCGAGCAGGGGAGGAGTGGTGTGCCCACTCCTGAGTGCGTAAAGACTGTTTGGTCGGCCCTCTGGGGCCGCCCAAACCAGTCATGCACACTCTGTCCTTCTCCATGCTGATTAATTAAAATTAATATTATTAAATTAAACCCCAGCGCGACACCCCCCAGGCTCCCACCCCACCCCCCCAGTCATGCCGGCGGTGACTGCTGCAGTGGCCCACCCGAAAGCACCCTTGGCCCACCCAAATAAAAATTCAGGACAAAATTTGGGACAAAACATACGTTTTACAGACATATCAGAGGAGGTCGCACAATAGTATATAAGTAAATAGAGAACCAAAATAAGTACAAGTCAAAATAAGTTTATTTTTATTTATAAATTTTTTCAAAAGATAGTCAGCATGTTTACATACATCATCAAGTCAATCGCACCTTGTACATGATACAGCATTACGTAACAAAGAAGCTATCCATTGTCCACCTTATTCTTTCCCCAAGGAGAGAACACAGACAGGAATCATGCATTAGGTTTAAACAGATCAGGGTGTGTACGTAAATAGTCTGAAAGAGGCTCCCAGAAATTAGCAGGCGTAGCAGCTGTTGGCAATTCTTCTGCGTAGATCAAAAAATTGTCCCTACAATATATAGAGTCCGATATCCAGCGGTCTACAGTTGGTGCTGTCAAGCTATCCCAATGCATGGCTACTCTCCGCTTCGCTAGTAGCAACAGTATGGCTGCTAGCTTCTTTCTCGTAGATTTCAAGCATGTCATATAACCCAATAGGCATACCCGCGGTGTACACTCTAGCTTACATTGCAGTATGTCATTCAATAATTGGATCACCTGTACCCAGTATGAGTGCACTTTATGGCAATACCATGCCAAATGACCAAAATCTGCTCAGTCTAGTTTACATCTTTTACATTTCGCATCCGTTCTCAAGCCGTTTTTGTGTAATTTAACCGGTGTGTGGTATGTCTGGTGGAGATATTTATAGTGGATTATACGCAAATTACCGTTTGGAGTAAGTAGTTCGGTGAGCGCACAGCATGATTGCCACTCGTCTAGCTCTAGGGGCTTGTCAAGTATGTTGTTCCATCTGTCCTGCGCCTTTCGCGTTTCAGCGCCAATTTCCCTCTGCAAGGCCCTGTATAGTTTTGTCACAATATGTGTATGATTTGGGGTAGTTATCAATAGTTGTAGTGTTTCTAGTGTAGGGGGTTCATCAGGGAATGACGTGTAGTATTCCTGTACATCTGCACGTAGTCTATAATAAGCAAACTTGAACAGAAGTGTTTTATTACTCACAAATGCCAAATCGTTCGGCGTTATGAATTTCCCATTAGGGTACATTTCACCCAATACTGTGATGCCAACCTGGGTCAGTAGTTCCATACTTCCTTTCTCGTGTGTTACCGACAGGGCTGGGTGTTGGGCCAGTGGGAAATTTGGAGCATATATTGGATCTTTGTCTGCGAGGCTGGCAATACGCTGCCATGCCTGGGATGTGGTCCGCACAGTATTATTCTCACATTTGGACAGGTGAGGTCTTTTATGTGGCAGGATACTTGTTAATTTAATGGGATGGGCGTCTCCGTCTTCCACCGGGAGATGTGGCATGTAATGCACAGGGTGAAACCAGTAGTGCGCATATTGTGCTTGCGCGCATAGATAGTAGAGGTAAAAATCAGGGACCGTGAAACCCCCGGCTGCGTAAGGTAACGTCAGTGTGTGAAGACTTATTCTGGCTTGTTTTCCCGCCCATATGAGTTTAGTTACAGTGGCGCGCAGGCGATTAAATATAGGTGTTGGGGGGGGGGGGTATGGGATCGTTAGTGAAGAGATAAAGCATCTTAGGCAGAATTACCATTTTAACCAGGGAGATCCTGTCTGCTAGAGATAGGGGCAATGTTATCCACCGATCAACCTGTGTCTCTATTTTGACAAGTGCAGTGCCATAGTTTCTTTGCAATACCTGTTCTGAATCTCGATGTATCCAGATACCTAAATATTTAATAGGGTTCTCCTGCCATATTAGGGGAAAGTCCATCTGCGGAGATGTCGTTTTCTCCGTCAGTGGTATTACTGCAGACTTGGTCCAATTTATCTGAAGGCCTGATTGTCTACCAAATTTTATGTATTCCCTGATGAGTGGCGATAGATTGGCATTGGGATCTCTGATATATAATACCATATCGTCAGCGTATAACGATATGCCAATAGGGCGCAGGGTGAATCTCAGTGCCGTATGTGAATATCGTTGGCGAATTTTGCAGGCTAGTGGCTCTAGGGCTATTGCAAAGAGTAGGGGGAGAGCGGGCAGCCCTGCCGCGTCCCTCTTTGTATCTGTATTACACCTGATATTTGTCTATTTACTTTAATGCGTGCAGATGGCTTCGTGTATAATAATTTGATCCAATTCAGCAACGACGGGGGAAGACCAATTCGTTGTAAAATAGTGAATAGGTAGACCCACTCAATCGAATCAAATGCTTTGGCCGCGTCGAGAAGTACCGCCACAGCTTCTAGGTCGGGGTTCAATTGGTGTAGGAGGGCAAATATGGTACGGAGATTATGTGCCATAGACCTAGCTGGTATAAAGCCAGATTGGTCAGGTAACACAATATTCGTCATAAGCGGTTGTAGGCGAGTTGCAATTATTTTAGCCAGTATCTTAGCGTCCGTATTTATTAACGATAACGGTCTATAGGAGTCTGCTTTCTCCGGGTTTTTATCCGGTTTTAACAGTGCCACTAGCAAAGCTTCTCGTAGTGTAGGGGGAAGAGTTTGATTGTGATATGCTTCATCATACATTTCCAATAAATATGGGCACAATAACTCTGAATACGCCTTATAGAATTCACCCGTGTAGCCATCTGGACCTGGCGATTTGTTACTCGGCAGTGCTTTTATCGCTACCTGAACTTCTTCTATTGTGATTGGTTGTGCTAGGAAGTCACGTTGTGCATTGGAGAGCCAAGCTAGTGCAATGTCATCTAGGTAGGCTAAAATTTCTGGTGCGGGTGCAGTGGCTTGTGTTTTATATAATGAGCTATATGAGTCCATGAAGGTCTGTAAGATACCGGCTGTGTCATAGTGTATTACGTCATCATCATCCACCATTTGGAGAATAGTATGCTGTTTATGCTCTATGCGAATGTTGTTTACAAGCCTACGGCCTGGTCTGCCCCCCTCACCCATCTTTCGTGCCGTGTGGCGTTTTGAGATGTACTTCATTTCATCCTCTGCTAGGGCATTATAATTACTGATTTCATCTCGTATTGCACCTAATAGATTTACATTGCGAGTAGCCTCATACTCTGTTTCCAGTCGTTTAATGCGTGATTCACATTGCCGCAGTTGCGTGCGGAGATCTTTAAATATCCCCGCCGTGGTGCTTATGCAAATGCCCTGTAAGGTCGCCTTGAAAGCCTCTCAGAGGGTGCCCGCACTATCAACCGATAGTTTATTAGTGGTAAAATAGTCCTCTATTGCCAAATGGATTGTCTCAGTATATAGTGGATCGAGAAGGGAGTTAGCGTTAAAGCACCATATAAATGGTGGCGGAGTATATGTTGGTATTTGCAGGGAGAGCAAAACAGGTTTATGGTCCGATAATGTTTTCGGGAGGTGTCGGACATCAGTGGTCCATGTGCACATCTGATCTGTGAGTATCCAATAATCAAGTCTGGACCAGCTATTATGGACCGTTGAGGAATGGGTGCTTTCATAGGTATACGGATGACGCATACGCCATATGTCGTGCATTTTTAATTCTGTCATACTATTTAAAATCACCGCAGCCGCGCGCTGGTGTCTCTCGGTCGTATTTTGTGATCTGTCATAAGTACTGTCCAGTGCTACATTGAGATCTCCGCCCCAGACTAATTCCATTGTTGGTAGCCCTCGTAGTTCTGTACATAATTGCATGTAGAAGTCAGGGTCATCTATGTTAGGGCCGTACGTGTTAATGAGGCCTACTCTGGTGCCTCGTAATATTCCAGTCAGAATGGCGTACCTCCCTTGAGTGTCTGTGATGGTCCGCTCCAGCGTAAACTGTGTACCTTTCCTTATCAGGGTGATGACCCCACGTGCATAGTTGGAGTATGATGAGGAAATTACTAGCTCTGCCCAGCGCTTTCCTAATTTATCGGCTTTAGCAGATGGCAAATGTGTCTCTTGGAGCATGGCTATATCTATAGCATCCTGTCTAGGTACGCTAATACCTGTCGGATTTTCCTAGGGTTGTTGAGACCCCGTACATTCCAGGTGGCCAATTTCAGCGGGATGTCTTACCGTTAGTGTGTGTCAATGTGTTTCCAGACATAGCATCTAACAGATTGTTTTTGGTACGCAATGTAAATGAGCAATGTTATCCAGAGCCTAGGAATGTACATAGCTTGTGCTTTCACAGTGCCCGTGGACACTAGTGACTGTATCGTGACTTGACAAGAAAGAACATGCAACACAACAGTAGTCCCGCCCCACCCCCCCACCCATCCCTCCCACTTCATCAACCCAACAGTGACGAAGACAATCCCCATAAGTAACCAGAAATTTCCCCCTCTCCCCCAACCTAATGAGACAGAGAGGAGGAGTGGTGTGGTATACACACTGGGGCAAGAGCTGCCAGCCGGCTACCCCGGTGACAAATATCCACCAGGGGGTCACTCTAGAACATATGGCAACATTCCAAACATCAGAACCAATGTAATATAATGCAATCTGACAGTTATCAAAATTAACACGGTACCCTGAACACAGCTTAAGGAAAGACATAAGCATCCTATCAGTATGTAGAGTTTGTATCCCAGCCGGCTGCCACCCAGAGAGTCATAGCACACATCTATCTCTAACGGTGCATAGATGTGTGCGTACAGTTCATGGCATGCGACATGTAAGTAGATCAGCGAAGTAGGGAGTGGGCCATCATTCAACATCTGAAGTATTCGTGTGGTCTTCAGGGCTGCTCCTAGGCGATCTTCGGCGTGGAGGTTGAAGTCCTTTTTGTTGTAAGTACTTGAGCACGTCTTTCGGGTCAGTGTAAATCGCTGCCTTTCCACTCTCAGTTATTTTCAGCTTAGCTGGGTAGAGCATTGCATATGGTACATTGTGATCTCTGAGCATCTTTTTGACTGCAACGAATTTCTTTCGGGCCTCTTGTACTTGCGGGGTAAAGTCAGGGTATATGGAGATGTCCATACCTTGATAGTTTAGTTTACCCAACTCACAGGCTTTACGGAGGGCGGCGTCACGGTCTCTGTAGTTCAGTACTTTAGCAATTATTGGGCGCGGTCTGGATCCTGGCGGCGGAGATGGAGCAAGCGATCTATGGGCCCGCTCCACAATGAAGACATCTGAAAAATTGTCTCTGCCCATTAGGGTGATAAGCAATTGTTCAATATATATCGCTCCATGGGACCTGTATTGGTCGTTTCTGCGATTCCCATAAGGCGTAGGTTACTGCGGCGCGATCTCGCTTCTAGGTCTTCAGCCTTTGCCATGAGTGTCTTCAGGTGGGTGTCCATTTTCCCCTGCTTGGTTTCTAGTTGTCGTTGGGCATCTTCTGAGTCTGAGATGCGCCGTTCCGCCATGTCTATTCTTTCAGTGTGCCTGTCCAACCTCTCAGACATGCGATCTACCCGATATGTGAGGGAGTCTATTTTGCCGTCTATGTTAGTGAGGGAGGCTTGTATCGTTGAAAACATGGCCTGAATATCCACAGTAGCGGGTCCACCTGTACTGGACGCCATCTGCCGCGTTTCATTCTGCCCATCCTGGTCATTTTCCATACCTTTCTTGGTTTGCTCAAAGTTTATTTTTGGCTGGTTTCTATCAGGTTTACCCATTGTGGAGTATAGTATATCAATCTAGGCGCTGTGGACGTTGTAGCGTCGCGGGTCACCAGCAACCAGACCAGGAGACGAGCCCAGGCGTAATAGAGTTAGGCACAACGACAGTGAGGGCGCCGGTGGGGTATGCTGCGCCGGACACCCAGAGACACGCAAAGAGGAAACACACCCTCAGCGAGAGTACTGCAAACATGGCACTGGTATAGCGTGCATCTCTGGGGTTAATGGTGAGGACCTCGCAGTGTGTCCCCCAATAGGATCTTATAGGGGAGCAGGTGCCCCCAGCTGAAAATGAAAATGGCCAATGCCATCCTCTCCTACACTGCGCAAGCAAGGGGTGCACTCACCTCACATGCCCCCCTTCTCAGCACATGTACCTCGTGTTAGGCCTAGCACTTTAGGGCAGGTGGCGTGGCTCGGGCCTTCCAGGGCAACGTGGCTCGTGGGTTTCCAAGCGTATGGGTGACACAGATGGAGCTTCACACTGTGTGCAGCAGGTGCGCCGCCGATCAACGGGACAGGGATAGGCAGCGCAGGATGGCAGTCTCTACATTCCAGCTCGTTTCACCGCACCTCCGGAGGTCCTATAGCTAGCGCTGTGCAGGTACGGGCGGGGGCGTGTATGCTTGTGCCCCTCACTGTCGGCCTCAATATGGCCAAGTAGGAGCGCGTCATCTGTGGAATGTCCGATGGGCTTTATCCGCCGGACCCAGGCCGCGTGTAGTATTCAAGTTACACGCTCGGTCTCCACCCCCGGGGCACCGGTTACCTTATGCTCGGGTCCCGCGATCACCGACACTCGTCCCGATATCTGGAGGCAGTCAGCTGCAGCGCTCCGCAGGCAGCCGGCAGCTCGTCTCCCAGAGCTCCAGTCGCCTCCTCCAGCGTGGCTCGAGTAGTGCACGCCCACCAAGGCCCGATGCCGTCGCCAGCCAGGTCACGCGCACAGCCGTTGAGCAGGCCGCACCACAGCAGAGAGCTTACAGGAGTGATTTCTTCGCCCACAGTGCACCTCAGGGTGCGGGAGTCGGCTTACTGGGTCGGGGAAATGCTCCGGTCCATCATTACCGTTTATTTAGTTCATCAGCAGGATAGTAGCTCAGGATAGATGCAGCATTTTGGAGTGACCGAAGGAGCTCACTCAGAAAGCGGCCATCTTCAGGCGTGGCTAGCTCCGCCCCCAATATGTTTATATAAGGTTGAGACAATCGTGCACTTCACAGTTTTTCAGTATGCTCGCAGCTTTGCAAAGCCACATCAGGCCCTTTCTGCAATCAAGATTTGTGCAGGACAAGGCACACCACATGCTGTCACTATATTAGGGCCCATTGTCATTCTATCTGTGATAATCGTCTGCAGTCTCAGAATGACAATGGGCCAGTCCACAGTCTGTGCGAGATTCGGGAGGGGCTGCTGCAGGCAGCCTCAGTCTACAGATTAAAAAATAAGTGCAAGAGGCCCCGAGTGGAACCTTTTAAACTCATGGGGCCTCTCGCAGGGGAACAGCATACCTTCCTGAAATTCCCCAATTTGATTTTAGTATGATGTCTGTAAGGCATCCGTAATTTGGGGACCCCAAATTACAGACGCCTTACAGACGTCAAACTAAAATAACGGACGGTCCGTGAAATTTACGGACGGTTGGTCACCCTAGTGGCTACCTGTGTGTATTTGTATAGCATGAACATAGCTACTGAGCAATAGGGAACTGCAGAAAATAGAGTCTGCAGTGTCAGGGTAGATTTGGAATGGGGAGAGGTTAGAAGGAACACAGTCAGAAGAGACACCCAGCAGAAGTGAGTAAGCAGAGGTAGCACAGCCTGTAGGGAGACAAGGGTGCCAGTGGCGGACGTGGGATGCAAATAGGAAGGAAGAAGAAAGGATAGAAAAGCGAAGACAAGTCTGAATGGTGCTTTGGAGAACCTAGGGCAGGAGGTTCCTTGAAGTAAAGCGTTAGCCGAAAGGTTGTTCCATAGTGAGGATTTTTCAGTTCATTTCACCATGTCTCATCCTCAAACGCAGGACTACTTCTGGTTTTAGGTAGACTTCCCAGGGCGAAGGCAACAGCCTCTCGCACTCAGTGTGACTCTTTTTGAAGCAGCTGCCTGCGGAGAGTTGATGGAGCTCTTTCCCTTCTCTTCATGTAGTGCGGGCTCCATTGTTGATAAATAATGTATGTCTTTTCACAAAGAAGGACGAGTTATTTAAGCCCTTGCCCAACTCCATCATGCTAATGTTGACAGATAATTACTTTATTTTCAGAGTCCAGCATTGTTAAAGTCTGGGCTGTCTCATTTGCGGGCTCCTCAGGTCTACATAGTTCACAGACCATTCCTTTTTAGGTCTCGCCTACGAAGCGCATGCGCTTCATAGGAGGGCCTTTAGCCGTCGCTCTGCTCATTTTCAAGCACACACTCGTGCTTGTGGCGGCATCCACCTTGCGGGAGCGAGCAGGGGCGCGCCACAAGCATGAGTGCAGTGCTTGAAAATGAGCAGACTGCGCGCGCACGCACGCACCACTCCCGGGCTTGTTAAACTTGAGTGCTTACCCGAGTATTTATCTTAAGAATAATTTAATCAATTTTAAACCACTGTCTACTCCACAGATCGCCCATGTTGATACTTTACTTCCCGTTGTTTGCAACGGAAAAACAATCCTCTGAACTGATTTCTGACAATCTAATAAAGTTAAGAAAGTAGCACTCGATAACCAACCCACAAACAAATGTTTTGCGGCCATTCGTGTTTTCACTCAACGTGTCCTGTCTTGAAAACTCTGTTATTCCCGTCCGATTCAAAAAGCAATCAATGTGAACACCCTCACTGCTCTTTTTATATCCTGCTTGCCCTCAATCGTTTGCACCTGGAGGCGCACGAAAATGTTATTTTGTGTGTTTTAGCTTCTTTCCATAACTACGCTGTAGTCTCCACCGTATCTCTTTTGAAAGAATTTTTTTTTTGTGGTTTTCCAGTTCAATGAGTGAACTTTTCGAATATTTGCTGTGTTTCACATTATATTTTAGTGAAAAATAGCATTTGTTTAGTAAACAAACATCTTTATGTATAATTACTGACTGGAGACGCGAACCAACAACGATCCCACTCGTAGTTTCCCTGTCTATCCCTTGTGCTATCAGAAAGTCGTGCATTAATTCTCGTCCCTTACTCCTCATTCATTTAATTTATGTTTACTTAAAGCATGTGTGGTGTAGTAGCAGAGTCAAAAAAAACTCGAATTTCATTGAAAACTATTGTATAGCCATTTCTTATGTAGGCTCCCATTTCCCTCCTGAAATATGTAAAGAAATTAATTTACTTCCTCTACCACCCTAGAGGAAGGCTCGAACCTACAACATTTCTATTGATGGCTACCTAGCTTGTCTATTAGACTATTGTGGATTGTATAACAATAAATAAGTGGGCTCACATTTACCTTGTTAATTTTGAAATATATTCTGCCAAGCAAAAGTTTCTAATTTAGTTCTCCGGGCTGCACGCAGGAGAGCTACTTAGAGGTAGCTCACATGCTACTAGTTGGAGAATCTTGCTCTAACGTCTCACCACCAGTGTCTTTTGCTGGAAATACTATCTCAATATCTTTACCTCGTAGGTTTGCCTATTTATAATTTTAGGTACTACTTTTGTCTCCTTGACAATTTAGATTTTTTCCCTTGTCGTGAGAATCCCATTTTTTGGGAGTAACACCCAGTAGATCTCCTTAGCCTCAATTGAAAACTTTGGCCTTTGCAGAGAAAAGGAAAATGTGCAAGTTTTTCCCTCCTCTTCCCCTGAGTTGTGTTTCCAGGAGTGAAGGGATGCTTCATTCTTGCATTGGAACTTGACAGAATTCACGCAATATTATGGAGACACCTCAGCAAATACAAATAACATTTTCGGTGAATAAAATGTATGCCGCAAGCATTGTTCATCGCATATCTTTAATCAATTAGATTAGAACTCCATATTTTCCTCACAATATCCTATTATTATTGTTATGCAGTTTGTTGTCAAGCTATGTAATACGTCCTGCATATCTGGAGGCCAGAAGGTCTTCCTTGTCCCAATAGCAACAAGCATTGGCATAGCCAATAGGTCTCGCCTTTGGAACCTTATAAGTGTTTAGCCAGAGCTATTGGCTTTGCCAATGTATTTAAGCCATGCTGTAAAGCAGCATGTGTGTTCGTGTTTTTGTTTAGTCTGTGATATGTGACTGTAAGTGTGTTTGAGGTCTTGTGTTTATCAACCGATCTCCATACCTAGTCTGTTTGAGTTGTGGTGAGTTGATGTAATTTTGCGTTCTCCTGCCACATAATTTACTTAGCCGTGCCGTATAATTCCAGTGGCCCTGGTCTTAGCCTTTGTACGTTATTGTGTGAATATGGAAGTATACTTCAATGTGTCTATTGTAGTGTCTATCTATCTATTCTGGGAAATTCACTTAATCTCCACTTGCCTACCAAAAAAAAATGTGCACTTGTGCAATGTCACTGGTGCTCACCTTTGGGTCAGAGTTTGTGCTATATAAAAATGCAAAAAAAAGAGGCAATTTGCAAGGATAAAACCATTTTCTCCCAATTTTGAAAGTGTTTTGCAATTGTGAACATACCTATTTGCGCTTGTGAGTTTCACTTATACATACATGCAAGGAGATTTAACAATGAACCCCCCCCCCCGGGAGTACCACAGAAGACTAAAAATATCTTTTTCCAACATATGAGGAAGGTTACTGGTCTTACTAATGTCTAAAGCGTGACACCGGAAGTTACAAACCGGTAAAGAGAAGTACTTGTAATATTAGAAAAAATAATACTTTTAATTCCACTTCTTCTCAATAAGCAAAAGAAAACTAGAAGACCTTTTTAAGTTAATTCTTTTTTTAATAGGGTCGTGCAGTTCTATATAATGTCTTATTGGTTGCATATAAGGTAACAAAAATACTTATAACACTTTTTTTATTATAACTTTTGAACATGCTGCTTTACAGCATAGCTTAAATACATTGGCAAAGCCAATAGCTCTGGCTAAACACTCATTAGGTTCCAAAGGCGAGACCTATTGGCTATGCCAATGCTTGTTATAGGTTGCCGCAGGTGCCGATTTTTTCATCTCATCTCCAGATAACAGCTGATTAGAGGTACAGATAATCAGTTTATCTTCCGAGGGATAGACTCATATTTTAGTGGAGTGTTTTTTTAAAAACTTTTGGTTGTTACAATATTAACTATGTCTGCAGCTCACAATAATATAGTAATCAAGGCTATACCTATGATTTTAGTAAACGGATTGTAATGTAGTGTAATTGCACTTATATTGTGTTTCTGACTCTGCCCCCTTGCTATCCTGCTTCCTGGACACCCTCATCACCTCTTTTAGCCCTCTGCCTATTTTAGGGTTCCTGCAGGTGTAATTTTTCCAATTCCAGCACTAGCTAGTTTGGCTATAAGAGCCAAACCAGGAGCAGAGCCAGCAAAAAATACTCACATGCACATATTCTCTCACTTTCTGCCATTGTCCCTCCATCCTGCTATCTACCTCTCTTTCTACCTCTTTTGGTCGCTCACCATCTCTTCCCCTCTCTCTGTTTCTCACTTTCTCTGTTTCTCCTTTTTCCCTCACTCTCTCCTGAGTTTCTTTCTCGCTTCACTTTCTCTCTGTCCCTCCGTTTCTCCCTTTATCTTTGTCACCCTTTCTTACTTTATCTCACTGTCACTCCTCATGCCCACTACTTCTCCCTTATCCTCTGCCCTTTTCCCCAACTCTATCTTTCACATTCTGTCTTTCATGCTTTCACTTTCTTTTTACCCATTACATATACATACTTGGTTATCAGCCTCACGCACAAAGACCTTTCTCTGTTCTACCCCACCTGTGTCTGTGCACTATAACATTATTCTTCAAGATCGCTTGCTGGAGCAGAGGAAGGCCTGGCCAGTGTCATAAGCATTTTGTATTTTGATTGTGGCAACGCAGATTACCAGCAGCACTGACTAGCCCCTACTCTGCTTTACCCAGTGGGACATGGAGAATGTCAGCTTAAAGTGATGTTCGAGCCAGCCTATTGTTAATTGGTTGGCCTTATTGCCACTCTCATTTGCTTGTTTTTTATACGTCTGCTTATGTGGGCTTGACTTCCTGTTCTGTTTGTTCCTTCCAAGGAGCATGCACGCATAACTTGTGTCCTTAAATCCTCACCTTTGAACCACAGCTTTTAACTTTTTGGGTAAGCACTCCATGAGAGTGTTTGTATTGTCCAGCTGTTGTGTGCCGCTCTACCCTGCTCCGTCACTCTCTGTGTTGCTTTCTCTCACCCAGGTGCTTCTACTTTGCCACCTTCCATGTTGTGCTTGCCCTTGTGTGCTTCTACCGCATACTGCTTTCTCTCCTGGGTGCTTCCCTCCAACAGCCCTACGTTTCTTTCTCTAGCCCGCACTCCATGTTGCTCTTTTTCAACTGTGTTACTTCCCCCACCGTCCATATTGGTCCCACTCAGTGCTTTAAATGGGCCGGTACTCACCGGTACTAAGTACCGGCACTTCTAAATTTTCTGCCTTTGAGTACCGGAACTTTTTCTTGTCTCAAAGAGAGTACCGGTACTCATGGGGCAGCAAGTCAACTCAGTGCAATTTGGCTTGTAAAGAAAGAAGCGTGACACAGATGAGTCGGTGCGTTTTCGTGAAGCACTCGAGTGCTAATCTCCCTTTACAATCTACTAATTGAGCACCTCCCATATGTATTCAATCAGAGCAGGCAGGGAGTTTGGGAGGGCGCCGAGTCACACTGTGATTGACACAGTGTCCACTCAGGCTCTGTGGAGACAATTTCACCGTAGGTGTGCGAGAAGGGCCTGCTAAGAGGCACATCTCCTGACTTGGGAAATCTAAAAGTAGGCATCCTGCTGGCATAGCAGAGTAGGGCAGCACTTGATTGGAGCCAGATCGAGGGGGAAAGGTGGTGATGATGACCTGTAGCACAGCAGTGGGGGTGGGGGTCGGGGAATCAAGGTGTAGTAATGTGGACATCAGAATATGCGTTTCTAAGGCACATGAACTAAATACCCTGTCTGCGTGCACAAGTGCGTATCTATGTCCCTGTGCATGTTCTTGTATGAGTGAGTGTTGTGTGCATATCTGCACACCAATTAAACCTCAATCAAATGAAATGTGTGCCTCTGGCCCCGTCCCTTAGCACTGCCGTAGCCCCGCCCCCATAGCCCTAACCCCGCCCCCTAGTCCACATCTCTGGTGAGTACCTGCACTTATTTTTTTCCATTTAAAGCACTGCCTGGTCCCACTACACAAACCTTCTGGGTTTGCTTCCGCTCCTCCGCCCTCCATGTTGCTTCGCTCCCCACATATTGCTTCCAGGGGCGTAACGGAGGCCCCCTTAGCCCCCGCGGTGTGTGGGGGCCCCCCACACCGTTCACCTCAAAGGGGGCCCCCTTGGGCTGGCCAGCTGCAAACAAATAAAAAGCTCAGAAGCAGCAAGGCAGTTAGGGAATGGGTAATGGGGGCCCCTTTACGTTACCTTGGGTGGGGGGCACCTCGTTACGCCACTGATTACTTCCTTCACCACCAGCGCCCCTGTGGTGCTTCCCCTCCAGCAAGGCCTTAAAAAAAACGATATTCTACTTTAAAAAAAAAACATTTATTCACTGAGCCAGCTCGAATCGGCAAATAAAGAGAAAAAAAAATGCCTGTGTCTTTTTTGCAGGGGCATGCATGCATGCTCCTATAAAACAAGGTGGGTGAACACGTCATAGAGCCTTTTTTGCTTACTCTTTAGCCATGCTGTACAGTATCGGCCATGGTGTACACCATCGCTAAGAACCCAAAGGTAGACCTGCTGGCTTTGCCAGTGCTTGTTACCTAATGTAAATCACACACATCTCTTTTACTGTTTAATGAATATTTCATTTTATATTTCATAGTAAGAGAAAACAGTTTATCACAACTTGAGTGTGACCACGGTTAACACATATAAAACACGTCATTCTTTTCTTGTTTCATGTTTCCTGAAGGGCCCGCGCCCTCAAGAAACAACCCAGCTGGTTGCGAAAACCAGCGCTGCCTCCTTCCGGGCTGGGAGGGTTTGCTATTTCTGAATGACTTGGCACATTTTCCAAGGCTTTCAGACTGGTCTCGCCGAAGTGACTGGAAAGAGAGCCGTGGTACAGCAGCAGTAGCGAGCCAGAGAGCAAGCAGTAAGATGGAAGCACCCACCTCAGCCCCCCCAGTCCGGGTGCACGAAGAGTACTGTGGAAGGCAGTGGTGACTGCTTCCGGGCAGTAGTAGTGGGGCAGGGAGGGAAGGGGATTAAAAACAAGCATTGGCATAGCCAATAGGTCTCGCCTTTGGGACCTTATAAGTGTTTAGCCATGCAACAGTTGATGTTGTTGCACCAAGGATATTGTGCTGCATAACTAAATACTTATAAGGTCCCAAAAGCGAGACCTATTGGCTATGCCAATGCTTGTTATTAATGCAGTCTCTGTGCTGTGTTTGGCCCTGAAGCCAAAGTTAGTGGGGTCCAATAAATGATTTGATTGGATGAATTGCTTCAATTGAGTATTTATAATTTTTTCTACAATTTTGGCAGGGAAAGGAAGTCTAGAGAGAGGACAGTAATTCGCCGGGTTTTCTGGGTCCAGGTTAGGCTTTTTGAGAAGTGGAAGAATAGAGGCCTTTTTCCACATGTTAGGAAAGATCCCTTTAGTAAACATCCCACTAAAGATGTCCATCAGGTAAGAGCCAGTGGGGTCGGGATCTGTTTAAGAATGGAGGGGGGACATGGGTCGTAGGGCGATCCAGATTTGGTGGATTTGATGATATTAAGGGCTTCCTGCAGCGTAGTGAGAGTGAAGTAACTGAGTTTAGATAGGGGGCTACTAACAGATGTGATAGTCTTGGATAGGAAGGCGAATTATCGAAGGGATATTACTAGAATCAGCGGCAAGAGCACTGAGGAAGATTAAAAACTTGCCTGAAGGTGTTGATCTCCGCTTTAGTAATGTGTCAAAAAAATCTTAGGCAACTCATGATCCAAAACATCTATGATATATCATTACATACATGAGGGCACATGATACAATAACCAAAGGGGCATTTGAATAGATGCAAAATTGGATACGTTTATTATTCAAAAATACAATATTCAATATATGCTTTAAGAATATATAACCTAACTCATTTATCATATAAAATGAATCCCAACACAGCATGTCTTATTTATTTCATTCATCCAATCTCTCATACCCTCACATCCATCCACAACATACAACAGAGCAATATCAAGAAATTATTTGAATAACAAAACGTATCTACCAATCACAATAAATACATATGATACATAATATGTGTAGAAAAGAGAAGAAATTTGCCAACAACTTTTCTTATGGAGTATTTCAGCGAGGCTGGTCAATATAACAATTCTCAGACAGTGGCTAATATATCATTTCGGTATAACCCCTTATTCAGGAAGCCACAGGTTATATATATCATTCCCTGTATCCATGGACATAACCCATCCTAATTACAATCACAATAGCCCTCGTAGCGCACATATAAAAAAAACTACATTAAAAACGGTTTGTAAGCCAAAGTCCATGCAGCATCATGCCTTGGTGTACCCATTACTCATGCGACAGAACTTACCAGAATCCCACATGTGTATAAAGCGTGCCAAAGATCACAGTACACCAAACAGCACATAAAAATGACACCTAGTAATGCAATAAAAGACAAATTAACGTGTTCGCAAAATAAAAAATGAAAATAGCAATAAAAGAAGAAAGAATAAGAAAGATGATAAACCAGCACCATGTGTGACTATCCAATATTTCTCAGAAACCTTGTACTGATCTGCGAGTTCTAGGGATTAGATTGGTACTATATGAAGCACTGTATAAAAGCAGCATCCGCGAGTCATGCTACAATAGATGAAAAACTTGTGGTTTAAACCCAACAAAAGGCTGAAGCCGTTGGTCAAAGGGGATGCAGTAAGTACTCTAAAGCATACCCAAATGGTACAGTACTGGGTGTCGCATCTAATGTATCGCAATGATGGATACAGGCAATGATAAAAATAACCGGACCGGCGGTTTTTAAGGGCACCTGATGTTAAAAAAAAAAAATTAAAATGGAATGAGCAGTGCGATAGGCCAACCAGAACATTGCATAACTCGTTTTCATTGTGGATCTAAAAGAACAAACTGCACTTACCCGTGTTATAGACCACGATACGCAAACTCAATATCTATATTTCTCTCATATGCGGAGAAAGCGTATCAGCATATCGGCGAGGCACACACTCGCCTGCAAAGAATGGACCCAAATTAGAATCGAGAATATTATACAACGATGTGTCCAAATTGCCAAATAGATGCTGTACTTAACGTACCTGGTGTATCCCATAAACGGTACCCAATGATGTCGTACGCCTCTCTAATGTCGGGAGCAAAACCGCACCATAGCTCGGCGTTTCCCTTAAAAGGACTCCCGGAACCGGAAGTTACTTGTAGTGCGACCACAACGATGCAAAGGTAGTCTGTGTTATCTATTAATTGTCTGCGAACTCCCACCGTATTTAGAAGGCGTTTCCTCACAAATACAAAAACCAGTGTTACGTAACCCAATATGCAACGTAACCCTTATCCGTTAGGTGGTCAACTGACACGCTTTGGCTTGGTTATCCTTCAACCAGGGCCTCGAGCTCTCTTTCATGCATGATTTAGCGTGACACTTTCGTGCCTTGCTTTCAGGCCAACTTGAAAGTGACCCGGCTGCTTGTCGGGCCAAGCAATTACGGGGGAGGGGGGGTTGAGTTTCAATCGTGACGTTCCTCATTCGCTGTGAGCATAAGGATAGTTGTGCTGAATATGTATGTAACTGGCGCTCAAGCATAGCGTTTTTATACCTTGGCGTAGCTTCATTGCCCAACAGTTTAAAGGAGTGTGGTGCCAAACCTGTGCAAGGTACTTGCGCTGGCTGATTGTCTACAGCCTCTTCTAAACTAGGGGCCCCTACCCCACGGTTTGGTCAAGTGTAAAGGATTTCAAGGGCCCGCCCATGATCCGCATCAGCGTGCTTATTCCTCAATCCGGGTTAGCAAGCTGCTTGCCCCTGATGGAAGCATTGTTAACTGTGCCCGCTGCACTATCCCTCTCCCAGTTTGAGAGCAGGGACTTAGTTTAAAAAGCAGTAAGTTGCACAAGAGTAATTCATCTCTGGTGTCTAGTCTGCTCTTCTATGTATGTACGGAGCAGGGAGTGCACTGCAGTTTGCTAGTCCCCTGTGATGAACCCCCTCGATGATTGTCATGGCGGACTTGTAGATTGTGTAAGAATTGGCGGGGCCTACTGCCACGTAGAGCTATCTGTGGCTTGAGTATGTGCTATATAGCTGCATGAGCTGTAGCGCAGAGGCACATTGTAGGTGCGCGTGCGGTGCACTTTGCCTTTTTAAGTTGAGTACAGGAGCCATTCTTTTTGCGGGATGGTGCACATGCGGCAGGGTTAGTGATGCATGAGTGGTAGCGCAGAGGCGCATTGAGCAAATACTTCGATGGGTGGCAATCAAGGTTGCAATCATCAAAGCATTTCATCCTCCTGAGGTCGATAAAACGAGTACCATGGAGCTGAGTAACAACAAACATGTTACAACGTTTCATTAGTGCCGCATGTGCAGTGGCATTGGGGCCCCAGGAGAGTAACTAGCCCACTAGATTCTTGTTTATGTACGGTGCAACCCAATCTGTTAGGAAAGGGGGTTTGATCATATTTTCTACTTGATTTGCATTTTGCAAATTGATTGCTTTTACACGATTGTTGACGGAGGGGACAACTTACATGGAAATCCACCTGTATAATACGAGCACGTAGGATTGTTAGCAATCGCTAACTTCGCTGGGCGCTTTTGCTGTCGGTGTTGACAGATGACCTCTGGTGTGTTCTTGTTGATGGCGATTCCGCGCCTTTGAGTGGGCCGGGGATCTTGGCTCAATTTGGCCCATGGGCACGGTTGCCGCGTGCTCTCCCGGGCACAGGGGCGGTACGGTTAGGAGAACGGCGGGATGTGGGTCCTTCCTGTTTTGCATTGCTTGGGAAACAGGGGTTTTTGGTGCTCCGCATTGCGGTGGGCATTACATGGAAGTAAGTGTTCGGGGCAACGTGGTGTTCTTTCTCGTTTCACCAGTTTCATGTTTTCATTGTGATTTGTACTGACATTTTGGGCAAACCTGTGTTGGCATGTTGGTGGACTTAGGGTCACGCAACAACTGCAACGGGAAGTACGGTAACGGGGCCGAGGTGGCTGGTAGTGTTTGCTTGGCCAGGCGTTGGCTGGAGGTGTCGTGTGATTTCTTTGTGGGCTTAGCTGTGCAGGCTACCCTGCGGCCTGGAAATTTGTGGCAGGCAGGCAGTCGACAAGAGAGGGGTCTTCCGATACATGGTTTAGTATCCAGGCCACAGAGTGGCTGCGTGACACTCTGGTGTTGGAAGTGGTCAGCCGGTTGGCAGGCCGTCTAGATCTGGGTTCCTAGTTCGGGCCTGTCCAAGTTAGGGTTCAAGTGCCAGAGGTCGGCCCTGGGATATGTTATCACAGGCCTGCAGAACAGAAAGTGGCTGGTTTCAACCTCTTGGTCACAGGTTCCGATCCTGGTAGGTCCACTCAGCATTTCATCCTTCTGAGGTCAACAGAACAAGTACCATGGAGTGGAGTAACAATAAATGTCATGCAGCGCCAAGATACCAGGGGCGAACATGTTCCCTATTACAGTCAGAGGTAGGAATTGTGAAGGAATCTGGTGAATACAGTGGGCTCACTCCGCAGGGTAGTAAGTTAGAGCTCTGCACTTTTCCATGGGGCTGTAGGTGGCGCAGGCAACAACGTTGTCACTGCCAAAACAACAAAGTTTTCATTAACGCCGCAAGTGCAGGGGCATGGGGCCCGCAGGAGAGTAACCAGTACCTGTGCACTTTCAACCATGAAGCCAAGTTTACTTCGCGGGGCTCTGCTCACACTAAAGTGGGCCAAGATCACACAAAGCATAGGGTGAGAGTGCGGGGTCAGTCATATATGGCGATTTATGAGAATATGCCAGAGGTAGCGAATATAACCTCACAGACTTGATCAGTGATAATATCATGGTTCATCTTTTGTCCCAATAGAGACAATAGTTGCGGACAGGCCGTGTTTTGCAAAGAAAAGTACTTTGTCTCATTCGAGTGCCGCACTTGCCTCTTTCGCAGATAACGAGGTCAAGTTGTCTCCAATGCGGGATTGTGCGCCGCCTTTCCGTTTGCAAAAGGGCTGCTGCTTTCTGGTTTCGGCACCTGGCATGCGCGCAGGTGGCCTGTCTGGCTGTTGCGGGAGTACGGAGGGTGCGGAGGGACTCCGGTGGTCTCTACAGTTCCCTGATAAACTGCTTCTAGTGGTTTCGTTTGGCTACGGCTGGGTTTTACACACGTCGACATGTTTATTGGCTGGGCAGCACTTGGTCATCAGTCCGTACCCTCGTACTGGGGATCATCCAGGGAAAAGGGCACATTAGTGCTTAGTCACCCCAGAAAGATATGTACAAACTGGCACGCGGTGCGTTAGGGTTTGTGCCACACAGAGCTGGGGGCGTCTGGGCACACGCACTACCCGTGCATTGTTTTGGCCGGTTTGTTTAATCTTTTCATAGGGAAGAGATATGCGGGGTACCTAATCGTGCTGGTAGAATGTCACGTACCGTTAAGGGCATGTTACTACCAAAGTCGTCCCAAAGTTTTGGGGTCATACTGGGTGGAGCAGTAAGACTACAGGCCTTGGGAAGCATTTAGCATTCCCTCAATCTAAGTAAGGGCAGCTATCTGTACAGAATTGTCAGCGAGTGGGGTAACATACACCGGTTATTCAGCGCCATCATGCCTCCGCCCCTTGACACAGATCAAATCCTTCATGCCCACCGTGAGGAAGGTTACTGACAGTGCCTTAATTGGCACCAATGCTTTAGACCTCCATTCCTTCCCACTAGTCCTAGTAGTGCTCCCACCAAGTCGGACGCTATAGAGAAGTTGGAAACATGGCGACTAGCATTGGCACGATCGCCGAACCTCACATGTGCCTTACAAATCCCGTTTCAGCATCATAGGTACTAGTGGAGAAATCCCGGCATATGGGATTTGGTTGACCACAAAGGAGAGAACTGGTTAACATGTTGGTTACGTCATTGAATTGGACGATATCTACACAGCAACAGGTGGATAGGGCATGGGTGCATGCGCCACATTTGTTAATGGTGCAGGATAATAATTGTTTTACTCTAGGTAACTGGGATCTCGTGCCCAGGTTCTGTCTTTTTTGGCCGTCGGTTACCAGCCAAATGGTGGGGGAGTACAATTTTACATTTACTCTGTGCTGTGTTTTGCTAAGTACAGTTCCTACCAGCAGCTCCGGGGTTGTGCTAACTGAGCTGTAGGACGGTGGCCCGATTGACCTACTGAGTTATGTAATCCCTGTGATGTCATGATGAGGTTTGGTAGCTCAGGGTAATAGCGGCAGATGGAACTAAGTTTCTCCTGTATGGTCGATACAAAGGGTAATTAAAATAACCTGGTATGGAGTCTCTTCTGTAATGTGCCACTATGGGAGCGCAGTTGGCACATTAAATTTACACTGCCTCTGGGATAAGCCAAAGTCCCTGCCTAGCCACCTAAGGGGTGGGCAGGTGTCCGCTAAGTGTGTACTCCCTTCTCCTGACTAGAGAGGTGGGTTTGGCCAGGTTTAGGCGCTTACCCTAGCCAACCAGAAACTCCACTTACAACATGGTAGAGAATGCCTAGGAGGAGTTTGCAGTCCATTCACAACCGCCCCACAGGGCGAATGCTTTAGGGCACGAGGTTTGTGGAGGGCTCCTGTGTGGGAGCCTGGTGAAGAGCTAAGGTCAGGCTAGGATGTCTCGTGCTTTCGCCGCACGGCTGAGTCCCAGTCACGAGCGGATTGTATCAGGGTGAGCTGGCCGTGGGTCAGGAAGGCGCCAAGGCATCAGTAGCACTGAGAGGCTTTCAGCCAGATGCTGTATCCTATGCAGGGGCATCTGTTATATCAGAAGTACCGCCTTAAGTGCTTGGAGGTCTGTGGCACCGTCTTTCAATGGAAGCCATTATCTAGCGGGCTGCTCTGAGCAGAGCATTTCCAGCTACCTTTACACATGGATTTTGGTGGAGGGCAATTAAGTCCGGGGGCAACCAGGTGTATCTGGTCTAGTGCTTTGCATCTTGGGTCAAAGCGGGTTGGCACACAGGGGGTGTCTAGAATCGTCCAGGCACACTCTGCAGTGTGGAATGCAAAAGAACTGCACGTTGCCACTATTTCGAGTGTGGCAGATGCAACAATTGATCCCTGCCAAGCAATCCAAGGTTCTTATGTTTGGATGCACAACATACAACCGTTCACTCCAGCTTCACTAAAGGTAGCCTGTTAGCAGAGGTATAGAATGGGACGTCTTGCGCCCGGGTGCGGATATTGCACGGGCAGCACAGCAGATAGTCTGCTGTCAGACGAGGGTGCTTGCGGGCTAGGAGGCCAGGCTATGCAGCAGAACCAATTCTAAGGACCTCTCTCCCCCACCGGACTGCCCGAGAATGTGAGTGCTGTGGGATTTGCAATGTTACAGGTATTTTCCCGCCCACACAGGGGCAGAAGGGTACATTGCAAGTACCTGCATAAATCGAGTGGGGGCAAGTCCTATAGACGATGTGCACCGGTAACCGCAAGAGGGTGGTGCTAAGAGCAAATCTCGCAGCGGCAAGTTAGCCAGGTGGCATGTGTCAGTTGGTTAGGCCAGAATGTGTGCCGTGGCTCCAAGAGCAGCTTGGAATGTGTCTGGAGCACCATCGCTGACAAATCCAGAGCACACACTGCACCGCAGCCCAGTAGGTAAGGCCATGTGCTCAGGTGCGGCTTGATCTTGTGGAAGGAAATATTCCCTGCGTTAAAGTACTAGGTCATTAGCTGGGTTGAACATCAAGGGTCACAGCTGGTTAGCAGGTATGTGTGTATCTGTCATCGTGCTTTAGTTAAGCAAGCCTGGTAGGCGGCGAAAGTTGTCACTCAAAATGGTTGCTGTGACGGCAGTAGTGTGCGCTATGCGATCAGTCCTGTTCGCCATGGTTTACTAATCACAAAGGTCGGTGCACATGTCTGGTCAACTTCAACAAAGTAGGTGCACTCTGCTCCCTGGGCAGGTCACGGGTTGCTCCAGTGAAGCAGGAAATGCCCCGCCCGCATAGCCAGAGTATATAGCCTGGTTGGGGAAGCGGTCTTCGAAGCAAGTGTGCTGCTGTTCCATAAATTGGGGAAACAGGTCTTAGGGAGCACGAAATGCCAGAAGGACTGCAACTACAGGTTGCAGGAGGTGGGAGCCACATCAGCTTGAAGGGTAATATAGCGATGTTTAAACGTAGAGCTCCCTCCAGGGAGGCCATCACATTCTTGCAGGTAATGCGAGGCACTGGTACATTCCCAGAGAAGGATAAACCGCTCCATGCGCAAGTCGCAGAGGAAGGGGCTTTGGCTTCATCAGGCATGGGCTATGCCGGGCGAACACCAAAGGTTAATTTGACAAAGTTGGGTGCACTTTGCACAGGTGGGCTAGGATCTGTTCCTACTGGACATGAATGAGGCCCGGGAAATTGCAGGTGCAGTGAGAAAGGAACTGTTTTGGTGGGGGGCTCTTTAGGCGACGGGGGCCGCCTCCTGAGCTGTGGCGGAGTTACAGGGCGATCTGGACGCAGGACGGGTACAGAAGGGTACCTCTGCAAGAGCACAATAGGGGTGCCAGAGCCAAACCCCAGGAACCTCATGGGAGGGTCCTGGAACAATTACGTCGGCGCCCCGTTAGTCCTCCGGGCGGTTGTGGGCCTGAACAACCGGGGTTTGCCTTGCTACGCTCCGCCCTGAAAGGGGCGTGAGTAATTCGGACCAATGTGTCACGTGATCCAGTAAGGGGATCACCCCCATAAGGGTAGCGCCGATTGGATTCTCCACGGTGCTTGGCTCAGCAGGCGGGCGGGCAGCATAGGTTGGTTTAGCTGCCTGCCCTTGGATCGCCCGTAAGATAACCCACCATGTTTTGCATACTTTTGTATGGAATAAACCTGCAGCATTATTTTCTCCAAACAAAAGGTGTGTGGCGTATTTATTTATGCATGCCTACTCTATTGTGGGGGTGGGGGTCTTGTGCCAATAATGGAACTATGAGGCTGCCCGCGGCCCCCGCAGGGGGCCACCCTCAAAGGGCGGCCCCTTTAGTGGCATTTGGGCACGTCCCCACCCCCTGCGTTGTGGTATTGCGGGACTCCTAGCGGAGTCCCCTTACATGACGTCCCAAGCACGTCACTTCCGGCTTGGATTGGGGAGGGAGGGTATTTAGGCCTCCCCACTCCATTTTGTGCCCTCTTTACGCCTGGCACGCCGTCTCCCACCCTACCTCTTACCCGGCGTGAGGGCTGTCAGGCTAATTGCAGAGGACGTGGTAATGTTTTCTTTGTCGTTGCAGGCGGAGTTACAGGGCGATCTGGACGCAGGACGGGTACAGAAGGGTACCTCTGCAAGAGCACAATAGGGGTGCCAGAGCCAAACCCCAGGAACCTCATGGGAGGGTCCTGGAACAATTACGTCGGCGCCCGTTAGTCCTCCGGGCGGTTGTGGGCCTGAACAACCGGGGGTTTGCCTTGCTACGCTCCGCCCTGAAAGGGGCGTGAGTAATTCGGACCAATGTGTCACGTGATCCAGTAAGGGGATCACCCCCATAAGGGTAGCGCCGATTGGATTCTCCACGGTGCTTGGCTCAGCAGGCGGGCGGGCAGCATAGGTTGGTTTAGCTGCCTGCCCTTGGATCGCCCGTAAGATAACCCACCATGTTTTGCATACTTTTGTATGGAATAAACCTGCAGCATTATTTTCTCCAAACAAAAGGTGTGTGGCGTATTTATTTATGCATGCCTACTCTATTGTGGGGGGTGGGGGTCTTGTGCCAATAATGGAACTAAGTAATATTCAGGGACGCAGGGAAGCACAACGGGTGGAAGGGGACTCGCTCCCTTGACGAAGTAAGTTTTTCTCCTTTCTCCATTTCTTTCCAAGTGGCCCACAAGCTTCACAAGCCACACTGTTTACAAATATTCAACAACTTTCTCTTCCAGTGTGTGACTACAGGGATGGTCTCTCCCTGCAGTACCCTATGGTGTTTGTTGACTGAACAAGTCATGTAGGTAGCCCCCTTGAAATGACATTTTTTAATCGTGCTCAACACTGCATGCGCACAGTTTGAGTGAATATCTTTATTCACATTTGTTGACCATAAAGTTATTTCCTTCTGTTTTGGGGTGGTTTTCTCCCACATGTGTAGCATGATTTTCTGTGCACTTTCAAGGGATGTTGGTCTCCCAAAAAGACGCAGATTGAAAAGTACTGGATTAATATATACCCTTTTCTTTTTCAGAAAAAAAGACCATACCAGGGAAATGTCTCATGTGTATGGTCGGTATTTTGCGTGCATGCTTAAATATTTACTTTACACTAAATATTGATTGTATAACCAATTAATGCAGGGTTATAGTAGGTCCTGAAGAAAGCCGATTGACCCTACACGGGCAGAGACACGGCTGAAACATGTTGACCTTATAGATGTCCTAGAACACTACATCCAAATGACATCTGACTGTTTTTAATCTTGCCCTAGACCCTATAGAATAAAACCCATCAATAGAGGATCTAGAGGTAATTTTAACTCCCTATCACTCCCTGCACTCGTATCTATAAGAGCTCCGCTTACAAACGAGCTGAGCCCACTCATGCACATTAAGTGTATGAGTGAGGGTCCAATGATGAAGCAAGCCACAGGTAGTACCAGTGGCTGAGGACCCTATTATATATATGTATGTACATATATAATTATATGTGTTTATATATATATATATTTAATACAGGGATTTGTCAGAAGACAGACCCATACATACCTGGAAATAGATAAAGACCCCAGCAAATGTAGTGCGGGCACTAATTAACCTGGGTGCTTACTGCCCACTCACTGGGGATTGAATTAAACATTCACACATCACTTAGGGTTCCCCCTCTCTAGTATATGCCTACACATAGCTCTATTAGGGCACCTCAACCCTGATGTGCATACCCTGCTCCCACACACACCAAGACAGAGCAACAGCACCAACTCCTGCTGCTTCTACACACGCTCTGCAACTACATCACAGTCCTGACATTGACGTCCTTTTACACACAGCTTAATGCTCCTCAGCCCAGATGCTGTAACACTGCTACTACGCACAACTCTGCTAGTGCACTCCATTCCTGATCTGCATCTTTGCTCCGCCACACAGCTCTGCCACTGCACCTAGGTACTGTGTATTCCACCAACTACACCCACACACATAGGGCCTCATTATGATGTCGGGCAGAAAGCCTCCGCCCGACAGTATAAATCTCCAAGACCGCGTCGGAACCCTTCCAACCGACTCAGTCGGTTTACAATCCGCCCGACCGATTACGATGTTTGCGGTCGGAAAGGAAACCCTGCGGTTATTCCGAATCAGTTCCGACTCGCTCTCGGAGTATTTGTGTCGGTAGGAACCGCATTGTGCACCTCTATGGACAGTGTTTCCGACCGATTACAATGTCGATTTCCAACATCCTTCCCGAGTCTGCCTGTCCGACACGAAAAGGCTGTCGGAAAGTGACTTTGGGGGCCCCTAGCAGGGCCCCCTTCTTCCTGAGGCCTCCGGTTGGGGCCGAGGGGATACCTAAGGGACCACCCCTGTAAAACCCTGCACTGTGTGGCAGGCACAATGGGGTACCCGTGAGAGGGTGCAGTGTTTTACACACACACCCCATTTCCCCATAGGAGCCTTTGTTGTCGGGCGGAACACGGGCTCCAATAGGGATCAATGGGACTCCGACCGAACAGTGTTCGGTCGCATCGTAATCGGTCGGGCGGAACCACCGGCGCGAGTCGGTCGGTTCCTGAATCCGAGACGGTGTCGGGTGGAAACTTTCCGCCCGACATCGTAATGAGGCCCATAGAGATGCCAGTGCAACACAATCCTTTTGATCTGCACCTCCCGCTCCTCACACTGATTTGCTCTTACACCTCGGTCCTGACCTGGAACACCCTTCCTCATGTACATCCAGCTCAACTGATTTAGCTTAATCCTGATTTGCATTCTGCTGTTCCTGTACAAAACTCTACTCATGCTCCTCTATCCTGATCTGCTTTCCTTCTCCCTGACAAACTGACACACATCTATATCAATGTATGTCTACATGAGCCTTCATTCCAATTTACCACAGACTGTTCTACCAATGCAACTCAATTCTGACCAGCCCCATCTCTCTTATTCTAGTACTGAGACCACTGCAGTGGTGCTAATTACACCAATCTTCACAGACACAAGTAATAATCAAACTAAAAAAAGTAGCCTGGGTGAACATTCGAAGTGTGAATTCATAGCTCTTAGCAATGGGCAACACTTTAAGCATTCTGTGAGACTGTGCAAGACTTGTTGAAGGAAAGACATTCCCCCAGGCCACCAGGAGGTGGAGGGAGAGGGGCAGGAGGTGCTGAACGAGTTGTACACTGGAGAGGTCAAGGAGACACAGAAAGAGACCATTCAGGCCTGACTGCCATAAGCTGAAAAAAGAGGGAAACAACCTGGAAGGCTAGAAGGGAGAAACCAGAATAACCAAGGACTTCTCCCTCCAGATTTTTTTATAGAACCCCAGCTAGAAGAGGGAATGGAGAAAAGCAAACAATGCCTGAGGCCACTGAATGAAGAGTGCAAACTCCATTACTTTCATCCTTGTACAAAATGCAGGCAGCAAAGCATCTGTTTGAATGCAAACATTCCCGTTTGGTGAGATCTCAAATACCTCTTGATCTCCTGAAGGCTCTCAGAGAAAAGTTCATTGAGTATTGTAAAACCTGACTCAGAGTATCAGCCTGCACATTCTCCATGGTCTGAAGGCTTGGACTGAAAGCAAGACTCTGCCCACATGAAAGGGGAGTGTGGCAAAAGTGCCAAGGAGGGAAATTTGTTGCCCTCTGCCTGTTGATGTAGATGTGTGTCCTTTTTATCTTTATGAACAAAAAGTACCTTTCTCTGGATCTGGAAGACAAATAACTACATCCCAATTCAGATAGTGTTCAGTTCTCTCCACACTTGAAGATATCTTGGACTCCTGTGCTGATTCCAGACCCTGAACTGAGGTTGAGTCCTCTGTGATAGCCCAACCCTTGTGACTAGTGACTGTTGTCATAGTTAGCGGAAACAGAGGACAAAGTTTAACTCCCACACAGAGATGGGTTTTATATAGCCACAACTGGAGAGAAAAGAGGTACAGGAATATGAAGATCCCCTAGATTTCTAAAGGTATATAAAATAACAGATAATTACAACTATGCAACATGTTTATTTTTCCAAATTACAGGTGTACTACAAGGAGAAAAAAACACTAAAAGGAAAAATAAAATAAAGACACAGACACCGACTTACACGAAATGCAAAAAAAGGCCACCTTGAAAGTAAGTATTGTAACCAAAGCACCAAACTAAAATGTAACCAAAAAAAGCTTTAACATATTAAAAACAAACAAACCCCAAGCCACATTTTACATTAAAAAAGAAACCAATAAAACTTTTTTTTCCTCTCAACATACTGTAACAAATGAAAACTGTACCAAAAACAACACCAAACAGACCTGCAGAGCAAATATTTATGGCTAAAATGAAGCAAAGAGAACATCCACAACGTAAACTAAAATGTGAACCTGCAATGTAAAATTGTTTTAAAAAAAAATGTACTATCACATATTAAAAATAAAAAAACTTCTGTATATTTTCTGTACTATAAAACCCACAGTTAAACTGACAAATGACATGAAATTGCAAAAAGGGAAGCTGTATTAAGTTGTAAAGGATATACTTATTGTGAGAAGAGCACCACCAGTGAGCAAACACACTAGAAATGCATAAAAAAGTATCCAAACTCATGGTATGCTAAAGCTCCTGCTAAAAATGAAACAGTTGAAAGTATTAGGGAACATACCGTCTCCCTAATATTACTGAAACAGAAGTCAGAAATATTTTACAGGACCTGAAAAAGACCAATATGAGCTCACAAGCGCCAACATGAACAAAAATTAAAAATATTATATCAAATGTTTCTGAACAAACCACAGGCCATCTCCCTGGCATATCAACCTTAAAAAGATTAATTGCAAGAACACCAAAGGAAACACCAGTGGCACCTAAAAACGAAGATATAGACATTCCCCAACTCTTACTAATCACATATAAAAAAAAACTTTTTGCTATAGGACAACCTCAATAAAGATAAAAGGATAATCATTAATGTTACCAATACTAATTTACTAACCATAACACAATCTTGGCTGGTGGACGGCACTTTTAAGTTGTGCCCTCCTCCATTCAAGTTACAAAATACATGGTCAATATCAAAATACAAACATCCCATCGGTGTATACACTGTTACTTAATGAATAAAGTGCAACTTACAATAAAATGCTAACACATATAAAACAACAAACTAACAAATGTAACCGACACGATCATAGGTTTGAACAGGCAATGATTTCAACCATATTTAAAATCTGCATTTCAAGGGTGCTTTCATCACTTTAATCATAGCATATGGAGGCACCACACAGGAATATACATGTAACTAAGAATTTGCGCATGAAATAAAAAAGCTAATAGATTCAGCATACCTCCTTGTAACAGTTGTCACTAAACACTATGATATGCTAACTGAATCCTCCTATTACCAACAACATGAAACAAAACTAGCCCCACTAATGTATTATTTAGAGGATACTTGAGTTGGTCACCTGCACCAATCAGGCCACATACATCAACCCAAATATATACCATGGTGGAATGTCTATGACAGCACCATGTCTTAAGAAAACAAAGCTACCAGGAGACAAGGATGGAACAACTACCTCAACTCAAAGCAAAAATCTCCAGACTAAACAACATCGTCTACTCGTAGCATTCAAAGTAAGATTCTTTGGGCCAGATGTATGACCATTTTTTGCAGTCGCAAACGGGAAATCAGCCCGTTTGCGACCGCAAAATAGATCTGCCCTATGGACAAACCCTATTTTGCGAGTCGGTAACCTATTACTGACTCACAAATTAAGGTTTGCGACTCGCTATTAGGAAGGGGCGTGCCAAGGGCTTCCCTTCCTAATAGTGAGTCGCACTTCAATGTACGATTGTTTTGCGACCGCAAGTAGGTGGTAAGCCGCTCGCAAATGGGAAGGGGTACCCAGTGGACCAGTTCCCCTTTGTGATTGGTAGCGAAAATATTTTTTAAGACCAGGCAGTGGTCCCATGGACCACTGCCTACTCTTAAAAAATGAAACAGAAACATTTCATTTTTCTTTTTTAAATGCATCCCGTTTTCCTTTAAGGAAAACACGCTGCATTTAAAAAAAAAAACTGCTTTATTTAAAAAGAAGTCATAGACATGGTGGTCTGCTGACCCCAGCAGGTCACCATCCCTGCAAGTGCTGGCCATTCCCAATAGGTCGCAAATTGGGCCTGCCTCATAAATATTAATGAGGCAGGTCGTTTGCGACCCCATCGGGAATCGCAAACAGTGTCTGAGACACTGTTGTAAATTCCATTTTGCAAGTCACAAATTGCGAGTCGCAAAACAACGCAATTTGCAAATAGCAAAATGGAAGGGTCGTACATCTGGCCCTTAGCTAACACCTCAGGTCTACCATATCCAGACTCAATAGCAAGAACCCTACATACTAAACAACAATACTATATAACCTCCTTAAAACACAAATAATGATACTTTATTAATAATTATGTCTAAACATCATTAAAGCAAATTTAAAATATCAATCCGAATACAATAATTCAAAAGACAAAAATCAGATTGATAATTAGGATTTGCTATAAAATATTTTGAAAATAAATAAATATACAATGCAAAAACATTCATTTAGATAAACAAACACTTTTCTACTGCCTTGAAAATATGCTAATACCATAATAATCATATATACAGCCAATAAATAAACAAACATATGATCAAAAAACTAACATTGACCACACCATAACATAAATAAATAAAGTAAGATAACAAATATGATGTTATAGCTGAAGTCATGGTAAGTGAAATGATGATCAAAAATACAATCCCCCATAAAAATCAATAAAATAAAATAGAACTGAAAAAATCCAAAAATAAACCAGAGAAAAATAGAATACCCAATATAATCCAATAATTCAAGGAATCCACCCAAAACCAGAAAAATAGAAATAAATAAAGAATTGTTCTAAGAAAACTGAAAAATTAAGGAAAAAATTAGCAATAATTTTGGTTAAAAAAATATTCAACTCCTTTTCCTCTGAATCAAAATAAAACACATCCACATCAACAATAAAGTCTGATGTCCTAAACTTGAAACCTGTAAAGGAAAAACATATACACCTACCCCAAAACACCTACCATCCTAGTATAAAACAAGCACAGTAAACAAGCATTAATATCAATGTTAAGCACATAGATTACACATAATAATAAAAATAACATATTTAATAATAAGGCCTACAGTAAAACAACATCCAATTACAAAGACTAGCCTAACTAAGGGGCCGATTCCGATCTCGGCCGGTAGGGCTCCGAATCGGATTCGGCTTAACCGGATCCGATTCGGAGCCCTATTGCCCGACCGATTCGTATGCGCGTCCGGGCGAGCGAGTACGATGCGAAATCGCCGACCGACTCGTCCGGGCGTCCCGACCGCTCCGACCGACTCGTTCCCGGGTCTAACCGCACCGACCGACTCGCTCGGACTCGACTCGCACCGCGCAATGGAGACGTTCCCTGGCCGGGTAAGTACGATGCGCGCCGCGAGCAGTCCGACCGAGCCGCGCACTCCGGCTCGAAAGAGCAGTCGGAGCCGTACTTTGGGGGTCCGTGTCGGACCCCCTGTACGCGTAGCCGCGCGAGTCGCACACAGGGGGACCCATGGGTCCCCCTACCTGTGCGTGTACGGCGCGAGTCGCTTCGCCGCGTACATGCTGTAGGGGGCGCCCTTGTCCGCCTCGCACCCATTGAGTCAATGGGAGCCCGCGTACACGTTGTACGACAGGCTCCCATTGACTTCAATGGGAGTCCGACCGACTCGAGTCCGATGGCATACGTGCGCATCGTACTCGTTCGGTCGGGCTGCACAGGTCCGATTCGGTCGGAAATCTCTCCGGGTCCGGCTCGGTCCGAGAGATTTCCGGCCCGAATCGGAATCGGCCCCTAAGTCT
The DNA here is from genome assembly GCA_963921515.1 of Calotriton arnoldi. Lineage (NCBI taxonomy): Eukaryota > Metazoa > Chordata > Amphibia > Caudata > Salamandridae > Calotriton > Calotriton arnoldi. The sequence continues at coordinate 3,938,038 of CAWUFW010000277.1, forward strand.
ATAATTCTTCCTGCTACCACTAAACTTTTAGAAAATACATTTAAAATAATATTATCTGAATCGGACGCCAGAAATAGGAAACTTAAACCGCAGACTCTATAAACAGCCCAAAAGGATGAAGGAAGAATACAAAATCAAAGAAACTGGAAAAAATTATGGAAAAATTAAAATAAAAAGACATTGCATAGAAATCAATGTTTAAAAAAGTATTTAATTTATTAATGTTTCTAAAATAATAAATATGTTACAAATGATAAACAATTGTGCTTAAAAATGCTCAAAATATTCTATGTATAGATGAATATTTAAAAATACTGGTAAACATAGAAAACACTTTTTTTCAGTACTTTTTAATATATCATAATGGTTAAAAGTTATGTACAAATTACATGTTTGTTAAAAATGACTGTAAAACATATATAAATTGTCTAACTACCAATAAAAATGTATGTGCACTACAGCTAGATCATATGTTTAATTGAATTAAATTAAAAAAGCAAATATTTGGTGTAACTTTCAAATTATTAAATATAATTAATTTAAAAAATACATTTTAATTTAAAACCGAATCCTTAAAATATAAAATGAAATTACATATGTTTTAAAATCCCAATGTAAAAAATTACATGAACACTTAATTAAAACCAATAGGTATATTAGAATTAATTCAATCTAATTATTTTACTTAAAGAAATGTAAAACATATTTTTTAATTATAATGAAACAACATTTTAAAAATATTATGCACACAATTACTTATTAGAAGAATCCATGATACAGGGAGGAAGGAAGATGGCGGACTAACGCCGCCGCGTCTCGCAGCTCCGCAAAGCTCCCGGCTGGCTATCCTGACACGGCGATGTGAGGGACAAGACGGACAGAAGGTTTACTTACACGTACTACCAGCAAGGATGTGGCTTCTTTTGCGCTGACCCAGATTTTGCTGTGGACGCTGTAAATGCTCGGACTTGGCTGCAGTCTCTGGCGGCACTGGCGGACATCGAGGAGAGTCTGCTGGCGTGCCTGCTTGTCGACTAGCTCTCGCTGCTCCTTTGGATTGGGGATCTACTGGCCGTGCCTTTCTGAGCGAGAGACAGCGCTAAGGGGGGGGGTATGGCGCCGCCGAAAAACGCGGCGAAAACTGCCCGTGCTACTCGGTTAGCAGGTTTACAAGCCCCCCTGCTGGGAGAGGATAACTTGAAGAGTGGAGTTAAAGCTGCTTCGTTAAGAGCCGGTAGACCTGCATTGCGGCTCCTTGAAGCAGGTAAGGCAGCCGAGCTGATTTCGGAGGGGGAGCTCCGCGTTCAAACAGCGGATGCTATTGTAATTGCATCGCTACTTTGTAGCGCGGCTTCCAAAGATATCTTGGAGACTGATCTTGAGAATAAGCTATCCTCCGAGGACTCTGTGGAGAGTGTAGGAGGGGGCGAGCTGTCTGCGAGGCTGGATCAGGGGGAGAGCACGGACTTGGGAGACTTGGGAGAGTCTCTGCTTATTCAAGAGGAGGACATTATAGAAATGCCTGTTACGAGGAGCACTGGCACTGATGGGGACGGACAGCAGATTAATGGGGAGATTAATGGAGAGAGCCCCTGTAGTATCTCCCAAAGCTGTGATGTGTTTAGCCCTGAGGCGGATGGGTTTAAGGGTACTCAAGTGAGTCAAATGAGCCAAGGCAATGCTTCTGGACAATCTGAGGCGAGTGCTAAACTTAAAACGAAGAATAAGTGCTTAAATATACCTGGAGCGGTGGCGGAGGTGGAGGCTGCAACCTCAAGGAGGAATCAAGAGGGTTCACAAAAATCCCCTAATACTTCAGCAGGGAACCCAAAAAAGAATAATAGCCGAAAAACCCTTAAAGTTACTAAACCCCGTCAGAAATCTATTGACCTGCAAGGGGCTAGCTGGTACAATAGCTCTGGAGCTCGCCGCAGAGGAAGTCTAGAGAACAGTCCACTCAGGAAATGGGTTCAAGCAAAGGGAGAGGTCAAGGCATTGATTTCTCGCCTGTCTGGCTCCGGCTCTGGTTTGGTAAGGGGTCAAGGTACGGGGGGTACAGCCAGTAATGAAAATAATGAGGTTATTGGAGAGCAAATGATATCCCCGACCTATCCCCTAATTAATTCTGCAGGTTACTCTATTCAGAGCAGCCTAGATAGTTTGCCCAGACCCAGTGAGGAATTAGCCAATAAATTCCAGACAGCTTCACTGGGGGCTGAGTGTGAGACGGAAGGAGAACAGCTTATGGCGAAGGAGCCATCATTGGCAGTAATATTGCAGGCCTTGCAAGAACAACGGCGCGAAGCCCAGGACCATCATGCGCAGATTAGAGCGGACTATCTCAGCATTAAGCTTTCGCTGGATGAAGTGACGGGCACGATGGCTAGCATCACAAAGGATGTGACCGAGCTACAAAGTAGAGTAGCAGAGACAGAGGAGTCAGTCACTTCTATTGCGCAAACCGTCCAGTCACATGATTTACAGCTCCAGGCTTGCCAAGCTAAAATTGAGGATCTGGAAAACAGGCAAAGGCGGAATAACCTAAGATTATTTGGGGTGCCGGAGGGTAAGGAGGATGCTGATCCCCGAGCATTTGTGGTCCAACTACTCCAAAGGGCATTTCCAGATCTATCGGATTGGGAGTGGGATTGTCAAGTTCAAAGAGCACACAGGTTCCCTCTAACTATACAGAGGCCCAATGCCCGGTACCCTCGCCCCATTTTGATTTTCTTTGGGAACTTTTTGCTGAGACAAGCAGTGTCCTTTAAAGCTCGCCCCAACTCACCAGTAGTAGTAGACTCCTTATCAATATTTTTTAGATCTGATTTAAGCCGAGCTACTATGGAAAAAAGATGGAAAATGAGACAGCTCATTGACCCACTTAAAGCGACAGGGGCTCAAGTTTTCCTGCAGGAACCTGCCAGATTGAAAGTTATCAAAGATGGACAGCCACTATTTTTTGTTTCGGATGTGGAGGCTAAGCTGGCACTAACCAAATGGCAGACGGCTTGAACATTTGCCATGAACACTTGGCGGGACTGCTTGGAATATGTTGAATTCTATAATCCTGTATTTTTTGAATTTTTGACACTTTGTTTTTGTGCCTCGGTAAAAGCGTCTGGGGAAGAGTAGATTAGTATTATATAGAGACTGGGCCCGGGTGGCTCTGGGGGTAGTAAGGGCTTAAGTCTGCTCATATCCCTCTTTCCTTTTTTTTTTTTTTCTTCTTTCATGATCGTGAGGGGCCAGCTGGGGTTGGGCTTTGTGGGGCACTGAGACGCAAGCTGCCATATCCAGCGTCAGCTGTTGGGGGAGGGTGACTCCTTCTTTAGGAAATGGGGAGGGGATGGGTAGGTTGGTTTTGAGGGGGGCTGAAGGGTATTCTAAGGTGGGAGCGGGGTATAAAAAGAGGGGAAAAAGTCAAAAAGAAGGTTTGCAGTCTTATTTTAGGTGGTGGGAATTCAACGGTTACCATTATTTTTGTTTTGAGGGTTGGTAATTTACTTAAACGGGTATGGCATTGATTAGGTGTTTATCTTGGAATGTGTCTGGACTGAATAGGGGGCTTAAAAGACAACTAGTGCGAGAGGAGCTCAGGGCATATAAACCTCATTTAGTACTTTTAACAGAAACACATCTAGCATTTAAAGATCAGGGTTTTCTCGAACAGCTGGGATTTCAGAATATAATATGTACCTCTCAAAATGTGTCAATCAGAGGGACTGCCATCTTAGTGTCTAAAACATTAGACTGTCAAGTTCATAAGGTGCTAGCAGATCAAAGAGGGAGATGGGCTATTGCTCAAATTGAGATTAATACTGTGAGATTTTTTTTTGTGTTATATATGGTCCCTACGTTGACGATCCGACAATATTTGATGATATCTGTTAAGAATTAGTGGGATGGCAGGAGGAGGTGGTTTTGATGGGAGATTTTAATTGTGTTATCAACTACGGTACAGACTCTACTAGTCGGCTACTTGCCCTAAGAATGACGAAGGTGAGAGCTTCTATTTTAGAACTTGGGCGATTACATTCACTGCAGGATGTATGGCGTTTTTTGTACCCAACTACACCGGGATATACGTACTACTCTGCGCCACATCGGCAGTACTCTAGGATTGACATGGCCTGGGTTTCAGATGCTATCTTGGTGGGGGCAGACATGGAGATCTGTCCCAGGATTACATGTGACCACAACCCCATAATGTTTTCTTTTCGGGCTAACTATACTCCTAAAACTGCTCGTGTATTTACCTTTCCACGGTATTTGGTTACAGATTCTGAGTTCTTGGTTTTCATTGCTAAAAATCTCGGAATATCTTACAGATAATATAGGGTTCGCCCCGCTTTGGGTTGTATGGGATGCTATGAAAGCATTTATTAGGGGAGTCACTCAGCAGTTTGTCCGTCAACAGAATAGGGAACGGGAGAGACAAACTAAGGATGCTTATCAAAAGCTTATCAGTTGTGAGCTTCAGCATGCTGAGACCGTTCATTTACAAAAGCTAGATCAAGATTCTTTGTATGTTTCCCTTCTAGAGCAGAGGGCAGTGATAAATAGGGTTTTGAAAGAAAAAGTAGCGGCTTGCTTTACTAAGCATAAGACATTACAATATGAATATGGGGATAGGATAGGGAAAGTTTTAGCTCACCAACTTATGGATAATCGTCTTAAAACTAAAATTAAGGCTATTAAGGGCGAGGGTGGCGCTATTTATAGATGCCCCCAGGAGATAGCTAATCAGTTTTCTATCTTTTATCAGCAACTGTATTCCCCAGATCCATCACAAGATTTAACTGATATGCAGCGCTACTTACAAGGGAGCAATCTGCCGACTTTGACAGAAGAGGATTCTCTGTTACTAGAGCAGGAGATTACAGTGGAGGAGGTACTGGAAGCGATTGGGGGGCTATCATCAAGGAAGGCGACTGGAGATGATGCCCTCCCAGCAGAGCTTTATAAGTGCTGTAAAAGCGTCCTGGCCCCGGTGCTTCGAGATGTAATCTCTCAAGTTGGGATCACTGGACGAGTTCCAGATTCATGGAATATGGCCAATATAATCTTTTTAAAAAAAAAAAAGATAAAGCCCCAGAGGAACGGGCTTCGTACCGCCCAATTTCCTTAATAAATGCAGACGCAAAGGTGTTTGCTAAGATATTGGCCGCCCGGTTAGCTCCAATGATGGCCAGCCTGGTTTCTCCCCAGCAGCATGGGTTTATTCATGGGAGAGATACTACTGCCCACGTTAACACGGCAATAGCAGCTTTTGATGCTGCGGGGAAATTAAAAACACAACTGGGCATGGTTTTATTGGATGCAGAAAAGGCATTCGACCGGGTGGCCTGGGAATATCTCTGGGCAACACTCACCGCATTTGGGATTAAGGAAAAAATTTCGGAAACTGGTCGTGGCTATGTATCATAATCCGATGGCTAGGCTACAGTACTTAAATGTTCAAACTATCCCTTTTTCCATCCGGCGCGGTACGAGGCAGGGCTGTCCTCTTTCCCCTCTTTTATTTGCTCTTTATATAGAGCCATTTATTCGGGCACTGCTGGGCAATAATTTGATTTGCCCGCTGAATATTGGACAGCGTCCCCTTAAACTTACGGCCTATGCCGATGATATAGCCATTTTTACGGAAAAGCCAAGGGAGGCTATAGAAAATATTAACAGAGAGGCAAAGCGGTTTGGACGCTTCTCCGGCTATAAGTTGAATAGCAACAAAACTCAAGTCCTTCTTAACTTCCAGCCGGAAGTCCCGATTGAAGGAGCAGCCCGAGGGCTACATATCTCGGGGTACAAATTTCGTCTAAAATTGAGCTCATATTTTCATTAAATTATGATTTTCTACTAGCTACAGTTACTAAACAACTGAAGTTGTGGCACAAGCTTCCATTAAGCATCTTAGGCAGATGCAATGTTATAAAAATGAAGGTACTTCCTAAGTTTCTTTATCTTTTTAGGTCCATTCCACTACGAATTCCTAATGTGTTTTTTAAGAAGCTAGATGGGGTTTTGAGCAGCTTCATTTGGGGCTATAAGAAATCAAGGCGCGCTATTGGATTGATGAAGCTCCCTTATAATCAGGGTGGCTTAGACCTCCCCAATTTTAAATTTTATTTTTGGGCCGCTTTTGTTGGCCGTCTACGCAGCCTCTTGAACCCCGAGCAAACTGATTTTTGGCATTGGTTGGTCCTACGGGGTGAGAGCCAGATGTTTTTATATCGAACTAATGACCCTAACTATTTTAAACGCGTACGGTTCAAGACTATTAGAGATTGTGTACATATCTGGCAGGCCATTAAAATTAGACTTTCTCTATCTCTCGTACATAGCAGACTTCCTCTTTGGGGAAATCCAATGCTGCCTGGAATATTTCAGGATGGTACGGCTAGCCAGTGGGCTAGGTATGGGGTGTGCTCTTTGGGACAACTATATGATTGTAATGGTTTTAAGACATTCGAGAATCTCCAGCTGATGTTTGATATCCCCCAACGCCTGTTTTTCAAATATTTACAGGTTAGGGATTACTTCGTTAGAAACTTAGCAGTTCGGAGTGTCTCTGGATCAGATATGTGGGACTGTATGTACGCTCAGACCCGGCAGGCCACCATTAGCAAGGCATATCAAATTCTTTGCCAGAGCACAGCAGAGGGCTGCGAGAAATTGGCTTCCAAGTGGAGTGAGATTCTGGGGGAAAATATTACTATAGAGAATATGAAGATAGCTTTGGACACTATTGCCCGCTCCGTACACTCTGTGAACTTACGGCTACAGCAATTTCGGACGCTTTGTCTACTTTATTATACCCCTGAAAGGATTGCCAGATGGTCTCAAGGTGGGGCAGGTTGGGGGGGAATCCATGGAGGGACTCGGCAGAACTGCCCTAAATGCGGGCTCTATGCGGCTGGCATTGTTCATATGTTTGTTATGTGTCCCGCCTTAAAGTCGTTCTGGGATAAGATTTCAGTAGCAATTAAATCTAGACTTGGCGGGGATCTCATGCTTTCGATAGGGGAAAAAATGTTAGGGTACAAGGAAGATTGTGGTCAGAATATGCCTTTATTGACAATTATGCAGGTTGCTGCCCGGCTGGCGATAGCTAGAGCCTGGATCTCTCCTAAACCCCCTACCGAGATGGAATGGTGGCTAATCCTTAAAGAAACTGGGGAAAGGGAAAAAGCGCTGGCTAAAGTAAGGGGTATTCAGGCTCTGGAAAGTATGGGTCTATATGGGGCTGCTTAGAAGAGCCTTAAAAAACATGTTAAAAGATTACTGATTGCCATATGGATATATGGATGTGAAATACTGCCGGAGAGTTCCCATCGCTCTGTTTTTCTTTTGCTTTGTTTCTGCTTTTTATATTATGTCTTTTTCTTTTTTGCTGATTGTATGACTGTACTTCTTCTTGACAATAAAAATATTTTCAACAAAAAAAAAACAATGACTTATTAGAAATTTAAAATATAGCAATCTTAAAACATTTTAATTTTACATCGTTAAAATACAGAAAAAGTAATACATGAAAGTATAAATTAATAAAACATTTATTATTAAAAAATTAGACATTAAAAATAAAAATGAAATATAAAAATTTTAAACATTGTAAACTAAAAAAAATACTCCTCACTCTGTTCCCTTATACACCCATCATCCCTCTCCTAAAATTATTATAGAAAAAACAAACATTTTAAAAAACAATCCAAGATAATAAAACTAATAATATTACATAAAATACACTTACAATTATATACATTGTGATACAACACAGAACCATTTTTTAACAATACTAAAAATATTTTAAAAAACGATAATCTTACCTTCAATATTGTGATTAAGGCTCCCTTTTTCCGTTTTTACTGATTTTTACAGATAAATACAGACAGAAAACCATCTATTTTCCTGTCTGTATTTATTTTTAAATGTGGATAAAAACGGAAATTGGGTTGTTTTTGAGTGATTCTGAATGCTGTCAATCATGACTGCCAGGCCAAAAGCTGTGCGGATTAACATGCAAGGGGATTTCAAAAATAAAGGAATTTTAGTAAAGAGCCTTAAACAGCAGTAGATTTACACGACCATGATGCTAAAATGTGCATTTTTTCTTATAAGTGCATATTTTATCATCTGAGTGTGTATATATATCATTGAAACCTGTCAGGCGTTCAGGCACGAGTGTACATTAACCGGTTAAATAAATGCAGAAATATACACATTTCAGCTTCATTTTTTCACAAAACCTAAAATAAATATGGATAAATACAGGTAAAATGAGCAAAAAATAAATATGGATAAATACAGACGGAAATTACAAAAATATAAATACCATAGAACCGGGAGCCCTAATTGTGATCCACAATATTTTTGACTTAATGATATTTAAGACACAATATTTGTGTCTCACAGTATTCTTACCACTATATTTTGTTGGAAAACCCAAGTATCTGTCAAATTACGATCACCCTCAAATTGGCACATCTACTCAGTATTCCATGTTTCCTTATTGAAACCAGTAACTGAGATACCATTATGTACAACACCTCCTGCAACTCGTATATTCCAAGGGGAAGACTCGGAATATGAGATAAAAGCAATCCTTGGCTCCAGAATAATCCAAGGTCAACTACAGAATCGGATTGACTGGACGGGATATGGACCAGGGGATCATTCATGGGAACCTGCATCCTTTCTGAATGCTTCACGTTTGGTCTAACCGTCTAACTTGACATGTACCATGACTGTTGTTTATCTGATTGATGTCCATACCTAATAATGTAATGTGTCTTGCCATAGGTGGTGGATATCTACGGAGTTATGGTAGCAGTCCTAACTAAGAATGCTGGGGGGAGGGGTGTTCAAATGTATTTCTCTTCCCTTGTCCTTCTTCCCTGTTTCCATCAGAGTCTTATCCGTAGTACATATTCTATTGACCAGACTCATAAGGAGGCATGGGGTTGGCATCAACATCCATACTACAGAGTCCTGACAAGTACTAAATGGTTTCTGTACATTCCCGACTTGCATGGGGTCCTCTGTAGGTGAACTAGGAAATAACAACTCGGAATACTGGTTATGGATCTGAATAGTTAAATCAATGAAGGCAGATGTAGTTGCTTGATTCACTACTAGTGATAGAGCGTCCTTTAATTCCTCTCTGAAGCCTTGATAAAAAGTAGCTGCAGCCACTTTATCTGTCCATAAAGCTTCAGCACAATATTGTTGAAATTGACTGATAGATGTGGTAAGTTCGTTGTTAACTTGCCTCAAAGAAAATTGTTCAGTGTGAGCCTCCTGTGCCTGGTTTGTTAATTTTTGATGATAGATTTAAACTTATCTATAATTTGATCAAAGTTGGTTAGAAGAGGGCTCTGATTGAGGATCAACATAGTTGGCCAAACATGTAGTCCTTAGTCAGATAGGATAGCATGAAAACTACCTTTTCAGAGCCTATGTGAAACTGCTGTGGCTGTACAAGGAAGTGTAAATGACATTGAGCTAGAAACGGTTGAAAAGTAAGGGATCTCTTTTGTATTTCTCTGGTGCGGCTATAGTATTAGGACTGTGCAGGTTCATGATATTCCTATTACTAGTCGTGTGTCTGGAATTAGAAGGGTTTAAAGCTTCTCCACCAGAGGGGTGTTCATTCAAGGGAGTCGCCCCAGATGGAGTAGCGGGATAACCCTGATTTGTGCAATTTGAACGGAAAGCTGTATCTAGATTTTCACACATCTTTTCTGTAACTTTAGATATGACTTGAAAAGGATTCTCCTCTGTATATATGGTGGGCAAAAAAGGTGGGCTGGCAAACTGTCAGGTTTTCGAAAAGCTGACCCTGAATCCAATGAGCATCCACTTCCTCCCCAAGTCTCTGGAACAATAGAAGAAACCTGCTATCTGAGAAACAAACCAGGGGGAAACGGGGGTTAGGGAGGAGAGAAGACGAAGGAAAACATAGCATTCTTCTGTATTGGTGCGGTTCAACGGCTCTCTCACTTTGGGTTAGATGTCAATACTTGGAGTGCAAGTCTTCATGCTACAGTGCAGGAGAATTGGATTACTGGAGTTTCTAGCAATCTTTACAGCCATAAAGCAAGCCATGTAATATTGCTTACCAGTCTCTGAAAAGGGGCAAGTTCCTGATGAATATCGAAAAACCCACAAGCCTATACAGTGTCTGCAGAAACATTGAAGATCGAAAAATCTTTAATAGGTGTAACAAGCAGAAGTGGTTCAGAACGCTCCGAACAAGCAACACAAGGTAGATTTTAGTGAAGGTGGGAGGGAACCAATAAAGGGAAAACAAAACAATGATGAGGAAACAAGGATCGGGTGTGAACTGAAACGGCAGCCGAATATCCATGCAACTATGCAAGCGTTGCCAGGCAAAGACTGCATTGTAAAAAAGCCCTTTATGCTGACTGCCACTATAGAATGGCCAACAACTCTTGGTCTTCCATTAAAATCACATGGACCTGTTGCATTGCAATGTGTTTAAATGTCAGCAATGGCAAGACAGTTTTGCTTGAGGACAAAAAAATGCTTAAAGCTAATTTTCATCATACACTATTGCTGTACATCTCTGGTTTACCCCAAATGTATTCGGGTAGAGAATACGCAGCTATATAAAAGTGACTATAGGCCTGATTACGATGACGGTCCGACCTCCATCGTCGCAGGAATGGAACCGCCCGACATGTAGTTGGCAGTTCCAGCCGCCAAATTACGATGCGACTACCGTGTAGGTTGTCGGAAAAATGCCCTTTTCCACTGCGGCTTGTGCTACGGCCCGGAAAAGGACAGCAGCACAAGCCACAATGGAAAAAGACATTTTGCAAACATCCATACACCATGTGCCAGTCACGTTGTTGTGCCTGCTACACGCTGCATGGATGTTTGGGGGGGGCACCATATGTGCCCCCCTGGCCCTATAGCGGAGGCCCACGGAAGGGGCAGGGGCCCTGCTAGGAGCCCCCAAAGTCTCTTTCCATCTGCCTTAACATGGCAGTTGGACCGCCATGTAAAGGAAGAGAAAAGGGACATCGTAATCCTTACGGTGTTGAAGGGATTACGGTCCTACTAACACCCCAGAGGGCTCCTTGAGCCTGTCGGAGATGTCGGTCGGTCCCTCTGACCGCTGCACTCCGACCCACCTCATCATAATGCAGCAGTCGGAACGCTATCCTGGCTGTCGGGCGGACCGCCACCAACGGTCTGTCGGTGGCGATCTGCTCGACATCCTAATCGGGCCCTATGAGTAAAGTGCAACAAGAAGGCAGGTTTTTTTTTTTTGCTGGCTTAGGTGAATGGTCATTTTTCAGCATCATTGCTGTTCGAAAGAACAAATTTATCCAAAGGACTTCTGATTCTAAAGGGCTCATTTTCATAAGGGTTGAGGTGAATGAATTTATTATAGAAGCTGCATTGCTGACTGTTGAGCAAGGGTGTCACACTTAGGGCCCGATTACGAGTTTGGCGGTGCAGTGCCAGGTCCGCCCCGCCACCGCACCGCCAAACCCATGGGGAGGCTGCCTGCAGATTAGGAGTTTCCTCCTGTCTATCGGGCTTTTTTTTGGCGATGCCTCTAAAAATAGGCACCACAATGGGAACGCCAACAACAGTTCTTGCACGGCATGGACTGAAAAATCCATGCCATGCAAGAACTGGTGTGCATTTGAAAGGAAAGCAGTGTGCAGCCAAATTCAGCACTTTTTTCAGTTCTGCTATGTGTTTTTTGTCCAGACAGGTTTGTAGAAAACCCCCAAAATCTAACAGCTGATGGAAAACAGTTGTGCTATAGACACCTGTGTTATAGATCTGTTAGTAAGCTTGACAACATCTGGAAAATGCAAAAGAACTAAGAAGCCTTATTATTGGTCGAAATTTCTGATTGTTTGGAATCCCTTCCAGAACTTTCCAAAGATCAGCACTGTCCTTGCGAACATCAAGATGTTTACAAATGAAAGAAGGGAAATTAATTGTTTCATCCTTAACACATGCTGCATTAAAAAACATGTGCACATGGTGTGACATAGGAGAGCCGATGCTGCTTAAAACATAAGTGGGCGAACCTTGGGCCTGATCAGTTGTGAATAATCTCAGCCTGTCATGGACCTGTTGAAAAAAAATGTAGCACACTTGGACTGAAGACAACATCTAAACCAATCAGATTTGTATTTCGCTTAAAACTGTGGTTCTTGAATTTAGTAGTGAAGATATACAAAATATTATCCTTTAAGCCCTCAATACTTTCCTCCCCTGTGGCCACAAGGCAACCAAAAAGCCCTGCGCAATAACAGAGCATAACAATATATTAATATATCAATATAGCACAACTCCATAACAACACAAACAGCATTGCAACAGGGCGCCAAAACTCAATAAAATAACACAGAAATGTAAACACAGTTCGCCTATGCCAAAACCTCAACACAAAACATCACCACACCATAACACCCCTAAAAAAACAGAACACAGCCACACCAACAGCAACAATACAATGTCACAGTACAAAAGCAAAGCAATACAGCCGATCATCACAATAACAGAACATCCTACAACACAAGTCCACAGCAAAACACAGCAAAACACGCAACAAAACATAAAAACAACCAGATCCTGTCAGATCCACCAACAACCAACAATTCTGGAGTGTTATTAAAACACAGTAGGAGCACAACAACAAACTCCGCTCATCGCCCATTCCTTGATAAACGAAAATTAGTTGGAATCAGAATCTGCAGACTATGGCCAGAGGATATTCTCAACAGGTTCTACCAGCACAGGATCCAGTGCTTATTTGAACCGGTGTTTTCCGGTGCTCGGCACCGCACTTAAATGTCAACACAGGCGCTTGTGACAGTCTACCACAAGGTGGCGCTGTCTGGCTAATTTATAGATGACTACAACAACAGTTAATTATTAATTCAATATACATTAACAATGGCTATTACTGCCGCCCAAGCCATTCTTATAGCTTTGGGGGCCTGAAACATTCTGAATTGTCACCTTTGTGGGTGTGTAATAATTACTAGTTGTGTTGTTACTATCATTGGCAGCATGGCAGGGGCAATGTGTGGTGCAAACTGCAGTGGACTCCTGACGAGAGCCCTGGCACTTATTGTTTTTACAAATTAAGCACTGACAGGATCTGTTCACATGGTGTGACCAAAGTAGATGCCCTGCACTCAGAGCCGGAGGCACACATCCAAAGGCCATTCACAATGGGGTGCAGGTGTGGGCGAAGCAACACACTAATGGCTCCTATTGAGAGAGTAGTAGTGAGCAGTTGTGCAGCCCATGCCGGTGGTAATGCTGGCTGTACCTCATTTGCATGGAATCCAAAGGAGTGGACATCAGCCTCATTCAAGGTCTGACTGGCCCATACGGCAATCAGGCAGTGCTCGAAGGGCTACTCTGACAGGTCAGTGTATGGACCCTTTTTTGGCTTTTTGTGGGCCTGTTTCATTGTCTGCTGGGCCGATTTTTACTGTTGATTTCCCTGATATTAAAACAAACCTTGCCTGCAGCAAGCTCAAATCCATGCAGTCTTCCATACCTTGAAAATACTTAGGGGCTCATTACGATGGCGGGCGTACATGAGTCCGCCCGCCATCGTCGCGGTCCTGGGACCGCTCGCCAGTAATGCGTCGGTCCCACCACTGCAATTACGATGCGCCCGCCAGTATGGCGGGCGCATCCCGGCTATTTAACATTGCGGACGGTGCTGCCGGCTGCAGCACCATACGCAAAGTTAAATAGCAATGCTGTGGATTTCCCTGCACTACGTGGCAGGCACCACGCGGTGCCTGCCACGCAGTGCAGGGAAATGCAGGGGGTACCCCAGTGCAGCTACACCTCCCCCCAAGACAAGGGGGGCCGGCAACGGGCCCCCAAACCCAATCCCCGCCATCCTTTCCATGGCGGTTCCATCGCCATGGAAAGTCTGGCTGGCGCCAGCATTGTAATCTGGCAGCCGCCACCATTTCCCCGGTCATGTCCGCTCCGCCAGGCAATCCTAACGATTGCCTGTGGCGGAAGAGTGGCGGGCGGTCTTTGCGCCCGCCACGCTTGCGGAACGATTCCCCCCGCCATCCTAATGTGGCGGGGGAAATGAGAGTCAGATGGCGGAGGGACCGCCACCGCCGGCCCGGGGGTGGCGGTCTCTCCGCCATCATAATGAGCCCCTTAGACAGCATGTCTTTCAAAGTTTAAAACTTCCCCAATTTGCAAACATGGGCCACTTTTTAGGTTGAAGCCTACCATACCAGGGCCGGACTGAGAACGCAAACCAGCCCTGGCAATTAAGTTGGACCGGCCCGGGGGTGAGGAGCTGGTGGGAAACACCGCTGCTGCTTTTGTTACAGGGAGCTGATATTGCTGCAATGCTGCAAAACCCACCCCTAGTGACAAAAACTCCCCCCATCGGTCCAAAACCGGCCCCCACCCTTCCGGACCACCGGGAAAACGCCCGGTGCCCGCTATGGCCAGTCTGGCCCTGTACCAGACAGCGCATCTGTCTGGTTTGCTAAAGATATCTTGGGGACATTTGGAAAGCTGACCTAATAATGCATTCCGCCCATTGCTTACCATTGGATTTGTGGTTTGAAACTCACGCTTGCTTTCTATTTGTTGGCTTTATTTGTTTTAGGCTGTACATTTTGAGTTAGTCCTTCTCGTGGTGTATAGCCTGTTTACTGTATTCTTCCACAGTGTTCGCTTTCTGTAAACAGGCCTTTAAATTTTATTCTTATATTATCACATTTGCTAGGCATTCAAAGGCAGAGGTCAAATGACAGGCTCTGTTTTCCAAGGGAACTGGTGTTTATGTTTCTTTCTCTGACTTAAAAGTGAGAGGCTAGGGGCCAGATGTACGACCAGTTTTTGCGTGCGCAAACGGGTTAGTGACCCGTTAGTTTTTGCGACTGGCTATTAGGAAGGGGCGTTCCCTTCCTAATAGCAACCCTCTAGCCATGTATGAATGTTAAGTAAACCGCAATTGCGGTCGCAAAACACTTGCAATTTACCGCCCTCTTCAAGAGGGTGGTAATGGAGTCACAAATGGGAAGGGGTCCCCAGGGGACCCCTTCCCCTTTGTGACTGGCTCTAAAAATATTTTTTAAGGGCAGGCATTGGTCCCAGGGACCACTACCTGCCCTTTTTTAAATGCATCCCGATTTCATTTAAGGAAAACGGGCTGCATTTTAAAAAAAAACACTGCTTTATTGACAAGCAGTCCCAGACATGGAAGTCTGCTGAGCCCAGCAGGCGACCATCCCTGGGAGGGCCAGCCATTCCCAATGGGGTCGCAAATTGCGAGTGGCTCATTAATATTCATGAGCCTCGCATTTTGCGACCCGATTGGGAATCGCAATCAGTGTCTCTGACACTTTTGTATATTCCAAATTGCGACACGCAATTTGCGACTCGCAATTGAGCGCAAATTGCGACTCGCAATTTGGAATGGTCGTACATCTGGCCCTTAATTTCTGACATTATTGGGGTGTGAAAGGAGGTTTTTTTTCCCTTTGATTCTGTATAGGTTTTCTCATCTTTTCATTTGCTCTCCCTGCCTCTGTCGCAGCTACTGGGTTTTGCTAGTGCTATGACACCTTCGGGTACTGTGCACAAATGTATTTTACTTACTGAATGTTTTTTTAGCACACAATAAAATGTAAATGTCTGTAAATGAACTGTGCAAATATTTCACAATATTTCAGAAAATATTAGAATTAGGAAAGCACAAATGAAGCACATATTTTTGTAATTCTGAAGTGTGCTGGAAACAATATTTGAATATGATCAAAACAAATCAATACACTAGGTAATGCCATTTCCTCACAATTTTGTTTGAGCGCTATAAAGTTTTATCAGTAAAACTGTATGTCTGTGCAAATGTAATGGTAATTTTAATTAGAAAATGTGTTGTCTGTAATGGCAGTATACTACCACTCGATGCATACTCCACTCTACGCCACTCCACTCTAAGACACTCTACTCCACTATACATCACTCTACACCACTTTACTCTATGCCACTTCACTCTACGACACTCTACTCCACTGTATGCCAGTCCACTCAATGCCACTCTAGGCCACTATACGACACTCCACCCTATCCCACTCTACTCCACTCCACTTTACAATACTCTTCTCCACGCCACTCCACTTTACACCACTCTACTTTACAACAGTCTTCGCCACTTCACTCTAGGCCAATCTACTCCTCTTTACAACACTCCAGTCGCTGACATCCACTCTACACCACTCCAATCTATGACACTGTATGCCACTCCACTACACTGCACACAACTTTACTCCACTCTGCGACGCTCCATACTATACCACTCAACTCTATGACACTTTACTCCAGTCTACTCCGTTCCGCTCTACGGAACTGCACTCCATGACACTCTACTCTATGACACCATATGACACTCCACTCTACGACACTCTACTCCATTCTATGCCACTCTACAACACTCTACACCACTCTATGCCACTTAACTCTAGGCCACTCTATGCCACCACACCCTTTGACTCTACTCCACTCTGACATGCCACTCTACGACTCTCTATGCCACTCTACGCCACTCTACGCCACTCTGCTCCATTTTACTCCACTCTACTCTGTGACACTTTACTCCGCTCTACTCTACGCCACTCCACTTTACAACACTTTACTCCACTCTATGTCCCTCCACTTTACGCTCCTCCACACTACGCCCCACCACTCTATGCCCCTATACTCTATGGTCCTCTACTCTATGCAACTTTACGCCACTTCACGCCACTCTACAACACTCTTCCACGCCACTCTACGGTACGCCACTCTAAGAAACTCCACGACACTGTATTCCAATCTACACCACTCTATGCCACTCTACTCTGCCCCACTCTACACCGTTCTACTTCACTCTGTGCCACTGTACTCCACTCTACTCTATGCCACTCCACTCTACAACTCTCCACTCTACTCCACTCCACTCCACTCTACCATACTCTACTCCACTCTGCGATACTCAGTCTATGACACTTTACGCCAATCCACTCTACCCCAGCTCCACAAAACACTACGCCACTCTACTCTATACCAGTGTATTCCACTCTACACAACTCCATTCTACGCCTCCCTATGCCACCCCAGTATACGACACTCTATTCCACTCCGCTCAATGACACTCTACTCCACTGTATTCCCCTCCGCTCTACACCCCTCCATTCTACCCCACTCTATACCACTCCATTGTACTCTACACCACTCTATTCTACTCTACTCTACACCACTCCACTCTACTCCACTGTATTCCATGACACCTAACGACACTCCACTCTACCCTATGACACACTACTTCACTTTACTCCACTACTCCACTCTACACCATCCACCGCACATCTCTCTATGCTACCTCAATGTACAACACGCTATGCCACTCCACTCTACCCCACTCTTCACCACCCCACAATACTCTAAACCCCTCCACTTTACCCTTCACCACACCACTTTACTCTTCTCCACTCCACTCTATTCCACTCTACACTACGCTACACGCGACACTCCACTCTACTCCATGACACTTAACTCTACTCCACGACACTCCACTCTACTTCACGACACTCCACTCTACTCCACGACACTCCACTCAATGGCACTGCATGACACTCCTCTCCACTCTAGCTGCTCCACAACCCTCCACTCCACTCTATGACACTCCTCTCTACGACACTCTTCTCCATCCTATGACACTCCAAACTGCTCTATACAATAACTGTTAGCCACGCTGAACAGCATCCACACTGGTGTACAATATGGCTAAAACACATTGGCAGAGCCAATAGCTCTTGCATAGATGAGACCTATTGCCTGTGCCAGTGCTTGTTCAGCTATCTAATTCACTAATAGGGGCCACATTTATTTTGGCGCCCAGGCCTATTTTCTGTCCCAGTCTGACACTGGCCTCATGGCTCCTAGTAGGTAAATCTCATTTTGCAGAATTTCCACGCGCCTCTAATAATTTCCAAGGAAAAAATATACTGGACTCAGAATTGAATCCCTTCATATAAATAAAAGCGATTGAAATCTTCTGGCAAATCTATCGAGTTCTCACCATTCAGAGACTACAGCGTTCAGGAGGGATGAGAATTATTGAATGTTTAGCAACGCACACCGGCTGAAGGATAGCTCCCAACTGTCACAGTTCAGCACAAACAGATCACAAGAGTCTAAGAATACTGTGATGTCATGCTGTGCAGAGCTTGAGTAAACCATTTATTCTCAGAGTAAAGTAACCAAACTAAAACACATATTAAAACATATAGCTAGAAACTACCACAAAGTCCTATAATATCAGAAATTGCAAGAACAATTAATTAATAAAAAGGGAAAACGGTTAAGAAAATCATAGGCCGTAGTCGTATGTTTTCTGTGTCTACCCTGACCTGAAAGGAAAGGCGTTCCAGAGACGAGCCTGGGGCAATGTGAGAAAAAAGAAGGAAAGGTAGGTAAAGAAAAGACTATGTGGTGAGGGTGTGGGACTGGGGAGCAGGAGAGTCAAAAAGGTTTAATGCAGAACGGAGCCTCACTGCCCTCTCAAACAACTCACACTAAAAAACACATGAAAGGAAGGTGGAGAGCCGAAGAGGACATGAGAAGACAACGAAGAAGAGGAATGATAAAACAGCGTCTTGGGGAGAATGCCTTCATCCCCAAAGAAACAAGCATTTGCAATGCAATAGGTCTCGCATTACTGATAGTTTGAGGCATTGGCGTTGCAAATAATAATGCAACTCCAATAGCTCATACTTTCAGTAATGCAAGACCTAGTGCATTGCAAATTCTTACGTAGTGAGCCAGGAACCAGCATTGTATGTCTCAGTGCAGTACCGCAAGCTGCTCCTAGAGGTCCCTAGTGAGCAAGGCACCAGCACTGCATGTCTTGGTGCAGTACCGCAAGCTGCTCCTAGAGGTCCCTAGTGAGCAAGGTCCAAGCACTGCATGCCTAGGTGTAGTACAGCAAACTGCTCCTAGAGGGCCCTAGTGAGCAAGGCACCAGCCCTGCATGTCTAGGTGTAGTACCGCAAACTGCTCCTAGAGGTCCCTAGTGAGCAAGGCACCAGCCCTGCATGTCTAGGTGCAGTACCGCAAGTTGCTCCTAGAGGTCCCTAGTGAGCAAGGTACCAGCACTGCATGTCTACAAAATTAGAGTTATTGGCATTATAAATGGCATTGTTTTTTACCTAGCCATGTTGCAGGGTGCAATACCATATGTGGCTAAAAGGGGACCTCTTTTGGTCACATATGGTACTGCACCCTACAGAAGATATGGTAAATCCACCCTACCCATAATGCATTGCATGTAAGATAGTACTACAAATACATTCAAATAGCTATGTCCATATATACTATTAGTAGCTTTGAAATGTGACAAAAGAATTATTATATTAATTTTGGATTAGGTTGAACTCTGTGTGGAGCTGATGAAGGAAACTTTATAGACGGTCTCATATAAATGTGAGATGTTCTAGTGAGTGAAGTAACCACTGCCAGCCTAGCTTAGTACTAAGTGTGTGTCCTGCCTGAAGCCTTTTAAGAAAATAGTGCCTTGAGGCTGTAATTAAAACCTAGGGAGTAACAACACATGTAACGGGGTGTCCTCATGGGAGGTTACAAGAAGCGACAAGGCGGTACTAAGGAGGGACTACTAAGCCTATTGACCAATGAAAAGCCACTATTTACAAAGAACAGGGACAGGAGCCAATTAAAAAGATGGGCGGAAAGTGGGAGGAGCTTTATGCCCATATCCTGAATACAGCATGTCTCAAAGAGACAGCGCAAGGGCTGCCTAGGCGAGACCTAAAAAGGCTTTCGGAAAAAAAATCAGTGATACAATATGTACGATTTTTTTATATATATAAAACAACTTTATTGACTTTTCAGGGAAGGCATAGCACATAGTTCCATCTTTTTTTTAAATAATCTTTTTATTGAGTTTCACAAAAACATACTTCAATAAAGTAGTTACATTACAGCACTCTAACCCTTCACCATCCAGCGGAACCCACTACCCCAAAGCCACCACATCCTTGTTTAAAAGTTCTACATCAAGTCCCGGACACTACTTACCACCACCCGCATAGTTCCATCTTAGATTGAACAGCAACGCGGTTACGATTCCAATTACATCATCATTATTATATGAATCCTTACATAAATGTTAACACCATAGACCACCTACAGTCCGCAGCCCCAATTCATCTCCAGTAATTATTATACCACCAACAAATCTGGCACCGTTTACTGTATTATCTAGTTACAGGACTATGCCTCTATTTTGTATTATTATTAATGAAGACAATTATCCTGAGGTACTGATATATAATTAGGAACCTCATTAGTATCTAAAAGGGATCCCCCAATTATTTCAATGTCAATCACATACCAAATCTAATTTGCATAATTAAGCACAGGACACAAAAAGAGATTTCCATCTTGCAATCATTGAATCTAATCAAATATTAGAATTCAAGTATTTTTATTATTACGATTTGAAACTCAAAGAGGTCCACGTAAATATAAAAATTAATTTTAAAAGACAATTCATATAGTAAAATATACAAAATTATAAAGTACCAGAAGAAGCCATTCAGCGTACAACCATACTCAACTTTAGATGAAACAAAAAATTGCAAATGCTCAATTTAATCAATTAAGCATTATAGTACAATTCCTAGGAAATGCAAGAAACTATGCATACTAATATAATACAACAAATAAATGATGCAAAATATTTTCCAGTGCAACACTAATACAGTACTGCTTTTTATGCAATACATTCAACTTTGCAGAACAATACTATTACGGTACATCCATTTATGCTGTACAAAATCTTTAAGGCCTAAAATGGCCTATTCCACAGGCAAAGCAAGATGCAGAAAATATAGAATTGAAACGTGCAGACATATCTAAAAAAAATAGTGTAAAAAGCAACATTAGTGATCATATTGCATTCGACGCAGTTCTCAGAAGTGATTCTATTTACAACATATTTAAACAAAGACACTGTGCAGTTACCAATGGTTGTCTTCAGTACTCAGAAAAGTCTGGAAAAAGGTTGCATGAATTGGTATGGCATCCCTTTAGAATAAATAACAAGAGTCAACCAAAAGGGAGGGGATGTCGACGTTTCGACCCCGTGTGAATGTAAAGGTCTCCTCAGGACGTAGTCATCTGACTACCAACCTGCACATAAACAAAGACAGAAAATAAAAAACTCCCTCAGTCCTGTGTTTAGATAAGTTGGTCTGTTTGCTCAAAGATTCATGTATTACTCACAACCTACATAGTGGGCACATGTAATAAGTTAATGGACCATTTGACAGGTGAGTAGGCTGCTCAAATAAAAAACTGTGGGATGAAGAGTAGCAGGTGAAAAACAAACTGCAACCATCAGTTTTCACCAAGAACGGCTTTCACCAGTTGTGCGTACATACCAACATTTCGAAACTGTAAAGACAGAGATAGTGAAAAATAGTTGTGGGAATTTATTTACCCTATTGACTAACACTGAAACACATCCAATTTTAAGCGGAAAACAGCTGAAGTAAAGCAATTTTTGGCCTTAAAAATTGTGTGCCTCCTGCCTGAATCGGCTCTATTGGCATGTATGGAATAGTGGCAGTGCTTAATTTCTACCCATGGTTTCAGACGGTGAGCGCTGGCACTCATTTTTGGGGGACCAGTGCTTATTTATAAGACTTTGACCTAGAGTGAGAGAGAGACATTCATGAAAAGGAATGAAAATGAGGAAGGCAAAGATAGGAAAATAGTAACAAAGGGAGAAAGCAGGGGTGAAAAGACCCTGCAAGAGTGAGATAAAGAGACCGGAAGTGGAGGGCGGTGGAAGAAAGAGGCATGAGGTGGAATCTAGACTAGTCAGACGTGGTATCGAGCTATCCCACCCTGCAGCAGGGCTGGTGGTGGGCTGCTAAGAAAAAGTTTGGGCCCCTTCTTTTTTTTTTTTTTACAAATGAAGCACTGGAGTCAGGCTGGCACTAAAGTGTGGGAACTGTACTGATGCTGTAGCGCTGTGGGAAACAATGTGACACTGAGTGGTACTAGATGGGTCCTGGCAGGTGGTTTGTCTATATTTGTGTAAGAGTTTGGTGGCAGACTGTGAGAGGTTTGGGGTGAGAGAGGCACAGAGGGAGTGGTTGAGGAAAGAAGCAAACAGTTGGAAGATATGGTTGTGGGTGGGGGAATACACTACAGGGAGGGAGAAACTGCAGTGGGGAGAGGTAGGAAACATGTTAGAGGGTTTAGCAAAGCAGCTAGGAAGAATGAGGATTGGTGGTGAGAAGAGGTTCTAGTGTCTAGAGAAGTGAGGTGAAGTGAGAAAGAAAGTTGTGAGGTGAAAAAAGGTGATGGAGAGTAGGAGTGGATTAGTGAGAGCAGAACTTGGCCCTCAACTGGGGGGCGCTTGTGTTAGATTATAGTGTCTAAACAAAATCATCCTGGTATTGAAATGTAGGGTGCGGACTGTATGTTGGTATTTCTCCTATCACTTCCGGGTGCTGCCAGGCCTTCAGCTGCCGCTCCTATCCAATTTGCTTTACTGTGTTTGAGCACGTGCCTCAACGGTGCCCAGCGCGTGCTACTAGGAGGTATGTGTGCGCCCCGACTGCACGTGCGACTCAGGGAAATTTCAAATAAGGAGAGAGAGAGACTCGACTGTGAGACTCAAGCCCAACAACATCTCAAAAACCTGACACAAAAGGTCAAACAAAAAAATCTACATAGCTATGAAGCTGCAAGGTGAGAACTCCTCTGACGCATAGTGCCAATATCGGCAACACTCGCCATCCCCCCATACAGCAATGTCCTAGAGAAATAACCAGACAAGACACCTTCTTTGTGGAGAAAACTGCTGCAGGTTTATTAGCATTACAAATATGCCATCATGGTGGGTTATCTTACGGGCGATCCCAAGGCAGGCAGCCCCTCGCCGCCTGCCACCTGATGAGCCAAATTGCACCCTGGCCTTACCCAACGGTGTTTGCCATATTTTGGGGGAGGGAAGACCCCTCCCACCGGTGGACCAACAGCCCACGCCCCTGCTCACGCCCCATAAGGGGGCAGAGCCTGCCAGGCAACCCCCGGTTGCTCAGGTCCACAACCGCCCGTAGGACTAACGGGGCGCCGTCGCTCCTCCAGGGTCCAACGCGAGGACCTCCCTGTGGATATTTGGCCTTTGCACCCTTGTTGTGCTTCTGTACATGGTACCCGTATGTACCTACAGCCTCTGGATCGCCCTGTAACTCCGCCACAGCTCTGGGTGTGGCCACCGTCACCCCAGAGCTCCCCACCAAGGTAGTCTCCTTTACTTACACCCTGCTGTCTCCAATGCCTCCCCCAGATCAAGCAGGAACAGGTCCATCCCCACTCTGGACAAGTGGACCCCATCTTCATCCAAACACCCTGTGGCATTAGAGTGCAGTAACCCATGACGGATGAAGCCAAAACCCCTTTGCTCAGTGAATTTTCTCATGGCGCTGTTAACCTTCCTGCGAGAGACCTCAATGGCTTCCTTAGATCGTGCGCCCTGCCACACCCGCCGGGGCGTTATCTCAGACCACCATATTTCACAGGTCCCCAGCTGGTTGCTCAATTTGCACATGGTGACTGTCATTTCTTGAAACAGTGCCCTTTTCCCCAGAGCTGCCAGATCATTCCCTCCCAGGTGTATGACCAACACATTAGGAGGAGGAATCTTCCCCCAGATTCTGCTGCAGCTTCTTCAGCAAGCAGGTCTAGCGCTTGCCTGGGTATCCTAGCCAGATAATGTCTGTGGCCGTGAGGCTCCAAGTCCTGCTCGCGGCCCACCATGATACTCGCAAGACGCCAGAATGGCCAATCACCCAGACCATAGTTCCTGGTAATTAAAGAGATGAAAGTTTGCAAAGTTTTTATTGACTCACTGCACATCTACAAAATTAACATGTACACATTACACTTCAGTGCAAGCCACCGGCATCTGGTGCCGCAGAATGTTGTGGACGTCCCTAAAGTTGTCCTTGCCAGAAGTTATTATTGCCTCCCTACACTACTCCAGTTTGCACCTAGGCATCTTTACCTACATCCTGCTGATTCGAGGGCCTCTCCCAGGTCCAGCAGAACACGTCCATGCCCACTCTGGACAATGGTAGGCATCTTTACCTACATCCAGCTGATACCCGGGCCTCACCCCGGTCCAGCAAACAAGTCCATGCCCACTTTTAGACAGGTGTAACCCCATCTTCTTCAAAACACCCTGTGGACTAGGCAAGCAAACCAAGCCTGATGAAGCCCAACCCACACTATTAGTGAATTTACGCATGGCACTGTTAACTCTCCTGCGAGAGGTTTCCCCGCCCCCCCCCGACCGGGCTTCTCGCCACACTCAACGAGGAGTTATCTTAGACCATTATAACTCACATGCCCCCAATGGTTGCATAACTTACACATGGAGGACTTCATCTCTTGCAACAGATCCCTCTTCCCCAAGAGAGTCTGATCATTGCCTTGCCCAGGCCCCCGCAAACAAGTCCCTGCCCACCTAGACAGGTAGACTAGTCCTAGCCCACCAAGACAGGTGGTCCCTTAACCTCTAACAAACACCCTGTGGCCGTGGAGGCACCCCCCCTTGTCTGTGCCGCAGCTACTTCAGCAAGCTGTCCCAGCGCATGCCTGGGACCCCCAACCAAGGTAACTTGGTGGAGAACATGTGCCTCCAATTCCTTAAATCCGCCCCTCGCGCCACTCTCAAGACGCACGGAAGGCCATTCACCCAGACCGTTGGTCCAGGCCATTTAAAAAAATGCAAGGATGCTAAACACCCTTTGTTGAGCACTGCACCCCATTCTATGCAACTAATCCAGCAAAACACGTCCATGCCCTCTCTGGAAGAGTGCACCCCCCTCTAAAAGGATATTAGCATGCAGCAGGCCATGCCTGATCAACCCAACCCCATTTGTGCAGTGACTCTGCCCTGGCACTGTTAACTCTCCTGCAAGAGGTTCCGCGGCAACCCCTGACCGGTCCCTTGCCACACTAACCGTGGGGTTATCTCTGGCCATCATAACACACATGCCCACAATTGGTTGCTTGACATACACCAGGCGGGTTTCATTACCGGCAGCCGTGCCCTCCTACCCAGGAAAGTCAAGTCATTGCCTCCCAGGTATATGGCCAAAATGTTGTGGGGGGGGGTGCCGCAGCCTCTACAGCAAGCTGTTCCAGTGCATGCCTGGGACCCCCCCCCAATATCTCAGTAGTGTGCCGCAGCTTCTACTGCAAGCTGTTCCAGCGCATGCCTGGGCCCCCCCCCCAAAATAACTCAGTGGTGGGAAACCCATGCCTCCAATTCTTGAATTCTGTCCGTCTCGCCGCTCCCAGGACGCCTGGAAGGCCCTTCCCCCAGACCGTTGGTCCTGGCGACTTAAAGAAATGCTAGGTTGCTAAACACCCTTGCCCTAATGCCCCTAACCAGACCTAATCTGGTGGGTACCAGGATGCAGACAAGAGGATGGAAAAGCTACAGTGATGGTGAAAGTTAGGAGCAGACCACCTGCCCAGTCCTGACTTATTGGATGCCGGGTGTCCAATAAATTGTAGCCTATGTGCTGTAACCCAGTATTGTCGCCTGACAAACTTACTTCCCGCCGTGCAGCGATGGCGAGAATGCAGGCGCATTTGGCTTAACTACCATTTCTGTTGGCATGACCAATATGTTTGCCCTACAGTTTGCCGATAACCTCTGACGGACAAAATTCACACGGTGTCATGTCCGGTTTCAGCGAGATTTTCTTAAGTGAACCAGACCCAGTATGTGGGCGTAGGTAAGCCATAAATTTGCGAATCCCCACGCTGTGCTTTTGGAATGGTGGGAGCAAGAGAAACACCTTCCCGGTTACCTGCCCGCTCTAGAATTGCAGGAATGCTGGATGTTATGAGCCTGTTGACACTGAACAGACATTTATTGATACCCCCACTCAAAGATACTAATTTTTAACTACCTCTGCCGGATGGTAGGCTGAGTGGACCTAACCGGATTAGATCAGTGTACCAGAGGCCCAGGCCCCACAGAAGAAGCTGTAGTCCACTGAGCCCACAAACCCAGCAACGGTCTGCCCCACCCCAGCAGTGCTGTTGAGGTAAGCCTTGGTGATAGTTCCCTTGAAGTCTATTCTGGGGCCAGCTTCACACTTAAAGAAATGCCTACTTTCTAGAAGGCAAAAAGGTGCAGAATAGAGCTGGAAGCTACCCATGTTACCCACGCCTGCCTATACTTGGCTCAGGAAGGGACCACCTGCTCTAACATTCCCTAGATCCTTGCCTGGCATTCCTATATGCCCAGATATGCAAAGCAGTAATGTCTTCCGCTGTCATTCTGACCCGAAAGCCACATCAAACCCGCAGAGACAAGCTAAGGTGTGGTAACCTGCCCCAACTCCGCTGAAACATTAACAAGTGCGAGCTTGCAACAACATCAGGGAAAGCATGCCAACCAACAAACATCTCCAGCACCCGGGGGTCAAGCAGCCACTCCTTGCCTTGAATACCAACCAAGCACGATTAAGGATGTTATCAAAGGACCCATCTATCGTCGCATGCTTGCATCACTAACCCCTGCCACGCCCAAGTCAGTAAAACGAGAGCAGGGTAGCATGCACGGCTGAGCCCACACCGAAAACTAGAATGCCAGTGGCCAGAACATCATGGCTAAAGCATTCTAAACTTGGAAGGAGGACACTACATTATCCTCCTCCTCATAAACCATAAAATGAGGAAGAAAGGAGAAAAGAAAAAGAAAGGAAGGAAAGAAAGAGAATAGAAGAACAAAGAATAGTAAGAATTCTAACGATATTTAGCAGGAACAAAACGTTGACGGCAACTTCTGCGTAAACCCTCAAAAGAAGGAAAAGAAGAAGATGAAACATCATTTTGATTACATGGAGGATTTTGATTGATACACCCAGAGACCTTTACAACTCTGGAAACATTCCACCAATTCTTTAAATTAACTCTTACAGCATTTCCACATACTTTGTCGACAGTGAAAGGTTCAGAATATTTTGAGCTCCCTTTTTTACAATGGACAAGGAATCTTTATGCGTACAATGTCACCAACAACAAATGGTCGCGAGACAGATCTTTTCCTGGAGTCAAAATAAAGTTTCTGGCGGGATTGGGCTTGAGACACATTGCACCTCACAAACTCATCTACATCACACACAGAGTCCATTTTCACCCATCTGGACATCCATCCTGGACAAACTTTCGAGCAAGGTTTCCTCCCACGTAATAGTTCGTAAGGGGACACCTTAGTAGTCGAGTGCGGCGTGGTGCGATAGAACCATAACATGGATCTCACAGCATTCTGTACATTGCACCTTCCAGCCAAAGCCCACTGTACACAGTTGTTAAGGACTCTATTCATACGCTCGACCAAACCATTGGTCTGTGGGTGATAAAGCGCACTTTTTGCATGTGTGATACCACCCTGGCGTAAGAATGACTCAAATTCATGGCTAACAAATTGTACCCCATTGTCGCTTACAATTGTAGAGGGAAACCCTTCTCGCAAAAAAAGATCTTTCAAGAAGTCAATCACATTACTTGAATTAGGATCATTAATAAAACGTATTTCTGGCCATTTTGAATAATAATCTATGGCCACAATCGCAAATCTGGAGTTAACAGGAAGCATATTGAATGGTCCAACTAAATCAATCCCTATTTTTTTTTCCAAGGCCTATTAGGTAGCTCAATGGGTTGAAGAGGTGGTGTACGAACTTTCAAATTCTTCTCAGAGTTAGAACAAACAACACACTCCCCAACAAACATGTCAACATCCTTGTCCATTTGTGGCCACCAAAAGTGTTCACGTAATCTTCTCTTGGTAAAAGTTTTTCCCAAATGACCTTCATGTGCGCCCATGATCAACCTAGCTCTTAGTACATCGGGTGGAATCAATCTATCACCGCGTACAAGAAGACCATCCTCGACAGAAAGTTCCGGAGAGACTTTAACAAACGTTTGCAGAGAAAGATGAGCATTTTTCTCTCTTGGCCAGCCGTTTTTCACACAGTTAATAACTTCTCCAAGTAAAACATCTTTGGATAGTGAATCTCTCCACTCTGTCTCACCAACAGCACACATGTCCTCCAGCAGAAGAGGAGCAACAAAACAATCTTCATCATCATCATCGTCAATCTCGTTATCACAGTCAACGGGGTGCCTAGAAAAATAGTCCGCCCTCACATTCTTGTTTCCAGGAATGTAGGTGTCTTCAAAATCATATTGTAACAGTTTAGTTGACAATCGTGCAATCCTAGGGGTATGTTCTTTAAGCCTATCGCCAGAGAGAATAGAAATTAGTGGACTGTGGTCCGTACGTAATTTGAAGTGTTTTCCCCAAATGTACGGACTAAATTTTCTTATGGCCCAACAACACGCTAACAATTCCCTCTCAATAACAGCAAAATTAAATTCGAACCTCGTAGTACCCTAGAGGCATAGCCTAAAGTATTCTCATGTCCATTGATGTTCTGGGTGAGGACGGCACCCAATCCCAAACCGCTAGCATCGACAGTGATGGTGCATGTAACATTTGGGTCAAACGGTTTGAGTATCTTGGGACTAACTAGCTGATGCTTTATCCACTCAAAAGCTTCTTTACAGTGATTATCCCAAAGGAAAACAACACTTTTCTTGAGCATATTGGACAGGGGTTGAACTCTGGAAGCGTAGTCTGGTATAAATCGTGAGTAAAACTCACACAGACCGATAAATGACTTGAGACCTACCTTGTCCTTGGGAGCAGGACAATCTACTATGGCTTTGACAAGACCAGGTCTCGGTTCAACACCATCTTCTGAAAGGACATGTCCTAAATACTCCACCTTCTGTACTCTGAAAACACATTTCTCTTTTTTTAAAACTACACCAGCATCACGCAAAGCCTCCAACACACAAAATATGGTATCATCATGTGATTCGCACGTCTCACCGTGAACTAGTACATCGTCTTGGAAGACAACCACACCTTTAATATTTTTGAGCAAATTAGACATAATCCTCTGGAAAACTGATGCCGCAGAGGCCAGCCCAAATGGCATGCGGCAGTATTGGAAAGACCCAATAGGGGAAACGAAAGCAGTGAGATGCCTAGATGATGGGTCGAGAACCACCTGGTGATACGCTGACGCCAAATCCAATTTGCTAAACCACTTCGAACCATTGATCAAGGATAACATGTCTGTAATCTTTGGGAGGGGATGCGAATCAATCCAAATATTTTTATTAAGACTGCGTAAGTCTATGCAAACACGAAGCTCACCATTTTTCTTTTTAGCAACGACCAAAGGAGATAACCAAAGAGACGATTCTATCGGTTCGATGATGCCCTTCTTACAAAGCCCATTGAGCTCCTGTTCCAACTGATCCCTAACACTGAATGGAACGTTTCTAAGCCTATGCTTAACAGGTATAGCGTTGTCTTTGACCTTGATAACATGGGTGAATCCTTTGACCTGTCCAAGCCCATCACCAAAAACCGAAGGAAAACGATCACTCAATATGTCAATAAAATCATCCGAACGAAGAATAGAAACTTGGTCCCTTGTGCCTGGTCTAAGTACCATCTTGAAAAGTCCCTGATGGAACCATCCAAGGATGTTTAAACCCTTGATAGCTACATAGACTTTGCCAAAAATCTTCCGTCCCCTAAATTCTAGTGTGTCCTCAAAATATCCTGCCAATTCGATGGTCCTCCCTTCGTATGAAACAGGAGACCGATCAGGAGGTTGTAAAAGGCGAGACCCCCAAACCTCTTTGAACCTTTCTAATGTTACCATGGTTATTCTCGCACCTGAATCAACTAGCAAACAAACTTTCTTACTACCAATTTCAACATTAACATAAGGATCCACACACTCAGTGCATTCGTTTGTTCCATTGTTCATATCTCCGACTACAACAACCATGTCCCTTAAGTCATCTTGAATGTTGTTTAAATCATCATGTGTAGATTCGGACATAGAAACATTCGCAACTGACGAAGATGTGCTAGGAACCTGTTTAGCATCTTGGTGAAAAGAAAAACCCCGCCTCCCATTCTGACAAACTTTTGCAAAATGTCCTAGTCTCCCACATGTTCTACAGATGACATTCTTAGCAGGACAAGGGCGTCCTGATTTAAAATGAGGATAATTCCCACATTTAAAACAAATATTCGTTTGTTTGAAAAACGTATTTTCAGGTGGTGTATAGGTGTTATTTTTAACCCCTTTTGACCTTACTACATTGACAGATTCTTCTTTCATGGTGGTGAATGAAGATTTCTCATCTAGTTCCTTCACGGAAAACTTTGAAAGTTCAATGCTCTTTGCGACACGAATGGTTTCCTCTAGAGTAGGATTGCCTAAAGAGAGTAACTTCTGTTGAATACTCTTGTCAGTGCACTTACAAATATACTGGTCTCTTATCAGTTGATCTCTAAACCCCTCAAATTGACATTCTGCACTCAAAATGCGCAGTGCAGAAATGAAATCTTCCACCTTTTCTCCATGTCTCTGTTCTCGCTTAAAGAATTTGTGCCTCTCGACGACAAGACTAGGTTGGATATCAAATCGTAATTCTAGTTTCTTGACTGTCTCAACAAATTCGTCAATCTCCTCATCATCGGCAGCACGTATTAAAGGGGGTAAATGTTTGAAAATGGATCTCCCTTCGAACCCTAAAACATTAAGCAAGAGACACTTTTTCCTCTCAGCCCTGTAGCGTGAACCACCTATGGCACCAATATAGGTTATAAAAGCATCATACCATTTTTTCCATGAGATGGGAGGCTCGCCTGGCGTCTCCAGAAAAGGTGGAGGTGGGGAAACTGACTGCATATTGAATATACAACCTTGTGTTGAATGTACAACCTTGTAGAGATAATTCAAAAATGACAAATTGTCAAGATAAACACACAATTAGTGGTGCGTGTATCACCGTGAAGTAAAAAAAAGAAGATTTCACCTCTAAATGTATCCCGTTTGTTTGTTGTGTGCCTCACTGTGAATATAAATATTAATGTATCGTGCGCCAGTTGTGCATATCACTCTTAATAAAAATAGTTCCCTTCCGTACTAATCTCCTTGTAGTACAAACTTTTCTTCTGCGAAAAGGTGTTCAAGGTTGACCTGTATGTCTGATGCTGAAGGGAATAGTTGTAACGACGTACCCTGATTCTGAAATGGTGTGCGTGTCACCGATCACAAGCACGTTAAGTTGAACATTGGGTCTGATCCTGTTAGCAATAGTTGTAATGACCTAGCTTGAATCTAAAGTGGTGTGCGTGTCACCGATAACAAGCACGTAGGATCAAAGTGAAAAAAAACAAAAAAAAACGGACATGTGAAATGGTGTGCGTGTCACCGATAACAAGCACGTGTGATCTTTATTTTCATTACCGAGTATAAACAAACTCGCTGCCAGAGAATGACGTACTCTGAGTTTACGCTGCGCTCACCGTGTTTTCCGCTTCATCCGACGAATTATCCTGAAAACACGCATTTGCGCCAACCACAAGATGGCGTCGACGTAGTGCGTGAACCAACAGGTCAGTGGTTCACGACGTAAACCACAACGTTGCGTGAAAACTCCTATGATGGCGTAGCTAACTGAGGCTGAAACGCTCACCTTCAATACTACGCTGTGACGCGCTGTGACGAGGGTTAACTCGATACCCTCTTTCTTCCGCTGCCGCTGCCGCTTTGAACTTTTCCGCATTAATAGAGCGCAACACAGTACCTCACAGCCTTCATCTCCGGCGTAGTTTTCCTTTCATCGACGAAGACAACGTGATGCTAGGATTCTTCCTACGCGCCGGTTAGCTGATGAAGTCTTGCTCCTTACTCCTCTCGTGGGTTCGTTGTGCAGACACCTGTTTCCCGTCGTCGCCACGTATTTTGTAGTGAGTGAGTCCACTCCAGGTAGGTTATTCAGGATTATGTTTATTGTAGCATACAGGTGCTGCGCAGCAGCCAGCTCTCTCCAACGTCCAGTTCGCAACTGTCCCCACTTTCAAACCAACATTCTAACTAGAATGCCAGTGGCCAGAACATCATGGCTAAAGCATTCTAAACTTGGAAGGAGGACACTACAATATGTCCCTTGGACTGAACAGCCCCTGCACTGCTAATTTGGTGTCCAACTCATGTCAGAGCTCTCCCACCCCCTCAGGGAGTCCAGCCTCACCCAACCCCCCTGACTGCTTGTCCTGCCCACACCCAGGCCGTTCTAGTCCAGTGAGCCACTCTATGCCCATCACCTGCCCCCGCTGATCGCCACTTGTAACTGAAACAAAATATAGATTAAAACCAGCATGTTCCTCCAATGTGCAGGTCATCCCTATTTGGCTGGCAAGAGGTAGGCCTACAGGAGTGATTAGCCTGCCCAACTCACATGTGCCGCCTAATGGTTCTGGCCCTCCCCTAGAAGGTCTCGCTTCGGCGTTGGACTAAAACCATTACTGTGAAATCTTTGCTTAGCATCGTGTGCTCCTTGTTCTGCCTCCTCGGTCGTTGCATGCAGCTGTAAAGCACGTCACCTTCCACCTACAGCCAGCCAGAGCTGTTGACCTTGCCAAAGGAAGATATAAGCCACTGCTATGGCTTCGATGTAAACTTATCGGAAGTGCTTAAAATCAGAAATGATGAGGCTGTGCACGATCTATAATGACCCGGCTAAGAGCATTGAAGGTGGCAGCAGGGCCCCACCTGCCTGCAATTGTCGCTATCGTTCCCTAACCCTGGCCCCGAAAAGTTGCTCTACTCAAATTGACGTACTTTCTATCAGATAACTTGTGTGGCTCATCTTCACAACACATCGGTAACTAGCATACCCACCAAAGTTACCATAGCCACATTGAGCATGCGTCATTTCCCGTATTTAACGTACTCGGCTGCTGTACCTCAAGATTGGAAACTCCCCCTTCAGCTTATGGTGAAGTTGATGAACACAATTTACCCTTGTGACCGCTGCAACATGAACGTGTGTTGCTTTACCTTCCATGAAAACCAAAGCATGCAACCACCCCAGCCCGGGAGGAGGCACATTAAATGTACGATGTCTGGCTTGGACTGGGCCCATCTTGCTTTGGGCGAGGGAGTATTAGCTGAGCTGGTGCCGGGACTGGCAACTTTACCCCCCATTCCACGGCAGAGGTCCGGCCCGTGGGCCACCTGTAACAGCTTTTACCAGGCATATTAGATGGCAAACCAGCAGAGGAGCCCAGCAAGGGTTCCCCCACTTGACCTTGCGTCCCTAACTGTTTTTTGACTACATCGCCGCCCCATCTACACGGCAGCAGCAATGCCCCTGCACAGTGACTCCCCGTCACTTCTAACGCCTAGTTGGTGATGTCGCCCGACCGCAAAAGCAGCTCTGCCCAGACTGGATCAAGTTCACACAAGCACCACCTGGCAGGAGGAAATGCGCTTCTCAGAACACTGCAACCTGCTTCAGCCCCGGCCTGAGGTCATGGTTCGTGGAGATGCCGGGAGCAAGCAAGCTCCGGTTCGCTATGCCCTGGAGACAGTGCTCCGCAAGGCAAGCCCCCACGCTGTCCTAGGAGGTATCAAAGTGGCGCAGAACACCACCTGCCGCCTCCCCCGCCATTTGGGGGGTCCGGCGGTGCAACGACTTACCCCCCCCCAGGAAGAGAATTGCTTACAAAGCAGCGCAGTGTTCTGACATGTATGTCTTGCGGGCTGCTAAAGTTACAGAGGGACATTACTGCACAGCGCAGAGGTAGCTGGACACAGAACGCACGGGTTGCTCATTTTATCATGGTCGTTATATTTTACCAGAGCATTTGGCCCAGAACCGCATGGTCTTGGCTCCCGTATTCGGGTCACATATCACATAATCGTTATGGCAGCCTTTAAGTGACCGCTTTATAATTCTAGCGCTACTTAAGTGACCGCCCAAGAATTGTGTAAAATGGTCCATCTACAAAGACTGGTGAACGTCTGGTACTGAGACGTGTTTGCAGCCTACCAGTTAGAGGTTTGAACCCCAGTGATTCACGCCGCCTTTCATCCTTCTGGTGTCGATAGACCAGGCGCTACTGAGCTTTATTTTAGAACATGTTTTTTACAGCGCCTGGAAGCTGAAAACTGTGGCAGCAAATGATAAAAAACACCGATGCGGGCTCTAACTGTTCGGCACGCCACATCCCACACAATTCGAGGCCTCGCCAAGGGACCAAATACAAACCCAGTACCACCAAAAAGGGCCAACCCCAGCGACCCCACATGCCTCCAATCACTCCCGGGACCGTGCACATGGGGACCTCAAGGTGTGCAGGGCAGGGGCTTTGCGCACACGACCCTGAATTGCATGCGCTCCCCTAATAACACCGATGCGGACCCTGCATGATCGGCACGCCACATCCCACACCATTCGAGGCCTCGCCGAGGGACTAAGCACCATATGAACCCTCAGTACAACAAAAGAGGGCCAACCCAAGCGACCCCACATGCCTCCAATCACTCCAGAGGCCGTGCACATAAGGACCTCACGGGGTGCAGGGCAGGCTTAGCGCACGCGACCCGCGGCTTAGCCGCTGCACCTCCACTGTCACCCGCCTAAATACGGCGTGATGCCTGAAAGCACAACACAACCTCTGAAAGCACCCCCATCCCCGAGAGCGAACGAGACCCCTCCTTTCGAAAATGCGGTGCCCCTGAGGCCCGCACCCCCGGGAAGGAGAGGAAACGACTCACCGCACAGAAACCAACCAGGCGACAGGGGAGAAAACCAGCACGCCGACGCCAGGCCAGGCCTCTGGAAGGAGCGACCAGAAGGTAGGGGGGGCGGGCGGGGGGTGAAAAACTAAAGTCCAGCTGCCACCCCAGCGATTAGCAAGCCGGGGAGGAGCCCCCCCCAGGCCTGTGGATAGTTGCAGTCCCAGGTGAGGGGGAGCCTCGCGGCGCCTGCAGCTCCCCCCCCCCCAGCCCGGCATGGGGCCTACACCGGCCACGCAATATCTGGCTCGCGCAGGCCGGAGTCCGGGCCCAACTCCGCTGAATTGAACAGCGGAGGGGATCCTGGTTGCTCTGCCCACGGCCCCGGCCGGGGCCGCTGCTCCATATGCCCCGGGAGCTGACTTACCCCCCCAGACGGACTGCAGCCAAGGCGATGGCCGGGCTCAGCAGCCCTGCCTAAGAGAACAGGGGGTAGAGGGGGCACTCACCAAAAGTCCAGCTCCTGAGGTCCCCGGGACACACCAAACGGCGTCAGGGCAATGGGCCAAGAGGGCGCCCAGGGGGCGGGGAGAGGTATATGTACCTCACCCCCTCCCCGGAAGTGACGCTGCCCACAGGACCCCTGAGGGTCCCAAACACCGGGAGGCTGCCTCCTGTGCCATCCTGTGGCACTAAGGCGGCCGCCCTCTTAGCGGGTCTCCTTCGTGGACCCCGGGCAGCCTGCAAAACATCACACTCACCTGACCTACGCGCATGATAACATTATTAAGGAAGAGTCACGCGGAACATTTTGAAGTAGGAAGGGGAGAATTGTATTTGCTCATTGCCTTGCAGTGTTAGTGGGTGATATTTAAGACAGGGCAAAATAAACAGATAATGATAATTTTCAATGTTTCATTCCCTGGCTCCCTCAGCATTTCGACCAGGTGCAGCACAGAGTCTGGGATGGCAAGGCACGTGGTGCAAACCCCTCAAACCATTCTGGGAGAGGGTGGCACCTGTGTGCCTACCTAGAACATAGCTACGTAGCCCTCCCCCAAACAGCAATGACCTACTAGGTAACGGCTACTACTCGAACCCTGGAAAACCAAAAAATCAACACAAACTCCAGTGTTTTGTAATTGCCCATATAATTTAATTTCCTCCGAATTCTCAATTAAAGAGCCATGTTTCATCTTGAAATCATCAATCGTTGTGTTGATTTAAGTCTACAGTCACGCAGACGATTTTCTCTTCCGATCTCATCAGCAGGGCCCCTACGTCCAAGTTCCCAATGTGGAACGCATTGTTTTCACCTGCGTAATTTACAATAAATGATCATTCAACAATAAAACTGGGAACATAAAAACACAGCCATTTTTGAAAATCTACATCTGTGTAAGGCAAGGAGCAAAAAAGTTAAAGTGTTTGTGAGAAACAGGAGCTGAGAAAGTGAATGATATGGGGAAGAGAAGGCTCGGTGCAAGGGAGGTTAAGTGCTTGAGAGGGCAATTTAGTAGGGTTTGCGAGGGAAAGGAGGATTTGACTAATAAAATGGAACATGTGCATGTGCATGTGCATGTGTCTGTGTGTCTGTGTGAGTATTTCATTGATTTTCACACTTTAAAAACCCTAAGAAAGATTTTACCTTTCATTCCTATTGCCCTCAGAAAAACTGTTGTAACTGCCTTGATACTGCCCAAGATCGACTATTGCAACTCACTCTACCTGGGTGCAAAAAAGTGTGTGATACGTAAATTACAGACATTACAGAATGCGGCCGCCCGGATACTACTTAAGATTCCCAAATTTAGCCCAATAAGTCAAGCCATTCGCGATCTGCATTGGCTACCTGTCCAGGCAAGGATCCAATTTAAAGCCATGTGTATCGTGCATAAGTCTCTGTACGGGGTGGGACCTGCCCAACTTAGTCAATATATTAAGCGCTACACTCCACAGAGAAGCCTCAGATCATCATCCACCTCACTACTTGTAGTTCCTAGGGTCAAAACCTTGAAATGGGGTGGCAGAAGTTTTCGTCACATTGCCTATCCACCTCAGAAACCAAACCAATCTACTATCGTTCAGGAAGGATTTGAAGACATGGCTATTTGTCCCTAAACCATAGTCACTCCTATTCTCCCACTGTGAAAATTAAGGGCAGTAAGCGCTAAGACGCCACAGCATACACGCGCTATATAAAAACACTCATTTCATTTCATTTCATTGATAGGTGGCAATGTGAGAGTGTGCGAGTGTAAATGGGATGGTAAGATGAGTGTGTGGGACAGAAAAGAGGACCTTTGAAATCCATTAAATTTGAAAGACAAGCAGTGTGCAGCCAAATTCGGTACTTTTTTTCAGGTCTGCTATGTTTTTTTGTCCAGACAGGTTTGTAGAAAAACCCAAAAATGTAACTGCTGATTGAAAACTTCAGTGTTATAGACACCTCTGTTATAGATATGTTAGTCTGTTTGACAACATCTGGAAAATGCAAAATAACTAAGAAGCTTTCTTATTGGTCGAAATTTCTGATTGTCTGGAATCCCTTTCAGAACTTTCCAGAGATCAGCACTGTCCTTGCGAACATCAAGATGTTTACAAATGAAAGAAGGGAAATTAATTGTTTCATCCTTAACACATGCTGCATTAAAAAACATGTGCACATGGTGTGACATAGGAGAGCCGATGCTGCTTAAAACATAAGTGGGCGAGCCTTGGGCCTGATCAGTTGTGAATAATCTCAGCCTGTCATGGACCTGTTGAAAGAAAATGAAGCACACTTGGACTGAAGACAACATCTAAACCAATCAGATTTGTATTTCGCTTAAAACTGTGGTTCTTGAATTTAGTAGTGAAGATATACAAAATATTATCCTTTAAGCCCTCAATACTTTCCTCCCCTGTGGCCACCAGGCAACAAAAAAGCATTGCCCAATAACAGAGCAAAACAATATATTAATATAACAATATAGCACAACTCCATAACAACACAAACAGCATTGCAACACGGCGCCAAAACACAATAAAACAACACAGTAATATAAACACAGTACAACTACGCCAAAACAGCAACACACATCATCACACAATAACACCCCAAAAAACTGAACACAGCCACACCACCATCAACAATACAATGTCACAGTACAAAAGCAAAACAATACAGCTGATCATCACAATAACACAACATCCTACAACACAAGTCCACAACGAAACACTGACATATACACAACAAAACATAAAAACACACAGCACATTCCCACCATCAACCAACAATTTAGGAACGTTATAAAAACAACACAATAGGAGCACGACAAACTGCTCCCACCACCCATCCCTTGCTAAACAGAAATTAGTTGGAATCAAAATCTGCTGACCATGGCCAGAGATGTGACCAAAGTAGATGCCCTGCACTCAGAGCCGGAGGCACACAACCAAAGGCCATTCACAATGGGGTGCAGGTGTGGGCAAAGCAACGCATTACTGCCCCTGGCGAGAGAGTAGTAGTGAGCAGTTGTGCAGCCCATGCCGGTGGTAATGCTGGCTGGACCTCATTTGCATGGAATCCAAAGGGGGGGACATTAGCCTCATTCAGGGTCTGACTGGCCCATATGGCAATCAGGCAGTGTGCAAATGTCTGCTCTGATAGGTCAGTGTGATGACCCTTTTTTGGCTATTTGTGGGCCTGATTTCTTGTATGCTGGGGTGGTTTTTACTGTTGATTTCCTTGATATTAAAACAAACATTGCCTGCAGCAAGCTCAAATCCATGAAATCTTCCATACCTTGAAAATACTTAGCATGTCTTTACAAGTTTAAAACTACCCCAATTTGCAAACATGGACCACTTTTTAGGTTGAAGCCTACCAGACAGTTTGCTAAAGACATCTTGAGGACATTCCGAAAGCTGACCTACAAATGCATTCCGCCCATTGCTTACCGTTAGCTTTGTGGTTTGTAACTCACATTTCTGGCTTTATTTGCTTTAGGCTGTCCAGCTTGAGTCCGACCCTCCCGTTGCCCAAATCTTTACTGTATTCTTTCACAAATTTGCTTTCTATAAACAGGCCTTTAGATCTTGTTTTTATCTTGTCACATTTTCTGTGCATTCGAAGACAGAGGTCAAATGTCAGGCTCTGTCTTCTGAGGGAGCTTGGTGTTTACGTTTCTTTCTCTGACTTCAAAGTGAGAGGATTTATCTGAAAATCTGGTGGTGGGAAAGGGGATGGTTTTTTCCCTTTGAGTCTGTGTATGGGTTTCTTGTCTTTTTCAGTTGCTCTCCCTACCTCTGTCACAGCTGGGTCTGGGTTTTGCTAGCGCTATGACACCTTTGGGTACGGTGTGCTCTACAAATTTATTTTACTTACTCACTAAAGGTTTTTTCTAGCACGCAACAAAATTTG
Organism: Calotriton arnoldi; assembly: GCA_963921515.1. Lineage (NCBI taxonomy): Eukaryota > Metazoa > Chordata > Amphibia > Caudata > Salamandridae > Calotriton > Calotriton arnoldi. Next base: position 3,977,218 of record CAWUFW010000277.1, read on the forward strand.
AATGTCTGAAATGAATTGTGCAAATATTTCACAATATATCAGAATTTGGTAAGCACAAACGAAGCACATAGTTTTGTAATTCAAAAGTGTGCTGGAAACAAATATTTGAATACGATCAAATCAGATTAATACACTAGGTGATGACATTGCCACACAATATAGTTTGGGCGCTGTAAAGTTTTATCAGTAAAAATGCACATCTGTGCAAATGTAATGGTAATTTCAATTGAAAATGTGTTGTATGGAATGGCAGTGTACTACCACTTCATTCATGCTCCACTCTACGCCACTCCACTCAACAACACTCAACTCCACTCTACATCACTCTACTCTGCTCTACTCTACACCACTATAATCCACTCTATGCCACTCTACTTCACTACAATCAATGCCACTCCAGTCTACGCGACAGCAAGAGTATGCAGTTCCTGAGTGGAAAGGGAGAGAGGAGGGGAAAGGGGGTGTTGAAGGGAGTACCAGGTGCCCACAAGGGAAGGGATGGTAAATGTGGAGTAGCTCCAATTAGGAGTTTAGGACCGCACAAGAACTGTACCGCTTCTTCAGGAAGATCTGCCTGCACGCCTTCGTCTTAAACAAACCATGCATAGATAATCCGGACTCTGGCCTCCATAAACCCTTGACCTTCACACCGACAGCGGGGATGATTCCACATGAAGTTCTAACCTTCGAACAGGCAGTCCTCAAGGATGTGGAAAGATGTCCACACAAGAATCCATTCTACAATATGTCCAAGTTAGAAACTGCAGCCATGCGGACCTTCGGGAACGATAGCTCCATCACGATCAAACCCGCGGACAAAGGAGGGGCGATAGTCATCTTGAACACTGGTGACTACAACCTTGAATGCAAACGCCAACTGACGAACCATGATTACTACACCCCAATCAGGGAGGATCCCACTGGACGACTCAGCAACCACATAAAATCAATGGTGTTTTCAGCCGAATCACAGGGCTGGATCAGCAAGAGGGAGTCTGCCTTACTGATCAATGACCACCCCAGGATACCCTATTTCTACACTCTACCTATGATCCACAAAGAAACCAGACCCCCACCAGGAAGACCTATAGTGTCGGGGATTGGGTCTATATTAGAACCCCTCTCACAATTTTGTGATCATTTCCTGCAACCTTTTGTAACAAAAACTCCATTCTTCCTTAAAGATACCACAGCTGTTCTGAATCTCCTTGAGGGTCTGGGTGACAACATTTCTGTCAACCTATTCATCACCTTAGATGTGGAGGCTCTTTACACTAACATATCCCAAGATGCCACCTGGAGATGATAGAAACAATCCTTATGTCCGAGGATTGGACCTCCACAACCCCAGTGAGCTTCATTATGGAATGTGCCACCCTAGCCCTTAAGGAATACTTTTTTCTATTCGAAGACCAGCTGTACCACCAAACACAGGGTACCTCCATGGGTAGCACCTTTGCTCCCAGTCTGGCTTGCCTCTATATTGCCAATTTCGAGAAAAGTTCATCCAGGGCGAGGGCAACCCCTACCAGACCAACATTTTGATCTGGCGGAGGTATATTGATGACATACTTATCCTCTGGCATGGCACTGTGACTACCTGTTTGGATTTCTGTGGATGAACACACTAGACCCATACCTGAGGTTTAGTAAGAATCTCTCCACCACAGAATTACCATTTCTAGACCTACTGATCTCACTCACAAAAGGACGGCCTAAGACTAAAACATACAAAAAACCCACGGACCGCAATAACCTACTCAGATATGAAAGCCATCACCCCAAATACTTACGTGACAACCTTCCTTTTGGGCAGTTCCTACAACTGCACTGCAATTGCAGTGCCATTGATGATTACAAACATCAAGCACAGTCTTTGAGCCCCGATTTAGTGGCTAGGCAATATCCCAAAAACGTGGTACAAAAGACATACAAGAGGGCGAGAAACAACAATAGAGAAGGTCTCTTAGAACTACGTGAGCGGGTACCTAACAAAGGGATCACCTGCATCACATCCTTCACACCTCAGTCAAACCACATACAAAGGATCATTAAAAAGCACTGGGCTATACTACACACAGGAGTCATCTCCCCCGCCAACCCACGGTTTGCTTTCAAACAAACTACCAACATAAAACACATCATAGAAGACCCATCCAAAAACCCATACGACAACAAACACTTTGGGGCCTCCCTCCTGTGACAGGCCACTACCCACGTGGCTCATGCAGTGTATGTCCTCTAACACAACCATCTAAACAGGTTGACTAGGGTCCCACAGATGTTTGGATCCAGAAGTCCCATACGAACTGTAACACCAGGAATGGATTGTGTATATATGATCACATGTCCCTGTCTGAAGCGATACATAGGGATGACAAGGGCAGTAAAAACCAGAATAACAGAACACCGCAGCAATGTAAGGTGCGGAAAGACAATGACAAAAATGCTCACTCACTACATGGAAATGGGCCACACACCAGAAGAGTTGCACTGGACGATACTCGAGGCTCATGCCAACATAACTCGGGAAGCTCTTTTTTCCAAAGAACAAAGATGGGTGTACCGACTTGCCACACATCAGACAGGACTTAATGATGACATCCCATGGGTAGAGGTGTCACGATAACACGACCCCCTTCCCCACAATTTAAGCAACCTTGGCATACCCTAGTCACTGTGTGTGTCCCTGTTCTCCCATTATTATTCTCAATTGTTTCCACACTAACCCAGTCCCGACCGTGGCGGGGCAGTACCGCCTGCACTCCACTGGTCATTTCCCGGACACCCGCCGCATTACATATTTGGATCGGTTGCCCCCTAGACATCCTCTGGTACCCCCTCCCATATCTCTGGTCCCCCTTAAGCATCTACGCATGGATCCACCGCCAGTGCTTACGAGGTTCCCCCTCAGCAACCCTTGAGGCCTTCCCAACATAATTTATGAAACAATCCCCATTCCCAGCTCTCTTAGTAGAGCATACATCCTCAACACCAAATATTTGGGGTAGTTTCATACCCATATTTCGGTTGCCCCCTAAACATCAGCTGGTATCTTTTCCAACTTCCTGTTCCCCCTTGAGCCTGGATCGACTGCCAGTGTCAATGGTGCTCCCCGTAGCAACTATACCTTTATAATTTTCATCATATAATCCTTACTCCCAGCTCCCGCAGAAAGCATACTCCCTCGAGGCCCTTTTCAAACCACTGTAACTAATCCCCACCTACTTTTTCTGCCCCCCCGCAGGCATGTACCTCCTCTACCATCATGCTATAGGAGACTTTGAGCCTGTGAACCTCACAGGCTCTTATGTTCTCCTAATCCTTCCTTGTTGGCCAAAGTGTTCTATTACTTTTTAGGAGCTATTAACAACTCACTCACATACCAGGAATGCCCCCATGTATTTAGAGTAACCATTATAAGATGGCGCCTGTTTCCGGAATTCCAATATGGTGCCCGGGCCACGACTCCCACGATACTGCGGCCACGTTCTAGCTCCGCTTACCTCATGGTACTGAACGTAGTTAATACCCGCGCCCAGTGGAACACTGGCACTCCCAGTGACGGCCAGATGTGGGTAGGTCCCCTCACCACAGAGAGCTTCTATGCGAGTAGGGACCCGCTAGATCTCAGTTCAGTTGGGCGGCCGCACACCACCAGGAGCCGGCGAGACTACTTCCACCAGTTTCTCCTTCTCCTCCCCTCCCCCTGTGCTTGCCTTTAACTTTCGGAGACTTCGCCTGCCTCCTCTTCTTTACCTTCCATGAATTTTTCCATGACGGCTTACCTATGCTGTTTACTTTGGCTATTTAGCCCTGTCTACCTTAAACATTGCTCAATCCGTTTTTTCCGGTCCCTCATTATCTATTATGGCCCCCACCCGGCACCTAATTGCAACCTCTCGTTACAGGCTCTGCTCTAGCGAAATCGCGAGCACCCTAGATGTTATGTTGGGGCCAGTAGCCCCCTCCCTCTAGGTGAGTTCACTTTTGGCCTAGACTATCTACTCCATGGCTGGGAGAAAGGGGACACACGCTTTGGGATACGCCTGCAGGGGGCACACCATTCACCACCCCCGCCGGACCATCCCTCTTACTGGGCACTTTCACCTGCGGTACTGCCTAGATATTGACTACTTGCATGATATGTTTATTGATTAGATCTGTACCAGTTTGGTCATATCCTAAATGTCTTGTTCTTGGTAAAAAAAAATTTTTTAAACCTTTTGAGATGTCCTGCTGCAGTGCCCTACCTGTCATTGGGCACCTGACTTCCTGAGTACATGTCAATTTGGTTGTTTAACCATGGTTTTATACTTGTTTCTTTCCCTCCAGGTGTTTACAGAAGGTATCTATATATATTAATATATATTCACTTTCATGAAGGATACCACACGAATCCAGAACGTAGGGGACGGGACCTTACATACATAGTCCTACCCACACCGTCCCCACCAGAGTAGACGAGGATCTTCTGGTCCTGATGAAATGCCAAGATTCTATGGACGACTAAAGGCATGAAACATGTTGACCCCCTTCACTTTACACACATGATCTAGAGCTCAAGAGGGTTTAATTTCCCCTCTATAGCCACGACTTTATAGTCTTTTGTTTTTACTATAGCATAAGAACCCAGCTAATAAAATTATTCTGTGGGATTCCTATAGCTATTTTTAATTCACACCCACTCCTTCCCGTTTCTACTCTCTACACATATGCCCCACCACTACCTTTTAAACTTCACGTCGGCATCAAGAGAAGACCTCCGGCAAAGAGCCCCCCGTGGGACCAGTTGGACATTGCAGCGCTGGCCCAACGAGGAGCTGCCCGATGATGAAGCATGACCCCCCCTAGGGGTGTGTGAGGGCCAATGCTCCTGATTGGAGCTACTCCACCTTTACCATCCCTTCCCCTTGTGGGCACCTGGTACTCCCTCCCCCCCCCTTTTACACCCTCTCCCTTTCCCCTCAGGAACTGAATACTCTTGCTTTCGCTACTGTTACAAGGGGCCCGTATGCTGGACCTGTCAAGCCCCAGTCCCTTCTTCTGTGATGAGTACTCCAGTCTACGCCACACTACTCTACTCCACTCTATGTCACTATACAACACTCTACTCCACTCTATGCCACTGCACTCAACGTGACTCTAGGCCACTCTACTCCACTATATGACACTCCACACTATCCCACTCTACCCTACTCCACTCCACTCTATTCCACTCCACTCTATGACACTCTGACACTCTACTCCACTTTACGCCACTCTACTCCACACCACACTATGGCACTCCGCTTTACACCACTCTACTTTATGACACTCTACTCCACTTCACTCTAGGCCACTCTACTCCTCTCTATGACACTCCACTCTACGCCACTCCAATCTATGACACTCTATGCCACTCCACTCTACTACACTCCACGCCACTTTACTCCACTCTACTCCACACCACTCTACGGCACTCCGCTTTACACCACTCTACTTTATGACACTCTACTCCACTTCACTCTAGGCCACTCTACTCCTCTCTACCACCCTCCACTCTATGACACTCCACTCTACGCCACTCCACTCTATGACACTTTACTCAACTCTATTCCACGCCATTCTATGGCACTGCACTCTAAGACATTTTACTCTACTCTAAGACCTTTTACTCCACTCTACGACATTCTACCTCTGTCCACTCCATGACACTCCACTCTATGACACCGTATGGCACTCCACTCTATGACACTCTACTCTACGACACTCTTCTCAATTCTCTGCCACTCTACGCCACTCTATGCCACTTAACTCTAGGCCACTCCACTCCACTCTACACTACCCACTCTTTGACTCTACTCCACTCTGACACTCCACTCTACTACTCTTTATGCTGCTCTACTCTACTCCACTCTGACACTTTACTCCCCTCTACGCTATGCAATTCCACTTTATAAAACTTTACTCTACTCTATGCCCTTCCACTCTATGACACTCCACTCTACGACACTCCACGACACTCCACTCTACGACACTCCACTCTACGACACTCCACTCTCATCTACGACACTCCACTCTACGACACTCTGCGCCCCTCCACTCTACGACACTTTATTCCACACCATAATACGCCCCTCCACTCTGCATCCCACCACTCTACCCCTCCACACTATGCCCCACCACTCTAAGCTCCTATAATCCATGACTCTATGCAACTGTATGCCACTCCATGCCACTGTACAACACTCTACTCCACTCTACTCCCCTCTGTGCTATGCCACTCTACGACACTCCATGACACTGTACTCCTATCTACACTGCACCACTCTACACCACTCTACTACATTGTGTGCCACTCTACTCCACTCTACTCCTCAATTCTACACCACTCTACACATTGACACTCCACTCTACTCCACAATACTCCACTCTATGGCACTGCATGACACTCCTCTCCACTCTAGCTACTCCACAACCCTCCACTCCACTTTACGACACTACACTCTAGGACACTCTTCTCAACTCTATGATACTCCACACCATTCTCCTCTACGCCACTAACTTATAGCCATGCTGAACAGCACCCACTCTTTTATCAAAGAGAATAGCTCTTGCATAGGTGAGACCTATTGGCTTTGCCAACGCTTGTTTAGCTATCTAATTCACTAATGGGGGCCAAATTTATTTTGCCACCTATTTTCTGTCCCAGGCCAACACTGGCTTCTATCAGGTAAATTTCCTTTTTACAGAATTTCCACATGTATCTAATAATTTCCAAGGAAAACATGTTCTGGACCCTGATTCGAATCCCTTCAAGTAAATAAAAGCAATAGAAATATTCGGGCAAGTCTGTAAAGTTCTCACCTCTCAGAGAATGCAGCGTTCAGGAAGAATGAGATTTATTGAATGTTTAGCGACGCACACCGGCTGAAGGATAGCTCCCAACTGTCACAGTTCAGCACAAACAGATCACAACAGTCTAAGAATACTATAATGTAAACCATTTATTCTCACAGTAAAGTAAACAAACTAATACACATACTAAAAAATATAGCTAGAAACTACCACAAAGTCCTATAATATCAGAAATTGCAAGAACAATTAATTAAGACAGTTGAGGAAATCATAGGCCGTAGTAGTCTGTTTTCTGTGTCTACCCTGATCTGAAAGGGAAGGCGTTCCAAAGACCAGACAGGGGCAATGTGAGAAAAAAGAAGAAAAGGTAGGTAAAGAAAAGACTATGTGGGGAGGGTATGGGACTGGGGTGCAGAAGAATCAAAAGGTTTAATGCAGAATGGGGTCTCACTCCCCTTTAAAACAACCCACACTAAAAAAACACATGAAAGGAAGGTGGAGAGCAGAAGAGAATAGAAGAAGAACAATGAAGAGGAGTAATGGTAAAAGAGCGACTTGGGGAAAACGCTGTCATCTCCAAAGAAAAAACAGGCTTTCTAAAAAAAAAGAATCAGTTATACTATATGTACGATTTTTTATATATATAAAACAACTTTATTGAATTTTCAGGGAAGGCACAGTGCAAAGTTTTTTAAAATAATCTTTTTATAGAGTTTCACAACAACATACTTCAATAAAGTCTTTACATTACAGCACTTTAACTCTTTCACCGTTCAACGGAGGCCATTACCCCGCAGCCACCACATCCTTGTTTAAAAGTTCTACATCAAGTCCCGCCCACTCCTTACCACCACACGCATAGTTCCATCTTAGAATGAATAGCAATGCACTTACGATTCCAATTACATCATCATATTACATGAATTGTTACATTAATGTTAACACTATAGACCACCCACAGTCTGCAGCCCAAGCTCATCTCCAGTAATATTTATTTCACTACCAAATCAGGCACCATTTACTTTATTATCTAGTTACAGGACTATGCCTCTATTTTGCATAATTATGAATGAAGACAATTATCCCGTGGGACTCATTTATAAATGGGAACTTCACTAGTATCTAAGAGGGATCCCCCCAATTATTTCAATATCAATCACCTACTAAATCTAATTTGCATAATAAAGTACAGGACACAAAAAGAGATTTCCATCTTACAAGCATTGAATCCAATCATATATTACAAAAAGCAACATTAGCGCAGACGATGCAGTGCTCAGAAGTGATTCTGTTTACAACATATTTGAACAAAGACAGCGTGCAGTCCCCAATGGTTGTCTTCAGTACTTAAAAAAGTCTGAAAAAATGTTGCATGAATTGGTATGGCATCCCTTTAGAATAAATCACAAGAGTAAATCAAAAGGGAAGATTTATCGACGTTTCGACCCCGTGTGAATATAAGGGTCTCCTCAGGACGTAGTCATCAGACTAAAAACCTGCACATAAACAAAGACAGAAAATAAAAAACTCCTTCTATCCTGTGCTTAGATAAATTGGTCTGTTTACGTGCAACCATCAGTTTTCACCAAGAACGGCATTCACCTGTTGTGCATACAAACCAACTATTCCAAGCATTAACCCCTTCCATGCGCGGCCGATTTTCGCCCTGTGCGAGGCGTTTCATTAAGCGGACGGGTTCATGACGAGCTCAGCTCGTCATGCGCACACGAGCACTGCGCAGCATGACGAGCTGAGCTCGTCATGAGCATGGAAGGGGGTAAAAAGGGAGATAGTTTCCCTATTGACTAACACTGAAACACAGGCAATTTTAGGCAGGAAACAGCTGAGGTAAAGCCATTTTTGGCTTTAAAAATCGTGAGTCTCCTGCCTGAATCGGCTCTATTGGCATGTATGGAATAGTGGCAGTGCTTAATTTTTGCCCATGGTTTCAGGTGGTGAGCGCTTGCACTCATTTTTGGGGGACTGGGGCTTATTTTTCATTGTGAGACTTGAACCTAGAGTGAGAGAGAGACATTCATGAAAGGGAGTAAAAATGAGGAAGACAAAGATACGAAAATAGTAACAAAGGGAGAAAGCAGGGGTGAAAAGACCCTGCAAGGGTGAGATAAAGAGACCGGAAGTGTAGGGTGGTGGAAGAAAGAGGCATGAGGTGGAATCTAGCCTAGTCAGACGTGGTATCGAGCTATCCCACCCTTCAGCAGGGCTGGTGATGGGCTGCTAAGAAAAAGTTGGCACTAAAGTGTGCTAACTGTACTGATGCTGTAGCGCTGTGGGAAACAGTGTGATACTGAGTGACGCTATATGGGTCCTGGCTGGTGGCTTGTCTATATTTGTGTAAGAGTTTGGTGGCAGTAAATCAGATGAGGAAGGTCCTACTACAGGACTGTGAGAGGTTTGGGGTGAGAGAGGCACAGAGGGAGTGGTTGAGGAAAGAAGCAAACAGCGGGAAGATATGGTTGTGGGTGGGGGAATACAGGGAGGGAGAAACTGCGGTGGGGAGAGGTAGGAAACATGAGAGAGGGTTTATCAAAGCAGCAGTGAAGAATGAGGATTGGTGGTGAGAGGAGGTTCTAGTGTCTAGAGAAGTGAGGTGAGAAAGAAAGTTGTGAGGAGAAAGAAGGTGATGGGAGAGTAGGATCTGAAGAGGTGGAAGAGTAGGAGTGGATATGGGAGAGTAGAGCTGGGCCCTCAGCTGGGGGGTGCTTGTGATAAATTATAGTGTCTAAACAAGATCAACCTTGGTCTTGAAATGTAGGGGGTGGACTGTATGTTAGTATTTCTCCTTTCACTTCCGGGTGCTGCCAGGCCTTCGGCTGCCGCTCCTATCCAATTTACTTTACTGTGTTTGAGCGCGTGCCTCAAAGGTACCCAGCTGCTAGGGGGAGGTATTTGAGCAGGGGTAGAGTTACATACACTAGTGCTACAAATGGCTGTAGGGGCACGTGAATTTTCAGGGCAGGGTGTGTGTGGGAAGCTGGGAATACGTGCCTGGTCCAAACGGCTTTGTTTTCTCCGCAGTTAACTGAATTTGGAAGCTAATGCTGGCCCCCGGGGGAAGAAAGGGTCGCAGACTAGTATTCCCCCGGGGTACTTCGTGCAATACCGGAAGAACAAGGTGGGGTTAGGGCTAGTTAGGGGAAGGGGCGGGTGTTAGGTAGGGCTATAAAGGTGTCAGGAGAGGAGTATTCTGCCTCTTCCTGACACCAAGCACCACCGGGAGGGGAGTGTTAAAAAGTTAGTGAGGTTAGTGAGCAACTAATTAGGCCTACCTGGCCTCGTAGAGTGACGAGTACCGGCGTGATGGCAGCGCAGAACAGCTAGGTGGTCCGGGCTGCACTGATTGTTCTGGGTAAGGCAGGTCGGGCCAATCTCTTAAGGCCCGGCATCCTCAACCAAACCTGGGTCGGGATGAGTTGCCCAAAGCACTCCACGTCGGGCTGGGTTGCTGCTGCGGAAGCGGCTTGTATGCCTGAGCTGCCGCCCGCAGGCAAAGCACTAGGAGGTCGGGGCAGGCCGCGAATAAGGAGCCTGTAGGAGCCAAGCGCGGTGGCAGGAGGAAGAGCCTACCCACGCGGCTCCCTTTCAACAGTGAATCGGGTAAGGAGAAGGGCGGGGGCGGGGGCGGGGCCTTCCACCACGGAGCCAGTACTGCTGTATGCAGACGCTGAGCCCCCAAGGCAGCAAGTGATCTCCCAGGGGGAAACGGGCTGTTAGGCCTCTCGATGAGGCCCCCCCTGGGTGTAGTGAGGAACAGGGAGCTGGGCCATCAGGCCCAGCAAGTAAAAAATCCAAATGGGCTGGCCCACAGATGGCAGGGCCAGCGGGGGAGGTGGCCCTGCATAGGTTGGCTGATAGAAGGGCAGAGGGCCCAGGTGGGGGCAGAGCGGGGGGATGCCCCCCTTGTCCCCCCTGCTTAGCAGATGGCAAGGGATGGACCTTGAGGCAAGGATAAAGGAGCAGTGCCTCATTATCCAGCAGACAGAAGAGCGGTGGGCACAAATGTGTGAAGCCAGGGAGCGGGAGGTGGCCTGCTCACCTGGGTGGAGGGACCCCCAGCCAGGAGAGGATTATGGGAAGGGAGAAATGCAGTTGGGCAAGCAGGTGGGGGCAGTGGGTATGGGTCTCAGATAGTCGTACTAGTGAGAGGGTCAAGGTGGCAGCCAACACAGCGGCGAGGCACGGTGGTGCGCAGGACCCCCCAGGTTGGAGCAGCCTGGTGGGGGATGGGGTAACGAGATCGGCGAGTGAGGCCGGTAGAAAAGTGGTGATGTCAACAGGGCGCAAGACTGCCCCAGGACATTGACCCGAAGCAGCAGGGGGGTCCACGGCGGCCTGCCCTCCGGCGAGGGCTTGTGCACTCGGAACGGCAGCTAAGGACCGCCCACAGCAGAATGAAACAGCTGTATATTGGAAGAAGAGAGTGGTGCAGGAGCCTGTGTGTGGTGTGTTTGAGGGTGAGGCTGAGCTGGTACTGGATTATGAGGATGAGAGCGATGAATGAGAAGAGGGAGAGTTACGCAATCATGAGGAGGAGGTCGTGGGGTGCTCCGGGGCAGTGGCGCAGACAACCGGAAAAGTTGGTGTTTTGCAGGTGAAAGTGAAGCCCATGGGGCAGCGTAGCAGCAGCAGCCAACGCAAGGACAAAGCGGTTAACAGCGAACGGCTGTCAGGCAATGGCGAGTGGTGGACACCATGGGATGTGGGGGATACGGGTCCCAAAGGGAAGGCTTGGGGTGGGCAATGGGGTGGGGGGGGAGCTGGGGGCAGCGAAGGCTGGTGCATCTGCGGCTCCTGCGGAGGGCTACAAAAAAGACAGCAATATGGGCCTAGTGGGTACCAGGTTCCAGACGGACGGTACTGTTGGGGCAGATGGGATGGAGGAAAAGGTAGAAGACAAACTTCACAAAAAATTGCCTTACATAGGACTGGCGATGCCGTTTGGGGTCACAATCTGTCGGACAAAACAAAAAATAGAATCTGGAAACAAACATGTTGATGTGTTCAAACTCCTCCATAGGGAGATACAGGCAAGGGAGGGATCGAAAGAAGAGGAGTGGGAGTTGTCGAGGAGGCCGAGGGTGCCCATTAACATCGAGAATTGGACCTCTGCTTTCTTGATTTACGCTAGCATTTACTGCGAGCAGCATTTAGACAGGGGAATTGCCTTGCTGAAATACATTGATATTATCTGCAAGGCACAGATGCAATTTGGGGGATATGCCTGGTTGAGCTATGATGAGGAGTTTAGGGTCAGGGTCAGTATTAACCCTGATAAACCATGGGGCGAGGTGGATTCGGAGCTCTGTATGCAGTGGATGTCGTCCACCCAATTCTCAGCGTCCACTCACACTGCCAGCGGCTTGCCAGTGACCTATCGGTTCTTTCAGTCTTGTCCCGCTCCACAGGCACCCCTGTAAGTTCTAACATGAATGCTCCAATTGCGGGGAACGGCACCCCATCACACACTGCTTCACTTTGGCCACTCCAGCGGAACAGTGGAAGGCCTCTAGAGGCCGGGGACAGTCTGGACCGAAGGGCCCCTATCCCAGTTAGAGTTGACGCAATGGGCCCATGGCTCTTGGTTTACCCCAACAAGGAGTCGGCATTGCAGTATACAGTGGGGTTTCATCGAGGTGGGATACCAAGGTACAAGGGGGCGCAGATGGGCGGACTACTTGAAGTCAGCAACGGAACGTCCACAGGTGGTGGCAACAAAGCTAGAAAAAGAAGTAGTGGAGGGTAGGATTGCTGGAACATTCTCAGAATGGCCACTGGAGAACTTGATCATTTCACCTTTGGGAGTGGTACCAAAAAAGGAGCCGGGGGAATTCAGGATGATTCACCACCTATCTTGGCCGGAAGGGGGGTCAGTCAATGATTTCACCACTGAGGAAGATTACAGGGTATTGCATGCCTCAGTGGATGATGCTATCCACCTGGTACGGGTGTGTGGCCAGGGAGCTGAAATGGCAAAATGTGATGTCAAATCCGCCTTTCGCTTACTGCGCATTCACCCTGTGGATTTCCCGCTGCTATGGATGCAATTTTGGGGTGCCATCTATGTGGACAAAGTCCTGCCAATGGGCTGTGCCATTTCATGCGCATTGTTCGACATGTTCAGTACGTTCTTGCAGCGGGTATTCACAAAAAGCAGCGGCCACTGTGGGGTGTCTCATTATCTTGACCACTTTTTGTTCGTAGGTAAGGGGGCTACCGGTGATTGTGCTCAGGCGTTAGACCATTTTGAAGTCTTAACGCAAGACTTTGGGGTGCCGTTGGCACCTGAGAAGACAGCCAGGCTTAGTTGCAGGCTGACTTTCTTGGGAATTGAGCTGGACTGGGTGCACTGGGTGGCTTGTCTGGCAAGGGAGAAGGTGGAGGCCTTTCTGCTGCAGGTGGTGGGAGAGCGGAAGATTGAGTTGAGAGCTGTACAGAAGTTGCTGGGTTTCTTAAATTTTGCGTGCAGGGTGGTAAGGGCAGGGAGGACATTCTGCAGGCGTCTTGTCATGGCCATGTCAGGGGCGGTGATGCCGCATCACAGGGTACGGATATCCTTGAGGGTCAGGGAAGACTTGGGTGTGTGGCAGAAGTTCCTGGATGATTTCAATGGTGTGTCCTTGGATTTTTTGGAGGAGAACACGGTCTGGCAGGTCCAGATCTTCTCGGACGTGGCCGGATCTCTGGGTTTTTGGGCTGTTTTGGGATGGGAGATGGTGTGCGGAGAAGTGGCCGCCACACTGGTTGAGTCAGGGACGGAGCATTGCATTTTTGGAATTTTTTCCACTATTGGTAGCACTGGCAGTCTGGGGAGAGGAGCTGATAAATCAGACGGTGCTGTTTCATGTGGACAACATGACTGTGGTAGAACTGGTGAACAGGTAAAAGGCAAGAGACCTGAGGGTTTTGCGGCTGTTGTGAAGGTTTTTGCTGGTGTGCTTGCGGCTCAATGTTGTTTTCAGAGCAAAGCACCTACCGGGGGTCAGCTGATTCCTTGTCTCGTTCGCAGTGGCAGCATTTCCGCAGACTGGCGCCCGGAGCAGAGGAGTGCAAGACCGAACTGCCGGAGGACATCTGGGCCTGGGGGGAATGAGAGTGATAGGCCTGGTCGAGAAATCATTGGCAGAATCCACTAGGAGGAGCTACAGACTGGCATGGACCGAGTTTGGGGAATTTGTGAGTTGCTCCCCAGAAGCAATGCGCCTTAAGTGGCAGGACACTGAGCAGGGAGCTTTGAGTTTTGTTTTAGGTTGCATTGATAGAGGTTTATCACAAACGACCATTGCGGGCAAGTTAGCTGGGATCTATTTTTATGGCAAACTATATTTGGGGTTCGACCCAGCCAAGGACAAGACTCTGAGCCAAACGTTGAAAGGATGGGGCAGGGAACGAGGGAGGGGGAGGGGAGCTCCACGGGAGGCCATTATGATTGAGTTGTTTCAGGAGTTGTTGGGGGTTTTGCCGTTGTGCTGTTATGACCCATTTGAGGTACAATTTTTAGACTGTGCATGATTTGGATGTTCTTTGGAGCATTCCGGGTTTCGGAGTTGCTGGAAACAGCGCGTCAAGTGGGAGTATTGTATGGGGATGGGCGTTTGGACCGGGGGAGGCTGGGGATCTGGTTGAGTCAGTCTAAGGCAGATCAGGCGGGCAGGGGTAGTTGGGTGTGGCTGACGGAAAGTGGTTGCAGCAACGTATGCCCCGTACAGGAATGGCAGAATTTAATTTTGGTGCCTGGGAGGTGCGTATCGGGGAACTTCTGTCACGCGTTAGGCAGTAGAGTGACAGCTTTCCAGTTATTGGCAGTATTGCGCATGGCGCTAAGCAAGGTGGGCCGGGAACCGGCTAGTTTCGGCACTCACTCTTTCCGAATTGACGCTGCAATGGCGGCTGCGGGTCTGGTGTGGTCCTGGGGCAGAATTCGCCAGATTGGGAGATGGAAATCAAGGAGTTTGCGAGAGATGTGTGCGCAAGTAGGGGGTCCACTACCCTGGGACAAGAGGGGGGAGGCAGAAGTTAGAGGGGAGTGGGGGTTCCCGAGCTAATTGTCTTCTATTATACTGCAGGATGTGTGAGCAGGCCAGGATCCAAGACGGTTACCTGGATTGTGGGACATTCCTTCATGCATTGGGCAGCCAAGTATGCGGACCAACAGGAGTATGGACGTAATCTGGGATGGAGGAGCAGCAACCATGAGGTGCTTTGGTGGGGCAAAGGGGGGATGCGATGGGGGGGTCCTGCTACCATGGCTGACGAAGTTTGGTCCGCAGAGGGGTTGCCCGGACATGCTCTTGATAAACCTTGGAGAAAATTACCCAGTGCGACTGTCAGGACTGACATTGCTGCAGCATATGCAGAGAGATCTGGAGGCGATCAAAATCAACTTCTCAGGAACATGTGTCATTTGGACTGAGTTTGTGCCCCACAGAGTCTGGAGGGGGGCTGTCAAACATGCAGCTATTGAGAATGCTCGCAGAAAGTTGAACAGGGCCATGAGGGTTTTTGCAAAGCACGAGATATCAAAGTGATTGCTCAAGTGGGGATTAAGGAGGAAGGATCGGTCTTGTTCAGGGATGATGGGGTGCACCTTTCGCGTTTGGGGAACGTGCATTATATGACAGAACTGCGGGATGCGGTGAGCAAGTTGTGGAATGAATCCATCTGGTGCCGCAGGTCTTATTGAGGAACGGCAAAAGGTGCACAATTTCTCATAGGTGGGGCAGGTAACTGCCCTGCGGGGGTTCCCTAGTAGGTGGTACTTTGGAGGGGTGGTGAGTCACATATGGGCGGATCCACCCCTCAGGAGGGGGTAGGGTGCACAGGTGACTGATTGTGGTGTGCGGGATGCAATGAGCAACGAAGGAAATTCAAGGGTGGATGTTGGAGGGCAAGTGAAGGAGAGAGTGGGTATATGGAATGAGGTCAGAGAGTGAAAGGGGGAGGAGTGAAGCAAATGAGATGCTGTTTGAGAATGGCGAAGTTAGAATGAAACTGTATGGTTTATGTCAAGAGTTATAGTTGGAATTATTTAATGTTTAATAAAGTTTTAAGATGTTGCAACCTTGTCATAATAAAATGGCCTTTTACGCTTCAAGTAACAGTGTAGAGTGTGGTTATTGCACGAGAGGACTCGGCAGAGATGTTCTAGTTGAGCAGAGCCATGAAGGGACTGTGGGGAAAATTAGATGGGTGTTCTTTTAGTTTAAAAACTGTATTAACTAAATAAAATATATAAACAAATACAAGTTGGAAGTATAAGGAAAATGTTTATATAAATAGTGCAACATTAAAAATATTAAAACAGCACGAAAACCTTCTACATTAAAACAACTAAACAGTTATTGGCAGGTTTTTTTTTACAATTTGATATACAAAAGGAAAAGGGTGAAAGAGGAGGAAGGGAGCGGGGAACTATCAGGATGTCAATATTATAGGTTTTGACAGTATAATGAATACCAAATGAAATTAAATTCATAATATGCATATGAAAGTTCACTGTAACAAGCTAACAATCAAGAATAGTAGAGTAACTAAATACAATAGGAAAAATGTCACAGAAAAGTCACAATTTAAAACTGAAGCAGCTAGTCAATTTCTTTTGTTTGGTTAAGAAAGGTGTTCCCTGCCTCACTGTTTCCTCCAGCGGGCAGAATGAATGATCTGTGGATGCACAGGTAGGTGTATCCAAGATGGAAAGTATGAATCAGAATGAACTGACCTTCTGTTTGTCTGGTTGGTGGATGCATACAGGAATGAGCTTGAGGAGCAGGTATGTGACTGAGTGATCTAACCTTTCACCCTTTGTTATTTCATGTGGATGGGATGTGTACAGTGACTAAGGGCCGGATTTAGAGATGGGCAGTAATGGGATGGCTACTAAATTTGGCATCAGTTAGAGAGCTTACCGGTGGTGAAGTAGTCGCAGGCTCCACTGTCATGGAAACCGTCTTAGTGGATGCAGTGCCGGCAAGAATTTTGTCGGATAGGTCCTCCTGTTAAGGTGTCCCTCCAACCTCATTTCTGTCAGGACTTTTCTTGTCCAGACGCGACATGACTGGTATGGCGATAAAAGACAGAAAAGGTTCTTATATGCTCCCCACGATCTGGGAGACAAGTCCCTATGCGTGCATGACTTTAGTTTTTCTGAATAAAAAGCCTGCCATGGGTAACTGTTTAAGGGAAAAAAAACATAAGTTCCAACAGTTTTGGCATGACACTATAGCATGACAGACCTGTCGCCATAGTTTATTTTTCTCTAAAAGAGCACCCTGAAGCGGGGGGGCTGCTTTGGGAAACAAGTTGCAAACATGGCAGCATTGTCTAAATCACACCTTAAGTCTGTTTTACATGTTTGTTAGTAGGTCAAGGTGGTCACTTTTTATTGCTTGTCATCACCTGTAGGTGGAATCTGCTGTGTGCATGGAGGGTTTATACTATGTACAGAATTGTAAATCAGGTTGTGCTGAGAAGTGTTACAGAGAGTGATATGTGTTTACAGTCTTTGCAGGAGGAGTGCAGGAGGGTTCTGACTCAGGTGTTTGTGAGTAAGGCTGGATTACCCTTTCATGAACATGCAAGGCTCCTTTAAAACAAGAGGCACCTCTCAGCAACATATCCGAAGCACACCTCTTCACCTCACGCACAGCATCAAAATACTTCCCACATAGTATAAACTATGAAATATAGACTCTGCCAACCATGCACAAAACACTGAGTAGCTGCTTAATCAGCCACTTAGAAAGTGCCTGGGATATCATTTATGGGTGGAAATGAGATACACAAATGCTATCTCCTATGTGCTATGTGCAAAATACCGTAAAGAATGCAGTCTCTGCATTGACTATGTCCCAGGTGGTGCTAATTACCAGTCAACAGCCCAAAGTGAAATGAGCTTTTCATTCCATAATATGTGTGGGATTAGAGTGCTACAGAGGGACATAAAGCTTCTTGGAATCAGACATACACAGGAAAAAGTATAGAGGCTTATCTATTTATGCTTGGGGAAACGAACAATTGAGTTTTTTAGATCCTTAAAAGCATTCATAGACCTTCATGAGCAACACCAGCTCTCCGCTGCCCCCGCCCACCCATAAAAGAGGATGGATTCTTGATTTTATTATAGCAGGCCCTGTCCTTGTAAGCTGCAACCAACCCACAGAAGTAGATTGGTCTGACCACTCCCCGCTTCCATTTTTACTAATTACTCACAACAAATCACCCACTTCTGTCAAACCAATGAGCACCAATGGTCTCTGTCAAGGTTGCGATAGTGGGTGAAAAAACAATGGACTGGAATGGCGTCCTGATCGCGATGCCACATTCCTTCCATCACTATGGGCAGATGTATCTTTATACTGTTACAAAAACTGTTCGGAATTTGAGACCTGTATTATTTGTGATCAATATTGAATTTGGTGAGCCAACCTATGCACTAATACGTTGGCTTGTAAAAGTCAGAATCAGTGTGAGTCGCAATTCAACCAACCCAATTAGTATTCATTAGAAAGGTCAGCCTGCAAGCAGTCTGAATTCCTAAAAGAGGACAGGACTTTTTTTTTTTTCCCCAATAAAAAAAGATCGTTTTGCTGGTCTACTGTATACTCTCCCCGAAACTTTTTTAAAACTCCAGCAAACAAGTTTCATACATCTGGCCCTTTGTTCATCTCCACAACTGCGTGAGGTGGGATAGTAGTAGGCTTAAAAATGTCAGTTTTCACTTATTAGTATGGCTCCCGGTTTGAGAATTTGTACCTTGATGCCTGCCGAATTTTACCACAATAAGCAGCCAATTACCACATAACAACGCACTCGTTAGCATAATAATAGAAAATGAATTCACTTATAATGTCATTTAAGAACATTTCTTCACTTTTTATTAACACTCCATGCTGTCATTCTGCACAGGTATTGGCATGAAGTCTTGAATGGCAGCATGGTGGGACCTGCCTAGCACTTAAAATCCCCTCAAACTGAATTCCCTAAGCATGTTACAAAGTATGCGGCAAAACCACTATAATCCACCAGCCATGGGGCTCAGTCTATCGACCCTGGAAGATAGAAAGTCAAGATAGTCCCTATTGATGCACGTCTTTAACTTCACATTACCTGGATTTCTACTGCTGGCGCATCAGTCAATATCGCCATCATATCAAGATTGCGCACTGGCATAGGGATGTCATGGAGTGGACTTTAGAGGAAGAGACGCATATGTTGGCTAGTAGAGGAGATGAAAAGGTGGTGGATGATCTGGCCGACTGGAGAGACCTCTGTGCCACATTGCTAGACCCTGATTCTGAAATGGTGTCTGATGATAGTGCTGATACGACTGGCGGGGTGTGACATGTTGTCCTCAAATTTTTATCCTGTCCTGCTAATGATGTGATGGTATATACGCCTTCTTACCTTGCATTTTACTGTCCACTGTTTTATTGTTGTGAATGTATATGAAACTGCAAAAATATATATCATATCTCCCATTGTGGCCTTAGGGCGCTCACAATGCTTAGTGATAAAATAGTTTGCCCAAGATCACAGGTTAGGATTGAAATGTGTGTTTGTGAGTACATGGACGGCATAGGGTACTGTGTGGATTGCGCACGAGCAGAAGAGTGCGCCAGGTGTGAAATATTAAGCGCAGAGAGCAGGTGACAACTGTGAGTAGAAATGAGGGCTCGTTGGCCACAACTCAAATCAATGACAGTCTAAACCACTCTAACCAGCCAAGTGTTCTCACTCCAGGAACGACCCGCCGTGGCTGTGTACTGGGGTGAGGTGCTTGCGTTGTTTTAACGCTATATAAATAAACACGCTTCTGTGAAAGTCGACATTCCAAGCAGTGGAGCTCGTTAAACACTGCTAAGGGGACGAGTCACGGCCGGAAGAACAGGAAGGTCCTTAATGAACAAAACAGCTCGCAGGCCCGTGTGCTCCGGGTGTGGTTGCACCCTGTGCCGCGAGATAAGCGCGGCCCCGACTTCACGAGTGACTCAGACCCGGCCCCAGGGAATTTCCAAATAAGGAGAGGAACTCGACAATGAGACATAAGGCCAACAACATCTCACAAACCTGACAAAAAAGGTTAAAAAAACAAATTCTACTGACGTATGAAGCTGCAAGGTGAGAACTCCTCCTCTGACGCAAAACATCACACTCACCTGACCTACGGGCTAGATGGCGTAGCTAGGGGGGGGCGATGGGGGCGGACCGCCCCAGGCGGCACGAGTTTTGGGGCGGCAGCCGGCCCCCCTTCCCCCGCTCTTACCCGTTGCGGCCGCAAGAATCGGCCGCTACAGCCTGAGGCCTAGCTACGCCCCTGAGTTAGAGTCCCGCGGGACATATTGAAACAGCAAGGGGAGAATTGTATTTGCTCATTGCTTTGCAGTATTAGTGGATGATATGTAAGGCAGGACAAAATAAACAGGTAATGATAATATTTCACTCATTGGCGGCCCTCAGCATTTCCAACAGGTGCAGCACAGAGGCTGGGATGGCAAGGCGCATGTGCACACGCCCAGTGGCATAACACAGGCCACAGCCGCCGGGGGGGGGGGGGGCGAGGTGCAGGGGGCCCCTCAGCACAGAACTCTGGCCTGTGAGCTCCGGATTAAATCCGGAGCGGGGGGGGCTCCTTGTACCTTGCAATGGGGCCCCTCAAGTTTCGTTACGCACGTGCACACGCCCTCAACCGATTCTGGAAGAGGCTGGCACCTGTGTGCCTATCTAGAATATAGCTACTTAGCCTCCCCCTAACAGCAATGACCTACTAGGTAGCGGCTAATACTCGGTCCATGGAGGGCGTTGAGGGTAAGAGAAAAGGGTGACAAGACAAATGTAGGTGATATGAGAAAATTATAAGAGAAAGAAAGTTAAGAACAAAAGGGAGGAAAAGAGAATAGGAAAGTGGGAAGGGGTAGGAAAGAGGAGAATGGATAATGGCAGAGTCTGGATATAGAGAGAGAAAGGAATATTTAAAAGAGGGGATTATAGAGGCAGAGAGACAATGCTGGGGGAGAACAAAAGAGCAGCAGCCATAGAGTCGTTTTTTGTTTTTGCCATTTTTTCTTTAAATGAGCCATACTGGCACCTAAGCAGCAGTGGATCTAAAGGATGTGACATCATCAAGACCGCAGAAAACGACAGCAGGAGTTACATCAGTGATAACAAGTCTCAAGTGACAGTAGCAGGACGTTCAGGATGCTGACGTGGAATATCTCTTAACTGAGAATGGTGTCAGACCTCACATATTCACTGATTCATTCACCTATGCATTCTGTCAATGAGTAAAGCACCCGCTCCAGAGATTGGCCTGTAACCCACGTTACTCATGCCTTAACTGTGCATTTTCCGTGAGCCTTGAAAGCTTGTACCCGTCTGCCCTGCTGAATCTGTTCTGCGGGGGATGGAAGAATGCACTTGGTGCCTTTTGTGAGATAAAGAGGCTTACTTTGCTACTGCCATATTGTACCTGTTCTATGAGGAAGCAAAACTTGCACTGCCACCAGCAGCGGCTCCTCCGCTATGGCAGAGGAGCGTCGCCCCACCTGCTGCGAGTGCAGCAGGCACACACATTAATAAAATGGTAATAGATACCATTTTATTAAGGTGTCCCAGGCTTGCGCTGTTACAGTGTGAGGGCAAGGGGCGGGGCTGATTAGGGCAATTGCACTATTAATACAGCCCCCTGCCGGTGCGCATGTCAGATTGGCTGGCAGCCTTTAGCCGACCAATCTGACCTGCGTACTTTAGAGCCTGCAATCCCAAGGCTGAGAAACAGCCGAGGGATTGCACCCACAGTCCCCCAGCCTCAAAATGAGCACTGGGTGAGCCTGCTCCAACCAATCCTTTAAGCTGCGGTGCAGCTCCAGGATTTGGTTTCGGGTTGTACAAGGGAGGAAGTCCCTCCCTTTCCGCCTGAGGCAGCGCTGAGGAGGAGAGCGCCAGGACGGAGACCGCATTCAGACCCTGCGCGGGCATATCTGATGAGTGTTTTGAGCATCTCACCCCACCATATTGTAATGTTGCCGGCCGCCTCTGACGGCCACTGCCTGATCTGTTCTTGTCCTGTAATGGGGAAAGCTTTTGCAGCTGCTGTTACTTTAGCTGTATCTGTCCTCTGAAGGGCAGAAGCTTACCCAGTTTCTGCTCAAGATGTACCAGTTCTTTGAAGAAGGTTTATTTCCACTCCTGTTGTCCCAGCCAATGAAAAAACAAAGGATATATTGAATGTACGTGCAAAATAAGCCCTATGAACCAGGGACTCTTTAACAATATTTGATGTGAGACACCAAGACCTGTAGTCCTGAGGAAGGTGCCTGACCCTATAGGGGCAACATTTGAGCGCCAAAATGTGATGACGGAAAAGACAAGCAGCATACATTGCTCGACCCTGCTGTTTTTAACTTTGCAGTAGGGAGACACCAGTAACATTTTTAGTTCATCCACATACACTTTTAGTATAGGTCTGAGTCTAAGGAAAGGAGAACATAAATGATGACTTGAGGCACATAACCTCATGCAAACTAGGGAACTCATACCCAGGAAACTCATAACTAGGAAACTGCACAGCCAATAAACAGTAATACACTCTTAGATGTTTCCCAGGGCTAGATTTGGAACCCATTGATGAAGAATACTACACTAGGTAGTACATGAACAGTGCTTAATTTGAGCCGGTGGTTTCCGGTGCTCAGCACCGGCACTTAATCATCAACACCGGCGCTTTTCAAGAGCACCAGTGAAGGACACATTCATTTACGGGGAGATTAAGTGATTTGCCCAGAATCACAGGATGTTGAGCCGACACCGAGACTCAAACCTGGTTCCCCAGCTCTGAAATCGGCAGCTCTGGCCATTATGCCACATCCTCTTCCCATAATGCCACATCCTCACCCCATAATGCCACATCCTCACCCCACTTTCATGGTTAGTAGTTAGTTCTGTTTTAGGCAATGCCAACAGGAGAAATGGGCTAGTGCAAGCTGCCTCCTGACGAGAGCCCCAGCACGTATTTTTCTTTTTACAAATTAGCCACTGTACATGAATATATGGTAATTCCTTAAGAGGTATGGCTGTTTCTTTTAGGACTATTGTACTTCTTGTATGTTTATATGTGTTTACAGAGAACGAACCCCAGTCCTTTAACTATTCTCACACCCTCGTTAGTGTGTTAGCCACCTGTATTGTACCTTTTCTGTATGTGTGAGAGAACCGCGTGATGTCCTTCTTGCTTCTGCAACCTGTTTTTTATTTATTCTTTGTGTTAGGGAAAACTTTGCTGCAGCGGCCCATTTATATTGTGAAGCTCGGTATTAAACTTTCCAGTAAAGAAAAGACAAAACAATTTGCATTGCCAGGGCTTGTTGTAATGCATGATGTGAATGAAAAAGATCTGCCACTGCTCAAAATTACATGTCGTGCTTTTTGTTTAATAACATTTGATCTGTTTGAACTAGAATTTTTTTTTGGGGGGGGTGAAATATTCAAATTATTCAGCAGGTCGTGCATTATGTGGCAAATAAGGAAAATCAATCACTATAGAAAAAAAGCTGCAGTCACAGAAATGCATAATTCCAGTGCCCCTGATTATGTGTTACACTGCTAATTGACAGACTTGTGGAATGCAAAATAAAATGTAGTTCCTGACTTTCTGACTTTTTATTGTAGACAATCAAAGGTGGGTGAGAGGGCAGATAGCCTTTCAAATAGCAGATGGGAGCATCTCAGTACTAATGGGCAAACATTAACACTCTTAGGATAAACAAGTAGGCGTGGTAAAAATATATTTACCAGACAATGTGAGGAGCAACTGATAAAGTATGTGAAGAGACACAGAGAAAAGAAAAACAGTGTGGTGGCACCCTTCTTCCTGAGCCCATTCTCGTCCTAGAGGTTGATGTGAATTAAGTGGAGAGCCTGAAACTGGCCCTGACTTGGACAGTGATATTACTTAAATATTTGGGGGAATCCAAGCTAAATATAGAGAATTTGTCAGCACACAGACTCTGTGGGTGGCTGAGGCCAAATGAATCCTAGAAATTCTCCTCTTCTTCTATCCCATAGTCTTTGAGGTGGACTCTGAGTCCATGAAAACAAGGAGACATACACTCTTGTAAAGGGCAAAACTAAGTTGTTTTCAGGTCTGGACAGGATGGAAATCCCAAAAAGAAATTGGTGTGTGTGGAGGAAAAGAGGTTTCTCTGTGAAGAAAACAGTTTTCTTCATTGGAAATCAATATATAAGTTCAGAGGGTTATTTCCATATGTGGAAATGTGTATATATGCGTGTGTGTGTGTGTATATATACAAGAGAGGGGGGACAGAGAAAAATGCTCAGACATCTGGAGTCTAATTACATAATTAATCTTGATACCAAACAGCCTAATGGTCTGAACGCCACTGAAGAATTATATACTTGTCTGTAATCTCAGGATCAGTTAAAGAGTCATAGTTACGACATACTGTCCTAAATAACATCGGTATTGCATTTCATCGCACAACTGTCATTACGACAATAAAGTTGTTTTATTAAATTTTTACTGCCACCGCATATCACAATGTTTTTACACATAAGGTTAGGTAGTTTTTTCTTTCTCCTTTTTTTTTTTCCCGTTCTTTTTTCACTAATAGTTATAAGGTTTTAATCATCAAATCACGGTATTGCACTGGTATTAAGCACTTTAATATTAATAGGTTTACATGAATTGTTTACATTATATGTACTGTATTTGCGTATTTTGCACTTTTCTGATTAGTCATTAATAATGTATAATAACAGCAAAAAATTTAGACAATGATGCTTCAAATGTTATGAAAGAGGCCACATTAGTACATTATTTTTATGTATTTTTAGTATCAGTTTTAAGTGCTTTTACAAATTTTCAGTACTATTTCAAGACGGATATTTTAGCATATTTTAAATGGCTATTTTGATGATGCAACCCGTTGAGGTATTATACCTGGATGTTAATTATCTATTCAGACAAATTGAGAGATTGCGTCTCAAAACCTACAATCTAAATTTAAACTCATATCTAAAGTCTGTTGTTCATTTCTATGTATTTTAACTTATAGGCACTTGTCACTTTAAGAGAACACATGGTTAAGCATAAAGAAAAAAACGTTATAAAAGTACTACCCACCTGACAGAGCGTGTCATGTGATCAAGGCCCTTGACGGGCTGAAACGCGTCATGGCTGTAGAGGTCGGAGAGCACTAATAAACTGTTCTGCACCAATTTGTGGTCCGTACTCCGTTTGTGGTGAGGATTCCCAGGTGGTTGATGGAGTTGTTGTGGATATATATATATATATATATATATATGTATATATACATATATATATTTCCAACGATCTCTTCTCTGTGAAGTAGACAAGGGGACTCAGCGGGGTTTCCAGGAGAATCCTTTATTATCCAAACGGCATGACACGTTTCGGCGGTAAGCCTTTTTCCAATGCCTCTGATACCAAAGGTTATGCTGTTCACCTTTTTAAATGAGCTCCTTCGTTCTCATTGGTGGGAGCACAGCTGACCTGAGTTAACTGGAAGAGCATTCTTGCAGCGCCTTCTCACGGACTGCAGATCCCATCATGCATCCTTTCAGGATGGGAAAATGTCTCTTTCAACTCCGCTAAATTCTATACTTCTCATAGTGAGTTTGGGCTAATTTGCACGGCCATGGTGTTATTTTTAGATCTTTTCGTCACCCCTGCATCCATTATGGCAATAAAACAGTCACCTGGCCCCCTACGTCCAGCCACAAATGCCAAACTTGAGCATACCCGGAGACGTGATACAGTGAACACGGCTCTCCGTGAAGTCACAGACTGTTCTTTGGATAGCAGTACCTTGCTCCGTTTAGTTGCGGCGGTCCCGAGGCTTCCAATCCCTTGGAATTAAATTGCTTCACTTTTGCCACTGATTGCCTCCGAACACTTGTAGGACGGGTCCCCTGCGTGTCACTGGCTGCACGCAAATATTTCCAACGATCTCTTCTCTGTGAAGTAGACAAGGGGACACAGCGTGGTTTCCAGGGAATCCTTTATTATCCAAACGGCATGACGCGTTTCGGCGGTAAGCCTTTTCCCAGTGCCTCTGATACCAAAGGTTATGCTGTTCACCTTTTTAAATGCGCTCCTTCGTTCTCATATATATATATATATAAATCACCTACTGGCAGTCACCAGTAGGTGGTTATAGTTAGGACGGAGTTTCAATAAAAAAGGTGATTTCAGTGGCCCATATCTTTGGCGCCGGTTGATGAATCTTCATGAAATTTTCCCAACAAATTTGTCTGGTACTTCAGGCGCTGTCTGGAAAGTTTCCAGGTGGTTCGTCAAGTGGGGGCTGAGAATAAAAGGGGGGTCCCAAAACGCATTTTCCCCATGTTAATTCCCATAGGATCGTTAAAGAATCCTACAGCCCGAACCGCTGGACGGAATTACACCAAATTAAACAGGAAGCTAGATGTTGGTACGCAGATTGTGCTTTTTGTGATTTGGTGTAAATCCATTCAGTAGTTTTAGAGATATTAACTGGAAAACAAATTTGTATATATAGGGACGCGGATCCTCTGCGGAGCCAACTGTCCCTGTGCTGTAATCTGATTGGCTGCCAACACTTCCACCGGGAAGTGTTGGCAGCCATCTTGGGTCTCGCATTGAGCCAAGTCCCAGAAAAAAACATTTAAAAATAGGTGGCAGGGTAGAAATACCCTGACCCCCTAGGCCTCTTGGGGGGTCCCACAGGAACCCTGTAAGGCCAAAAAAGATAAAAAAAAAAATTTTTCTAGCAGGAGTCCCACTGGATCCGTGGATCCCGACAAAAATAAAAAAATAAAACAGAAGCGCGGGCTTCCGCACTTCTGTAATCATGAGCCCTTGGGTGGGCTAGGTTCCGGGGACATGCACAATATATATAGATGGGGGGCACACGGGGCCCTACTCCTAGGGCTTGTAAAGCCCCAGGGACCGCTACCTCCCCGGGGCACTGTTTTTAATTTATGCATGGGTTGCCTGCTCGGCAACCCCTGTGCCCTGAGGACCGCCACCTCCCCAGGGCAAATCTGCAATTAATGCAGGGGGCGCCCGCACCCTCCGCAACCCCGGGACCCGCTACCTCCCCACGGCATTAAAAGATATGTATGTCGGGCCCCGGGGTATGGGGTTATCGGGGCTGAAATTAGCTTGGGAAGGGGGGCCCCCTCCCCATTCCAAAAAGCCTTGGCCCTGAGGGAGGGGGTCCCTGAGGCTGAAATGGACCCATGGAAGGGGGGCTGCTCTGTCATCCCTCCCCATTCCAAAAAGGCCTTGCCCCTGGGGGATGGGGTCCCTGGGGCCAAAGTGGGCTCAGGGAAGGGGGGGCATGCGGCTCCCCCCTCCCCTAATAAAACAAATTTTTTTTTTAAAAAGCCGTCCGGCAAGTCGCCGGAGGCACCACCCCTTTTCGCCACCACTCTGCAAACGCACCTCTTGGCGCACCACTAGGGGGATGAAATCCCCTTGGTACCTGAGGGTCCTTGGGGGCCAACTACCCCATCTCTTACCTCCAGTAAGTCACACACACCGGGATTGCTGAGAGGTCATTGAAGGCCCACCCCCCTTTCTCCACCACTCTGCAAACGTGCCTCCTAGCACACTACTGGTTGGGGATGAAGTCCCCTTGGCCCGTGAGGGTCCTTGGGGCCAACTACCCCTCCTGTTTCTGCCAGTAAGAGCCACATAGCGGGATTGCTGAGAGGCCATCGGAGGCCTGCCTCCTTTGTCCACCACTGTGCAAATGCACCTCCTGGCGCACTCCTGGTTGGGGGAAGAAGTTCCCTTGACTCCTGAGGGTTCTTTGGGGCCAGCTACCCCTCCTGTTACCTCCAATAAATCCCACACAGCTGGATTGCTGAGAGGCCATCGAAGGCCCCTCCTTCTTTCTCCACCACTCTGCAAATGAGCCCCCTGGCGCACTAATGGTTGGGGGAAGAAGTCCCCTTGGATGATGAGGGTCCTTGTGGGCCAACAAGCCCTCCTGTTACCTCCAGTAAGTCCCACACAGCGGGATTGCTAAGAGGTGTTCGGAGGTCACGCCCCCTTTCTCCACCACTTTGCAAACGCGCCTCTTGGCGCACTACTGGTTGTGAGATGAAGTCTCCTTGGCTGCTGAGGGTCCTTGGGGGCCAACAAGCCCTCCTGTTACCTCCAGTAAGTCCCACACAGCGGGATTGCTGAGAGGTCTTCAGAGGCCACACCCCCTTTCTCCACCACTCGTCAAATGCGCCTCCTGGCGCACTACTGGTTGGAAGATGAAGTCCCCTTAGCTGCTTAGCTGGTCGGAGGCCCCGCCCTCTTTCTCCACCCCTCTGCAAACTCCAGTACTAGTTAAAAAAACATAGAAATTCACAAAAAAAAAAACAAAGGTTACAGGGATGTTATAGTTAGGAAATAGAATTAAAAAAACTTTGAAATTCACTGAAAAAAACAAAGGTTACAGGGACTTTATAGTTAGGAAATAGAATTAAAAAAATTAGAAATTCACTTAAAAAAACAAAGGTTACAGGGAGGTTATAGTTAGGCTGAGATTTCACTCATACAAAACCAGAGAAATTCAGCAGCTAACTATAACTTGCGCCCCCGCCATGCACTTCTTAGGACCTCACATATTACATCACTCATGACATGGTCAGTGACATCTCTGATATTTTCCCCATAATTTGGTTTAAATCTGTTCAGTAGTCTTTGAGTTATTCTAGAAAAAAGATTTATATATATCTAGAGACGCAGACCCATGCGCCACAAGCAATACCATGATTGGCTGGTCGCAATCTGAGAGAAAAGTTGCGCCCGCCTTTTGTGAATCGGGACACGGTTTCCGGGAGGGAAATAAAGAAATAGGATATAAGGGGTCAAGATAGAGGTATCCTGACCCCAGGGGACTGATGGAGAGGTCAGTGATGTCACTGACCATGTCATGAATGATGTAATATGTGAGGTCATAAGCAGTGCATTACGGGGGCGCAAATTGTAGTTAGCTCAGGTAAATATAACTGCTGAATTCTATGGTTTTGTGTGTGTAAATTCTAAACCGAACTATAACCTCCCTGTAACCTTTGGTTTTTTTCAGTAAATTTCTAAGGTTTTTTAATTCTATTTCCTAACTATAACATCACTGTAACCTTTGTTTTTTTCAGTGATATATATATATCACATGAATAATCCTCCTCGTGTCTTGAAGAAAAGGCGTGCACTCTTTGGAGTTTTGAAGATCAAAAATGCAATTTATTTGGCAGCAGAACTACTCAATGCTTTTCGGCAAAGCATCACCTTGATCACGGGTCAAAGGCAGCAGCCTGTTACCTTTCACCCATGAAACACATTGGGTAGTGCTCCTGCCATATAAATTGCATTTTTGTTCTTCAAAACTCAGAAGGGTGAATTCCTGCACCAAAAGGAATTGATGCCAATAAAAAACCAAGCATGACAGTGGATGTGATTATTTTTCTAATAGCCACCATTGGAACTCCCCTGCCTTGACCAATGTCCAAGTGTAAGAAAGAGATGCTCAATCTTTGCAAACAAAGCAGCACCTCCAATAGCCTTAAGGAACCATGTGACTGGGTGGCACCCTCAACACCCAACAAGAGGAGGGCCACCACCTGCGATGCCTGAGCCTTGTGACTGAAAACTGGGTCCAGTTTTGAATCAAAGTCTCAGGCAGGGCCCCTGAAGCATGTAGCAGATGTCAGCCACAAGAGGAAACATAAAAGGAGCCATAGATCTATTAAATCAAGGTGTACAAAATATGAGTCTTCAAAGTTTGTAGGACCAAGCGTAGGTTCGTAGGTGGAACTAAGAATTTTGGTGACATGAGCAGATAAATAAATATTCAACACCTAGAGACCATTACCTCATCTCTGACTAGCCACCACCGGCCCTCGTAGAGTTGTTCATTGGCAACTCAGAAATGACGAAGACAGAGCCAGCTCAAATCAGTCTTGCATAAATTGCAACACTTGGATACCGGTCATGACACAGGATCAACACCCTACCATGCCACCATACTGAAAAACTTTCCAATGCTTATTACATGCTATAATGGTGGAGGGCTAGAGGTAAGGCTGAATAACTCATGCCAACTCTATGAAAATGCCCTTCTTCAACTAACCGTTCCAATCAACCTCCATTCTGACAGTCACAGTATCTGGATGACGTATTCCCCCGTTAGTACCTGGAGTCATGTGGCATCCTCAATAACAGAGCCACACGCTTTTAGAACAGTATCAGAAACCAGCCTCTGCAAGGATAATGCAATAGATATCCCTGTCACTAACTCCTCCCTAATCTTTAGCACAACCCTAGAGCAGAGGGATATCACAGCGAATGCATACAAGAGACCCTATGTCCCAATGACAGAGCATCTTTCATGGTAGGAGCATGCTACCTCCTGCTTATGGTGCATGCAGAACTTTGGAAGCAATATGGGTAGCTCTTCCAGATGGGTGTAAAAGAGAAAAGATATTGGTTCTCTCGCAGAGGTGGGTAAAAGAAAAAAGGTCCACTGTTGGGATGGGAATGTCCCTCGAATTATTTTGCAGATGTGCACCCATGCCATGAGCAAGTCAACTGTAGCTTGCAGTGCTATACTGATTATTTTGTGCTCAGCTCACACGACAATTATGCATGTTCGCTGATGCTTAGGCTCTGTGAAAGGTTCTGAGACCCAGAGCATGGGTCTGTGGTCTGGAGTGGTACTCCATGCGTGCATTCCTAGGACACAGGACTATTGTCCATGTTCCGGGACATAATCATGGCGGCATACAGTCTTTCTAATCTATACTGTAGGGCAGGCCTTTTTTACTGTTCCTGAAGAGTGAGATGTATATCAGCCTCACGTTGGTAAATTACTGTTTCCATGATGTGCTTAGACCCTACGTGCTAACATCTCTGACTGAATGTGCTTAGGTGATATATATTATGATTGGCAGAGTGATTTCATGTGTGACTTGAGACCAGAGGGGTCCATTTTAGATCACCCCTTGTTCACCCCTGGTGAAGCACGACACAAGATGGAGGCAGATGGACACCATTCCCAGACTAGCAAAGTGTACTACTGCCATTCCTGAACTTTGTGTTAGGGTCAGACAGTAAGGTGTGGGAAGATGGATACAGGACTTCTACAGTTCACCATCTTTTTGCTTAATGTAGGATGTGAGGATCCTGGATGTGCTGCTCCAGCGGGGTTAAGGCTGTGAAATGCAAGGTCTTCATGCTTGATTCTGCTCATGTTTTGGGTGCTCCAGTCTGAGATACCCATTGTCACTTCCTGCTGTGGAAACCATCACCTGAAACAAAGAATTTGGGCCTGACTTAGATCTAGGTGGATGGGTTACTTTGTCACAACGGTGGCGGATAACCTGTCGACCGAAATATAAATCCCATTATATCCTATGGGATTTATATTTCGGCGGACGTGATATCCGTCACCGTTGTGATGGAGTAATCCATCCACCAAGATCTAAATCAGGACCTCTGTCTCCTGTACTGAAGAGAGATAAACCAAGAAAGGGAATTGCTCTGAATGAGTTCCGAAACCCAACTCTGACACTGCTATCCACTTTCCCTGTCTGTAACATGACTTTACAAGTGAGACTAAACATCTCCACTCATTTCTAGATTTCTAACTGCCCTAGAGGAATTCCTGTGACCCACGGCTGGTGTCCCTAACAACCAGTCTCCCAGAGGTGAGGGAAGTCTGGAGAAGCTGTGGGACTACCTCACTATCTGAGCCTTCCTGCTGAGGAGGGGTGTATAAGATATTGCTTCTGTGCTCAAATGCAGCACCCAGAAGTGTGGACAAGCAGGGGAGCAACAAAGGAGCTAACAGGAGTGTCACAGTGTGGCTTCTTTCCCACCCAGTCATCATTAAATCACCATTGATACGCTGTGCCAGAGAAGGAGAGAGAGCAATTCAGGAGCTGCCCGAGTACTGGAAGGGGTCTCCCAGTTTTTCGATTGCTGCTTAAACAACAACAGGTACACTGCACCCACCAAGGAGGACTAGAGTGTGAGAGAGCATGACTGCGTCTGTAGTGTC
This sequence comes from Calotriton arnoldi, assembly GCA_963921515.1. Taxonomy (NCBI): domain Eukaryota; kingdom Metazoa; phylum Chordata; class Amphibia; order Caudata; family Salamandridae; genus Calotriton; species Calotriton arnoldi. Next base: position 4,009,149 of record CAWUFW010000277.1, read on the forward strand.
TTGCATCCTTTGCGGACTCTGCTGGTGAGCGGGGAATCACCAGCAAGTGGGCTATTCACTTGTTTGAGAGGGAGGCTTATCCTCTGGGCCTGTTTTCACACCTGAGCCTGCAGCTGCATCAACTGACCTGTTGTAGTGTGCATGTAGCTCACAAACAACATCAGAGGAAGTCAGGGCTGTAACAATCATGACCCAGAGTGAAGGCTCTCTTACCGAGGGCCTCACTGCCATTATGCTCATACAACACCCTCTGCTTTAAACTTGTGCCACAAGCATTGAAACTCTTTTGGCTTGAGATAAAAACTTCAGAGGGGTTTGCCAGTGGTGTGCCTTTGAGTGATTGGCCTATGGGCCACAAGCACACAAGTCAACTTAAGCTATTTACAGTGAGCTTGCACCTGTGAGATTATTCTAAGCCTCATATGTTTAGCCTTCTTACCCTGTTGTACCTCTTGTAGAGCCCTGTGTTCAAGGCCCTAAATTTGTGGAGTTTTGTTTTACTTTATTAAAGTACTTCTTTTTAGAAAACATAAACACTTGGTTGGACTATCAGTATTGCATGCTATTTGGTATCAGTTAAGCTCTGAGCCTTTGCTTCCCTTTCACCCACCCCACACTACATTCCTGAGAAACCTTGGACTGCTCGCTCCACTACCCTGGGAGTCAGGTGCTGAAAGGATGTTCTTGATGTTCAGTTTTCATTGCCTTAGTAGGACGGGGTTCGCCACAGCAGTTGTCAAGGCCTCCACCATCACAGTTGTGGCCCAAGAGATTACATTCTCATTCATAGTAATGCAACTGCTCAACTGTTGCCACTCTCCATTTTAAACAACAGGAATGTGCCCACCAGGTCTCAAGCAACACATCCTTCAACGAAGCCTGTAGAGTCACCCCCTCTCTGAATACAAGGTTTAATAATATGGTTCGTCAGCTCAGCTAGACCGTTGGCCTGGGGAGAGACATCCGCTGATGGGAAATAGATAAGCCACTTGGAAACTCATACATCTCAAATGAGACAAACTAAACCCCATTGTCGGTAATAATCTAACCAGGCACCCCTGCATGTGAAAACGCTTCTTTTGAACTCAGTCACCACCCTAATGTTCGTAGGGCCAGATGTATGAAGCTATTTAGCATATCTTAACAGTACCAATCGCTAATTTGGGGCGTTAATAAATGCTGAATAGCCTTTTGGCATGTACAACGGTCCAAAGGCAGTCGCAAAATTCGATTTCCACCCAGTAGAAATCAAATTTTGCGATTCCTTAATTAGGGAATCACAAATAGAGATTACCTATTTGCGATTTCAAAAGCACATGTACACAGCATTTCCTAAATGCGAAATGGGCATTTAGGAAATGTTATTCCTATTGATTCCTAGTCGATGGTAACCATGTGCAATTTTGAAAATGCACCTAAAATTAATTTGTTCCTGTGCCATAGAGCGCCCACTTGCCCCGAGGGCAATTGAGCGCTCTACACGAGCACCATGCTTTTTTCCCCTTTGATTTAGGTGGGGCCTTAGGCCCATAGGTAGGAATGCTTTTGCATTCCCAAATTTGCGTTTTCCAATTGGGAAATCGCAAATTAGGAAATGCAAAACCATTCGTTCCTTTGTGCCTTAGGCCGATAGAAATGAATAGGTTTGCATTTCCTAAATAGCGATTTCCAAATAGCGATTCCTAGGTGTATTCCTAATAGCGATTCCTACCCTGTAGGAATTTCTATTAGGAAATCGCTATTCTTGTACATTCCATTTTGCATTTCCTAAGATTTTCCATTTAGGAAATACAAAATTGGAATTTCGTACATCTGGCCCATAGAGTTTACACATTTAGATACTACCCATTTGGGAGAATAATCAACTATCAACAATACAGATCGTACTGTTGGAGGCATGAACTCAAAGGGACCAATGATGTTCAGACCCAATTTCGTCCCGGGTTCAATGGGAATCTCCCACAGGGGAAAGCAGGGGTGGGTGTGTTACTCGAGTCTTATCATTCCTGGCAAAAAGTATAGAATCTTTGACAACGCATTCCAATTGATGGTCAACTCGAGGCCATCAGTAAAACTCCCTCACCCTGGTCTTGATCATATTCCTCCCCAAAGGTGCTTACTGGGCTAACTTGATCCCAGTGCTTAAAATGTAAAATAAGAAGTGCAGGTGCTCAAAGGTGTTCATAGGAGGCCACTACCCAATTTTCTGGCTCCACCCACATCCTCCATTGTCACCACCCACTTCCACAATTGGCTCCAGTGATATGTACCCCATAATGTGGCCTAGATAATGACTGATGGATCAACATAGGCTAATAAGTCAAAGGCAAGGGAGATTTTTGTGCAGCGCACATCCGGAACTAATTTTTAGGTCGAGCCTAGCATTGCAGCACATGCGCTGCTTGCTCTGCGAGGCATGCTGTAGTAGGGTATATTTTAGAAGTGGAGTGGAAGCCCCGCCCATCTTTTTCATTGGCTGGCATCATCGTCCATGGTAAATGCTGGCTTCCGATTGATAATGAGGCTTCTTAGTCCCTCCTTGTTACCGCCCTGTCTCCTTTTGTGACCGCCCATCAGGACTGGATCTTTTACTTGCGGCGTTACACTGTCTCCTTCATTAGTCGGTGAGCACTATTTTGGCAATGGCAGCCGCTTGTTTAGATTTGCATCGCGCTTTCACTTTAACAATAGCTGCCGCCCCACCCCGCGAGTGCTGTGTGGGGCGGCAGCTATTGTAAAGTGAAAGTGCGATGCAAATCTAAACAAGCAGCTTTCTTTGCGCAATGGCGACAGCTTGTTTTTATTAACTCTTGTAATGTGTCCCGTGGCTCCAAACCTCGCTTTATTGTCTCCTGGTGCTGCTCGCCGGCACCGGCTGCTAATTAATGCTTCTAGATGTGTGTAAAGCACCTGAGGGGACGGACGCTGTTCTCCGCGCGCCTTTTACTCCAGAGTTTAAACCGGGCCCGAGGGACGGGCCTGGTCTGTGTTTGCTTCTCTGAGGCCTACCAGCGAATGTTTGACAGGACTAAACGCAACACTCAAACGTGATAACCGATTATATTCGCTTCAGATGTTGTATTCCCCGAAGTCCCATTCTTAAAACATGCCACTGCTGCCCAGACAGGAAGCAGACCAGCACCGCCACTGTGACAGGAGGCAGACCCAGCACCCCTCCCACCAGAGGGCTCTGCAGTAAACAGTCTGTGGTAGACATGCTAATCACGAAACGCGCATGTTATGAATTTCTGCCAAGGAATTTCGGCAAAAATAACCGACTGAGCTGCTAAGCAAACTGGGGCTCATCTCCCAGCAACCGTCGCGTGGCAGATGGCACAGCAATACTCGGAACCCGAAATGGGTGTCAGATCGTCATAGACGTATATCTCCCTCCATCTCAACATCATAGTCTAATTCCTACCCCGATTCTTGAGACGACGCTAAATTGTGATTTACACACACTGGCAAGCCAACCGGTCTGACTTTAATGTGTTAACGCACGCAAACATACATACTATGCGCTACTCTGCACAGACTGTTTGTGTCGTGTCCCAGTGCACCCTGCAGCAGGGCAAGGCTGGGATTAATAAACAGGGCACATACACACAGGGGGTTTAAGTGGGATGAAAAAAACTAGGGGTTCTCTCAAAGGGGCGTGGCTGATGTAATTAGGAGCGTGTCTTAAAACACAAACTAAAAATCTGTGCTTAGCATAGTGTGCCACCGGACTGGTATTTTGCTGCTTCTGTCATTGCACCCAGATATATAATACAACAAGTAACATTACGCCTACAACAAGCCAGGACTATTGGCTTTGTCAATGGTTATTAGTTGCATAGGATAAATAAGCACCAACTACGGCTTCGTTGTTTATAACATTGGAAATGCTTCAGTTCTGACATGATGAGACTATGAAAGAACTATAACGAGTCTCTTTTAAAGTTACATCAAAAGCAGCGAAGGGGACACTGCTGTAGATTTAAGATATTATTTTTTTCACCCTGAGAGTGAGGGCTAAAATGGAGAGCCTGATAGGGACCTGTCTCAGCACCTGCTTTTTAATACTGTCGGTGGTAAGCACCGGCAGGACCCGGCCCACTTAAAGCCCTGCATACACAGGCGACCAAAGGAACGCTGCCTATGGACATGGCACAAACATTCCAAGCACATTTCTACATGCCCATGTTTGCATTAGTCAGCGCATTAAAGCAAGATCCAGTGGCTACAAAAATTAATGCAACTTCATGGATAATTAGGGTTGCCAGAAGACCCCACAACACAACCTTTCTTGTCGTGGGCTTTTCCTTTAAATATCCCTGTTGTCAGGTATTTCAATTGGCCCAATTCATCTGAACAAAGACTACACCTCCCACAATACACTGATGTGTTAAATTTAAACAGAGGCCTGGAAACCAGACGTCCCGGTTTTATCGAGTCACATGGCAACAAAAATATGGTTTCACAAATTGGGCACACACCCCCCCCCCCCAAAAAAAAGGGGAAAACCCTGGACTGTGCATGTCGAACTGGGGAACCTCTTTGTATTTCAAATGGGATAGCAGGAGGGTGCACTGGTGTAGGAGATGACATTCTCACCTGCCCGTACTCTTTTCTGTATTTCCCTATTTTGTGCTCCATGCCTTTCTATTCCAATTAAGTCAACTAACATACTCTATTTATCAGCACATGGTCTCAGTGTTGTTCATTAAAACGTGTGGAAGGGAATCTTTATCTATGAATATATTAGTTCTTCCTCACGCATAGTAATATAATTTTGTGCTCACAATTGTTTTTCATTTTCTATAAATGTGTAGGCAGCCAATAAAGGGAATGACTCCTACTACCCTTCAGAATCTTATGATATCACTGGAACTAGACGTGTAGTGTTTTGAAGTGGTAGTAAGCTGACAAACAGAGCTCTATAGAACTTCTAAGCAAATAAAGTTTGCACACAAAAACTTTGAAAGAGTTGCGACTATTTCAACTACTGCTACGATATTTTTAAACTGATGGTCAAAGTTAGGTCTAAGCTCAGGGTTAGACTTCGGTTTAGGGTCTGGGATTAATTTAAAAACATGTTTATACCATTTTTCTAAAAACGTGGTCTAATGTATATTTTATACACATTATGATTGGGTTAGATATTTTAAAACTACCTTTTTTTTGTTTGCCATTTAATCTAGTCAAAACTTGGCCCGCGGGCATCAGAGCACTTTACCTGAGCACTCACTAGGTTACATTACAGAAGGTCAATATATTTATTTAGGCACAGGGAGTTAAAGTGATTTGCCCACTATCACAGGATGTTTAGCCAATGCTGAGACTCGAACCGGATTCCCCAGTGCCAAAGTTGGAAGCTAAAGCCGTTAAGCCACATCTCCTCCCTGGTTTGTCACATATTGCTTCAAAAACTAAATGTTTTAATTGTTTTTCAAACTATTCATCTTGATTTTAGCAAAGTGAAATCTTAAGATGACAGGGAGGACTAAGAAGTGAGGAGAATCAAGTAGAGATGTGCAAAACTTTCATAATTTGCTGTAGCGTAATTAAATGAAATTACTACAAAATTATGTGGACTTATGTATAATTATGTGAAATGCATCTCGTGGTCCATTTGGGTAAAAATTCAACTTGATTTCTTAATCAAAACCCTAGCACAAACATTCAGGTTTGTAGTTTTGCACTCAAAATTACCTGAACAGTCCACTTGGGTATCAAATCTACCACAAATGCCAGTCGCATTGGAAAATTACCTGAACGGAACTTCTAGCATTAAAAATTGTCCCCAAAATTAGGTGATGTGGCATAATGGTGTAATCTCAATAATTTGGCTACATTTTGTCAAGCAAAATTTCCAAAATTACACCAATTACACCAGCACAATTAAAATTATCTCTGCCACCTTTGTACAACAGAGGGGCTGGGAGGGAGGGTGGCCGCGTGGAATGGAGTGGGGTAAGGGAAGCAGCTGAGTAGGTGGGCAGAATGTAGTATTCTGGTGTTATGATTCATGCCCTATGTTACCTTGTCCTAGCTGCTCAGCCTGTGTGTGTGTGCTCTGTATGGAATGTTGGTGAATGGGCCATGAGTGGAATGTTTGGGTGACTGGATGAGTGTGGACAGTTGGTGGATGGGGCTGAGCAGCTAGCAGGCTGCTCCTGGTGGGGCTGCCCTACAGCACTTATACACCTGATTATGAGGATTTATGCTACCTGTTTACTTACCTGAATAAACCTACTTGGATTACATCATACCAGGGTGGACTACGTTACTACACAGAACAATAAGGAGAGCGCGGGGTGTGGATGTGAAGAGGAAACAGAACACAGAAGAGAGAGCAAGAAATATATGTAGTCCATGGAGTGCTGAAACAAGAAGAAAAAAGTAATTCCCGGATATCAACAGGGAAGGATAAAAGTCATCCAATCAAAAGGATGGTAGAGAAGCTATGCAGCAGGGGAGTAACAAACAACAGATGAGGAAGTAAATGAGATTGTTGAGAAAGCGACCACAAACAGCTAAAAGATTCCCGAAGGCAAGACCTAACAAGCAATTGCAATGCAATAGGTCTCGCGATTGCAAGATTTTGAGCTATTGGCATTGTAAATGACAAAGCCTTTTATTTGGGTTTAAAAAACCAGGATTAATAAAAGGCATTGTCATTTACAATACCAATAGGTCAAAGTTTCTAAAATGCGAGACCTATTGCATTGCAAATGCTTGTTTGAAGGTGCTCTCAAAGTGAAAATGAACAAAGAGGCGATTCGCTCGGTGAAATAAAGTATTTGCCTATGATCACATCATTTGGTCAAGCATGAAAGCCGGGACTGACCCAAGATTCTCCACTTTCACACTCTGCAATTCACCAATTATAATTTGATGTGTATTTCTTTCTGACATCAAAGGTTAACACTTTGTCCTTAATCCATGGGGCAGAAGATTAGTGCAGGAGTGACAATCAGAATTCACATTTTATTTTTTGCAGTTTTACATGGTGCGTACCCTGACATGGACAGACAGAGGAGCACTTCACAACAAGCAGACACAAACTATGTTACACTTTTTTTCCATGCACATCCAGATTTGCCGGAATTCAGGGGTGCTGCTGAGCCCAAGGATTCGATCCTGCTTCCCTATGTCTCTCCCTTGCCTTTGCCTCTCGTGCAAGCTCCTCAGACTTTCAGTAGCTCACCCCCCTCTGTCGCAAGCACACACACAACAATAAGCAGCAATGGCTCAGCGCCGACAGTGGTCTCTGTCTTTGCCTAAGATCACACTATTTGGTTTAGCAGGAAAGCTGGGATTCATTCCCAGAATGATTCTCCTGTTTTGCACTGTGCAATTCAGCCATAATGGTTAGGTGGGCATACCTTTCTGACTTCAATGGTTAACAGTTTGCCCTTAATTCATGGAGGATGAGATTTGACATTTAAAAGTGTGCCATGTTGGAAATCCTGAATTGATGAGCTGATGACGTCTATTTAAAAAGATTTCATGCCAGTAGAGACTTTTACGTATAGTAATTCAAGCAGACCTCAGCACTGAGCCTGGCGGAGCACTACTATTAATTAGCAGCAGCACAAAAGAGGTCCACAGACGGGCCATATAAGGAGACACTGGAGCAGAAAAGTGATTTCAACAATAATACTGAGCTACATATGCTATACAGACTACGGCATTTTCATATAACAATTTGGGGTCCAGTGCGCAAAATGATCTAACATCTCATCTCCGGGATAATTTTTTCAAGGTCTTCAAATTCAAATAACTATATCTCTATTTACATAGTAAACACTTTAAATGGGACTTCGACTCTCGCACTCCACATAATAAAGCATGAAGACTAGAGCACAGAAAATCGCCCGATGCAGGAGTTAATGGATACCACATTAAGTAATGAGAGTAATGGGAGGCATGGGAAGGCTGTTCATATACCCCAATCAGCTCCAGAAGAAAGTAAGACGAAGCAACAAAAAATAATTCCTGCTTTGCTCTTCTTCACCAACAGACAATTTCCTCCCACACCTAGCCTTATTTCGTCTTCTAGTGCTGTGAAAGTGGCCCCACAGCTGAAGAATTCCATGTTGATAACAACTCAAATAAATATGTCCATAGCTTTCAGGTACTCTTCTTAGTTGACCTAGAGTCAGTTAATGAATCAGTTTACAGAAGGTATGACATTTTGGTAGCCAACCTAACCTCCACTACCACCACATAGACATGGGCAATTTTTTTGCAACCTCGATTTAATCAACAAATTAGACGCTACGGTTCAGACTAAGATTCAATTACTGACCCAGATGAACACTTAGACTTAGTTTCAGTCACAGACACAGGCATATGATTCTAGCCTGACCCAGCCCCAGGCATCAAAACTAAAGACATTTTACTAAAACAATGCGTCTACACCAAATAACGTACATATTGACGTCCCTCCAGCTTATCAGGTTCTTGCAGCAATAAGTAACACATTAACTAAAATACATTGTTGAACAATCTCCGTCATCGGTCACTCAGACAGCATACATAACAGAAATTTTCTCTGAGCATGCGGATACTAAAGGAAAGCTATAAAAAAAAATTGTTCCGTGTCTCATGCACGCACATGGCAAGAAGCAGCAAGGGCCCAGTGCCGCCAATGGCATCCTCCACTCCACTTATCTGCTCTGGGAGGGGTTGTGCAGACCATTCAGGTGTCCACTACTCATCATTACATGCCGTGCCGGTGCCTTTTGCTCAGCTGATCCCCGTAATGTTGCCATTGCCATACTCACGCAGCGGTTACATAGCAGTTAAGGTGCTGGCAGTTAAGTGCATTACATCCTGTGCAGCACTCCAATGCAAAGTGGTCTGGAGTTGGTGGTGAGCGATGAGCAAACTGACAAAGGTGGAATTACAGCCAGCCATTTTGAGATCTAGGCAGTGAGGCGGGCAAAAGGTACATACGCACTTTAAATTTACGCTTCATGTGCCGCACCTTACTGAAAACTTCGTCTTGCACCGGCGCTGTCTGAGCCTGCCTCGCCGTAGCTCAGCCACAATTATCCAATCGGAATGACTACAATTAATTAATGATGTTGGTCTTCATGACAGGCAGCCGTGCTGACATCACTAACATGATGATGCACATTGATCTTGCCTGGTCCTCGGTGGGCCAGTCTGTGAAAACATACCAGCAGCCACCCCAAGGACAGGTATAATTTTTTTTAATAATTATCTGGCCCGCTGCCGATGGGGGAAACATTTTATAGTTCCGGCCCTGTTAAATAAGTGCCGGTGATGAGCACCAGAAACCACAGGCACAAATTAGGCACTGATCCTTTTTTCTCTTAAATCTGTAGGCAACACCAGCCTGGGGCCTCAGTATAGTTTGTTATACACCAGATTTAACTCTTCATGTGCATTCCAAAAGCCTCTCAGCAGATCTGGGAGTTCCTTGACATTAGCCAATGCCAGGCCATCTGGCAACATACATTTTGCCAACAGTTTCTCCACTACCTGGACCGTATCCTCATCACTGCATATCCAAGCACATCAATGTTTGTTCTCCTATAAGTGACATGATTGATATCAGTAAGGAGCAATTCTAGATATCTTCACCAAAGTGCTCAATCTAGTTCTTGTCACCCATAATTGTGTAAGGTCAGCCTAAAACAGTTTACACCAGCAACTTCTTGCCACCCAACATTATCTCACCTTCCGGCATTGCTACTGGTTTACAATCAGCACCACCATCTTCTTTCACTCCTTTTGCTGTCTCATTAACACATTCTACACTCTGTATTCCCCCCTTGCAAAACCTGCATAATGTCCCTTTTTCCTACATGTTCTGCTTGTGGAATTTCTGGCAAAACATCCCAAATTGTTGGACAGATTTCAAAAGCTGCCACATCTGTATTTTTTACTGTATTGCTCTCTGTTCTCCTTGCCCAACAAGGTACTCAAAAAATTCAGCACACAGCTAACACACCCCAAAGTTATCCCTGTCATTAGTCTTTGCTTCCCTTGATGATTCTACAAGAGCATTCATATTGTCGCCATAATACACAGAAATCTTTCACACCCAATTCATTGTGTTTTCAATCTCTTCAATAATAGATATAGCTTCCTTACGATCAGGAATCTTAGCTAGCAATTTCTCTTGTCCCCTCTGCCTGTTAATACACCTCGCTAGATGATACCTTATTAATGAATCAGCGAGATTTCCAAAATCACACGTACATGCCCAAGATTTTAGACATGCCATGTAATGCCCCACACTTTTTTTATTGTTTTTTTTTTTTTAAGTTTGTTTAGTGGCATTTAGAAAAAATACAGAAGAATATTGTTCAAACGCATACATCCTGATGTTACAATGAGAAGAAACAATTATATCAGAACATTTAAAACAAAAACAAAGCAGAAGCAACACAGTCTCAATATGCAATGGTTTGACATTCTACAGTTCGAGCAGTGAAAGGCAATATGCATATAGGAAAAATTTTGAATAATGTTGTCAGATGCAAGGGCTCTACATGAGAAGTGACATATTTCCAGTAAGTTAGTTACACCGTAGGAAAACTTGTTACTCATTGGCTGTTGTTTGAACATTTTCATGAACAGGTGAAGTAGCTGGGGTAGGAGCTGTATTTAGGCCAGCTAGCCAGGCAAGAAATGGATCCCAGATGTCTATGGGCCTGGGTGCTTGTGGTAGTAATTCCCAATATATGCTCAGTTGCTCCTGGCAGAATGTGATGTCTAAAACCCAGGTTTTGATGTCAGGGGATTTACATTTACCCCAATGCATCGCTACTCTGTGCTTAGCTAGCAGCAGGAGCATGGCGAGCAGTCTGCGGTGGCCGATTGGGGCCTCCTTAACGTAACCCAATAAGGCCACTTTAGGCGATGGGGTCATGTTAGTCTCCAGAATAGTATTTATTTTGTTGAATATTTCTGACCAGTATTTCCCCATAATCGGGCAGTTCCAAGCCATGTGAAGGAATGTAGCATTGGGCGTGTTGCAACGCCAGCAGTTTGCATCTTGGCGTATACCCATGCGCTTAAGTTGGATAGGGGTTCTATAAATACGATGCAGATATTTGAAGTGTATAAGGCGCAATTTGTAATTGGGCGAGAGCATTTCTAATTGTCCACAACAGAACTGCCATTGTCCGTCTGAAATGGTGTCTTCTAGCTCCTCATTCCAGCTCTCTAATGCCTTCGGTTGAATGACTGGGGATGATCGTTGCATGGAACTATACAGGCGAGTGATGAGTTTGCTGGGTGAAGGGTTTATGAGTATTGACTCTAGGGCCGGAAGGGGAGTTGGAGGGGAGGGAAATGTGTTGTGGAGCTTGCGGCATGCTTCTGATACTGTAGTATAACAATAATTCAGAGAATCTAGAGTTATTTCCAGGAGCTGCCGCAGGAAGAGTCACAAAGTGGTCATTTGGATACAGATCGGCAAACGTGTCCCATCCTAAATTGTGTGCGCGTGAGGAATTACCTTTGTCTTGCAGTATGGGTATCTGTGGATTTTGCACAAGCGTTATTGATGGTGCATATAAGGTCTGATGTCCCGCTCTTAGGCGGAGTCTATCCCAGGCCCAGCGTAGTGTTTATGCAGTATTTAGGGTTGTGTGTTGGCGTTTATGGGAGCGGTAAAGAGCAACCGCTAAGGGCACCTGAGCTTCACTGTCTGTTTCAGCTGCCACATGTGGTTGAAAGGGGGTGGGGAAGATCCAGTAGTGGAGAAATTGTGCCTGTGCACAGAAGGCATATAAGGCAAGGTCGGGGGCGCCCAGTCCGCCTTGGGTTAATGGAAGCGTGAGAACTTCCCAGGATATTCGTGGTTGTTTCCCAGCCCATACGAGTGAGATCATTAGAGATCTGAGAGTTTTCAGGAAGGTTTGAGTTAGTTGCAGCGGTAAATTGACAAATAAATATAACAGTTTAGGCAAGACTATCATTTTAGTGATAGCAATGCGTCCGGCTAGAGAGATGGGGAGTTTAGACCAGATGACCGTCTTATCTTCCAGCCATGTTAGTGTACGGCCAAAGTTCATGTCCCAGAGTTCTTGAATATTAGTGCTGAGCCATATGCCTAAATAACGAACCGGACCGTTTACCCATTGGATAGGGTAATCTTACTCAAAGAGGACATTTGCGTCAGTGAGCGGAAGCAAGTAGGATTTGGACCAATTAATGTGGATACCAGAAAGACCTCCGAATTTGGTGAGTTCACGGAGGACGGGGTGCAGGTTAACAAATGGATCTCTGAGGTATAAAGTGATGTCGTCAGCATATAACGATATATTTATATCTCTGGTGGAGAAGTCAAGTCCTCTTGTTTTGTGGTGTTGTCTTATTCTTGCCGCGAGGGGTTCCATAGCAATGGCAAACAGGAGGGGCGACAGAGGGCATCCGTGCCTGGTGCCACGCGTGATGGTGAATGGGGCTGACGTCAATCCATTTGCACGTAGTCTGGCGGTGTGGCTGGAATACAAAAGCCTGATCTGTCTTATGGATAGAGGGCTTAATCCCAGTCTGGCAAGAATGGTGAAAAGGTATGGCCATTCAAGTGAGTCAAAAGCCTTGGTGGCGTCGAGAAACTCTGCCAAGGCAGGGGTTTGGGGGTCCAACTGATGTATGATGGAGAAGAAGGTTCTTAGATTATGTGATGTGGAGCGCCCTGATATAAACCCGGATTGATCGTGCCGAGCTATAAATGATAATAGGGGCTGCAGACGGTTTGCGAGAAGTTTCGCATAAATCTTGTTATCTATATTGATAAGGGAAAGGGGACTGTAGGAGTCGCACTTATTTGGGGTTTTGCCTGGTTTAAGTAGTGTTAAAATGACTGCTTCCCTGGTAGTTGGGGGGAGTGATCCGCTCTCTAGGGATTCTGAGTACATTGCCATGAAATGAGGGGCTATGATCGTGGCGTAGCTTTTATAGAAGGCGGTCGTTAGGCCATCAAGGCCTGGAGCTTTATCAGTGGGAAGACTGTTAATCACTTGTGTTATGTCCTCTATGGTAAAAGGCTCATCCAAATATTCCCAGTGGTCATTGCTGAGCCATAGAAGCTCCAGAGAGTCTAGATAAGCGGTTAGTTCGGAATCAGCCTGTGGTGTTTTGGAAGTATATAATGAGGTATAGAATTCGGTGAAGTGATCGTGTATTTCTTTGGGGCCTCTGATGGGTCCCTCGTCATCGTCTAAGAGTTCTGCTATATTTGGAGAGCTGCGCGACGGTTTAAGTATATTTGCGAGTGTTTTGCCGGGTCTGTCGCCTTCTCCATAACGCCTAGCCGCGGCAAACTTCCAGAGGAATTTTAATTCTCTGTTTGCTTCTTCTTCAAATTCCGAAACCTTTTCATGGATAGGCGTCAGGAGTATGGCGTCGTTAGTGTCGAAGTATTGGAGTTCAAGTGTTCTAATTTCAGCTTCTAGTTTATGTAGTGAGCCACGTAAGGTTTTCAACACCCCTGGCTGGCGAGCTATACATTTCCCTCTTATGACGACTTTGAATGCCTCCCATAGAACGGAGGAAGACGAAACTGATCCCTGATTCAGGGAGAAATATTCAACAATGTCCTCTTTAATTTCTGCCTGAAATGCTGCGTCTAACAGAGCGTGGGGAGGAAGTCTCCATGTGAATTCGCGTTTAATAGATGTGGGGAGTATAACCTTGAGGGAGCAAGGGGAGTGATCAGATAGGGACCTTGGTAGGTGCTGTGCGTCTACCGTCCATGTTGCTACATCACCAGATACCAGCCAGCGGTCTAGTCTGGACCAGGAGTTATGTTGTAAAGAGATACAAGTTCCCTCCCGTTTTTGTGGGTTCAGACGTCTCCATATATCTGCCAAATGACCGTCCGTTATGATCGTGTTGATTGCGTGACATGAGCCAGGTTGAAGAGTGAGGGCAGATCCCAGCCTATCTAGGTCATCACAAAGTATTGCATTAAACTCACCTCCCCATATCACTGTGTCACATCCCATAGCAACAACTCTTGCCCACACATCATGAAAAAAGTCTGGGCTGTCCACATTTGGCCCATATATGGGAATCATAACCATCTGTGTACCTCCCAGAGATCCCTTTAAAATAATATATCTCCCCTCTGAATCTATAAGTGACTGCGTCAGGGTCCAATCGATCCCCTGGCGTATCAGAATTGCAACTCCCCTCGCATAGTTGGAATATGTTGAAAAGTGGCATTCACCCCAACGCTTGTGTTTCAATTTATGTGTATCCGTAGAATTTAAGTGGGTTTCCTGGAGGAAACATATGTCCACCTGTTGTCTGGCTAGGAAAGCGTGGACAAGTCGTGACTTCCTGTGGTTGTTAAGGCCACGAATATTCCAGGTTAAGAAACTGTACATCGCCATCCTCCCTTAACGCTGATGTAGAATTATTGCATATATCTTTAAGTGTCATTGAGAGAAGAGTCAACTGTCTCAGTGTGTCAGAGCCGTGTCGTGCATAGTGCAACCATCTACGTATAGATACAGGACCTAAGATGTGGTGTAGAACATCGATTAGTACCAAACAATGTTGCTTTTGTGCCTCTGCGTGAACCAATAAGAACTTTGTAACATCCCCTCCACCCCCCACCCACACCAACCCCCCAAATAGGTTGAGTACTGTAGTTCCCCCCCCACCCGCTCCCACAACCAAAACAGTGAACATTAAGAGTGCTCAAAGGGATATCTCCCGGGGGCAATGGGGTCGCCGGTGTACTGCCCAACCTTCCTGAAGGGTGGCCGAGCTTCAAAGGGATATTAAAGGGACCTTATCCCCAAGTTACCCTAGGCCTTAGCCTGTAGTATGATAGGTCGAGCCCACCACCACCCAACCTGATTGTTACCTGAATAGCAAATATAGAAACATGATCTCCATTCTTCACATAGTGTTCAAGTAACCATATAGATCAGTCATTGTCACTTAGGTTTGCATCCGGAGTATTGCGATTAGTTGCAGCTGGAGTCTTTTGCTTCGATTTATCAATGTGCTTAGCAAATTTAAGTGCGGACTTAGCATCAGTGAAATAGTGCAGTGCTCCCTCATGTGTGATCTTCAGTTTTGCAGGGTACAAGAGCCCATATGACGTGCCAGATTTCTGGAGTAGTCGCTTAACAGGCCCGAATTTGCGTCTGGCAGCTTGCACTGTGGGTGTGAAATATGGAAAGAAGGATAAGCTGTTGCCCTGATGGGTAATGTTTCCCCTTTCCCTGGATTTCCTCAGTATCGCATCCCTGTCTCTGTAATTTAGCAGACGCGCTATAATGGGCCTTGGGGTGGCACCCACTGGAGGTCTTCGGGGCCAGAGTCCGATGCGCTCTCTCCACAATGAACATGGTTGATAGGTCTTGGCCAAATATTTCGCGCAAAAGGTCCTCTATGAATACCTCCATGTTTGTGATTGCGGTAGTCTCGGGAACACCAAGGACGCGTATATTGTTCCTCCTTGAGCGTGCTTCAAGGTCTTCATTTTTGCTTTTATTACATTCAAGACCTTTTCCATGTGTAATAGGTGCTCTTTTGATTCTACCTGGAAGTCATGAGCATCAGCCAACAGATTTTATTGTTGACAGACACAGTAGGCCCAGGTAGCATCAGGGCCACATTTGTATACATATCATAGCGATGGTAAAGATGTCAATTTTAACAGTATACGGTTGTCGCCGGATGGAATATACAGAAAACTGAATTAAACGCATATAAACGTTATTAACTAGAAACAACAATGTCACAGAGTCCATATGTATAATGTCGTACAAAGTCTCCAATCGCAGCATATGAGTACAGATGCAATCATTCTTAAAATATATACCCAACATTTGATCTTTACGGCAAGTCTTCATTACGTATCGCAGGGGAATAGGCTCAAGATACAGACCCGGTAATCTGCCCACCGCTTCCAGATCTTCGGATGTTTCTGAGGACAGCCACGTGCCAAGAAGATCGGTATTTCTAACCCCATGGAAAAATCGAGGCCCCGTTTCCAGGCCCCTACAGATGGCGGTGAAGTTGCCTTCCAAGCCTTAGCAATGTCTCTCTTAGCAAGAGTAAGCCCCAGGAAAAGCAGATGTCTTTTGTATCTGTTACCTCCAATACCCACCGTAATAAGAAGCATGGTTAAACACGGTGACTGTAGAATGTCCCAACCCAGCACCTCAGATAGACAAGCCAGCACGCCTCGCCAAAACCGTGAAAGAGCCGTACACTCCCAAATAGTGTGAAGGAAGGTGCCCTCGGCGATTCCGCACCGTAGACAGAGGGGGGATGTAATCATCCCGGCACACCAGAGCCTATAGCGAGTGAAATACACACACTGAAGATATTTAAATTGTATAAGAGTAAGGCGCGCGGCAATGGCTGCCCCAAGCGGGGACTCTAGAGCCTCAACCCTGTCATCCTCGTCAAGTGAACCGAGATCTTTCTGTAGATATTTATAAAATTGAGACCTAGGCATTTGAAATTTGGTTTGTAGCTGCTGGAATGACTTCAGGGTCTGACCCTGGAGGACTGCACCAACTGTTGATATACCTATAGAGCCCCATCCCACGAAGCCCTGTAGTTCAGCCAATTGGGACAGGAAGCCATTGCGCCAAAGAGGTGTCTCTTTCTTGAGTTTGCCCCACCACCTCATCCTACGCAGCGCCTGTTGCCATATCACAAAGACCGTCCGAGTAGCGGGCGGCAGCGGTTTGAGCATCGCACTAGAATGTAGATGTAAGGTTTCGGGAATAAGGAGCAGCACACTGGGTCGGGGTAATGAAGGTTTTATTTTAGGGAAGGTGCGTCTCCTAAGGGTATCCAGTCTTTCACGTGCACAAAGAGAGTCCTAAGCAACCGGCTCGTCTCTTGCTCCCGCCTTCCTGAGGGTTCCTCGCCTGGACCGGATCTTCTTCCTCCTTGGTCTCTGCCGCTGGTAGACACTCGGGACGTACCAAAGGAAAAAGAGGACAACAGGGGGTAAGTGTGTGAAGGGTGCAGCCGTGGACAGGGAAAGGGAGTGAGGGAACACCCGCCACAAAAACCCGTGACACACGCTGGTTGGGGAAGAAGTGCAAGTGCCGGGGTTGGGGAATTCGTTTCCCTGAACGGGCTGTAAGGAGCTGGCACCTCTAGGTGTCCGGCCTCTCCCGCTTCCCTACCCAGCCCGCAAAACGGTCTCGTACCTGTGTTAGCCACGCTCCTCCTGGAGCGTGGCTGGGCAAAGCGTGGATCCGGTGGCCTCCTGGCTCTCTCTCCGTCTCGGGACCTTCCTCCGCTCCTCCTCGATATGCCGATTTCCTCGTGATCCTTCGCTCTCCGTCTCCCTCTCTGCTCTCCGCTGCTCCGCTCTCTCCCGCTCCGCCTCCGGTGTCAGTGCACACCTTCTTCCTGGTCCAGTCCCCTCTTGTTGGTCCAACGCGATGTCGTCATCGGAAGGGGCGGGGTCTTTTCCTTAGGGTCCCAGTTAAAGGGACCGTGCGTCCTTTCCGTGGTGTCGGATGAGGATGTACCTGCCCAGTCCTCCTGTGGTGATAAAACAAAAGGTGCGGTGATGTCCGGCGCCTCCCACCAGTCCCTTTGTTGGTCCGGGCGGCCCAGTTGCGTCCCCGCCCCGTGACAGTAGAATTGTATGCAAAGACCTATAGTCCATTAACCAACGCTCAACGGCGTATGCAGGGTCGTGTTGATCTCCGTACCACCATTCATTTAAAATTAGATGAGACGCCGCATGATACGCCTGGATGTCTGGAGTCGCAATACCCCCGCAGTATGTAGACTGGAAGCACGTTCTTAGTACGACCCGCACAGAGCCCCCCCAAAGGAAATGACTGAGGATTGTGTTCAATTGCCGAAACCATGCATGGAGTATTGGGTAGGGATGATTTTGGAGTTGATAAAGAAGGCGGGGTAGCGAGACCATTTTAAAAATGGCCAACCGACTGAACAGTGTCGGATGAGGATGTACCTGCCCAGTCCTCCTGTGGTGATAAAACAAAAGGTGCGGTGATGTCCGGCGCCTCCCACCAGTCCCTTTGTTGGTCCGGGCGGTCCAGTTGCGTCCCCGCCCCGTGACACTCCTCCACCCCTGGATTCTCCCGATTGGGGAGAGGGAACACCCTAGATAGATAGTCCGCATTGCCAATGTCCACTCCCCTTCGGTGATGTACAGTGAATGAGTAGGGCTGGAGGGAGAGAAACCAACGGAGAACCCTGGGGTTATGGGCCATGTTGCGGCTCATCCATTGGAGGGGTGCATGGTCCGTATACAGGGTGAACGGGTGTCCCTCAAGGTAATATTGCAGCTTCTCTATGGCCCATTTCACTGCTAGGCACTCACGCTCGATGTTGGGGTATCTCGACTCCCTGGGGAATAGCTTCCTGCTAATGTACACTATGGGGTGTTCTATCCCTTCAGGTGTCAGCTGTGAGAGGACGGCGCCTATACCGTGATTCGAGGCATCGGTATGTAGGAGGAAGGGCCAGGTGAAGTCAGGGGAGGCCAGGACGGGACTCGTGGTTATAGCTCGTTTTAGGGTCTAAAATGCCTTTGTCATTGGTTCTGTGGGATGTAACAGAACCTGTGGTTTCACCTGTTTCTGGAGGATGTCTGTCAAAGGGGTGGCCACTTCAGAAAAGTGGGGGATAAACCGCCTATAATAGCCGATTAGGCCCAGAAAGGCTCTCAGGTCTCGTTTGGAGGTCGGAAAGGGAGTGTCGGAAATGGCTCTGACCTTTTCTATTTGGGGGCGATCAACCCATGCCCTAGTACATACCCCAGGTATTTTACTTTTGGTATCCGACCCTGGACTTCTTGGCATTCACGTGTAGCCCTGCTTCCTTTAGGGCCTGTAGGATGGTGTGGAGGTGTCGAAGGTGGGTTTTCCAGTCGGGGCTAAAAACCACGATGTCGTCCAGATATGCTGACGAAAAGGAGTGGTGGTTTTGCAGAATGGTGTTCATGAGCCGCTGAAAGGTCGATGGGGCCCCGTGTAGCCCGAATGGGAGGACTGTGAATTCGTAGAGCCCGTCTGGTGTGGAAAAGGCCGTCTTCTTTCTGTCTTCTTCCCTCAAAGGCACCTGCCAGTAACCTTTGGTCAGGTCCAACGTGGTGATATAAGCGGCCTCTCCCAGTTTTTCTATGAGTTCGTCTATTCGCGGGAAGGGGTATGCATCGAAGGACGAGATGTCGTTGAGGGCCCTGAAGTCCATGCAGAAACGGGTACTGCCATCTGGTTTCGGTACCATAACGATCGTAGATGACCACTCACTCCTCGATGGTCTTATCACTCCCAATCGTAACATATCTTGTACTTCTCTCTGTATGGCTTGTCTTCTGGCTGCAGGGATCCTGTACGGTCTCTGTTTTACGACTTTCCCGGTAAGGGTCTCAATCCGGTGTTCCGCCAGGTGGGTCTTTCCCGGAGTGTCGGAGAAAACTGAAGCAAAGGGCTGAAGGGCGTCCTCCAGCTCCTCTTTGTCTCTTTGGGTGAGGTCTTCGTTGACCACCAGATGCCCCCGGGTGGTATGTGTGGTGGCACGCATGGTCAGAGTGAGGTGAGAGGCCTTGGGTGGGGGCCCCAGCCATTTCTTGAGCATATTTATGTGGTACGTTTGGGTGCGATTCTGGGTGATTTGTAGTTTGTACGTGGTTTTACCGATGACAGCTATGACTTTGTACGGGCCTTTCCATTCCGTCTTGAACTTCTTCGTAGACGTGGGCAGCAGCACCAGCGCCCAATCGTCTGTGCTTAGGGTCCTCCATCTTTCCCTGCGGTTATAGTAGTGGGTCTGTCTTTCTTGTTTCTTTACAAGGTGGGAATAGGCCAAATCCCGGAGTTTCCCTATCTTGGCTTTCAGGCCTTGCGTGTAGTCCAGCATTCCTCTGGTCTCGAGTGCCTCTTCTTTCTCCCAGGCCTCTTTAGTCATCTCAAGAAGGGATCGTGGTTGTCTCCCATACAGCATCTCGAACGCTGAACAGCCGAGGCTGCTTTGTACTTGGCCTCTTATCACATATAATGCCAAGGGTAATAATTGGTCCCATTCCTTGCCGTTTACCTCTAACATCTTCTTCAATGTCACCTTCAGCGTCCCGTTGTAGCGTTCAACGAGTCCATCCGTTTGGGGGTGGTATACTGAAGTCTTAATCTGCCGCACGTTGAGGACCCTGCAGACTTCTTTCATAAGGCGAGACACGAAAGGCGTTCCTTGGTCCGTGAGCACTTCTTTTGGGAAGCCTTCCCAGGAAAACAGCTCCAGAAACTTTTCGGCTATGTTGCGGGTGGTGGGGGCACGGAGTGGAAATGTTTCCGGGAATCTGGTGGCATAGTCCACTATCACCAGGACGTAGACATTCCCTTTTTTTGTACGGGGTAATGGGCCTATGAGGTCCATCCCCACCCTCTCAAATGGAGTCCCTATAATGGGGAGGGGTTCTAGGGGAACTGCGGGTGGCCTATGGGTATTCCTTTTTTGGCATATGCTGCATGACTGACAATGTATCTTTATGTCCTTGTACACCCCTGGCCAAAAGAAGTGCTGTAGGACATTCTGCGTGGTCTTTTCCGCTCCAATATGTCCTGCCGTCAGGTGTAAATGGGAAAAGAACATTATCTGGTCCCGGAATGAGAGAGGGACCAACAGTTGGTGGTGATCCGTGGAGGAAGCCTGTCGGTATAGCAGCCCTTCCTTTAGAAGGAACCGTGGATACACAGGGGGGTTGTCGTCCTGTGTGCTATGGGCCTGTTCCCATGCGTTAAAAAGGGTGGCGTCGTTGGCTTGGGCGAATTTAAAGCTTCGGTATAGGAGCCACGGTTCCGGGGTGGTGAGAGCTGGTACTGTGTCTTTCGGGCTGCCCTCTCCTTCCTCCCTTTTCCCCTCTACCTGGAGCACGTGTCGGAATAGATCGAGGAACTCAGGGTTGTCTGTCCCAATGATTAAATCTTCAGGGAGCCCCTCTAACACACCCACCTTTATTTTGCTATGTACCCCATCAGTATGCGTGAGGGATATTGTGGCCAGGGGATAGGGTTTTACGTCGCCATGTACACATCGAATATGGACGGTGGTGTTGGGAAATACCTGCTCTGGGTTAACGTACGCCCCTTGTATGACCGACTGTTTACACCCAGAGTCGAGAAGGGCCTTAAGCAGCTTACCGTTCACCTGTACACTTACATGAAAGGCCGTCCCCCTTTCGGCTGTATACATAATGGACCTGGCGAGCTACCCCACCTCCATGGGTTCCTCCGCTGGTTTCTTCCGGGGCATACTCCGGCTATGTGGCCCCAGTCCCCACACTCAAAACACTGGGGTATCTCTATCTTCGGCGGCTGGGGCTTCCCTGGGCCCTGCAGTGGCTTATATCTCTTCTCTGTCCGTGGGTAAGGTTGTCGGGTTCTCTCGGTGTCGCATATCATCCCCTTTGGCTGGGCGCGTGAATATGTCGTGGGCATCTCTATGGCCTGGGCGGCTGTGAGATGCGAATGCTGGCGTAGCCATCTCTGTGTATTGTACGGAAAGGCGTCCAAATACTGCTCTAAATAGATTTTCTCCATTATTTCGTCTTTCGTACTGAGTCCCGGAGTTAACCACTTGTCGGCCGCCATCTTTAGTCTGAAGAAAAGAGTTTTGGGGTTCTCCCCGGGTGCTCCTCTTTCTTTGCGGAACCGCACCCTATATGCTTCGGCATCCAGGCCGAGGTGGTCCAATATGATGGTCTTTATTTCCCCATATGACGTGTCTCCGGTGGCATTTGCCACTTGGTATGCTGCTTGTGCCTCCCCCGTGAGCAAGGGGGCCAAAAAGAATGGCCATTTCTCTACGGGCCAGCCACATGCTCTCGCTACTCTCTCAAAATTGGTGAGAAAGGCGTCTGGGTCTTCCCCCGCTATGTATTTCTGTAGGGAGACTCCAGACGGGGTAGGGGTTGTACCCCGTGTCTCGCGTAAAGTGCTTGCCGACTGGTCTGTTGCCATCTTCTGCATTCCTTCCATTTGGGCCGCAATGGTGTTCTTGAACACCTCACGATCGGCCTGGGCCGATGACATCTGTCGCTCGACGGCCCATTCGAGCTTTTCCTGGCCCTTGCTCAAATGCTGAATGATCGCATCCCTCTTGGGTACGCAGATGGGCTCCTCTATGCCCGCATTCTCCACCAGTTGTAAGGTTTCGGGAATAAGGAGCGGGACACTGGGTCGGGGTAATGAAGGTTTTATTTTAGGGAAGGTGCGTCTCCTAAGGGTATCCAGTCTTTCACGTGCACAAAGAGAGTCCTAAGCAACCAGCTCGTCTCTTGCTCCCGCCTTCCTGAGGGTTCCTCGCCTGGACCGGATCTTCTCCCTCCTTAGTCTCTGCCGCTGGTAGACACTCGGGACGTACCAAAGGAAAAAGAGGACAACAGGGGGTAAGTGTGTGAAGGGTGCAGCCGTGAACAGGGAAAGGGAGTGAGGGAACACCCGCCACAAAAACCCGTGACACACGCTGGTTGGGGAAGAAATGCAAGTGCCGGGGTTGGGGAATTCGTTTCCCTGAACGGGCTGTAAGGAGCTGGCGCCTCTAGGTGTCCGGCCTCTCCCACCTCCCTACCCAGCCCGCGAAACGGTCTCGTACCTGTGTTAGCCACGCTCCTCCTGGAGCGTGGCTGGGCGAAGCGTGGATCCGGTGGCCTCCTGGTTCTCTCTCCGTCTCGGGACCTTCCTCCGCTCCTCCTCGATATGCCGATTTCCTCGTGATCCTTCGCTCTCCGTCTCCCTCTCTGCTCTCTGCTGCTCCGCTCTCTCCCACTCCGCCTCCGGTGTCAGTGCACACCTTCTTCCTGGTCCAGTCCCCTCTTGTTGGTCCAACGGCGATGTCGTCTTCGGAAGGGGCGGGGTCTTCGTCCTTAGGGTCCCAGTTAAAGGGACCGTGCGTCCTTTCCGTGGTGTCGGATGAGGATGTACCTGCCCAGTCCTCCTGTGATGATAAAACAAAAGGTGCGGTGATGTCCGGCGCCTCCCACCAGTCCCTTTGTTGGTCCGGGCGGTCCAGTTGCGTCCCCGCAACAGTAGAATTGTATGCAAAGACCTATAGTCCATTAACCAACGCTCAACGGCGTATGCAGGGTCGTGTTGATCTCCGTACCACCATTCATTTAAAATGAGGAGATGAGACGCCGCATGATACGCCTGGATGTCTGGAGTCGCAATACCCCCGCAGTATGTAGACTGGAAGCACGTTCTTAGTACGACCCGCACAGAGCCCCCCCCCAAAGGAAATGACTGAGGATTGTGTTCAATTGCTGAAACCATGCATGGAGTATTGGGTAGGGATGATTTTGGAGTTGATAAAGAAGGCGGGGTAGCGAGACCATTTTAAAAATGGCCAACCGACCGAACAATGATAAGGGCAAATGTGTCCAGGCGCGCACCTGCTCTTTGATCTGAGTCAGCATTGGGGCCAGATTTTTATTCCAAGAGGCGGGTTGTGACGCGGACAAAAACATCCCAAGATACCTGAAGCCATCTGGGACCACCGTAACCTCATGTGTCCAAGTCCCAAGCTGATCACCCCCGCGCAGGGGTCACAGAAACGATTTATGAGCGTTCATGTAGAGACCAAAGTTCTCGCCAAAAATTTGCAGTATTCGAAGTAGGTGTGGACCAGTCCTATTAGGGCATGTGAGAAAGAATAAGACATCGTCGACATACAGCGCTATACGATCGGAGACCTCCATTGACCACTCGAAGCCCCGATCCTGGGCATCTATTCTTACCCACGCCGCAAGTGGCTCCATAGCAAGTGCAAAAAGGTAGGGAGATAAAGCCTGGTGCCCCTTCCAATGCGAAATGGCCGCGAGGTTGAATCAGTAATCCGGACCGAGGCGGTGATGTCTGTGTATAAGAGGCGAATATATTTAACCAGTCGAGGGCCAATGTTCAGGCGGTTTAGGAGAGCAAAGAGGTAGGTCCAGCTAAGGGAATCAAAGGCCTTGTCGATATCAGCAAGGAGGAGCGCCGCCAGCGCGTTCAGACAGTCTACAGAGGCAACAGCATTGTGCGTATGACGGATATTATGTCTGGTGGCATGGTTGGGCATAAAGCCTGCTTGATCTGGAGGAACTAATGCTGTTATGTGCAGGACAATGCGGTTTGCGATGATTTTAGCCAACAATTTTGCCTCGACATTTAGCAGGGAAATCGGTCTATATGAAGTATGCACCTCCGGGTGCCGGCCTGGTTTTAGGAAAACCACTATTTCGGTATGACGCCAATCGGTTGGAAGCCGGCCGTCCTCCGCCACTGTGTGGAGTGCCGCCAAATAGTTTGCCGATATTTGGGACGAGTACTTCTAAAAGAACTCACAGGGAAAACCTTTCGGGCCAGGTGCTTTACCCGTGCTCATGTCCACGAGGGCACCCAGAACTTCCTTAGTCGAGATCGGGGCGTCTAAATCATCACGCACGGAGTCTGGCAGATCAGCCAGGAATCGGTCTATGGTCGCCTCGGGGAGAATCTCCAGCGGGGTGTATAAGTCTGTGAAGTAATCCGCAAAGCTGATAGCGATTTGAGCGAGATCCGTAAGCACATCGCCCGCCGGACAGCGGATTTCGGGAAGCGTCACAGGTCGGAGCGTTCGCTGGCATAGACGATGTAGAAGGGCACTAGATTTATTTCCCCACTGATAGATCCGGCTACGCGTAGCGAGCCAATACATCTTGGCCTCGTCCAAGAGATCACTAGCATACATTTGTTGTGTTATGGAGAGCTGACGGCGAATCCCGTCGCCATCTGCAGCCCTGCTTTTTTGTTCTAGGTTGATGATTTGGGCCTCAGTCCAAGCGAGTTTTTCCCGATGCTGTCGCCGTCGTGCGGTACAGAAGGCAATGTCCACCCCACTTAGCGTTGGTTTCATAGCTTCCTATAGAGTCACGGCGGAGTCTACGGTACCGACATTGTGGGAAAAATATTCGGTAATGGCAGTATACATCTGTTGATGATAGTGATCATCCTGTAGTAGCCACAATTATAGGCGCCAACGGGGTGGGGAGCGTCTGGGGCCCAAGTGCAGTAATAGTGTACCTGGAGAGTGATCTGTACCTGGAGAGTGATCTGACAAGCCCCGGGGCAAGATCCCGGCTGTCACGATTTTGTGGGTGTGGGGGGCAGAGATGTATATATAATCGAGGCAAGAAAAGGAGTCATGAATGCTTAAGAAGTATGCAAATTCATTCACATTCGGATGTAGTTTCCGCCAGGTATCCACCAATCCCAGGCCTTGAGCCAATGTTTGGAGTTTCGACTCGCGCCTGTCTGCCCGCAGCCCCGTGCTACGCCATCTGTCTGTTGAGGGGGACATAACATCATTCCAATCCCCCTCGGCTATCATCAGGCCCTGCGGAATCTCCGCCCAAAGGGAAGTCAGTCATTCCACCAAGTTCCACGACAGGGGTGGGGGGGCATATACACAGACTAGGGTGAGACGCTCGCCATAAACTGTGCCTGTCGCCACTATATACCTACCCTGGGGGTCAGACCAGGTCCGATCATGTACAAATGGCACCCTGCAATTAATATCGCAACCCCCCTAGATCCCCTAGTGAATCTAAAGTGGTAGGTCTGAACAAAACCAAAGCAAGCTAGGCAGGGTGTCTTATTGCCCAGTAAATGGGTCTCTTGTACCATAAGAATATCTGTATTGTAGCGCTTGGCCTGGCGAAGTATGGCCCATCTTTTGATCTTGTCCAGCAGGCCTCGGACATTCCAACTAACAATGTTTAAACACCGCAGCTGGGTGTCAGTCATAGCAGTAATTGACATGCAAAACGAACAATATGTGGGTAGTTTGATACGACTGGACTCTATACATGCAATAGTACATTGTGACATTAAAAAACAACTTAACTTCCCATAAACCCCACCCCATCCTTCCCCCCACAATACCTCAAAAATAGTGAAGCATCTGTCGCGGTGTGGCAGGCGTCCCGCCCCCAACGGGGGGTAGGAACCGCTCCCCACCAATGGATCCCCAATAAACATGTGTACATTAAAGTGTCTACAAACCCACCAAAATGTACAGGTTTGTGTAGCCCGAATTTAACCAGCCATCAAGAATAATGTGTCCTTTCAAACTGTTCTGCCAGCATTTGGTATGAAGGTGTAGGAGATTGTTGACCCTCTGTTATCCGTCTACGAGAGCTACTGCAGCCCTGGGATCTTCTCCTATAGCGCGATCGGCGCTGCTGTTTCCCGCCGGCCCTGGGTGGATCCCGGGCCGGGCCCCAGACGATGCATTCGAGTCCACGCCTGAGGAAACGTGAGGCCATAATTTGATCGAGTCATCTGTCCAAGCGATCGCTTCTTCGGGTGACTCAAAGAAATAGGTTCGAGACTTGTAGGAGACACGCAGGAGAGCTGGAAAAAGTAGGGAATATTGAATTTTCAGACCACATAGGCGAGCCTTGGCCTCAGCGAATGATTTCTCTGCGCTGTTGGACAACCTTAGTATAGTCTGGGAAAATCATGATGGGTTGGGAGGCATAAGTAAGGACACCTTTCAGCCTTGCGTGTTGGACAATCACATCTCGGTCCTTGTAGTTAAGGAACCGGGCAATTATTGGACGGGGACATGCCCCAGGAGGCGGCCTCTGTTGCAGGGCACGATGCGCCCGTTCGATTATGAAGCATGTAGATAGGGAGTCGGGAGGGAGCCAATCCATGAGCCACTTTGTTAGGAACTGCACTGTGTTATTGTTCTCGCAGCCCTTGGGAAATCCCACAAAGCGAAGATTATTACGTTGCGCTCGGCCCTCGGCATCCTCTACCCTCGCTGCTAGGCCCCGCGTCAGTGACTCCAAGTTGTACATCTTCTTTTGAAGAGTGGTGACTGCATCCTCCGCCGTGGAAATTTGTGATTCGGTTTCAGTTATTCTCTGGACAGCGTTATGGAGGTCTTGGCGAAGGAGCATGACGTCTGATCCAACCGCACCGATTTTGACTTCCAGCGCCTCTCTGGACTGCATGATAGCTGCCAACAAAGAGGCATTGTCAGGAATAGCAGAAGTCACGCTCTCGGAGGCAGACGACTGGGCTCCAGCGCCGGTGTACTTGTCTATTGTTGATTGTTTGGATGCGGCCCCGGAGGGTTTATCTTTGGCCATTTTATGCGGGTCCGAGGAGGTGCGCCACAGGATGAGTGTCTAAAACGACCTACAGGCCAGTAGGTCCCCAATACCCGGCCAACGCCCCGGCGTCACACCACCGAGCACTTAGGGGCAGCTACCGGGGTTGGGCCGCACACCCACTAGCCGCACCAGGACCTAGCCTGGCCGCTTCCGCAGACGGCAACCCCCCACTCCCCCTAATTAGTGTCTCCAGCTCCCAATACCACAACAGCAGCCGAGCCAATGTCCACTGTATGTCGCTCAGGCGTCACTCAGTATTAAGTTAGAGACATTATGGGCCTAGACAATGCACGCACCAGCTCTATATGACGGCCAGCTCAAAGGATGCGGAGCGGTACCAAGGCAGCACCGACAGCAGGAGAGGCGTCCCAGTGTCCCAAAGCAGCAAGGAGAAGAATCAGCCAGGGGTTCAGCGTACTCACCAGGATATCGTGGGCACTCCACCTCCCAAGCAGTCGCCCCCTGCCCCAGGGCCAACCCCACAGTATGTCTCATAGGCCACCACCGGGTCTGGCGCGATCCTCCAGCCCGGGACACCCCAGGTATCTACAACCCCGGGCGGGCAATCAAAGCAGCTTCCAAGCGGCCAATTATAGAGTATCTTCAAGCCTCGGCAGGTCATGATCACACCCGGTCCAGAGGCAGCTCACTCTCGGCATCTGCCAATGAATCCGCCCCCGCGGCCCCACGCCTCACGGCAGCGAGGAGGAAAGAGGCGGCCACGCTCCAGGGCTCCAGCGCGATCTCTGCCGCAGTGCTCTGCACCACCCAGGTAGGACGGTCTCCGCACAGGCCTCCAGGCCCGCACAGCGCTGCCACAAAACTTGGGTCTCAGGGAGGGGGGCCAGGGGTCTGACCGCCGGTCGCTCCGTATGTCTGTGGGGGCCCGAATTCTGGAAATCTAAGGCCTGTTCATAGTTGTGCGCCGCCCGGGCAGAGCAAAGATGGCGGCCCGATCTCAGCATACCCGGCCCGTCTGGGCCACGACTCACCAGCACAGGGTCGAAATCCCCATCAGACGGGGCCTGGCCGTAGCCTCCGCAAGCGCGAAGCCCCCGGGGTGGGGGGAGGATGAAACTTCCTGCAGGCGACCGAGCTCCAGGCAGCGGGACTAAACCACCCGGGCCAGGCATGCCCAGGCCGATTCCGGATCTCGAATGCAGCCGCGGCGGTCCCGGGGCAACGTTCAGGGCTCAACAAGGGTGCTGCGGGCGCCACAGGGCCTCACGGAGTCTCCGGAGGGGTCGGCATAGCTGTATCTGCGGTTGGATGGCAGGATTAATATAGGATTATCGACGGGCTATGGGAGCTCTTCTAAGGCGCGTCCGCCATGTCGGACCGCCTGGCCACGCAACACACTTTCAGTCTTTGCTTGAATTCTTGCAAAGAATTTTTGGCGTTCAAGAACTACATTTATAAAAATTAAAAAAAATGCCTTTCCAGCATCAGTATGGACCTTTCAAATATATGTCTGGGCTCTCCTTCAGCGTTATCCACAGGTAGTTTATGCAGACTTATATATAAATGTCCCTCCACTGTATAGCAAGATTGTGGAGAAGAATGCCTTGTTTCCTGGTTGGGGAGAACTTTTCACCCCAATAGCGATGAGATAAGAATCGAACAGTTTGTTCCACTTCTTCCAGGTTAGTAATGGATCTCCCTTTTCTTAAAGAAGGGTGGGTGGTTGTGGTATGCTTGCTGCTTCTATTATCCATTTCAAGAAAACCACTGACGATACTAGGATGTTTCTGACAATGTTGAGGAAAATGCAATAGTGATGCCGCAAAGGTTATATGCCCGATGACAGATAGAATGATTACTGGGATTACATATGACAAACATAACATCACAGGTGGAAGAAAGATAAAAGATGTTGGGGGGTGGAGCTTGCCTGGAACAAAGATGGCCGCGTTGTAACTGAGCTCCACCGGCCGCCGACACTATCCGTTAGGTATCCGCCACTCCATTAGCCACCAACTCTCCAAAAAGTACGTGGCGATTGCCATTCAAGACGTGGTGACCCCGGCGCTATCATCCGGACGCCGACAGCGGAGCAGCGAGCCGAGATCCGACCATCGCGACTGCGAGCTGCGGCCTGGTGATGCGCTCGGGGCCGCTCCTGTGCCTCGCGTACGTGCGCAGCCGCGTACACCCACGCTGGTGATCTGGGCGGAGACAGGGGATTGCCTGGACCCGGACGCCTAATCTACATGGCATCGTCTGCTCGAGCCGGTGAGGAGTGCTGGGGGGTCCGAGCGCGAGGGGTGGACAGGCGGACACTTGGACCCTCTGCCTCTCTGCTGGTACCTGTTGGTCTGCCCTTGCGCGCTGCTGGCTGGCTCGGCCCCCCGCGCCTCGCTGCCTTGTGGATCTCCGGTTAGCCCCATAGTTGGCGGTGTGTGCGGGCGGCTTGGGCTCCGCGTTTCCCCGCTGCCATCTGCGGACCCTTAAGGCCCTAATTGGCCCCAGCTGCGTGACGCTGTGCTCTCCGCTGCGGGAGCAACCCTCCGAGCCGGCCCTGCCCTACGCTCTGGGAGTCATTCGGCGCTGCAAGGTGCGGGATATCAGGATCCTCGGGGCCCTCTACATCCAGCTGCTACAGTACCCTGTGACACTGCTCAGGAGTGCCTGAACACATATTGGGACCACTGGATAGGAATACAATCGCATTGGACATTCTGGCGCGGGTTGGTTCTGTGGTCACACCTGCTACAATGGCCAAACCTGATAAGTCCCAGCCAAAAATCAATTTCGAACAATGGAAATCTAAGCGCGTGGAGGGCGCTACGGAGACAGCGCTCCTAGACTCTGACTGCCCAGCGGAAGACACTATTGGGGACATCAAGTCAATTATCTCGTCCATGCAGCATGGGTTAACTGCGCTAGACGCTAAAATTGATACCTTAGCATTACAGAATGGACAGGATGTCCGAGCGCGTAGACAAGCATGCTCAACGCTTGGACACAGCTGAAAGGCGTATTGCGGCGGCTGAGGAGGCCCACTCTGAATCACACACCGCGCAAAAACAGATGGAAAAAGCCCTTGTTGCCCTCCAGGACAGGGCCGAGGATTTGGAGGCCAGGTCGCGTCACAGCAACCTACGCATTACAGGCCTTCCCGAAACCACTGCGACAGGAAACATGGAAACATTTGTTGAAAGACTGCTCACCACACTGCTGGGTGCCGAGGTGTTCTCATCCATGTTTGTCGTGGAGAGGGCGCACCGCTCACTGGGGCCCAGACCTGCCCCTGGCGCCCCTCCACGGCCCATTATCGCTAAGCTTTGAATTAACGGGACAGAGACGCCGCACTTCGGAAGGCACGAGAGCTTGGTTCATTGCAGTATGAGGGCTCTGCGCTGTCCCTATTCCCGGACTTCACTCTGCAGGTCCAGGAGGCCAGGAGACAATTTGCACCCATGAAGCGCAAACTGCGCGAGCAGAACATTGAGTATGAAATATTATATCCGACCCGATTGAGAGTCCGCGTAGATGGCAAACAGCAGATTTTCACAGATCCACGCAATCTTCAGAAGGCCTTAAGAGACTGGGGAAAGTTGGGTACCCCTGGCAAATCCCGCACTGAAACCGCACACACCAGCGCGAAGAACGGAGGCCTTGATGACAATGACTGAGGGGGAGGCGGCGCTGCACAGATTTTTATGTTTCATGTATTGGTGTACTTGCATCCTTTCTTTTTGCTCTTTGTGCTCTTTAAGAATGTCTAATAATTGATATTAGTGTTTTTCATATGCACATAGTATTCAAGTCTCCTATGATTGTTAGATATATGGGCGCCATGGGCGCTACTTGCTGCTGGGGTTGCCACAAAACGCTCGCTAATGGAGTGATTTTATTTCTGGCTTGGTGGCCTGGTGAGAGATGTATAAAATGTGGGACGGCCGGGTAACATCCGCCCCAAAGCGTTTCACGCCCTCGTTCACCACGACCATCAGATGGTATGGTTGTGCTATTGTCTGTTTGATTGTAAGTTTCCTTTTGTTTCTTTTGGTCAAGGGTGGGATTGTGGGTCGACTTTGCGCTGTTGGGGATTGAAAGGCGTGGGTGGGGGGAGGTGTGGGATCACTATCTTGTTTTTCTTTATTCTTGGTATGGAACACAGTGGTCATGGATTACAGGATATGCAGGTCAAGTATAGTACTAAGCATAGCGGCTTTCACACCCATACACAAGCACATTGAATGTCGCGTCACTTCGCAGGACAGGGTCACACTAGACGACTACGACTCCTGACATGGAATGTTAGGGGTCTGAATAATCACAGAAAACTGCGCAACATATTGGCATATCTGCAGAGGAGAGAAGTTGACATCGCACTGCTGCAGGAGACTCACTTACAGCCTGGGTGTACCTTGCTCGCACACAGGACGCTGGCGGGTCACTCCCACACTGCGGGATTCACTTCGCACTCTCGGGGGGTGTTGACATGGGTCAACCCTAGACTGGGGCTCCAGATAGAGAACTGCGTCACAGATCCTGCTGGCAGATATACCATAACTAAATGCCATGGTAGGGAAATGAACTTCCTCATAGTTAATTCATATGGCCCAAACTACGATGACCCACAGTTTTACCAGTCCCTGTCTACATTGATAATGGGTCTTGGGTCGTTGCCAATACTCTGGGGTGGGGATTTTAATTGCGTCCTGCACCCAGCACTGGACCGTTCGATGGGGGCCCCTAGACCACCGTCGGCTGCTGCTAGGACGCTAATAGATATCATGACTCAGTTGTAGATGGTGGATGTCTGGAGAGCCAGATCACCTACACAAGGGGGGTACACTCATTACTCTGCCTACCACGACATACATACTCGTATTGATTATTGGGTTATGTCTGCGGCACTACTGCCTAAGGTTCAGAATTGCTCTATTTTGGCGCGCTCTTTCTCTGACCATTCACCTATATTATTAGAGCTTAATGTGCCCTCGCGTCGCCCTCCCCCTTTTTTGTGGAGATTCCCACCGTACTCCCTGCTAGATACAGTTTTCAAATCAGAACTACATGATGCTATTGTTGAATTATTCCGTCTCAATGTTGGTTCTGTGGATAAGTTTGCAACAGTGTGGGAGGCCTTTAAGGTCTTCATACGCGGGGTGGCTATGAAAAAGCACTCCGGGGTGCTTCGATCCATCAGAGACAGGCTGACCCTCCTAGAATCTAAACTGGCTCTCTTAGAGTCTGCCCTGATGGAGAGCACTACTACTGATGTACAGGACCAATTGAAGGCCACTCTGGAAGAATATCATAGGACTGCTGATAGTGAAATACAACATATGGGGAAGTATGCCACTGCTAGGGCCTACGGTGAGGGCGACAGGCCGGGCTCGGTACTTGCGGCCCTTGCTCGTCGTAGGGCGGAGTCTGCTGGTATATATGAACTCTTGGATGACGAGGGTTCACTTGTCACTGATCAGGTTGATATTAACAGTAGCTTCCGTGGGTATTACCAGGAGCTCTATGGATCTAGGGTTGATCCCCCAGACAGTGAAATATTGCAGTACCTAGAATATATTAAGCTACCATGGTTGACGAATGACCATAAAGAATTTTTAATGCGCCCCCTGGACCTGGTGGAGATACGCCTTGCTTTGGGCTCCATGAGGGAGGGTAGCGCCCCGGGGCAGGACGGACTGACGGTTACGTTCTACAAAGTTTTTAGTGACATTCTGATCCCCCACTTAAACACACTATTTCAGGAGATGGGGGCAGATGGGATTATGCCCCCTTCTATGCGAGAGGCACTGATTGTTACAATTCTAAAGCCAGACAAAGATCCCCAAAAATGCTCCTCTTATCGGCCCCTTTCCTTGCTCAATGTAGACACTAAGCTATATGCAAAAATACTGGCTAATCGCCTCTCCTCGCTGCTCCCCCAACTGATTGGCCCGGAACAAGCTGGCTTTATCCCGGGCCGCACACTGTCCCATAATCTAAGAACGGTACTCGGGGCCTTTCAGCATGTGAGACCAGAGGTTAAGGCGGCAGCTGTGTTTCTGGACGCTGAAAAAGCGTTTGATTCTATAGAATGGAAATACATGCTGGCAGTACTCCAGCGCCTTGGAGTGGGTGAGACCTATTTGCAATTGGTGTCGGTTTTATACAATTCACCACAGGCTAGAGTCCGGACTGGTGATACGATTTCCTCCCCCATTCATATAGCCCGTGGCACTAGACAGGGATGCCCCCTATCCCCGCTGCTTTATGCCATTGCTGCAGAGCCCCTGTTAAGTGCAATACGCGAGTACCATGGGCATAGGGGGTTGCGTTTCCCCAATTATAACTTAATAGTCTCTGCATATGCCGATGACATGTTGCTATACATACATGATCCGGAGTTTAACCTTTCACCAATAATCCGAGAAGTGGTCCGATTTGGCGGTTTATTGGGCCTCAAAATAAACTGGGATAAATCTATCATATGTCCACTCACCCCATCTACTCTACCAACCTCTTTAGATTTCCCACTACAGTGGACGTCGGACCCGGTCCGGTACTTGGGGATACTAATACACTCTGATGCTGATCAGGTAATTAAGGCCATTTATGGTAGGGCTATCACAAAATTGAGTGCTGATGTAGACAGGTGGATCCGCCTCCCCCTCTCACTGGCTGGCAGGATCTCTCTAATGAAAATTATAGTCCTTCCCCACTTCCTTTTCCTATTCACTAATATACCCATTGTCGTACCCCAGCACATGTTTCGTGAGTTGCGCACTCTGCTTTGTAAATTGGCCTGGGCGGGTAAGACTCCTCGCGTTGCATTTCACATTCTTACCATGCCTTACTCTGCCTCGGGACTGGGCGCTCCGGACTTGGAATTATATTATCGTATAGCGCAGGCCTCACATGCCCACACCTGGATACACGGCCCCTCTGATCTACCCCATCTACAGGTGGAGGGGGTGGCGGCGCTTCCGGTCCGGCTGCCTTGTCTACTGACCCAACCGCCAGTTAGACTCAGTGAACTCTATAGTGCATGCTTGGAACACTATACTGAAAAAGCATGCCGGTTCTCTTCTATATTCTCCTCAGCTGCGGGTGGAGTGGTGTCAATGGCTCAAACCTAGCTCTGAAAAAGGGGTACTTCGTGCGCTTGCCACTTTGGGTATTCAAGATATGGGTGAGCTCTTCAAGGAAGGACAGGCTTGATCCTGGGAGGAGGCGGCGGCGAGCGTGGAGGCCCCTTCAGCGCTGCTGCTCTACTCTTTTTTCAGACTACGCCACGCCTTACGCGCTCTACTGGGAGAGGATTTGCTTGAACCCCTGGAAATCCCTGCTTTGTCTATATTGCTTCGCTCTAAATCTCACGTGAAACTTGTCTCCAATCTTTACGCTTCGGTGCAAACTACCACCAACACTTCATACACCAAAGCGAGGTTGGCCTGGCAAACAGAGCTCGGTGTCCCAATCACTGACGAGATCTGGCACTACTGCTCAGAGGTCACTCAAAAGATCTCCCTCAATGGTCGCCATAGATTGGTTCACTTCAAGTTTTTACACAGAGTACATTATACGCCGAGGCGGCTACATGGGTATGGACTGCGTGACACTGATCGCTGTGACCGCTGCGGTATGTCAGGTGCTGACTTTCTTCACGTCGCCTGGGACTGCCCTCCAATAGCAATGTTTTGGCAGAACATTTTTCAGTCTTTAAATAACATGACGGGCCTGTTGCTTGCCCCTGCTCCCTTGTTAGCACTGCTGGGTTATACGAAACCGCTCCGTAGGGAGGTTAGAAGGCTAGTTGCCATGTGCCTATTGCTAGCAAAACGCAGAATAGCTATGCAGTGGATGCGGGGTCCTACTCCTACTGTGCCAGAGTGGGAAAAAGATATGTTGTTTTGTAACACACAATCTGATGTATATAATGAGCTGTTGCCCCCTGGTAATAGGCCAAAAAGCTTCTGGGGCTTATTCGCGCAATATCAACTTGCACGACAGTGTGGGGATGATGATCATGATTAATGCTCACTGTGCTACGTTTGTCTCAGAGCTCAGTGAGGTCTGTAGACTATGCGGGCTATGCCCTCAAGATATTCCATCCCCCAGGTGGGATTTGTACATCTCCCATGATACTTGCTGCTTGTGCAAGAGCTGAGACCTTTAGAAACTGTTAAATCTATTTCCCTGACTCCTCTTCATTGTTCAATGCTGTGCTGTGTATTCATTACTGACGTGATTTTTTACTGAATGTTTCTGTTGCTGCTGAATGTAATACTTTTTGTCCATACCACGATAATTTGTAAGCATTGGGGTTTTTTCTATCACACATTTTATGCATGTATAAGTTCTTTTTAGATTTTGAAAATCCAATAAAAACAAATTTAAAAAAAATAAAAATAAAAAAAAGATAAAAGATGTTCATCCTTGCATAGTTGTGATTAGTCCAAGAGTATTTCAGTATTTTTATAACTTCTGCAAAAAAATAATCTCCACTGTTTTCACTTCTAGAGTTAATGCTCACTAGTTCACCAAAGGTATAGTTCTTGCTAAATTTTAATGCAGCTACATAGTTTCTAACTCTTTCTCTCTGTCCTTCATGTCTACTGAAAGCATTTATGTCTCTCCAATACAATGCTAAACCGTGTCCCAAAATGCTTCTCTAGCATCATAATGGACCTCTCATACACACCTCTTGGTTGATCCTCGGCATTTGCCAAAGAAAATTCATCTGACCGTTTGAAAATGTTGCATCCTTAGACCCCTAGATTATGTAGTAAAACAGCTTGCTTCCTTATAGGGGAGGACACTCCCCCAATATGCCATCAAGGAATGAGTCAAACAATTGTCTCCACTGTCACCACATTAGCACAGATTCCCCTGCCTCAAAAAGAGAAAGTGGAGGTTGTGACATTCCAGAAGCTGCCATTACAAAGCCTGTAGCTAAATCAATTAACTCGAATAATGAACTAGAATAACAAGTTAAAACATCAACCTAACAGAAGAAATTCCTGGACGTTAGGCAGTCTTTGACCTGGGACCAGAGGCAGTAGTTCTAACTATTGTAAAAAACAGGGTTCAACAGAGTTCAGGAATACATAGTGAGTCATCACTTCTGGTCAGTTACTACTCATCTATGCCACAGTCGGCCATTGCCGTTGACCACCATATGAGTGAATCCACAATATGAATAGAATCAGCATTTCTTCTACCCTTATAGAATTATATCATCCAATGTTTTCCTTTTACCACATATGGTAGCAGCCATCTGCAGCCAGTAAAGAAATAATTGCAGAAAATATATGGCTTGTACACACCCAACAGAACGATACCGTAAGGAAGCAATGCACTGTGGTCAAGGTGACGCAAGATGCTTATTTTGAATAAGCGTCCAAGCTCCCACTTATTAACAGTTAGCCACACTCGAGCCTTCATGAGCCGGTACCCATTACATCTCCATACACGTAACGATCAATCAATCAATCAGGGGTTTGTAAAGCGCGACTACTCACCCGTGAGGGACTCAAGGCGCTGGGGGGGGCGGTTCCGTAGGGTGCTGTGGTCATCTGAAGAGCCAGGTCTTGAGGTCCTTCCTGAACTGGAGCAGTGTAGGGCTTTGCCAAAGGTGGAGGGGGAGGTTGTTCCAGGTCTTGGTTGCGAGGTAGGAGAAGGACTTTCCACCAGTTCTGGTCTTGTAGATGTGTGGGATGGTGGCCAGAGAGAGCAGAGAGATACAGCACTGTTTGACTTACTTCACCAAATCACGGCTAGCAATAAGTAGAAACGCGTACCTTATTGAAGTCTGAAACCAATCGTGAAGTCCCAATAAAAGATCCATGGGTAAGATCTATCTGAAACCTGGAAAACCTGGAAAACCTGGACATGTGTGGTGGTCAAGGGTACAACGTATCTCGTTGCCACGTGCAATGTTTTCTCTTGGCAAATAGATGCCAAAAAGCTTGGTCAAGTTTCAGATGTTTATTCAGTTTACAAGGTACACCACCATCTCCAGGCAGCTGGAAAGACAAACCCCTTCTGAGCCCAGATCCCGCCATGATTCTGCACTGCCACGAACCTATGACACAATGATTTCTTTATTCTCCTTGGAGGGTAGTTGGTCGGAAGTGGGATGGAGGGGGGAGGCTGGGAGAGTAGGGGAGAGTTGAATGAATGGGATGAGTTGAGAGAATTGGGCCAATTGAATGCCAGGTAATAGTGGTATGAGGGAATAACTTATTCAAATTGTCAGCAATAGATATGT
This sequence comes from Calotriton arnoldi, assembly GCA_963921515.1. Taxonomy (NCBI): domain Eukaryota; kingdom Metazoa; phylum Chordata; class Amphibia; order Caudata; family Salamandridae; genus Calotriton; species Calotriton arnoldi. The sequence continues at coordinate 4,046,516 of CAWUFW010000277.1, forward strand.
TACGTATTATCTGAACAAAGTTGGAACCTACTGCGAATAGGCAATAAATCGCCGACATGTGGCATTCAGTGAAGCTGATATCAAAACCCAATAAAATTTGTTTAAAAAAACAATGAATTTGTATTCTACACAAGAGCACCCCGCAAGACACGATCCAATGAGAGCATGCCAAAAATCGGATCTGCCCACATTGCTGCAACTCTGAATGAGGCGGTGGAGCAGGAATTAACTGGAGAGATGGCTATGGCGGGGCAACAGGGGCTTGAGCGTTGCAAGCCTGAAGATGAGCCCTTGTGGTATGACTGCCGTACTAGGGTGACATTGGCTATTTTAATTAAGAATTCCTAGTTTGCTTCTCTTCCTGGTTGGAGTAAATGCGCCCAAAGTGCCTGGATTGCTGCATACCACAGAATCAAAAGCCTGGGATAAATGAGAGAGGGAAGGCATTTTTACTCCATGGCAAGGTGGCCTTTGTGGGGATCTCTAATGCAGAGACCGGGGGAGAATCCAATGAATCCGAGAGTTGCCATCCTCTGGAGAAGCACATATTTTGTCAGCCCTACAGGATCTGCAACAGACCCCTGAGGGCATTGCTGTGAGGCTGGCTTTAACTGATGCTTCATTTCTTAAAATGAAAAATCCTCTAACTCAGACGGAGGAGATCACGCAAGATCCCATGGGGTGGGTCTCCCAATTTAATAGTAGTGACCCTTGATTAAGGCTGCCAGGCACATGGAGAGTTTTGCAACTGTGTGTTTTTTGGTGTTCCTTCATTCGGAGTCTCTGATAGAGGCAACACCAATTGGATTTTTGTTCTGCAATCAAAAGTAAATTAAACATTTGCAAGAAGGTGAAGGAAATGTCAATAATCCTTAAATGGCAATTGGAAAACCACAAAAAAGGAGAGGGGTGCAGGCAGAGGTGGGTGACATTTCTCCATATATTCATAGCGAAACTCCAGAAAGTCCCTTGGCTCGGCCACCACACTCCCTGATTGCAAAAACAACAAAAAGATGCAACAAAACAGCACACACAATCTCTTTTTGCAAGGTAATCACCACATGCAACCAATGCAGAATAAATTATCAAGTAGCACGGTATTGCCTGGCAATAGTTCATACTTGAAGGGGCACCAACCACAAGGAGGTTGATGCATGTGTGTGTGTATATATTAAATTAATGAATATGGTATAAAATGTTACGTATTTTATGTAACATAAGTTTGCCAATTATTTAACCTTTTAGCACTTTGGGGCAGAGGATGTCTGCAGTTGTGAGTTTTCCATTGGGAAAGGAGACTCAATTGAGGGGGTGTCCATGCACGTGCCCTACACCTACGTTTTGTGTGGAAGAAGTGTAGGGTTTTCCCTGTGGATGATATCCAAAGAGGCTGTGAGTTTTGTGAGCTCAGGTCCAAACTCGTGTGGAGCCGGTATATGTTTGGATTGTCTCTAAATGATGTGTCACAGCCGGGTGCTGGTCTTCCCCACCTAACTTGATTCATCTCTTGAGATCTCACCAATCCCCATATTACACAGACTAGTTACTGCCCCTGCTATACAAAAGTGGTTGAGTCTGATGGGAGGTGTGCACTGCTACTAGGTCTTGAGTATTTGCTTGCGCCTTGAGCTGGCTTATTATTCTAGTGGCCTGATTTCTTTCTAAAAATCTGATGGAATTGGATCCGTTGTCTAGCTTGTTTAGGATACTTCAGTCATTCCTAGGGTTCTGAAAAGTATTCTGCCTGGTTCTGGGCCCCAGTACCAGTGATTTCCAAGTACCTGGTCACCATGCCTGTTGCAGTGTGTGTTAGGTGTGATCTGGTTAACTTGTTTGAAGCTGCTCCCTTTCGGATCATCTGACAAATATCATGCTGATCCATCTGCCCTCACTCACATTCCCCTATGATGAGCCAGACACTGAGGGCTCAACCTCATTCTCATTGCTTGCTTGTTGTGTGTAGAGGGTTCTTTGAGTGGTGCAGTGGGTTTACTTTCAATAGTTCATGAGATGTGAGATAGTGAATTACGAGGCATCACTTGGGTTTGGCCTAGTGTGCTGAAGGGTGAGCAGACACAGCCCAAGACCCCTGCCCTCCACAACCGCAGCCCCTTCCTCATCGCTCTCCCCTATGCTTGAATTGTATTGTGTTGCATTTATATAGCACTTCAAAGTTAAAACCCCACTGTGAGGCATCGAAGTTCATTATTGAACGGATCACACTCTCGCATTGTGGGGTAGTGCTTGGTTGGCAGAGCATTGTCTTTGTTGTGAACCTGTGTGGAAGCGTTTTGGTGTTGTGCGTCAGTGACCAGAGAGGTGCTCTTACTTTAAGGCATGACTTCTTTTGCTGGTGAAACCTCATTATTAAGTTCCCTGGAACAATCCCAGCGAGCAGCAGCCAGGAGCAACTCCACCTCCAACTGCCTTCTCAAAATCCCCAAAAGAGTTTAGTAGTCAGATGAGTACGTCCTGAAGAGACCCTAACTTTCAGATGGGGTAGAAACGTCAACAAACCCTCCCTTTTGGTTGACTTGTGTAATTTATTCTAAAGGAGTGTCATAGCAATACATGCAACCTTGTTATGAACTTTTGTAAATAATGGAGACAATCATTGGGAATTGTACAGTGTCTTGGTTTATATATGTTGTAAATAGAATCACTAACGGAGCACTGCATAGTCTACACTATGATCACTAACTTCGTATTTTGTTACATATGCAGTGGCGTAGGAAGGGGGGTGCGGTGGGTGTGGGCCGCCCTGGGTGTCATCACTGAGGGGGTGACAAAATGGTACAAATGTACCAACTGCCAACTTTTACCTAGCTTTACAGGCTGCCAATTTGGCCTGGTGGCACAGTATTTAAAACTCACCTGGTTCTCTGTAAGTTGCCAGTTATCTAAGAACTACAGTGGAGTCTAAGATATCTTTTATGCTTTCGTCTTATTTCTATTTGAAATTTTCCGCACCGGGAACCACCTGACCTTGCTACGCCACTGTACATATGATTGGATTCCATGCATTTGAGATGGAAACCAAATGTGTCCTGTGCTTCGTTTTGTAAATTAAATTTGGTCTAAAAAGAAATTGACATATCTTGTGATCCCTCTTAGGTACATGCGAAGTTTCCACTTGTAAATGAGCCCCACTGGATAATTGTCTTAATACATGTTTACCCTGGTCAACGTGGGCAGATAGGGTTGTCCTTGTTATTTATACTTTGGCTCGGGAGCATCAAACACTACTCATTTCACCTCCTTTAACAAAAATCAATAAAAATAACAAAAAAATGTAATGAATCAAATTACACACTAAAAATTTGGAGAATGGTGAATTCTAGTCCTCAAACTATTCGGTGGAAGAACTCTGGAACCTCTCAACAAAAAAAACCTTGATACACAGATATTTCATCCTTGATTTCTAAATCTTTTTCACATGGCCAAGCTCCCAACACAAACTCATGCACATTGCACAAAATTGCATTCTGACTATAACCATCCTGCCACTGAGCCTTTGTTACAGCCTCAGTGTTTTCACAACTGCCTGAGAGCACTCATTCCACACATCAGAAGCGATCCTGCTTAAGAGCATTGGCAATCGAATTACAAAATCAGCTACTTAATTTTTTCTCTAGAACATATTATATGCTAGAATTGAAATCCAAGCACCTCAGTGACCTGTTGGTGAAGTGTGGCATAACCCTTAACATACAGATTGTGGTTAAGATCTTGGTGAAGGGTTTGTGATAAGTTTGGATTAGAAACTCTGAAACCCACACACACCATATGAATTTGTCATCCCCCCCACAAAGGCTAACATCTCTCTCTCTCTCTCTCTCTCTCTCTCTCTCCAGCACAGAGATTTTTTCTTCTGTAGAGGAAAGAAATTGTGATAAAAGAGATAGTGACTTCATGACCATCTTTTTTCAATTTGAGACACCATGGCTCCCAACCCCTTCTCGCTAGCATAAGGTGTAACAATACTCCTAGCAGTTGGTTCAGAACATTGCAAAGGGACCAACTTACAAATATCATTTTTAATATTCTCAAAACATACTAGAAGATCTTTGCTTTATTCAAACATTTTTTAATGTTTTAGTAATTGTCTAATTTTATATGTTTTGGTGGCAAAATCACATACAAACTAAGAGTAAAACTCTCTTAATCTAGGAACACATCTCACATCATATTTAGAGTAGGGCTTGGAGCGTTTTTAATTGCCTTCACAATCTTTCTTTTGGGAGGCACACCCCTCTCTCCTATTTCATGCCCAAAATAGGTCACTGAAGGCACAGCAGACTTGCATTTCTTAAATTCAGCAGTCAGCCCCTTTTCACTTAACACAGTCAATACATTCCTCAAACGACAATCATACTCCTCTTGTTTTTTCCCAAGACTAAGATGTCTTCTTGGAAAAGAATGACTCCTGTAGGATCCTTGAAAAGCTGCTACATTAATCCCTGGAAAATGGCAGTTGCAAAACTCAGCTCAAATGGCATTCGTACAAATTAATAATACCCAATGGGTGTAAAAATTGCTGTTTAGCATTTAGTTTTCGGATGAAGTGGAATCTGGTGATAACTTGAGGGAAGGTTGGGGGGAAAAACATTCATTTCCCTTGGCCATGGCTATCATTTTATGAATTTTAGACAGGAAATACGTGTTAACATGGATGTTATAGTTCAGATCTCTCAAATCTATGCATAATCTAACACTGCCATTCGCTTGTCGGTCCATGACCAAGGGAGCCAACCACTCTTTATCTTCAACAGCTTCAATAATGCCTAGTAAATTCCAGCTTCTTGCTCTACAACAACATCATCTCTGACCCCAAGGGGAACATTGGACACTCTGTGCCACAGGTTTAGAATTCTCCTTTATTATGATCCTATGGTGGACCAATCTAAATTTCCTAAGAACACACTGTGAAATTCTTTGCAAATCTCCTGAGCAAAATTATCATCATTATTTATAAGTAACACTTGATCTTCACTATTGAAATACAATCAGGCACCTACCACCCTCTGATCTACTCAAAAAAGGACAAAATGATCTTTCTCTGCAACAGAAAGAGTTCCTAAAGATGTTCTACTCTTAAAATCAAAGGACACCATCCTGAAACCCACCATAGTTATTGATTTACCTGTAAAGCTGTCTGGAAATATATCTGGCAGTTCTCATTTCTTACCAATCAGGTTCTCAAACGTATCTATCCAAACAGATTTATTCACTGTACTGTAGGGTGAACCTGTGTCTGCTACGATGTAAATGAGCACACTTCCTAATTTCATAGAGCAAATAGATTTTTGTGTGGTTTAATATTAAGACCTTAAACTCCTGTCTCCACAATTAGTAGACCACACACTTCCTTACTGTCTTCACAGTCAGAAGAGTTTGAATTCTCTACAGCAGACTGGACTCGAAACGTATTCTATTTTTTCTTTCACACTCTTTCAAAGTGACAAACAATTCTACAGTGGGTACATCGTTGATTTGCAGCTGGACAGCATTTATAACAGCATCTATCCTGAAGAAACCGTGCGCCGACCCCTCGATACCTAGCAACTATCGCCCCATATCTCTGCTGCCTTATTTGGGAAAAATTTTAGAAGCCCACGTCGCTAACTGTCTCAGCGCCTTTGTAGAGCAATCTCATTACCTGGATTCACATCAAGCAGGTTTTAGACCAGCACACTCCACTGGGTGAGTCATCTTGGCAGTCCTCGATGAATTAAGAAGGGGGCCCGACCAGAGCACCACTCAAACCTTGGTGCTCCTGGATTTGTCGGCCGCCTTTGACACGGTCGACCACCATCTTCTGATTGACCGTGTCGGATGAGCCGGGATCCAGGGTCTGGCGCTGAAGTGGATTACCTCTTTCCTCAGCAACCGCTTCCAAGCAGTCCGCCTTGCTAATTTCTCCGCTGAAAAAAGAAGACTGACATGCGGAGTTCCGCAGGGCTCCTCCCTTTCACCCCTTCTTTTTAACCTGTACATTTTACCCTTGATTCTGGCCCTTCGAAAGAGAGAGGTCGTAACTTTTAACTAGGCTGATGACCTTCAGCTAGTGTTTAATATCGACTCATCCCCATCATTAGTTGCGAGCTTTCAATCTACCATGAATTTTATTAGCAACTGGATGAACGTCAACCAGCTCAAATTAAATCCCGAAAAAACCGAGCTGATTCTTACCGGTGGCCCAGCTAATCCTTGGAATTCTAATTTCTGGCCTCCACTACTGGGGTGCCCCCCACTCCCAGCCAGCTCGGTCAAAAGCCTGGGAATCGTGATCAGCAATGATCTTACTATGAAGGCCCAGATCAGCTCAGTGGTCTCCGCTTGTTTTTTCCATCTGCGGAGAATCCGGAAAATCAGTAGATTTCTGACCACCGAAGCCTTGACCCAAGTTGCCCTTGCCCTGGTAATGTCGCGTATTGATTACGCGAATTCCTTATATACTGGCATCCCAGTGTACCAATTACGTCGGCTACAATTGGTGCAGAACCAAGCGGCCAGGCTTATTCATGGTCAGCCTAAGCACCACCATGTGAAACCATTGTTGAAGAGCCTCCATTGGCTCCCTGTGACCCAACGCTGCCTCTTCAAGTTAGGCTGTACCATCTATAAAGCCCTCTCTGGACACGGCCCGGCCTTTATCGCCGCAAAGATACAGCGATATGCTCCTTCCCGCGATTTACATTCTTCTAATAAGAACCTGTTGATCTCCAGCTCCTTTAAACGGAAGAAACATAGGGGCCTCAGATTCTCGACCCTGGCACCTCAATTTTGGAACCCTCTACCTCTTGAACTGCGCTTGGCCACCTCTTACACCCAGTTCAGGAAACTACTTAAAACATGGCTATTCTCCCAGGCTTACAATTAAACCTACTGTCTAGTGTTTGAAACCGTCCCGCTCAGCGCCAAGAAACCGCTCGGTGTACGTGCGCTTAACAAGTCATTTTAACATAACATAACATAACATAACATAATGGTCATAATGATCTTTGCTGACACATCTACAGCAGAACACAAACAGTGATTCCCTCGGAGAGAGCTGTAAGCTCTCTTGGCAAACCAATATATAGAAAGATAGTTACGGTTTGCAATGCCTTTGTTCCGATTTGCTTTACTCACTTCAATCAAATGAATAAGCAATTAATAGGTGCTCTAATGTTGCGGCGCAGTGTAAGTGAATGGTGACAAAAGTGATCTTTGGTGCGCAAGTGCCATATAAGGAAATACAGAAAAAATACTGTTGACTGAGTTTTGGAACAATTTGAATAACAAAGAACTCTATTATTGAATATTCAGATTTTACGTTTGCTTCATAGACTACACATCGGCCTTTGATAACACCGACAGGAATAAACTCTGGTCAAAACTTTCTAAAATGAAAATCAATACAATACTCCTGTCTCAGCTGATTTTACTCCATACCGATACATTGGTACAAATAAAGTTGGGGGCCGGTGATTGCTTATCAAGGAGAATACCCACAACCAAGGGGTGAAGCAAGGTTGCGTTTTGGCGCCGATTCTGTTTAATCTATTCATGGCAGATCTTTCGCCAGACCTTGATAATTGCAAACACCATGCCCGAATCTTGGAGGCTTCACTCTCTCAAATCTGCTCTACGCCGACGACCTCCTACTAATCAGCCGCACTCCAATTGACTTGCAACATCTGATAAACACCACGAGCAACTTCTCCACCAAGAACGGAATAAGTATATACCTAGGCAAAACCAAAGTGATGGTAATAAACCAGAATAAGAAAACATACCGGTTTCGATGGGAGTTGGGGGGCCTGAGACTCGACACTGTAGAAGAATTTAAATACTTGGGCATAATACTGGACAGCAAAGGCATGTTCCACCAACAAAAAGCAGTCATATCAGGAAGAGGAACTGTATTAGCGGTCGCTTTAAATAACATCAAACATAAAATAACTGGCCCTAGCCTCACTTCCTTATTACAGGTGATCCGAGCGAGACTCCTCCCCACCATCACCTACGGAAGCGAGTGCCTGAGAGGAAGGGATGCCGGCGTTTTGGACAGGACAGTGTCATGGGCAATGAGAATAATATTCAACCTCCCGCAGTACACTTCGCCGGCACAAATAAGATTAGAATTCGGCCTACAAAAGCAACAAATAGCACGCAAGGGTGCTTACGTTAAATGCTGGCACAAAATAAAGGGTGCGGACCCTGGGACATTGAACGCAAACCTTTGGAACGAGCTAAAACAGAAAAAAGAAAGCGCAGCCATGACTTACTTACAAGATGCAATAGACTGCTTGGCCCTAGAGGTCCCTTGGGTTACCATTGGGTCCCACAAAAGCTTTAAAGAGCTGGTAAACAAAACGGTAAAAATGCTGTCCCTCGTCGAGGACAAAGCTGCATTAAAAGAAAGGGCACACGGATGGTTCGTTATCCAGAGCTATTCTAGATGCTCCCCCCAACCATACTTAGGCGCTGGTTTTACTAGAGTAAAAAAGGAAAAATACCTGCATTTGAGGCTGGGCATTTTGCCATCAATGCTGCATCTGCCCCCATGGAAACGGGCACAGTCATCTACATTGTGCAGATTATGCGGTGAGGCAAAAGAGGACATTCTACACCTATTGTGCATATGTAAGAGCTTAGAGAGGGAACGAAGAATCCTATTAAAACCTGCCCTGAAGCAAAAACAGATAAGAACATGCAGGCAGGCAGTAAAAGCTTGCTTTGAAGGAGGGGATATCCAGCTAGCTTGCTGCCTGGTTCGATTCATGGGCGCAGCAGGAACAAAGCTAACAATCAGCACGTAGCCGCCTCAATGGGCATAAATCCCCGGCCGCTTCCCAGACAAGATGAATTATACTAACCAGATCATGATTAAAGGTCGCAAAACGGATGACCAGCTTGATTTAAAGCATATAATGAACTGCAATCCATGGCGTATGGTGACAGACCTTAATACAGTCAACTCTTCATTTGGTCGGTTCTACACACAACGGCCTTAAACTAGGGCTTTATGAATTTAAGGGGAAAGTAATACGGCCTCCTCACTGACCTGACTCATGGATGCAGCAGGAATAAAGCCAAATACCGGCACCAAGTGTCTTGTGGACATAAACCCTTGTTCTCTGCTCTTCCCAAAATGAACTATATAACAGTTTTAATGGATAATTTGGTCACTGCAGGTTCAAACAAACAATTAACACAGCGATCTGTAACCTCTGGCTCACGTCTAAAGGCGTTTAGACAATTTTATATTCTGCTGTTTTGATACAGCAGGGCTTCATCTAAAAACAATTTATGGTTTCATGAATTTGAAGAGGTTTTAATATGGTTGTTCTACTGTGCCTTAAGCAATCATGCAAATGAGTAAAGACTATCTGACTACCAAATCATCCAGATTAACCAAAAAGCACTAGATACGGAGTACCTCCCAGATGAACTTACAAAAGCAATTATGCAATCATTATCCCAGCGTCTCATTTGCTTGTCACATTAAGAATATGTATGATGACTTTTTATCGTTTCCCAAATTTTAATATTTTGTATCAGTGTATTTTATGCAATGGTTTTTATTAACTGAGCATATAATAAACTTACTTACTTACTATTATTGAATATTCTGATTTTCTGTTTTTGGCGACAAACGGATAACTGACTTCCACACTGATTTGTGGGACATTGTTGCTGTGCCTTTAAATTGTATTTGGGCAAACTGGCCCAATTGGAGTACTTTTATTATTTCAGATGAGCTCGGACATTCCTCCATTCACCAGAAGTGGCATGGTTGTATCCCTTCCATATACCAAGGATTTAGTAAGAGGGTTGGTACCATTTTGTGTCCTGAATAAGTCCCCAGTGAAGTTTATATAGGGGGGTTGAAACATCTATGTAACACATTGTTGACTGTCATTCAATGGGAAAGGAAATCAGAATATTCAATAATAGAGTTATTCAAATTGTTCCAAAAATGTGTGTACTCGTATCCATATTTGTGCGCTGATATCTCCATACGAGGCTTCATGTTTGGATATGTTGGCATCAATTAAGATCAATATGGCTGCTACACACAAGGTCACTCAGTGTGACCTGAATGCATTTGTGCTGATGTAATGCGACACAAATGTTGATGAGATGATGATGGTGTACGGTGTAGAGGCACGCACGCACTGCGTGGTGTTTGCTTTGCTGTCAAAATCGTACACACACCGCCGCACAATGCCTACAGTTGCTGTCTCTTGAGCATAGTGGCTCCCATCCAAAAAGGAGATTTATGTTGGCTATTACCTATGGAAGCGTGAAGATGAACCCAATGCTCGCTGTTAAGTCACATGAACAGAGGCCGCAATACTTGAAGTATCCTAGTTGAAAATCAATGTTTTTCCTCAGAGATGAGAAGAAAAAGGTACGTGGGTCCTTTACTGGGCCGCGCTTATCACCAACGTGTAAGACATACTCCTTTTGCTGTTGAAACATCTTTATTAAGCTCATTGAAACTTTCCAGCGGGCTGCCTATAGGACCAAGGCCACCTCCAACTGCCTCCCAAAGAAACCCTGCTAAGGGTTGATGTTAATTCTTTGGAACACATAGTTTACAGCCACATTTGTTAAGGTAGTATATGCATATATATGTCATGTTAACTATGACGTATGATATACAAAGTAATTATAGTCATGCCCGTGCCTGCTTTTCCCGTAAGGCGTGTCTGTTCTAAAAGCCATCTAGCATTCTCCTAGGGACCATTGAATGGCTTCTGGATGCTGCCTTCATGGAGCCAGTCACAGGTTGCAATCTTGGAATAAACTCAGCGCATTTACTTTTCAAATGGAACCTGTGACGTTATCTTCCCTTTTATGTGGAAAGTTGTGCTTAAAAGATTGGCGACACGCGTTTGGCTTCTTACAACCCACTGACACCGATTCTAATGCTATATTGACAGTGGGTTATTCGTTATGCCTGGCTGCTTATTTAATTTGCACCGCCTCTTCAAGGAATCCTCTTTTCTTTTTGCAAGGTACGCACTAGATGCTGGTTTGCTTATGTAACATATTTCATGTGCAGTGTTTTTTTGTGGGTGCGTGAGGGTGGAGAGACTTTAACTCTAAGAGTCTCTCCTGCACATCCGTCCAGTTCCACCAAGGCATTTGTTTCACATATGTCAACCGGTAAACAGGAGTGTGAAGGGCCTGGGCCCAGGAGGTGATTAGAGCCTCGATCCGACGGGTGACAGAAACACCAGACACACATTTGCTGCTAGGGCATGGCCACGAGCAGTCCACCGCCCATTTATTTTTCCCTGTTGGCCACGCCGGGCCTCCAGGGTGTGTGTGTGACATGGACATAGGTAGAGTCAGGGTGGCACTCCACATCCCTCCCCATGTTAGTTCTTGGCCATGTCTCTCTTTCCCTAGGTTTCTCCTTTCAGAACTCGGTTGCTCCACACATAGTCTTGGAGGACCCAACTGGGTTCGGGGTTGGGCCTTAAGCAGTACGGTGGTGCAGACCTGCTCCAGGCCTTCTCTGTGCCTATGAGACCTCGCTGTCCTCCATCCGGATCGGCTGACTCCTGGTGGGGTCCCGAGGTGCTTTCTGCGGCTCCCTCATCCGACTCTCAATGCTTGGGGTTGGATCACACCCTTCCAAACTCCTGTCCTCCTCGGAGGAAGGCTGATGAGTGTCGGCCCTGTAGGGCCATGCCGTTACGTGGGCCTTTTTGAAGAAAGATGCATTCCAGGTTATGGTTTTCTCTTGGCGCGGGGCCGTAACCATAGTCCCTTGCATCATGGTGATTTGCCAGGGCAAAGGGTGTCTAAAATTTGAGCCCAGGGTGCCAGTCTTTAATGAACACCATGTCCCATACCCAGAAGGTTGGCCGGCGAGCGCCTCGATCTCAGCTGGCTCTCACGTTGGTTCGTTGGTACTTCTCTAGCCGAGCCTGTTCATCTAAAACAGCCAGTCGCCAGCAGTGGCTGGCAGAGATGGTGTCCCTGGCGGGTCGCTTTAGCAACAGATCCAGAGTTGCTCATCCGGTTATGCTGTGAGGGGTTTGCGGGTACGCCATGAGGAACTGCTGGAGGTGTGCTTCAAGGTCCTCTCCTTGATCCATCCCTATCCTTAGAGTCTTGGTGAGGGTCCTTCTGGTGTGATCTTTCTGTCGCGTACCCCAAGGCTCTGGAGATAGTTCTCAAAATCTATACCCTGAAAGGGCGGTCCATTTTTAGTCTTATTCACATGCTGTAGCCCGAACAGTGCAAATGCTTTCTCAAGTACTGAGAGCACCACCTCGAAGGCTGTGGATTGAGTTACCTCCACCACCAGGCGTTTGGAATAGTCGTTCATAATGACGATGGTGAATGTTCCCATGAGGAAACTCCCTAAGTCCACGCTGAGATGAGTCCATGGATGTTGTGGGCCGACCTCTGTAGCCACCAGGGCTGGCGCAGGTCTGACCCCCAGTGATCTTGCATGGCACACATTCGCGGACCACCTCATCAACCAGCTCGTCCATCCCCGGGAACCAAAACTTCCTCCGTTGTCTGGCTTTGGTCTTGGCTTTGCCTTGGTGTCCTTGATGTGCTAAGTCTACCACTGGGTCCCATACTGACATTGGAACCACAATGCAGGAGCCTCGCAGCAGGAGCCCATCCATGATGCAGCTGAGCTTGATTCGGACATGCCACAGTTGAGTAAGCACAGCTTTGTCTTCTGCGTTCCTTCCCCTAGCTCCATCCAGAAAATGGTTTCATGTCCGGTTCTGAAGGGTGTCTACTGCCTTTTGGAGGCAGAGGTTCACGCTAGCACCAATATGGATGTCTTCAGATGTCATCACCCTGGGGCAGGCCCCTTGCACAACCATACTGACGAAGCCCTCCGACCACTCGTCTTCATCTTGGTCGTCCCACTCACCTGTCCGCGGGAGCTTGGAGAGGAAGTCTGCAGAGTTGTGCGCTCTGGGCCTGTACACCACTGTAAAATTGTACATCTGCAGCTTGAGTGCCCATCGCTCGATCCTGGGTACGTGATGTCCCAGTAAAGTGGGGGTTCAGCGGTTTGTGGTCCATGATATCCTGGAAGTGATGGCCACACAGGAAGAGATGAAAATGGTGGTAACCCCACCTGATGGCCAGGGCTTCCCTCTCAATCTGCGAATACCTGGATTCCATAGCTGTGAGGGTTCTTCTGGCATATGCATTCGGGACCCATGATTTGTGGCTCAACTCCTGCATGAGGACGGCCCCCGGTCCCACATGACTGGCATCAACGACCAGTTCTTTGTTCTGCCTGGGATCGTAGTAGGCCATGGTGGCTTCGCTAATGAGGGCACCCGTAATGCTTCTGAAAACCTCCTCTGCACAGTCAGTTCATTACCATTTGACATCCGTCTTCATAAGGGCCCTTAGGGATTCCCACAGGGAAGCCCGGTTCAGTATGAACCAACTGCAATATGTGACCAAGTCTAGAAAGCTCCTTACTTCCCCTGCAGTTCTGGGCGTCGGCGAGGTGCGGATGGCTTCGCCCTTCTTCAGGTCAATCTGCATCCCTTATTTGAAGAAGATGTAACTGAAAAACTCTATTGACTGTTTGAAGAAGCACTTCTTTCTATGTAGAGTCAAGCCGTGCTTTGCTAGGTGGGCTAGGGTGGCGCGGAGGTGCTTGTGATGTTTCTTAACTGTGCTGGAATATATGAGGATGTCATCGCTAATGTTCAGCACGCCTGCGAAGCTGGACAGCACCACCTTAATGGTGTTTTGGAACTCCTCTGTAGTGAACAAGATGCCAAAGTTGAGGTGTTTGTTTATACCTTCTGAGGTCGAGGTGAGTGAAGGAGGTTGTGATGTGTTGGCAAGCAGGGTCTACTTTGAGCTGGTAGTATCCTGCGTTGAGGTCTAATTCGGAAAACCATTAGGCTCTGTTGAGATCTGCAATGATATCGTCCAACATCCACGGCAGGTGTCTTTTTCAGTGAATTGCCATGTTTGGGAGGTACGTATTGACACAAAGGCTTTCTGCTCCTGGTTGTCTCAGCTTGGTAGTGACAAACAGCCGGGAGACGCGGGGGAGGGGGGGGCATCACCTTCTCTATAATGTACAGCTGCTCCAGTTTCTTCAGTTTTGCTTCCACCTGCCGTCGAAGGTGCAAAGGGATGCGTCGATGTCGTAGTTCCATGGGCTGGACTGTGTGGTCAATATGGAGCTTCTCTTGCATTTTCCGTAGGCAGCCAAGGCCTTGGAAGAGGATGAGGAAGTACTTCATGATCAGGCTTGCAGGGGGCCGCGTTGCAGTTTCTCATACTGTTCGTAGTCCATGATGTTGACACATGTCCCATGTCAATCAAAGCAGGCACTGCCATGTTTCCGATCATAATGGTGTACATGTTGGGCAGCTTTCTTCGTCCGCCATCCGGGTGGGCGGTGAAGACATTAAAGACATTGTCATCTTCACTGTCTGGGTCAGCCGTGATGGAGTGTGACCCTCCGCTGCTGGTATGCGTTGTCATCCATCGTGAGGTGTTTCAATGTGGCTGGCCTTTTGCACTGGGATTGTGGTCTTCAGCCTTGTCCGGCACTCTGGCAGATGCGGGCAAAGTGATTGGTCTTCCTACACCTGGAGCAGGTCCTGCCTCTGGACGAGCACGTATCGAGTTGGTGTTGGTCCATGCCACAGTTGCCACATTTGAGTGAGGTGGCTGGCGGTGTGGTTGCTGTTGGGGGCCTACCAGATCATCGGGATACAGCCTAAACCTTCTGCTCCTTGATCTTTTGGGATCCTGGGTCCGATGAACTTGCTGCACAGGGTGTCCTGTTGAGGGCACTTTCCATCTCCTCTGCCCGATTGTTGGATAGCTCATGTGAGCGGGCCAGGAAAAGTATGGCATCCGGGGATATGCCAGGCTGGCGTAAGATGAGCCGTCACAGTGTCACAGACCAGCAGCCTTGGATGAGCTGGGTGCCCACTTCCTTGGGTTGGTCGTCATCCAGGCACGTGCTGGCAAGGCGTTGCAGTTGGGCATGAAAGGCGTCTATGTTCTCATTGTCTTGCTGCCTGGCCTGACGCAGTTTAAAGCACTCAAAATCTGGGTTGAGCTGCGGGTAATAGTACACGTTGAGGGCACGTACAGCTGCATCGTAGTCATCTTTGGCACCTGTGGCAGGCAGGATTTCAAAGAGTTTGTAGATTTTCTCACCCCCAAAGTGTAGGAGGAACGACCTCTTCACCATGCCGTCCGTTTCGTGTGTGGCACAGAAGTAGTTATTGAGCCATCCCACCAATGTGTGCCATCTGGATGCAGCTTTGGCTGGATCCGCCAGAGCGCTGAATGGCTGCAGAGTGGGAGTGATGTGTGGGGGCTATGGCTAGGCAGCACCGGGGGCCCAGCCACTCCTGCCTGCTGGCCATCATCCATGGCATGTAGGTGAGTGCCGGACGCGTAGGGATGGTGCACTCATATGGTCTGCAGTGCCTGCACTTGCTGGAAGCTGGTGTGCACGGCCAAGGCGCTCAGGGGGGCTGCGTGACGGAGGATGGTACTGGATACACTCTGGCGAGGCCTGGCAGGGCAGCTGGGCAGCTGGCAAACTTCCTGGGTGTAGGTGCAGTGACCAGCAGGTGGCATCAGGCCTCAGGACACAAGGCTGCAGGTGAGGCATGGTGTGTCCTGTAACACACTTAGGTCGCACCTGGGGGTGCAATGCCTTCTGGTGGTGCGGCAGTGCTGCCCGGTGGAAGGAACCACGCTGTGGGGAGCTCCAGTGATGGGTGTTGCAGGCAGCAAGCAGCAGCCTCAGGTGAGGAGCAGGGTTATGAGCACGCCAGGTGAGCCCGTGTACCGGGGCCGCTGCAGGGCCGGTCAGTAGCTGGCTGGGGAGGCAGGAAGGAAGGAACGGCACTCAGCTGGGAGGCGGTTGGGCTTCAGGTGGCTCGGCTGCGGGAGAACGAAGAGGCCATCCTCATTGCCCATGTAAAGGGCCCGGGCCCAGAAGGTGATTAGGGTCTTGATCCAATGGGTGAGAGAAACACCAGACACACATTTGCGCCCGGCCTACAGGGTGTGTTTGTGACATGTACATAGGTAGAGCCTGGGTGGCATTCTACAAGGAGGTGTGCTGGCAGCAGCATCACAACAGAGCGTAATGAGATGAGGCAAACTGTTAATGAAAAACAAAAGGCTGTAAAGGGTAAATTTAACCAGAAATATAAAGTAGGGGAAGTTAAATTTAAATAAGATGATTGGGTCATTAAAAAAGAGTGTGTTGCCATAGAAGTGTCTACATTTTCAGCTCCTGTTCAGGTTTTGAAAGTTTCCAAGCGTTCATTATTTTTGAATAGTATAGGATGGTGGAATATTAATATGGTAGTGCACATTTCTGAGCAGCAAGCTAATTTCATTATGAATGGTGGTCAGGCCCGGCTCCAGGATTTTTCATCTGGATGGGCCAAGGGTGCCTTCGGGTGAGCCACGGTGGACCCAATTTTTGGTCCTTCTGGAGGTAGCCTACAAGCTCTAGATTAAATCATATCTACTTCCAAATAGATACCACCATACAAACGGTAGATTCTGTGCATATAGAGGGTACAGTAGTGGTAAATTGAGCTAAGGTTCATTTTAGGGTTGGGGGTAGTGGTACAGGGATATTTTGTGTGTTGTAGCCTGTCGTTTATGTAGGGTGGAAAAACAGAAGGAACCCTTTCGTTTGATGCTTAAGTCTTTTTTTATTATGCAACAAAGTTTAAGTAAGTCCGGTTCCGGGTGCTAAAAGGATGTGGCTCTGGCTTCTTCTTCCTCAATGACAACCGAGAAGGATTCACGCCTGAAGTCTTCTTTACTTCAGAAGCCCTCAAAGAAAACAAATGTGGAACCGGTATCAGTGACCACGTCTAGGGTTGTACACGTTTTTCAGGGAGGGACGTGTGGGAGGTTTGTACACCTTATAACACCACCTTTCACCATTGTGAGGGAGGGGGATTCAGGCAGGAACATGCACCCTTTTCTCAAGTGGAATCAATACCCTGCCTCCCCCTTAAAGCCTGTAGGTACACTCGTACCTCTGTCAGCCACGCTCCTCCTGGAGCGTGGCTCGCTTGAGCGTGGTTACTGGGTGTCTCTTCGCCTCCTCGGGACGCGCTGACCTCGGCTTCCGTTCTTCCACCTCCGGTGTCACTTTTCCTGGATAGGGCGTTGGTCTTGGATCTGCAATCAGCCAAAGCCGGTCCAGCACCTCCTCCCGTATGGTGCTCTTCAGTTGCTTCACCTTTCAGCATCTCCTCTTCTCTCGCGGTGACCCCTGTGCACTACTACCGGGGCTTTCAAAGTGGAACAGCTTAGTTTCTATTGATTTCGGGGGTATCACGAACGTGACGCAAGGTGGAGGGGCAGGGTCTTCGTCCCGGACACAGACTTCCTTAAAGGAGCCAGAGTCGTTTTCCTTGAGTGTAAACGGGGATGTTGAGGGAATCCCGTGCTGTAACAAGAAGAAGGGTAGTGCATGGTCAGGTAGGGTGTTGTCCTCAGAGTCATCATATGTCTGTGCATCAGGGTCCCTGTGACCCCCCCCCCCCACCAGACTTTTCCCGATCGGGGAAACAGGGAACTCTGGACAAGAAGTCGGCATTCCCATTCGCGGAGCCCTTCCCGTGCCGAACCTCAAAGTGAAAAGGTTGAAGGGAACGAAACCAACGTAGAATTCTGGGCTTGTTTCCTTTATTTCGGCTCATCCACAATAGAGGAGCATGGTCGGTGTATAGAGTAAAGGAGGATCCCTCCAGATAATACCGCAGCTTCTCCACTGCCCACTTGAGCGCGAGACATTCCTTCTCTATTGTGGGGTATTTACATTCTCTAGGGAAGAGCTTCCTGCTGATAAACAGAATGGGGCGTTCAATACCCTCGTCAGACAATTGTAAAAGAACAGCTCCCAATCCCAGGTCAGAAGCGTCAGTTTGGAGTATGAAGGGTTTGTTAAAATCAGGAGATGTTAGCACAGGACTGGATGTTATGGCTTTTTTCAGTCTAGTAAAGGCTTTCTTGGCTTCCAGAGGGGGATTTAACAAGTCTCGGTTTTTCACCTCTTTCTTTAGTAGATTGGTTAGGGGGGTGGCTATGTCGAATACCCGGGTATGAACCTGCGGTAGTAACCGAGTAGTCCGAGAAAGCCCTGACTTCTCTCTTGGTGGTAGGGAATGGTGTACCCATGATGGCCCTGATCTTCTCTTCTTGTGGCTCTATGACACCCTTTCCCAGGAGGTATCCCAGATATTTCACCTTTTGATATACCATCTTTGATTTCTTAGCGTTAATGTGCAGACCAGCCCTTACGAGGGCATGAAGAACCTGTCGACAATGTATAAGTTGTTCCTCCCAGGAGGGACTGTATCTCACAATGTCATCTAGGTAGGCCGAGGTGTACTCTTGATGGCCCTTGAGGCAGGGGCCCTGTGTAAACCAAATGGGAGCACTGTAAACTCATACAGACCATTTGGGGTGGCAAAGGCTGTCTTTTCCTGATCTTCCTTCCGTAGGGGTACCTGCCAATATCCCTTAGAAAGGTCTATGGTGGAGATATACTGGGCCTCTCCAAGTTTCTCGATTAACTCATCGATACGCGGAAGAGGTTAGGCATCAAACTTGGAGATGGCATTCACGGCTCGAAAGTCTATGCAGAAACGTATCGAGCCGTCCGGTTTTGGGACCAAGACTATGGGAGAGGACCAGTTGCTTTGTGACGGGCGTATAACGCCCATTGACAACATATTTTCTATCTCTTTCTCAATGGCCGGCCTTCGGGTCGCGGGTATACGATAGGGTCATTGTTTTATCACCTCCCCGGTGCTAGTTGGTATGGAGTGTTCCACCAGGGACGTCCTACCAGGAAGATCAGAGAAGATACTGGAAAAGGGACATAAAACGTCCATCAAGGCTGCTCTTTCCGCGGGTTTGAGGGCATCATTTACGACCAATTGTTCTAGGGTCGAGAAGGCAGAGGTGTGAACCGGATGTAGGAGGTTTGTGGGTTTAGGGGGAGGTCCTATCCATTTTTTCATTAGGTTTATGTGGTACTTTTGAACCTTTCTGGGACTTATTTGGATGGAGTAGGTGGTTCGCCCTACGGTTTCTAGTACTTTGTACGGACCCTTCCAATTTGTTTTTACTTTTCCTAAAGTCGAGGGAAGCTGAACTAAGACCCAATCACCCACTTGCAAATGTCTCCACTTCTTCCCTTTGTCGCAAAAGGTTTTTTGTTTCGCCTGAGCTTTCTCCAAGCTAGAATAGGCCAAATCCCTTAATTTCTCTAGTCTCGACTTTAGACCCTTTGTATACTCAAGTAACTCTTGGGTTTCTTTGGGT
This sequence comes from Calotriton arnoldi, assembly GCA_963921515.1. Taxonomy (NCBI): domain Eukaryota; kingdom Metazoa; phylum Chordata; class Amphibia; order Caudata; family Salamandridae; genus Calotriton; species Calotriton arnoldi. The sequence goes on from CAWUFW010000277.1 coordinate 4,065,857, forward strand.
TTCTCCTGCTCCCATGCCTCCTTTGTCATCTCAAGGAGTGTTCTGGGCTGGCGGCCATAAAGGAGTTCGAAGGAAGAACAACCAAGGCTGCTTTGTTTTTGTCCTCGAACGACAAAAAGAGCAAGGGGCAGGAGTAGGTCCCACTCTTTCCCTTCACTGGCCAGCATTTTTCTAAGGGTTAACTTTAACGTTCCGTTATACCTCTCACAGAGACCGCCAGTTTGGGGATGGTAAACTGAGGTTTTGATGTGGGTGATGTTTAACGTCTTGCATACCTGTTCCATGAGGCGTGAAACAAAAGGTGGGCCCTGATCGGTCAGGATTTCTTTGGGAAACCCTACTCTAGAGAAGAACTCCACTAGCTTTTCTGCGATGTTGGTAGTGGTGGGGCCCCTGAGGGGGAAGGTGTCAGGATATCTGGTCACATAGTCCACAAGGACTAGCGCGTATTGATTTCATTTTCTTGATCTAGGGAGGGGGCCAATAACATCCATTTCCACCCTCTCAAAGGGGTTTCCTATAATGGGAAGTGGTTGTAAGGGTACAGCAGGGGGTCTGTAAGGATTTTTCTTCTGGCACACCTCACATTCCTGACAATACCTCGAAATGTGAGAAAAGATGCCGGGCCAGAAGAAATGTTTCAGGATGTTCTGCCTGGTTTTTTCTGCCCCGCTATGGCCTGCAAGGAGGTGTGAATGGGCAAAAAAAAAGGACTTGGTCCTGAAAGCTCTTGGGCACAATCAGTTGGGGAGAATCACCAGGTTTTTCTACACGGTAGAGAAGGCATTCTGTATCCGGAAACACGGGTGTGTTGGTAAAGGACAAGACCTTCTGGCTTGCTCCCAAGCAAACTTGAGGGTAAGATCATTGTTTTGAGCGAATCTGAAACTACGATCAGAGGACCATGGTGTTTGTGCTAGGAGGTTTGGGGAAGGCTTTATTTTATTCAATACGTCTTTACATAAGTAGACAAAGTTGGGGTTGTCAGTTCCTATAATGACCTCTTCTGGTAGATGGCCCATTAAACCTAATCGGAGCACCAAAGTGGTTTTATTGGGCAGTTCGACTGGGACCTTAGCTATGGGATAGGATTTTACGTCCCCATGTACACAACGTATCGGTATGGTAGAGACAGGTACCAGCTGACTTTCCCTGATTATGCTGAAATGGATGACGGACTGACGACATCCTGAGTCTAAAAGAGCAACGGTTGTTTCTTGTTTACTCGAAGACTTACATAAAAACAAGTCCCAAGTTCTTCGAAATACAGTACAGACTTCGGAAGGTAGCTGATGTCCATAGGCTAATCGGTCGCTTTCTTTTGGGTACAGAACCGAGCAATGTGTCCCCAGTTACCACACTCAAAACATTGGGGTCCACGTGAAGGTGTGGTCTCGGCCTTGTGATGGTTCGGTTTTGGGTGTTCTGGTGTTGATTTTACTGTTTTTCTTTCTGGTTTGGTCGGTATTCCGGGTTTATGGGTCTTTTCGCCATCCCAGGGGAAGGATCTGGGTTGAGCACGAGAAAAAGTAGTGGCCATATCCACGGCTTGTGCGACAGTTAAGTGTGTGTGCTGTCGTAGCCATCTTGGTGTTGTATATGGTAAGGCTTCTAGGTATTGCTCTAGGTAGATGAGGGCCATTATGTCTTCTTTCGTCTTCTCATGGGGTCTTAGCCACTTGTCTGTGGCTGCCTTTAGCTTAAAAAACAGTGTCTTAGGGTTGTCTCCAGGGGACCCCCTTTCTTTACAGAACTTGAAGCGATAGGCCTCAGGATCCATGCCCAAGTGATCCAGAATGAGTGCCTTGATTTCATCATAAGGGGTATTACCATCCTCGTTCGCCACCTGGTAAGCGGCTTGGGCTTCGCCCGTCAATAAGGGTGCTAGGAAAAACTGCCATTTAGCTACGGGCCAGCCACAGGCCTGGGCGGCTCTCTCAAAGTTCAAGAGAAAAGCGTTGGGATCTTCTCCGGGTACGTATTTCTGAAGGGATATGTTTGGGACTCCGGTGGAAGTAGAGGTGGGTGGGTGTTGCAACCGGGTAGTCAACTGAACCTGGCCCTCTGCAACCGTGTGGATACACTCCACCTGCTGGACCATAGTGTCCTTAAATAGGTCCCTATCGGCTTGCGCCGATGTCATCTGTCTCTCTAGGGCCCATTCCAGTTTTTCCTGTCCTTTTATGAGCTGTTGAATTAAATTTTCCATTATTATCTTCTAATGGACGTCTATGCCCGCATTCTCCACCACTTGTCGTTTATGTAGGGTGGAAAAACAGAAGGAACCCTTTCGTTTGCTGCTTAAGTCTTTTTTTATTATGCAACAAAGTATAAGTAAGTCCGGTTCCGGGTGCTAAAAGGATGTGGCTCTGGCTTCTTCTTCCTTAATGTCAACCGAGAAGGAATCACGCCTGGAGTCTTCTTTACTTCAGAAGCCACAAAGAAAACAAATGTGGAACTGGTATCAGTGACCACGTCTAGGGTTGTACACGTTTTTCAGGGATGGACGTGTGGGATGTTTGTACACCTTATGACACCACCTTTCACCGTTGTGAGGGAGGGGGATTCAGGCAGGAACATGCACCCTTTTCTCAAGTGGAATCAATACCCTGCCTCCCCCTTAAAGCCCGTAGGCGCGCTCGTACCTCTGTCAACCACGCACCTCCTGGAGCGTGGCTCGCTTGAGCGTGGTTACTGGTTGTCTCTTCGCCTCCTCCTGACGCGCTGACCTCGGCTTCCATTCTTCAACCTCCGGTGTCGCTTTTCCTGGATTGCGTGTTGGTCTTGGATCTGCAATCCGCCAAAGCCGGCCCAGTGCCTCCTCCCGTATGGTGCTCTTCAGTTGCTTCACCTTTCAGCATCTCCTCTTCTCTTGCGGTGATTACACACCCCTGTGTACTACTACCGGGGCTTTCAAAGTGGAACAGCTTAGTTTCTATTGGTTTTGGGGGTATCACAAACGTGACGCAAGGTGGAGGGGCGGGGTCTTCGTCCTGAACACAGACTTCCTTAAAGGAGCCAGAGTCGTTTTCCTCGAGTGTAAACGGGGATGTTGAGGGAATCCCGTGCTGTAACAAGAAGAAGGGTAGTGCATGGTCTGGTAGGGTGTTGTCCTCAGAGTCATCATATGTCTGTGCGTCAGGGTCCCCGTGACATATCCTTAGTTTGCTTCTATCAAATTAATTAGACAAATACCGAATACCAATGATTTGTGAGTTTGAAGTGTATGACTGGAAACAATGTCTGTATTAACATTGAGGGAAGTTGTCATCATCCACACACAGGCGAATGCTTCTCGTACCTCCAGAAAACTTCCTAAATGAATGACGCCTATACAGAGCTGCTGGAATTGGGGTTGAAATCAACAACTCTCCAGGCTGTAATCCCCATGTCCTTTGCACAGGAATTTGGGGATGCCATTTCACATGGAAGTGTTAAAACCGCAGTTCCAGCATCTCAGACAACTGAGTAAAAGGAGTAAGGAAGATAAGCAAGAGTAGTTTAACATACCAGAAATCTACAAGAACTGGTGAAGATGTGCAGAAGGAAATCCTCAAGATCAAACGTTGAGGGTCCACAGGAAGTGGGTGATCCCAGAATAGCAGCTGTCTACCTCCAAAGAGCTCCTATCCCCTGAGATTCAGAATGTCCTTTAATCATAATTTCGAGATGAAACACTTCAAAAAGATGCCACCTTTCATTCCAGACAGAATGAAAATTGGTTGCGGGCAGCGTAGAACACAGCCATCTGATTCATGGTAGCTCTTTCTGGGTTAATCTCTCATTTAGTCTATTAATGCAACTACACAAAACACTTTGCAGTGATGCTGGCTGTGGTGTAAAGCCAACAGCAACTCATCAACACAAGCACCAGGCCTGTAACTGGCTCGCAGGTCAGCCTACATCAACTTTAAGGTGTTTGCCTTTTTCACAAGAGTTGGTTGCCACTTAATGCAGGAGATCAAACCCTATGTCCCTAAGCAGGAGCTAGGCTCCTTCTTCCAGATTCGAGCAACCACCCCCAATATAAAATTACGTACAAATGGTGACTGCGAAAAATGCATTAAATGATGTGTGCATTTTCACCAAACAAAGTCCCAAAAAGCTTATTAAAACGTGTATGTTCTTCTTATGACAGTATGTTAAACTTTTCATTGATAAACTCCAATTTTCCTGTTGGAATTTACATTTTGAGAGCTGTGTCCCAGAGCACCTTCATTCTGCATATTTCTACACTGGTTATAGCTTAGAATAGAATACTCAGGGTGTAACCAGGCCTCTGCAGCCTTTCGGTGCGGGGGGGGTGACAATCTAGGGGGCCCCTCAACCCTACTGAGGGCCCCAGTCATCCCAAGGCCAATGAATATCTGTGAGATATGGGCAGCTCAGGGGCCCCTCATCTCATTCGGAAAGAGGGCCTCATCATTTTAGGTTACCCATTGGGAATGTTCAGGCTCCATCAGGGTCCAGGTGATCCCGCACCACACCAATCTGCAGACCACACTGCGCTCTTAAGAAAGGTGCACTGTGTTCTCACATCACTAGACCTCCAATAGTTGAGGAAGAAGTTACAGTGTTCAGCTATAATATTAAACTCGAAACAACAAACGTAAAAAGCATCACCTTCTAGAGCCTTCATCTCTGGCTGCTGTCAGTAGCATAGCTAGTGTGTCCTGGGCCCCAGTGCAAGAAACAAACTGGGTCCCCTGTTTGAACCGTGAAATACAGCAATAATCAGGTTTCAGTAGCACCCTCTGGCCACTGGGCCCTGGTGCCACTGCACCTGCTGCATCCTGGTATCTCTTGTCTTCTGCTGGGTGGTGGTGAATAGTGTGGGAGAGTGCAGAATGAGTGGTGCAAGTGTAGGGTGAAAATTATGCCGATGTGAGTTAGCTGCATGAATGCAATATGAGAGGACAGCCCATGTGAGTGTTGGGTGAGAGGAGTGCATGCAGAGTGAAAGCAATGAGTGCGGGATGGTGTGAGCGGTGTAAATGCAGGGTGAGTGGTGTGTCTGTGTTTCAGTGCAGGGTGAGCAGCGAGAGTGAAGGGTGAACTGTGAAAGTGCCTGGTGAGTGCATGTTGAGAGGAGTTAGTGCAGGCTGAGTGGTGTGTCCCTATAAGTTCCGACTGACTATTGTGCCTGTGTGAAGACAGAGTGAACAGAGTGCCTGTATAAGTGCAGGCTGAGAGGTGTGCCTGCGTGAGTGCAGGGTGAGAGGAGGGAGTGCAGGGTGAGTGGTGTGACTCCAGGGTGAGTAATGGGCTTGTTTGCATGGTGTGAGTGCAGGGTGAGTGGTGTGGCCATGAGAAGAAGGGTTAGCTGTGGGAGTACATATGTGAGTGCACAGTGAGCGATGTGCCAGTGTGAAAGTAGGGTGAGAGGAGTGACTGCAGGGTGAGTGATGTGACTATATGAGTTTGGGTGCGGGTGAAAGTGCAGAGTAGGAGGGATGAATGCATGGTGAGTGATGTGCTTGTTTGAGTGAAATTGCAGGGTGAGCAGTGAGAGTGACAAGTGAGTGAAATGTCACATGAGTGCAGGGTGAGTAGAGTGCTTGTGTGACTGCAGGGTGAGTGCAGGGTGAACAGTATGAGTGCATGGTGAGTGATGTGAGTACAGTGTGATCGCTGTGAGTGCAGGGTGAGAATTGTGCTCATGTGACGGTAGGATAAGTGGAGAGAGACCGGCGTGAGTTAATGGCGAGTGGCGTGAGTGCAGTGTGGTCACAGTGAGTGCAGGGTAAATGGTGTGCTCGTGTGAGCGCTGGGTAAGAGGAGGTTAAACGAGGTGAGTGCAGGGTAACACCATGAGTGCATGGTGAGCAGTGTGAGTGCAGTGTGATCGCTGTGAGTGCAATGTGAGCTTTAGCAGTGAGAATGAGGAGTGAGTTGTCTGAATGCAGGATGTATGCCCAGACAATTGAAGTAACTCAGCATGTTATTGACAATTGGCGAGTAGAGTTTCAGATATAAGATAAACTATTGCTATTATGGCATCAATCAGGGAAGAGGGTGGAGGAAATAAATAATTTGCTGATCCTGCAACAAACAAAATCCTGTGATTAGGGTTGCCAGCTGACTGGATTTCTATCGGCACCACTGGTATTTTGATGTCCAGGCCAGTGCAAAAAGCACCTAAAACTGGTATTTTTAGCCCATATCTGTGCATACCTCAAACATCACATATGAAGTACTTTTAAATGTGTTCTAGAGCTGTATTAATGATGCGTGACTAATAATAAAAGGAAACAAAGACAGAAAAGCTGTGTTGCAAATGAATACATACGATTTTATTTACAGCCCAATTTAGTATCACACCCAGGCCTTTGCAGACTCTTTAAACAACAAATGGCCGATATTTTTCTCTTGAAAAGGTGGCAACCCTACTCGTGATATGACTTTTCACGAAATGCATTCTCCCTCTATGGCAGTAAAAGTAAAATACAATTGTAAGAAATAGGCAGAGTGGGAACCCAGGGAGAACTGGAACCAGTGAAAAAAACAAAAAAAGCCTCTTTAACAAGTTCTCAAAGGCATGTAAATTGTCCTTTAAAGACCTGTGAAAAACTCAGGTGTGGCTGAGATAGGACGCCAGACACTGCCCAGCCGAGCCCACAGCAGCTAAAGAACACCACAACGCTCAACCGGATGACACAGAGAAAGAGGAATTTAACATGTGCATTTTGCTAATTTTTTTATACCGTGACTGGGAGGGCCAAAGGTGATGTATGGGTGGGCCTGACCCACCCAGTCCACCTTCTAGAACTGGGCCTGATGGAGGGAGAGATGAGGTGAATGACGTGGATCACTTTGATTGGTGGAACTTGAATGGGAGTCGTGATTGTGTGAACAGTGGGAGGGTTTCATCTAATCCTGCAGGTCATGAAGCGGTTATGGAAGTGTCTGAAGGTGATGCTGGTTTGTCACTAGTGTCTGGGGCGTCAGGTGTCTCAAGTGCTAATCAGCATTGTTATGGCAAGGAACTGGTGCAGAATAATTCCAACATTTACACCAGGTCTGATCGCTCGTCTAAGCTTCAAAACATTATAGAAAGACTTTGTGGTTTACTAGGGAGTTATGTCCTGTTCATTATATTTCTATGCCCGACATTTGTGAATATTCTTGGAATGTCCTTTTCGCAATGTTGTATGTAGTTTTAATGATGTTTCTTTTCACAACCTTTTTTTAGGGGGTAGATGTTAAGGGTTTTCAGGAAATCCTCCTTTCCTGCGTGGCCATGCTATGTTTTTCGCCTTTTTCTGGACCCTATTTTTCTTTGTGATTTTGTTTTATTGATTTTCCAAAAGAGCTGCTTTATTTTTGCAGGGTCGTGCATAAGCCTCGTAGCAATAGTTAAATGGCAGTTACATTATGACCTATCGTAAAAGCATAAATGATGCAGACATTGGAAAGCGTCAAGAGGCATTTCGACAAGGGAGAAACAGTTGTAATGCAAACAGTTAAGAAAAACAACTAAGAATATTACAAGGGGGGATGGCAAGACAACACAGAAGGTACCGTGTATCACAGTTTGTAATGGGGGGCGGGCGCCTCGGGACAGGAAGGGAAACAGGGCTCAAGTATAAGGACCGGTGGGGAGCGGTGACATGTGGCCCACATAGTTGTCGTATGTGCTGCAGGTAATTATGATGAAGCTAGAAACCTAGGCATCTGAACAAGCGCTGCAGGCGTAGAGTACAACAATACTGAGGCACATTGACTGCTGACGTTCGCACCTCATTGTGGGAACCAACGCAAGGACGCCAGACCAGCTGCGCAAACGCTGCCGGTAGATACCAACCCAGGGAGCCCTGGCGAACCTAGGACTTAGGCCGCCGGGGGCGGCCCCTGCGTTTGCCGCCCTCGGCGGCCGAATCTAAGAGGGAGGGAGAGCCGGGGGGGGGGAGTGGTATAGCTGATTTCTGCGGCCGCCGCCCAGCGACGGCCGCAGGTAAGAGCGGGCCGCCGCCCCCAAAACTCGTGCCGCCTGGGGCCCCTTCACTACGAGGTAAGGTGCTCTTTGCTCTCGCCCACATGAGAAATTCCCATCGCCAAGTGTCAATTGCTGACAGGTGTTGTGGCCTTTCAAAGGCGCGTCACAGGGCGAAGTGCGAGCACAAACACAAGACTGAGGAAACACGAGAGAGCCCTGTGGGTCTTGGGACACATGTAAAGGCCCAAGGAACAGACTTCCCATCTGTGGAGGTTAATCTGCCCCGACGTTTCCTTGAGTTGGCAAGTGACCCCAGTCAAATAATTTTTAAGGTCCGGGCATGACCAGATCATGTGTTGAAGCCCAGCGCCCATGTGATGGCAGCGGGGACAGGAGGAGGTGGCTTCCAGGAAGAAGGTAATTATTTGCACCGGGGTCAGACAGCTCTATGCAACATGTAAAATTGTACTCATTTCAGACCGTCATTCCTGGATTCTGCACACTGGTGGGCAAGAACCCGCTTCCCCTCCGCATCACGGAGTGCTCTCCCAAGCTCCGTTTTTCATGTGACTCACAATACATCAAGGGGTGCCAGTGTGTGAGAAACTAGTGAGGAGGCGATCCATCTATTAAGATGAAGGCCTTTGCCCAAGGAATAGAGCGATTGGTGCATTTCATGCATAGACGGTTTATTGGCAGTAATCTGCCAATAGCGGCGTTCCACGTACAGCAGTGCACTATAAGCCATGAAGTGTCCCTGGGGTAACCCATAGCTTTCCATAGAGCATCAAAGGAGTGCAATGACCCATCCTCAGAAAGATCTCATATGGCTTCGATGCCCAGTGCACGCCACTGTTGAGTAGAGGTGAGAGCCCTGTGAGCTACAAGGCATTGCAAGCTTTGCAGCGGCATGGATGGGGCATAAGGAAGGAGAGGAGACGTGAGAGTGATGATTCTTCTGTAGCATTGGTGAACTACTCGTGTGAGTCGGGGGAGAGGTCATGAAGAGCAAACAATCGGAGCACGTCCATCAGATGTCAAGCCCTATTCATAATGGAAGTGTCATCCAAATGGTTATTGGTCAACCGAAGAGTTACCCACTGCAGTTGGGAGGCGAGATAGTATTATTCAAAGTTGGGGGCACCCAGCCCTCCCTGCTCAGGAGGGGGGCAGAGATTCACCTACACAACCCATCGTCGGTATATGTTCCAAATGAGCTCGCTAAGCATAGAGTCTAAGTTGCGTAAAAACATGGCTGGCAAGTAAAGAGGGAGGTTAGCAAAATACTAAAGTAAACGAGGAGCATGATCATTTTTGACAACGCATTCCTGCCTGTTACCGACAAAGGTATAGTATTTCAAAAGGCTATCTGCCCACGCAGGGCTGCAACTGCGTGTGAGATTTTTCCGTCAAGTAAGTCCTGGTCAGAGTGGCAAATATGTATGCCTAGGTATCGGAAAGTGTGGGTCTGCTAGTGCACTATGGACCAGCCAATGGACAGCTGCACCTCTGGGGCCAGCGGCAAAGAGGAAAGAAACACAACTTTTGCCATTTTACGTGGAAGCCTGAGACCACGTGGAACCCCTCGAGAGCTATTGCTGTGTCCCACCAGCCCGTGGTAGTATTGCACAATTATAACAACATGTCATTTGCATAAACACCTTTTTCTGGACTGTATATGTTTGCTGGCTTTAGAACTCCCTGCACTTTACCCCTGCTAACCAATAGCAAAGTGCCTGTGCTCCCCTTTTAAATACGGTTGAATTGGCATGTTCCTAATTGTTATATTTAATGTACCTATAAGTCCTTAGTATATTATACAAGTGCACCAATGACTGAAAGTTAAATGCCACAAGTGGACTGCATCACCTATTGTGCCATCCACTACAATGGCAGTGCAAACATGGCTTCAGGCCTACCAGTGTAGTTTGACTATAGCAGTGTAAACACTGCAATTCAACCTGTCAAAATAAACCCTTTTGACATATCAGAATCTATCTTTTAAATATTAATAAGTCACACCTATGTAGGCCTTGTCGCCTACATAGGCAAAGGTATTTAAAAGTTGGACATATAGAAATTTAATGTTAACATGTCCTCACAGTGACTAGCACTCCAAAGCTATTTTTCACTGAGGCAGGCTTGTAGAATACTAGAATAAAGATACAGTATATTGGGAATGGTACGAGCTAGAAAAATAAACACCTATTTTTAATAGTTATAAAAAAATTCAATGCAATGGTGAAGTTGGATTTGTAATAAATATTAAAGAAAAGTAACTTTTAGAAAGTTACCATTTCCTTGCCCGACGTTCCTGGAGAATAATTGGCATTGTTCTCAAACTACTCCCAGGCACTGATTAGCATTTGAATAGGTCTGAAAAAGGTTTGAAATGCCTCCTAGGAGCAAAAAACATGTTTTTTGACATTATAGTGTCCAATCCTGCTTGAATGTCATATCCTGCTTGACAAATCTCTTGGGTTTTATGTATTAACACTGGGGGCGCACTTGAAAGGAAGAGAAACAGGATGCCAAAACAATTCTTGTGTATTCACTTTCTGTTTGGTGGAAAACCCTACGTTTGTTCTACCAGACTTCTGTCTCTGGGTTTTATACAAAACACTGTGAACGCACTTGAAAAGAAAGGGCACAGGATGCCAAACCCATTCTTCTGTATCCACTGTCTGGTTGCTGGAAAACCCTACTTTTCTTCTACCAGACTTCTGTCTCTGGGATTATTGTGGGTATAATATCTTCCCCAAACTAGATTTTAGTGTTTGATGTGGGAGGACCCTAGGATTACTATAGTACCCTCCCCACACAAATCCCATGCCTCAGAGCCTGAGTTAAGTGTGGCTGAAGACTGTCGTCATCTTGAAAAGGCGCAGGCTCGCTAGGCTTGGTTTTGGGAACTTTTAACCCATTGATTAGGGCGTCCCCAGGAATTGTTCCCACCCACTAGCTCATACCAGGCATAAATGTGCCAACTCCAGGCACCTACTTCAGAACACATCCTGGACCAGTGGAAGATCAGAAGAGGACTGGACCTGCTGTCTGTGACTTGAGAGGAGCCCTGAAGGACTCGACCTGCTCCTTCTTGTAAAAGGTGGACTCCAAGGGTCATAAGGGGGACCTCCTGTTCAAGCTACAAAAACACGACAACTTACAAGAGACCTTTTCTGTATTCGCCCGGCTGACCAGTGGCAACTGGACCATGACTGGACCCTGTTGTTGGCCTCTGCCCGACACCCTGATAGTCTCTAAGTGCCTCCCCTTGAGGTCCTGGGAGACTTTAGAAGTGTACTCCGGTGGGGGGCGTGGATTGGACGGCAGAGCTAATGGCTGCCTTATCCCGTTGCTCTGCACAACGCAGAGACATCAGACCTCCGTTCTAGAGCCTACCGAAATCAAAAGAGAAATGGACACCAGGCTTCGGTTCCGGATGTAAAGTGGCATCTGCTGATGCATCCAGCGTTCGTTGGAAGGCTTTATTATCACCTTAATCGACGCCGACACCTCCACTGACCGGGGGATGCGGATAGCCAAAATGGCGATCAATGAGTGCCACCCGTTTCGTTGGTGACGACGTGCCGAACCCAAGGCTTATCTCCTACATGTATGACTGATAAGAGGGGTCACACTGCTGACTAATCCCAAGTAAGATTCAGCCAATACTGCGCTATAATTGCATTTAATTCAACAGCGCAGCGAGCCACCCTTCAGAGTCGGCCTGACCCTAAGATGGCGGCTTCAACAAAACCTACGGTGTAACGGGCGCCTTCTAACCTCCTGTATGACTGCAACGAATTCATAGACTTAGCATACACAACAAGCGCCTTAACCTCAAACGCCTAATCTCAACAACGCTGTGTCTCCTAAGGACATATGCTAGCGCTCCTCTCTACATTGTTTGCCAGGGGCAGCCGGCGCTAACTTTGTATCGCTCCCACCCTCGATAAACAGCGCGGCGTGCTTCTTAGCACTGCACTAACCACCTCGATTATCGAGCTTCATTCCCGGACAGCGCTGCCTCTAAAAAGGAGAATCGTGCTCCGTGCACTTCGCAACGAGTCTCCCTTCAGTGATGGCCTGACCCTAAGATGGCGGCTTCAATTGATTCTACGATGTAACGAGCGCCTTTTAATCTCCTGCATGTCTAATCTGTATATGTGACAAGAGGTCTCACCATCTCTATTCCCAAGTAAGTCTCAGCCACTGTGGCACTTCTGCTACACTCCTCCCAGTATCGTAGCGAACCTTGTTCCCCAGCGGGGGTCCGTCCCTAAGATGGCAGCTACGATGGCGGATACAACGAAATCCTAGACACAACGTGTACAGCGAGTGTACAACGAGTGCCTTAATCTCTAGCGCCTACTTTTAACGCAGCTCCTCTCAAGGGCCTATGGTACCACTACACACCACATCGTTTACCAGGGGCAACCGGCGCTAAATCTGCATCGCTCCCACCCCCAATAGACAGTGCGTCGCAATTATCAAAACAGCATTACTTACCTCGATCATCGAGCATCCATACGGGACAGCACTGCCCCAAAAAAAAGAACATTGAGCACTGTGCATCTCTCCCGGACTGCGCCGCCTCTAACATTATCACCGTTCAACGAGCATCAGTCCCGGACAGCGCTACATCAACACAAACCAAATAAATTAGCTATGCTCCTTTTAGCACTGCAGTATCAATATAGCCAACCAGCACCTTCATCAAACCCTCAAATGGCGTCCAGCTCCTTCAAAGTGGAACTGCTGTACCCTCTGTAGCTGGCTAAGCTCACCTGTGACCCTTCTACTCATGCCTATGCTGTAAACTACTCATCATAGTGAGCATTACTACTTCTTCAAGACCAGATTGTCACTGTATTATTGCCTCAAGGTGTCCAGCCCCATCTGCATGACACCTGCTTTGTCCTGCAACTACATCTGGGTCTCCCCCACGTGCTTACCAGATCCAGGCTTCTGTCTTCAATATTGAATATCAGGCATCTTACTCAGGCCTACACACAGGCTGCTCATACTAGCCCAGCTATACATCTTACGCTCTACTCCCACAGTGTCCAGTAAGTAAATACAAGTAGTTTTAATAAACCTACGCCTGAAGATACTGCACTTAGTGGGTACATCACTATGGCGGATAAAGAATCCAGGGCCCGCTACAAAAGATCCAAGGCTGAACCGTTTCCATCAGACTCACCTATCAAGGCTAAAGCAGATATGAATAGCACAATGGAAATGATCCTCAAAAAGTTAGCCAATGTTCATGATCTGGCCAAATCAACGAAACAAAACACGAACGCCATGCAGTTAGAACTAGCCGCCATACGGGCGGAAATGAGTACATGTCGCCACAGAACAAAGGATAAGCGACATCGAAGACGCTGAGTCTCAAGCCAACAAATAAATTAAATCCCTTCTAGACACTACCAGTAACCTCAAAAGACACGCAGCCGAGCTAGAAGACCGAAACAGAAGAGGCAATATTAGAATTTTTGGTGCCCCAGAGGGCTCAAAGACTCCGCTTTGTCATGCATCGCCTTTTTGGAGACCTGGATCCCTCAGGTTACAGGCATAAAATTTCACCAGAACCTGGAGCTTGACCGAGCACACAGAATACCGACTTTTAGCTCGTCAACAAGGAAAACGACCCGCCCTATCATCTGCAAACAGAAGCCATCCTCAACTTTGCCCGCAAAAATCGTCAGATCACATGGAATGGCCAAAAAATAACATTCAGGCAGGATTACTCAAAACCTACCGTCGGCATAAGAAAAGGCTTTCTTCTACTAAGGGACAAACTAAGAGACAAGAACATCCAATTCTCCTTTGCAGGTCCTGCAAAATTTAAAATTATTGAGAATGGAAGACTCCATTTCTTCACGGATCCAAATGAATTGTCGAAATACTTGGACTCTCCGTCACCTCAAGATATGGACTTCTCTAACTCCGCTTCTAATAAAAGGAAAACATGATATCCTTTTTGAATGCTAGCTAAGCCTTCTACGTATGTTAATTATCCAGGCTCAAGCAAGGTTATAAGTTTTACCACCCCTAAGTCAGTATGTCTATCCTTCTAGTGCCATCTATGTTTAGCTTAACCGAATTATCTCTAGCCGAGTTAGCTGTTCATCGGTTAAATGCTTACGTTAATATGCCTTCATTAATATGCTAGTTTCACCCACTTGTATATGCCAGTCATAAGCTTCGTGTTTACGGAAGAACAACGTCTTATTTTTCTATCTATTTACAAGACGTTATAATAAGCCTCTCCATTGTTTGAGTACATCATTACCGCCAAGTCCTAACAACTGTAGCATATCATTATACATGATCAGCAAATTGGACTTAGTGGCCAATCGGAAAGATATGTTAAATATATGTTAGCACTTCTCACAGTTACTATCTGTTACCCTTCGGTACACTCTAGAATGTTATCTATGATGATAAGTTCCACTTCAAGTTGATAGACCGACGCTCCTGCCGTCGCACCTCCGTTATTCGAAATCTACAGGTTTGGGTGGGGTGGGTGGGGAGAGCGGGGTGGGTTTATGGGGTTTACCAATTTTTGTCCTTTATTATCTTTATGCTCTTCCTTTCCCTTATGACACGGTTCCTTTCGGCCTGTTTTGCTACACACCTTCTTGTACATTCACACCCTGATAAGCGAGCTTCTATACTTCCAGTTCCCTACACATATTTATGGGGGGATATCGTCCCATCAAATCTTCTCTTCAGCAGCCTTCGTATGCAATCAGTGTTCTCTATGATATCCAGACAACATGAATCCTATTACTCTGGAAATCTCTGCCCATTCACCATGGAACTCACACCAAAATGACACATAATAGCGTAGAAAATCTTAATATAGTCTCCCTAAACGTAAAGGGCCTTAATCATCCTGTTAAGCGTCGGAACATTTTAGAGTATGTAACCAAAACCAAAGGGGACATCATTCTATTATAGGAGACAAAATTATCCAGTAAAGACTCAGAATTCATCAAACACAAATGGATTTCTCATGTTACATGCTCTCCAGCACAACAAAAAAAGAAAGGGGTAATCACCCTAATAGCAAAAAGAGCTAATATGTCCCTTGAATCTCATTCTTATGATGAAGATGGCAGGCTCCATATAACACACTTACGGAGAGGCAATAACCTCATTCATGTAGTAAATATATATGGCCCCAACAATGACAAACCCGTCTTCTGGGAAAAAGTTTCCAAGAACATAGAAGACTTACCCCATGATGATCTAATTATAGTGGGAGGCGACTTTAATCTCCCATTAGACCCATTAATAGACCGTCAATCATCGTGTAATTATCACCCCATAAAATTCCATGGAATTTAAAAAAAGATTTGCTCACAATTCAATCTTAAAGACACCTGGCGCCTTCAACACCCTGACCCCAGGGAATACACATTTTTCTCAACGCCCCATAATACGTACACGAGAATTGATTATATACTAATTTCAGGCTCATTTTCTCAGCTAATCGACCAAACTAACATTGCACCAATACTGGTGTCTGATCACGCATGCATCAGTACCATACTAGCGGGCAGCCAAAACAAATCCTCCCCTAGAAGATGGCGATTCAATAACGATGTTTTAGCTGACCCCAACGACAAAAAGAAAATTGAGGAAGCCATTGTAGACTACCTCAAATTTAACGATCTCCCTGAGAGGAACCCGAACACCCTGTGGGATGCACTGAAAGCCACCATAAGGGGAGTTATCATCGAAATCAAAACGAAAATCAATAAAACCCACAACGCCGAACTAGCCAAGTTGGAACTAGATATTAAACAATTGGAGGCAGCACATGCCAATTCCCTTAACAATAACACCCTTATCCAACTAACACAAAAGAAATATGAATACAACAAAATCTTGAGCAAGCGAGCAGGGGTATTGATTAACGAATTTAAAGGCCTCAAACTTTGTGAAGCTAATAAGGCGGGTAAAATGCTTGCGTCCTACCTCAAACACAAACAAAACCAATATACCATTGATGCAATAAAAGACACAAAAAATCAAGTGCTCACTAAACCCAAGGAAATTTTAGAGAGTTTCAAACAATTTTACGGATCCCTATATCGTAACGACCAAGCTTTTAACCCGCAAGAATGCACAAAATACCTAGATAGTTTAAATCTCCCTAAACTATCTGCTACTGAAAGAGATGATTTGGGGAAACCGATAAATGAAATGGAAGTGTTTACAACCATTAAATCCCTGAAAGATAACAAAGCTCCGGGCCCGACGGGTTTACAGCCAAATTTTATAAATCATTCAACGAGCTACTTCTACCAACCATGTTAAAGGTTTATAACAATATAGCTAGGCTTGGTATTACAGCGGACTCTATGACAGAAGCTAATATCGTTGTACTTCCAAAAGAAGGCAAAGACCCCTTATTACCAAAAAATTATAGACCAATCTCTCTCATCAACGTGGATTGTAAAATCTATGCTAAAATATTGGCCAGCAGACTTAATGCCTTCCTTCCACAACTTATAAGCAACTCCCAAGTTGGCTTTATCAAACACCGTATGTTCAATGACAATACCCGTCTTCTATGCCACGTCCTCGAAAACGCTCTATTTAACCCTGCCCCATCGATAGCCATAACCCTTGACGCAGAGAAGGCGTTTGATAGGGTGTTGTGGTCCTTTTTAAACCTATGCTTACACTCCTTCGATCTGGGTGAACCCTTTATTAAAATGGTCATGGCACTCTATACAAAACCATCAGCACGCATAGCTATCAACGGCTCCCTTTCTGATTCACTCTCCCTCCAACAAGGAACTAGGCAGGGCTGTCCCCTGTCCCCTTCCCTTTTTCTGTTGGCATTAGAACCCCTCAATAGATATAAAAAAGAATTCCGATATTGCTGGTGTGAATTTCAATAACACTCTGGTCAAGCTTGCTGCATACGCAGATGACATCCTGATCATCACAGAAAAACCTGAACCCTCTATTCTGGCCCTAATGAACACAATAAACACCTACTCCCGACACTCAGGCTACAAGCTGAACAGGGATAAATGGGAGGTTAAACCACTAAACATTCACTGCACAAAAGACAGCCTAGGTTCATCTGGTCTGACCTGGCAAACCGGTTACATCAAATATCTGGGGAATCGAATTTGGCTGCAACATCATCGATACACTTCGACACAATGAACACACTACCCTAGAAAAGATTAAGAAGCTACTAGACAATTGGTCACCCAAATTTATCACCTGGTGGGGCAGAATAGAAACGGTAACGATGATGATCTCTCCACTAGTTAATTACCTCATCAACATGTTACCCCTCACTCTGTCAGAGGAGTTCCATCACAAGTTAGACATCCTCATATCTAAATTAAGCTAGAATTTCCCTAAAAAACTCAGACTTCATAGAACTTTAGGGGGTGTAAACCTGGCCGATTTTAAATCTTACCAAACTGCATTTTTATCGAAACAGGGCCTTTACTGGTTTTCTACTCCCAGCAACTACGTTCCAGTTTGGTTAACAGTGGAAAAAGCCATACTACAAAATCTAAACCCACTCACTTTACTTACCTCCAACTTTATAAAACTAACGGGATCTAAATCTATATTTAAAAACACAAAAATCTCACTTTTACAATTGGACAAGAAGCTCAGTTCAAGCATCAGACTTTCAAATCTTGAGTCCCTATGGAACAATCGAAATATTAAATACAAGGGTAAACCCTTACACTTTGAATCGTGGATCAACAAAGGCATCTTTTTTCCTTATCAACTAGAACAATCCTTGTATCCCCTATCCTTTAAGGAAATACAAGACAAATATGGCTTAGACATGATAGAATTCTACAACTTTCTTAAAATCAAAACAGCCTTATCAAAATCTGAAATCCAAAAATCCTCTCCATCGCTGCCAAGTTTCATTTTTAAAATCAACAAGCTGGGACACTAGGTCTCTCATATTTATAAAATGCTAAGGCCAAAAACCTTGTCTTTAAACAAAAATATTACTAGATTCTGGGAGAAATACTTCACGTGCCCTCCATCTGAATCACAATGGTCTCAAATTTATAAATCAACTACCCAGAGCAAAATCTCCCCTGTCCTATCTCAAACAAAATTATGGTTAATCCACAAAGCTTACTGGACACCAGCACGCCTTCACTCACAACACCTACTTCAAGATTCGACTTGCTGGAACTGCAAGGAAGAGATAGGAGACTTACCTCACCTTATCCTTCATTGCAAATCTCTGTCAAGGCTCTGGGACAAAGTTTTCCAGTTCCTACCTAACCTCTTTGGTTGTCAACTTAAAAAAGATTTCTCCTCCCTGATTGCGGGCTTTCTCAATACTGAAATTAAAAACCAAACAGATAAGCCCTACTGGACCTTCTTCTCACATCTGCAATAAAAATAGTCCTGAACAATTGGAAGGATGCTAAAAAAGCGTCCTTCAAAAGTTGGATTAACTGGATTATTCATCTCAGGGGCGCAGACAACATCACCCTCCAACAATCTCCCTGGAAATCGCCAGTCAACCATATCTGGGACAAACTTGATAATTACTTCGCCACAAAAAAAACACCCTGACTCGACAGGTCGCCAGAAGTACCAACTGGCCTTCTCTTTCCTTCACCATGTCCCTGTACTTGCTCGTCAACATAGGTTGAATCATACCGCTCATTCCTGCTCACGCCAACCACACGTAGGTTCTCATTCAAACATGCTTGTAGCATGTAATATGCTCGCTTAACAATTCTCTTCTTCGTCTCACCTCTGTACAACTACCTGCTCCTCATCAGATTCTCAGAAATGCAGGCCATCCGTTGTTTGCCTTGAATTGATTTATTTTGCTTCTTTGTTAGCTCTTATATTGATTTGTCTGTTATATAATGATTTATATGATTTGTACTACATATTTTGACGTCTGTTTGTAAACGTTCCCCTAAAATGTAAGTGCGAACATTGAACCACCTCCGGATTCATTATTAATGTTGTACAAAGTCACCTCTTTCAAACAGTCAAGTATTATATCTTGTTTTATTTCCAAAAAAATGCCTAATAAAAATCATTTGAACACTAGAAGTGTACTCCTGTGGTGGATTGGGAATTAAAGGACTAAGTCAGAAGGTAAAACCTTTTACCAGAATGACCTGGGTTGGTGTATCTGATCCGGGCTCCATCGCAGTCAACCTCAAATTGCCATTGACCACAGCCATTGGCCACCATCCGTACTGTGTTCTTGGCACTATTCCTACTTAAAATGTTAAAAAATCATATCTTAAATTCCCCTATTGTATTTTCGTAATTTTGGTGTCATTTGTTTATTAAAGTTTGATCTGATTTTCTAATGTGGTTTGGGATTTTTATTGTTTTGTATTTCAACTTTATTACTGTTTCAGTGCTGTGTAAATACTTTACACAAAGCTCTAAATTAAGTCTCTTTGCTCTGTGCCATTGCTATCAGGGGTTGAGCTCAGGTTTATTTAGTGACATTAGAGGTTCACCTTGATAAGTGTCGTGATTATAAGTATGTATGTAGTCACCCACCACACTTAATAATCCAATTTTATACTGGGTTGAGGTAAATTCCTTGCATCACATAACTGACAGTTACATTTGTTAAAGCAGTATAAACAAATATGGTATGTTAACTATGAATTATGATATACAAGATAAATTGTATGCATGCTTGTGCCTGCACCTTCCGTGAGGCATATAAGTTCAGGAAGCCATCTAGCGTTCTGCTAGGGACCATCTGGATGCAGACTTTTCAGAACCGGCCGTGGGTTGTATTCTTCTAATAAACTTGGTGCATTACCTTTCCAATGAACCTGTGGAGTTATCTTTGCATGTATGTGGAAAGCCGTGCTTAACAATCCCCAGAACACTTCAACTAGTACTACAAAACCTCACAAAAGGAGACCACCCTAGCTCATGAGCATTGAACCCTACATGTTCCATGTCTTGCGATGCAGTCCCTAGCATCAAGTCTAGTTGAGTTTGTTTAGAAGCTAAAGTCTTCAATAAAAAAAGAAGCGTGATGTCATTACCAAATTCATAAAAACAGTACAGTGGCATAGGCCTGTTGATTTTACCACTGGCCTTCCAAATTTCAGCACAAGATGTCAAGTCTGGTAGCAACGGGTGCTTCCTAAATTGGCTCACTGTAATGCTTTTGAGTCACTCCCCACAGCTATGAAACTAGCACAGATGTTTTTGAAAGTGAAGAATAGTCTGCATTGAATTCTTTCTGAAGGCTCCACTGTGTAGTCACAGTATATAGTTCACATCCAGGCTCTAGAATTCAATGAGGATGAATTGTGATTGGCTACTATCTGCAGCGGTCTGCTCAGCATGGGGAGTGTTTCCCTTCCCTGCGTCATTGTGTGCTGCCAGGAGAGCATGCAGACCAAGATGCCTGTTTGCTGTTGGTCAAAGGGCACTGAAAATGAAGCACAGGCTTATTACAGGGATAAATCAGGGTCGAACTTGCCTAAAAGCTAATCAGGAAGTGCCTGAAGGGTTGCTCTGACAGGTCAGTGTATGGAGCGGTTTTTAGGTCTCGCATACACAGAGCATGGGCTGTGTTGCAAGTCGTATTCTTTAATATTCAGCGGGTTTACAACCTGCCCCAGCATACCATTAGTTGTTCGTTGTCATTCTCATTTTCAAGACAAGAAAAACAGAAGGTCAGGGCACTTAAGGCCTGCACCAGTCAGTCTAGTTTTAGATAGTTTTTTTCTCAAGAATGTGGTGCAAAGAACCAGGAACGTGACCTCCTTACGTCCCTATTATTTGGGAATGCCAAAAACACAAGAGACAGAGAATGGCTCAGCACACACCTATAGTTAAATATAATATAAAAATCAACAATGGTATATAGTAATGATAAGCGATAATCAATGTATGAAAATTAGCACTATGTCTCCCCAATAAATCAAGTGAGACTTGTAGCTACACCTCGTCGTCCGTTAGATGGACTACCTCTCGAATTTGGGGTTACTGAGTACCCTTCCACATTTCAACTTTTACTACTTACAGTAGATGAATGTTTCTTCTTTGCAGAGAAATCTTGAGTTAAGGCACCGTCCTTCAACAAGAAGTGCTATATATATTTGTCTCATCTAGACTATTCACAAATACAATAACCTTGAAGAAGTCCCGTTGGGACGAAACGCGCCGCGTCGGCTATGAATTTGTGCTGTGTTTTAAGAAAAGAAATCTGAAATAAGAATAAAGGAAGAATACATTATTAAGAAACCGAAGTCTCACTTGATTTATTGGGGAGACATAGTGCTAATTTTCATACATTGATTATCGCTTATCATTACTATATACCATTGTTGATTTTTATATTATATTTAACTATAGGTGTGTGCTGAGCCATTCTCTGTCTCTCATTCTCATTTTCAGTCTTTCAATTGCTTAGCTCCTGTAGGCTTCCCTTCTTTTCATTAGCTCCTCCCTGGAGCATGAACCAAGTACATGTGTTCCTCCTGATCTTTGTTCTTCCTTGTCTTTTTGCAGCGCGCTATTTTTTTAATTCTACAATCATTTCTTTATTATTCCTTCATGTGTGATGTGCTTTCCTACTTTTACCATAGGCATACGACTTCTTAGTTATGTAGCTTTCACCCTATCTGCTGTCCCTCTCAATGCTTTAATTACTTACAACCACAACGGTACTACTTTATGCCACTCTATGCCACTTCCAGTTGCTCTACACCAACCCACTCTCTCCATTCTACACCACACCACTCTATTCCACTGTATGTTCCTCCACTCTACACCATTTTACGCCACTCCACTGCACTCCATTCTACACAACAGCACACCACTGTATTCCACTCCACCCCACTTTTATACTGCCACTCCACGCACTCTGCTAGATGTAACTCTCCACCACTCCATGCCACTGCACTCTATGCTACTCCACGGCATTCTACTCTAGAGCACTCTACTCCACACCATACCACACCACTCCATGCTAGGGATAAGTAGGCAGCACAAACCCTTTGGCTGCCACTTTACATCACCACATTATGACATTATGGATCAGGGAAGGAAATTGTCTGCAGGTAAGGTAATATTTGTGCCCATATGTCAATGCTGTTCGAACTTGTATTTATGGTTCATTAATGCAAAGCCCTTAGTATTAGGGTGAGCGCTATGAAAATGTTGTAAGCTCAGACTGCACTGCTTACAGTGATTCCAATATAAAAATGTGTACACACATTTGCGAAGTTTAACACTACGAGGCTACGTATAATGCTCCCAGAATGCTCTCTGATTAGATACAAATATTTGCAGAAGCTTTAAAGTAAGATTGATGAGTCTTTGCTTTCAAATTAAATGTTCACAAGAAAATACAACTAGGAAAAAATCGTTTTGCTAAACTAATGTGAAATTTTAGGTACCATTTCTTTGAAGCATCATCTACTAAAATATTCATGGTCGAAAATCAGTGCAACTAGTTTCAACTAGATTATGGGAAACATGAAAATAAACAATCATTGGCAAAGCCAATAGGTCTGACATTGGTGGTCAGCCTTTTTGTTTTGCCAATGCGTGTCTTGTTTTGACATGGTTTTTGTAAAACTTTATTGTTGTGGGAGCTGCCAGTCCCTCACCATTATAACAAACATTGTGAAAAAAGCAATAATATTTTTTGGTCTCAAAAAGCACACATTGCCACTGTAGTCTCTGAACAAAACTACTTTGTGTGCCGATATGCTCCTTGCGAAAGAGCAGAATGCTGTCACTCACAGTGAAGCCAGTCTATAGATAGAAAGAGAGAGAGAGACAGACAGACAGACAGAATTTTAATAAAAACAAAAGGTCTTGGTTAACTTAAGACCTAATTAGGTACCCAATTCTAAAATAAAGTCACAAAAGTGCACCCATGATATATGCCCCTGCATTAGTGCAGATTTACAGCTTTCATGAATTCACCATAACTTACAGACGTAGGCCAGGAAATAGTACTCCTAGAAAATATTTGTGAACTGCATTTTAGCACAAGCAAATATGCCTGGGTAGATTTTGCTCATGCAAAAATCTGTTGAGCATTTACAAGTTCACTTTCCCTCCAACCACTTTTTTACCAACAGTGGAAGAAGTTTTATTTCCACCCTTGTCAGGAGAAAATTTCCAACCTCTCTCAGTAAGTGAAAAGATTAGAGAAGAGCTGGTGAAAACCCCTAAAACATGCAAGTTAGTAGAATTGCACAGATTCCAAAGCGCATTCCAACCTTGGAACTATTGCTTATCGCTACCTCCAGCCCCAGTATGTAGATCTGTGGAAAGGTGTCAAAATGCAGGAATTGCTAGAATTCAAATCCTACTGGCATAATCAGAGAGGCTATTATCAGAGCTCTTATATTATGAGATTGCTGCCATAATTTATGGCTGCACTATGTGGCACCAAACGGACAAGTGAACTTTTTTACAGGACAAGTACATGTATGAAGCAACCTGTCCCATGGACAAGTAGATATTTTATTAAATTCCACACCCCTGCCACTCTACAGCACTCTACGCCATTCCACTCTATGCCACTCTACTCTATGCCACCCTACTCTATGCCACCCTACTCTATGCCAATCTACACTACTCCACTCTACCCAGTGGTTAATTTGTAAATAAATAAATAAGTCCCGGGGCTCTCGTCAGGAGGCAGCTTGCACCAGCCCATTTCTCCTGTTAGCGCCGCCTAAAACAGAACCAACTACTAACCATTAAAATGGGGAGAGGAAGTGGCGTAATGGCCAGAGCTGCCGACTTCGGAGCAGGGGAACCAGGTGCAAGTCTTGGCTCAACTTCCTGTGATTCTAGGCAAATCACTTAATCTCCCCATGCCTACCATAAATTAATGTGTCCTTAATTGGTGCTCATGAAAAGCGCTGATGTTGATGATTAAGTGCCGGTGCTAGTGCTGGAGCAGAAAAACAGGGGCGGCCCGAATAACCCTGCTTCTCAAGGGCTACTTATATACTGGAAAACGGGAGAAAATTGAGAAGCAGGAAAAAATACAGTTGTTATGAATTCTAATTGTATTGTATTGTATTGTAATTGCATTTATATAGCGCTTACTGCCCCTGACGAGGCGTCAAAGCGCTTTTTCGGCGAGTAGCACGCTACTCCGGGACCCATAGAGGATTAGTGTTGAATTAGTATAGTGAAACATGCAAGTAAATTTTAAGTGGTGGATAGGTTAGTCAGTTATTTGGAAGGATAGCAGAAGGATAGCAGAAGGATAGAAGAGGGGAAAAAAAAAATCTTTGTATTTATATAGCGCTTGTTACCCCTGATGGGGTGTTGAAGCACGCTACTCCGGAAACCCATAAAGGATTAGTACTGAATTAGTATGGTGAAATATGAAAGTAATTTGAGTGGTGGGTATTAGTCAGTTATTTGGAGTGAGAAGGGTAGCGGAGGGATAAAAGGGAAGAAAGGTTTGCATTCATGTAGCACCTGTTACCCCTGATGGGTGTTGAAGTGCTTTTCTGGCGAGTAGTACGCTACTCCGGAACCCATAAAGGATTAGTGTTGAAAATTAGTATAGTGAAGTATGAAGTAATTTGAGTGGTGGATATGTTATTCAGTTATTTGGATAGAGAAGGGTAGGTGGCGGGATAGAAGAGGGAAAGAGGTTTGTATTTATATAGCTCTTGCTACCCCTGATGGGGTTTTGAAGCGCTTTTTTGGCGAGTAGCACGCTACTCTGGAACCCAAAAGGATTAATGTTGAATTAGTATGGTGAAACATTAATTTGAGTGGTGGATATGTTAGTCAGTTATTTGGATTGAGAAGGGTTGGGGAGGGGTAGAAAATGGAAAAAAGGTTTGCATTTATATAGCGCTTGTAACCCTGATGGGGTGTTGAAACGCTTTATTGGCTGAGAAGCACGCTACTGTGGAACCTATAAAGGATTAGTGGTGAGTTAGTAAAGTGGAATATGGAATTTGAGAAGTGAACATGTTAGTATGTTATTTTGATTGAAAAGGATTATTAAGGGATAGAAGAGTGAAGGATTTTTTTATTTTTGTTTTAGGTCATAGCAGTAGGAGGAGGCTTTTGGATGAGTAAAATGGGTTTTTGGAGGGGAAGAGTCTTAGACACAGCTCGAGCGTTTCGAGATCTTTCTTTTATTGGATCTCTCCAGTATTCATATTTTATCCAGACTGAAATAGCCTCTCCGGTTAAGGGGTAGGGAAGATCAGAGAAACCTTACGCTGCCCTTTTCACAGATATTTCTGCAACAATATGGGTATTTTTCAGCAGGGAGCTGACGGGCTTAGTAAATAATTCCCTGCACCCCTGTAGCTGAGGATTTGGAACCTCTCTCGCTTGGCAGGTCCAAGTTTGAGATATCTCTGTGCTCCTTCTTTCATTATGTCCTGAAGAGGCCTATAATCTAAAGGCCGAAACGCGTTGAGACCCCATCTCTGAAGTCTCTGGAAGGCCTTGACCGTCAAATGTATTAAATACACTGTGTGTTTTGTTAAGATCTATGATTCTTTCTCTGCTAATACACATGGACCCCAGAGACTATCGCTTAGAGTGATTGTACAGGAATTTTATGCACAGCCTCCCACAAATAGATGTTTGGAAGATAGGAGTCTTCTTTATAGAGACCAGATTTGGCATTGTCTTGAGTTTCGTAATGTTTTGTCGTAATTTATGTATATAGTGAAACTGTATGTTATATGTACCACTACTTGTAGCTACTCTATTTCAGTCTGGATAAAATATGAATACTGGAGAGATCCAATAAAAGAAAGATCTCGAAACGCTTGAGCTGTGTCTATGATTAATTAATGTAATCATTAGAATTAATAATAACTGTATTTTTTCTCTGCTTCTCAATTTTCTCCCGTTTTCCAGTAAGTGCTGGTGCTGAGCACCGGAAACCACCAGCTCAAATTAAGCACTGACTCTACCCCACTCTACTCTACGTAACTCTATGCCACTCCACTATACGCCACTCTACTCTATGCCACTCTACTCTATGCCACTCTACCCTCCTCTATGCCACTCTACTCTACACCACTCTATGGCCCTCTAGTCTACACCACTTTACTCTACGCCACGCCACTCTACGCCGCTCCACTCAGCGCACTCTATTCTATGCTATTCCACTTTGCACCACTCTACATCACTCTACCCTATACCAATCTATTCTATGCTACCCTACTCTACGCTATGCCACTCTAGTTTACGGCACTCTACGCCACTCCACTCTGCATCACTTTACTCTACTCTTCACCACTCCATGCCACTCTACACCACTCCACTCTATGCCACTCTACTCTATGCCACTCTACACCACTCTACTCAACTAAACTCTACGCCACTGCACTCTATGCCACTCTACTCTGCTTCACGCTGCTTCACTCTATGCCACTCTACACCACTCCACTCTGCGCCACTGCACTTAATGCCACTCTACTTTATGCCACTCTGCCACTAGAGTCTGTGCCACTCTACTCTATGCCACTCTACACTACGCCACTCTATTGTACACCACTCCACTCTACACCACTCTAGTCTATGCCACTCCATTCCATTCCACTCCACACCACTCTACAGCACTTCCCTTTATACCGCTCTACTCCACTCTCCTTTATGCTACTCTCCTCTATGCCACTCTACGACACGCCACTACATTTTATCTATGCTGAGCAGCAGCCACTCTTCTGTACAGCGCAAAAAGCCATTGACAAAGCCAAAAGCACTCATGGTAGAGAAACCTATTGACTTTCCCAATGCTTGTTTGGCTCGTTGTGGTCCTGTTGTATGGTCTGCTGGGGCGGTGTTTTACTCTTGATTTCCCTGATATTAAAACAAACATTGCCTGCAGCAAGCTCAAGTCTTACATACCTTAAAAATACTTATATATCATGGAGCCCGATTCACAAAGAGCCTCTGCACTCCTGGCGGAGACTCTGCACTGGTGGCGGGCTCCCCGCAATGAGAAACTACAATGCAGAAATCCTACCACAACTAAAACTGCCCCAATTTACAAACATGGGATACTTTTTTAGATATCTAATTAGCTACTGATGGCCACATTTATTTTGGTGCCCGGTCCTATTTTCTGTCCCGGTCTGACCCATTATTACTGGAATTCTGTGGATGTGAAGAGCCAAGTTTTGCGTCAAAGGTTGACAGATGTATGCATCAAGGAAATACAAACTAGGTGACATATCCAGGCAATTTTCTGTGGCATATTATTTAATGAAAGGCAAACTACACTGCTTGTTTGTGGTATTATCTCACTATTTTGATAATACAATGGGGATCTCACTGTTACGTAAAAAATATATTTCATCCGTAGTGTTACTGTGCGCATTCAGCCTTTGTTACGCCACTGATTGTGACTCATCCACAATTAAAGACGGATTTACATGGATGCACACAATTATACCAACAGCCCTGTCTCCTAGAGTGAAATAGTTTGCATAAAATATATACCATTTTTCACTCAGCATTAAACAAGCCTACCACTGGAGTGCCGTATGATCTTTTGCACTGTATTTTATGGTGCTTTCATATATGTGCAAATACATTTGTGACTATGCAATAAAGCCTCTGAAAATGAATAATTTGGACTGTGATGATCTTGTTTGCTGTCTGAATCGAGATAGTGACGACCTAGCTTATTGTGTTAGTCACACTTTTTTAAGCCTGTCCTCGAGACAGCCATGGTTATCATGCTTGCCTCGTGTAATCATGGACTCATATAGGGGTCGCCAGGGGTCTCACGTGCGACCCCTGGCTTGCGCCTTGTGACCCCTGGCATTTTCTTTTTGCAACACCTGGCCTCAAAGACTGCAAAGGAAGCAACAGGAATAGAGAAACAGGCATTTTATGTTTCTCTCTCTTTAACAATAGCTGCTTCTGTAGGCAGCTGGGCACAGAGCAAAGTTGAAACATTTAAATGTTTCCACTTGTCCGAGCACCTAAACTGTTGCCTAGCAACACCTTTTAAGGACTCCAGGCCCCAGCCTCTACCAAGTGCCAGTCTGCTAGGCCTGCAGGCTGTGGATTATGGTGTGTTTCTAGACTGGCCTGTCGTGCTTCCAGTGTTCCAGGATCCCAGCTTTCTTGTAGTATATGACCTGCATTTTTACAGAATTAAGCATTTTTGTAACCTGCCAGGAATCACAGCATTGCCATCCCAGTAGGTGATTTCATTTTACTTTTTGGATTTTTATGTTGCTCCTGCAGCATTACATAGCTGTCAAGTGATAGGTTAGCTTAATTGTGTATATGTGTGACATTTTAATACCTTATTTATGACACTTTAGCCCCAACTCTGAATTGCATGATATTGGTAGGGTGCAAACTCTGCACCCGTAAATTCCGGAATCCTGTGGTAACACAACACCAGTACCATGCAATTATGAGTTAAACCCCTGGACTGGGGAATTACGGGGCAGAATTCTGCATAGTGTTTCCTATTTAGAGGGGTTTAACACACACATTTAACCGCTGCCCTGAGTAGCTGGTAAATATGTGCAGGAGCTTCAGTGTGGGACTGTGAGATGATGGGAAGGGTGGGAGGGGAAAAGTAAGATGTTGGCTGGTGGGAGACCATTACATGCTTCCCCCACACTTTGCAGTTCTTTACAAATGCGGTTTTACCAGCAGGATTTTCCATCTGTAAATACGGTTTGTTGTCCCAGCACGTGATGTAGCACAAAATGTATGCCCTAAGACTTCATGTTGCTAGAATGCTCCAGTTTTTCCTGCAACTGGAAATCCCATCCTTGCAAGTCAGACCTTTTGGTGACGAGAATCCCAATTGAGCTACTTTTTAGCAGGATTTCTTTTAACCTCATAAGATTTGATTTAATTTTTAGCACTTAATTGTGAGTTCGAAACAGAATTGAGAAATAATATGGGCAGCCCTGCCAAGTACCACGCATCAGGCGTTAGACTAAAGTATTTCAGTGTGGTGATCCGCATCACCACACTGAAATGCAAAGTCACGCATTATAACGCCTCCTCAGCTGTCAAAGAGGGAGCACTGCTAATGCACCATTACTGACTGAATTTTGCAGCGCAGTCACCGTGGGGTGCAAACTGGTCCTGACAGGCTTTGGGGCTGGCTCAGCTGCTCGCAGATTAGCTGCTACTACAATGTAACACTAATATACATTGCGGCATTACAAGTGATGTCACCACAGGAGTCAGATTGGTAGGGCAGCCCCACCGTCGTCGGTGCAGCTGGAGCCCAGAGCACTGTGCACGTGATGGCCAGGCCAGAAGGATTGCCCGGGCGTTCCATTAATTGCCGCCGCGGGGCTCGCTGGTGGTGGTGGGACTAGTCTGCGGCTGCCCGCGGCCCCCGCAGGGGGCCCCCTACACGGGCGGCCCCTTTAGTGCCATTTGGGCACTTCCCCACCCCCACTAAGAACGCGGGGCTCGAGGAGGAGCCCCCTTCCAGACGCGTCACTTCCGGGTCGCAGAGGAGGTGGGGAGGTATTTATGCCTCCCCTGGCCATCTTGGCGTCCTCTTTGCGCCGGACACGCCGTCGTGAGGGTCCGAATCCTCGGGTCGTGAGGTCGGCGTTGTTGCAGTCTCTTTTGCTCCCGCCGTCTGTCTTAGGCTCTCCGGGTCATCGTCATCGCGGGCGGCGAAGTAGGCGGTGAGTGAGTGAGGGACGGGAGGAGCCACGAGGGGCCTCTACTGGGCCGGCCAGCCTCCTTGTTGTCGGCGGTCCGGGAGTTAAAGCTGCCTGGGTTCCTGGCCCATTTGTGTGTGGGTGTTGGGGCCGGGAGGGTCGGAGTGCCACCTGTTCTCCCGCCTTGCGAGGGGGCAAGGGAGCTGCAAGTGGGGGGCCCGGCCTGACGGGTTTGCGGGCGGCCTGCCGAGGGTCAGCTGGTGCGTGGTATGTCGTGGGGGACAGATGCGATGCGGCCGATGGGTTTTGTAATGGTCCGCATTGCTTTGCGGACACGCTATCCTAGCAGCACTGTGTCGCACCGCTGCGGGATGTCCACACGCTCGGGCGGTGAGACTAGGCTGATCTGGGCGTTGAGCTGCATAACCGGGTGATAAGCTGTTCACACTATAAGGTACAATTATAGGCAACTGGGGACGAGACTGCGAGAGAAAGTTGAGGTTAAGGGTCAAGTTACCTTTCCTTGCCCAGCCATGGACGTCCTTTCATCAGACAGATTGCCCCATGCTCTGGCGGTCGTTAAACCGAATCGCAGCAGCAGCACATGCAGAACGTTATTGTGAAGTTCGCACGCACTTGTCTAAGTATGGGCAGAAATGTATAGCTTTAAGTTACAAAGCAGCTCCATTAGCCCTACTACAGCTTTACATAAGCAGTAACATTGCCGACTTGTATTTGCTTCGGATCGCAATCTTTTTCTTAGACTGGTAATGAATGTTTGTTTGTTTGTTTTAAGGAACATAAGCGCCTTACAAAAAAAAAAAAAAACTAATTTGGGAGAGCGGACACAGGAGGGTGTTTAACTGTGTCCTGGAGGCGGCTATCCTTCTGTCGGTAGCCAGTTACGGTGGGTCACTATAGTGACTGCCCAATTAATATTCATTAGGCGTCTCATCCGGTAACCCCCTGAGACAGTAGATTTTGCTAGGTAATTAGTGAGTTTAAATTAAAGTCTGTTAGTACATCGCGCTTAGTGTGTGCAGCCGCACGTTGCGAATAGAAGGTTCAAAAGATACTGGTTCTAGTGAAATGGAAGGCGTGCAGGCTGTTACCCTTCCAGGTCTGCAGCTTCCTTACAGACTAGGTACTGACGATGTGGAATCCGCGGATGGTGTCTTGGCTATGGTGAAAGGAGCATGCGCACAATGTGGGAGTTCCTTCTACCCTTTTGATGTTGTTAAAGCATGGGGTTTTGACGGGGCATAACTGGGAGAGCTGTCGAGTTTTATTCTGGGGACCTGGGTTCGAGCCTCGGGTAGGTTCCATAGAGCATATGTGGATATTTTGCGCTTCCATCATTGGGTGAGTTTGGCCCACGGGCCCTGCCCCGGTCTGCCTCGGGCGTCAGTGGCGATAAGGGGGTCCAGGAGGCCTGACGGGCACGGGAGATAAATCCACAGGCAGCTTGGATCCTGCCTGTCTCGGGCAGAAGGACATTCCTTCCCTGCACACCCGTCGAGCTTTGTTTCAATTGTTGCGATGCAAAACAGGAGCCCTACCTAATTGTGCATTTGCGGGGGTGCCATGAGGTCTAAGCCACCAAGTGGCACGGGTCATCCGTTTGGTTTGGTGATTCGAGGGTGACGAGTGAGGGAAAGACAGGGAAGGGGAGTTGAATTGGGTAAGTTGAACATGCTCAAGCCAATCTTTACAGTGGCTAAGGACCCCTCTCCCCCACCGTACTGCCCGAGCATGTGAGTGCAGTGGGATTGCAATGTTACAGGTATTTTCCCGCTCGTACAGGGGAAGAAGGGACATTGCGGGAAACTGCCTTAATAGAGTGGGGGGCTAGACCTATAGAGGATGTGCACCAGGAACCGCAAGTGCGTGGTGTTAAGATCAATATCTCGCAGCGGCAATTTAGCCAGTTGGCATGCGTCAGTTGGTTAGGCCAGAAGGTGTGCCGTGGCTCCAATAGCGGCTTGAAATGTGTTTGGAGCACCATTGCTGACAATTCCAGACCACACACTGCGCCTCGGCCCAGTAGGTGAAGCCATATGCTAATGTGCGGCTTGATCCTGTGGAGGCCAATTTTCCCTGGATAAATAAAGTACTAGGTCTTTAGCTGGGTTGAGCATTAAGGGTCACAGCTGGTTAGCAGGTATGTGTGTATCTGTGATCGAGCTTTAGTTAAGCAAGCCTGGTAGGTGGCGTAAGATGTCACTCCAAATGGTTGCTGTGACCGCAATGGTGTGCGCTATGCGAACAGTCTTGTTCGCCAGGGTTATTAATCGCATAGGTCTGGGCGCATGTCTGGTCAACTTCAACAAAGTAGGTGCACGCTGCTCCCGGGGCAGGTTACGGGTTGCTTCAGTGATGCATGAAATGCCCCGTCCGCATAGCCAGAGTATATTAGGCTGGTTGTGGAAGCGGTGTGCTAAGCAAGTGTGCTGCTGTTCCATAAATTGGCAACAGGTGTTAGGGAGCACGAAATGCTAGAAGGACTGCAACTACAGGTTGCAGGAGGTGGGAGCCACATCAGCTTGAAGGGTAATATAGCGATGTTTAAAAGTAGAGCTCCCTCCTGGGAGGCCATCACATTCTT
Organism: Calotriton arnoldi; assembly: GCA_963921515.1. NCBI lineage: Eukaryota > Metazoa > Chordata > Amphibia > Caudata > Salamandridae > Calotriton > Calotriton arnoldi. The sequence goes on from CAWUFW010000277.1 coordinate 4,098,045, forward strand.
GCAGGTAATGCGAGGCACTGGTCCATTCCCAGAGAAGGATAAACCGCTCCATGCGCAAGTTTGCAGAGCAAGGGGCTTTGGCTTCATCAGGCATGAGCTATGCCGGGCGAACACCAAAGGTTATTTTGACAAAGTTGGGGTGCACCTGGCACAGGTGGGCTTGGATCTGTTCCTGCTGGACATGAAGGAGGCCCGGGAAATTGCAGGTTGCAGTGAGAAAGGAACTGTTTTGGTGGGGGCTCTTTAGGCGACGGTGGCCGCCTCCAGAGCTGTGGCGGAGTTACAGGGCGATCTGGAAGCAGATGGGTACAGAAGGGTACCTCTGCGTGGGCACAATAGGGGTGCCAGAGCCAAATCCCAGGAGCCGCATGGGAGGGTCCTGGAACAATTACGTCGGCGCCCGTTAGTCCTTCGGGCGGTTGTGGGCCTGAACAACCGGGGGCTTGCCTTGCTACGCTCCGCCCTGAAAGGGGCGTGAGTAATAAGGGACCAATGTGTCACGTGATCCAGTAAGGGGATCACCCCCATAAGGGTAGCGCTGAATGGATTCTCCACAGTGCTTGGCTCATCAGGCGGGCAGGGCAGCATAGAGTGGTACAGCTGCCTGCCCTTGGATCGCCCGTAAGATAACCCACCATATTTGCATACTTTTGTATGGAATAAACCTGCAGCAATATTTTCCCAAACAAAAGTTGTGTTGTGTATTTATTTATGCATGCATACTCTGTTGTGGTGTGGGTGGGGTGTGTTGCCAATAATGGGACTATGCGGCTGCCCGCGGCCCCGCAGGGGCCCCTAAACGGGCGGCCCCTTTAGTGCCATTTGGGCACTTCCCCACCCCCACTAAGAACGCGGGGCTCGAGGAGGAGCCCCTTCCAGACGCGTCACTTCCGGGTCGCAGAGGAGGTGGGGAGGTATTTATGCCTCCCCTGGCCATCTTGGCGTCCTCTTTGCGCCGGACACGCCGTCTCCCACCCTACCGCATACCCGGCGTGGGGTTGGCAGGCGAAGTACATAGAACGTTGTAATGTTTTTCTTTTGTCGTTGCAGGCGGAGTTACAGGGCGATCTGGAAGCAGATGGGTACAGAAGGGTACCTCTGCGTGGGCACAATAGGGGTGCCAGAGCCAAATCCCAGGAGCCTCATGGGAGGGTCCTGGAACAATTACGTCGGCGCCCGTTAGTCCTTCGGGCGGTTGTGGGCCTGAACAACCGGGGGCTTGCCTTGCTACGCTCCGCCCTGAAAGGGGCGTGAGTAATAAGGGACCAATGTGTCACGTGATCCAGTAAGGGGATCACCCCCATAAGGGTAGCGCTGATTGGATTCTCCACAGTGCTTGGCTCATCAGGCGGGCAGGGCAGCATAGAGTGGTACACCTGCCTGCCCTTGGATCGCCCGTAAGATAACCCACTATATTTGCATACTTTTGTATGGAATAAACCTGCAGCAATATTTTCCCAAACAAAAGTTGTGTTGTGTATTTATTTATGCATGCATACTCTGTTGTGGTGTGGGTGGGGTGTGTTGCCAATAATGGGACTATGAGTCGTTGCGGCTAGTTACTGAATTGCCGCGCTCGTCTCGCATCGGCTTGCTGCATTTAAGAAGTAAGTGCCTGGCTAGTGTTGACGATGTTTATTTACTATCCCCTAGTTGCTGCTTATCATTATGCTATTCATGAATTTGCTCCTGTCACTTAGCAGCCAGAGCTGCGTGCCCTACCTACCTCTGTGACAGGCTGCTTGCTCAGGCTGCGCCGTGCTCTTGTGTGATCTGGTGGTGCTGCGCCCGGTGCTCTCAGCTTGGCCTTGTCCTAACAGCCCCCTCCCCACAGACCCAGATTCAGCAGGAGTTCAGCCTGCCCAAATGAAGGCAGCCGCACAGCTTGGAGCAGGTTGGCCAAGGCTTGGCCGTTGTTGGCCCCTCTCTTTACACGCCTCACCTGGCCCAGGACTCAGCACCCTGGGCTAAAAAACGAATAGATTCATTTTCAACAGCCCTGCCTTCAAAAGGAAAGACACTACCTGAATGTTAAAGCAGCAGAGCACACAGATGCTCAGGGGATTTTCAACTGCTCCACCTAACAACATGTATCTTTTGTTACCAAATGTCTGCTGCATTCCTCTGAGAAAAGTCCCTTTAAAGTGTTAGTCCTTCGTTCCCAGCCAAACAGATCTGGGTTAAAATGCACTTCCAAGTCTAAACCCACACCATTAATTGGTGATTTTATATTTATTTCCACTAAGGTGTGCATGAATCAGAAGATAGTGTGCAAGAGGCTGACACACAAACCTTACACAAAGACCTAGTGCATAGGAAAGTTGTAATAAAAAGAGTTTTTTTTACAGTGTGTCAGCAAACATCCTGTCCACCAATGAGCACAAGCACAGGAAACACCCAGTCGCGGTATCAAGGGAGACGTTTAGACAATAAAAAGTACACAGCTTACATTCCAACGCGCCTGTTTCATACAAATGGTGCATACTGTGTTTGTGTGCAAAGGGAAAATTATTCATTATGTATATTTTATTTGACTCAGTGAAAGGTTTAAAAATATGGGTGAAACATATGGGTTAAAGAACGATATACAGATGGCATGATGTTAAATCCAAGGTCTGAACAGTCACAATATTTATAATAGTTATTAAGAGTCCTATGGTATAGTATTTGTTCTTGGGAGAGCCATGAGCAGAACACAATGGGGTTATACTACCAAGGATAACCAAGTACCGTAAATAGAAAAGACTTGCAGACAATATTCTCTTTTCAATTTTTCTTTTGGTTTCATGAGGCTTCATTGGTGGCTATTCAAGGAAGCAGTCACTCGATAATTTAGACTACAGAGCCCACCAGCCACTGTATATATATGAGTGGACATTTTGACCAGACAGAACTGAGTCTGAGGCATCAACCCCTGCCCGGCTTGAGCCCATGACAGCTCAAGAACTGCTTGTGTTCCTTGACGCTTAAGCTGCACAAACAGGGCTAAGGCACTTGACGAGAGGTGGGCTAAATCCCTTTCAGCCCAGTGGGCATTGCGCCCCTGGCAGCTGCACATTACACAGCAGGGGTCATTAGTGTGTCTGCTTTTCACACTTAAAATCACAGCTTTCTGGAAGTTGCCTGTAGGGGCCCATCTCTGTTACATTTGTTTAACAGTACAATCAGGTCACAAGGAGTAGGAAAGTGGGTTTCTGTTGCAGTAACCCCCCCCACTTTTTTGCCAGACTACTGATGCACTTTGACGTGATGTGACATGGGTCCCTGCCAATCAGGTTCCCAGGGCCTGTGTTCTTTCCCCAAAACTAACCCAATTGGCATCTCTGGCCACAGGCCAGCCCCTGGTAAATGGTACCACAGGTACCCAGAGCACTGTGACCAGGGAAGACCTCTAAGGGCTGCAGCACTTATTGTGCCACCCTTAGAGGCCCTGTACCTTTACACACACACATTGCCTTTGCAGGCTGCGTGTTTTGGTGCAGAACAAAGTGAAGAGTCGATATGGCACACATTCCTGTGTGCCATGCCTACAACCCACTGCCCTGGCATAGATCAGTCACCCCTCTAGCTGGGTGCACTATACCAGTGGTGAGGGTACAGGTGCATGAGCCCTGTACCCCTACAGTGTCTAAGTCCATTCTTAGACATTGTAAGTGCAGTGCTGCCATTAAGAGTATATGGTGCTGGGAGTTTGTCATTACGAACTCCACAGCACCATAATGGCTACACAGAAAACTGAGAAGTTTGGTATCAAATTTCTCAGCACATTAAACCCACACTGATGCCAGTGTGGCATTTAATGAAAAATGCACACAGAGGGCATCTTAGAGATGCCCCCTGAAAACTAACCTACCACTAGTGTCCAGGCTGAGTGGCAGCTTTCAGCTGCCACCACCAGACATGTTTCTGGACCCCTGGGTCGAGAGCCTGCTGCTCTCTGGGGCCTGAAACAATGCACATCCTGGGATGAGGTGCTAAGCCTCCTCCCCCAGGATAGGCAGGGTTCACGAAGGGGAAGCTTCAAACGATTGCTGCCTTTGTGAGCTTCCCCAGGTCACTTGCTGCTTTCAGCAACTGGTCCCCACTGGTTCTGACCCCCACTTTGGGCGGGAGAACCAGCGGGAAGAACAAGTGAGGGAGAGAGGTGTGCCCACCTCTGCCAACTCCACCCCTCAGGTGGGGGAGGCGAGGTGAAGCACAACTCTCAGTCAATCAATCAATCAATCAATCACAGAATTTGTAGAGCGCACTACTTACCCGCGAGGGTCTCAAGGGGCTGGGGAGGGGGGGGGGGAGTTGCTGCTACTGGTCGAACAGCCAGGTCTTGAGTAGCCTCCTGAAGGTCAGCAGGTCTTGGGTCTGTCGTAGGCTTAGTGGAAGGGTGTTCCAGGTCTTGGCGGCGAGGTGTGAGAAGGATCTGCCGCCGGTGGTTGTTCTTCGAATGCGAGGGACGGTGGCGAGGGAGAGGTCGGCGGAGCGGAGCTGGCGGTTGGGGACGTGGAAGAAGAGTCGTCTGTTGAGGTAGGCTGGGCCAGTCTTGTGGAGTGCCTTGTGTGCGTGGATGAGGAGTTTGAAGGAGATTCTCCTGTCGACGGGGAGCCAGTGCAGGTTCCTCAGGTGTGGGGTGATGTGGCTGTGGCGTGGTACGTCGAGGATCAGGCGTGCGGAGGCGTTTTGTATGCGTTGCAGTCGCTTGATGAGCTTGGCCGGGGCTCCCGCGTAGAGGGCGTTCCCATAGTCAAGTCTGCTACTGACGAGGGCCTGGGTGACTGTTCTTCTTGTGTCTGTCGGGATCCACCTGTAGATCTTGCGAAGCATGCGGAGGGTGTTGAAGCAGGAGGAGGAGACTGCGTTGACTTGCTTGGCCATGGAGAGCGTTGAGTCGAGGATGACTCCCAGGTTGCGTGCGTGGTCGGTGGGTGTCGGGGCTGCTCCCAGTGTCGTAGGCAACCAGGAGTCGTCCCAGGCTGAGGGGTTGGAGCCGAGGATGAGGACCTCTGTCTTGTCCGTGTTCAGCTTTAGTCGGCGGATCTTCATCCAATCGGTGACGGCCTTCATTCCTTCATGGAGGTTGGATTTGGCGGCGAGGGGGTCCTTGGTGAGGGAGAGGATCAGTTGAGTGTCGTCGGCGTAGGAGATTATGTTGAGGTCGTGCTGTCTGGCGATGCGTGCGAGCGGGCCATGTAGATGTTGAACAGTGTTGGGCTGAGGGATGATCCCTGGGGTACGCCGCAGATGATCTCGGAGGCTTCGGATCGGAATGGTGGGAGGCGGACTCTCTGGGTTCTGCCGGTGAGGAAGGAGGTGGCCCATTCCAGGGCCTTGTCTCGGATCCCTGCGTCGTGGAGGCGTGCGCGTAGAGTGCGGTGGCAGACAGTGTCGAAGGCGGCGGAGAGGTCCAGCAGGATGAGGGCTGCGGTCTCACCGTTGTCCAGCAGGGTCCTGATGTCGTCGGTGGCGGCGATGAGGGCAGTCTCCGTGCTGTGGTTGCTGCGGAACCCTAATTGGGATGGGTCCAGGATGCTGTTTTCTTCGAGGTATCGGGTTAGCTGTTTGTTGACGATCTTCTCGATGACCTTGGCTGGGAACGGAAGCAGGGAGATGGGCCGGAAGTCTCATCTTGCAGATGGGGAGACTCAGCCAACCAGGGACAGGCTTATGCCCCCCTCCCACTGGAGGGTGGCATAATAGGGGGTGTACCCACCCCAGGAAAGGGACCCATTCGTCCCTGCCTTTTACCTACCTGTAATGCCCCTAAATCTAGTATTTAGGGACACCCCAGAACCTTGCTTCCTCAGACAAGAAGAAACTACAAGAAGAAGAAGAAGAAGGACCGAACAGCCGTGCAGCAGCTAACAAGAGGAAGACGCCCACTGACTTGGCCCCAGCCCTACCGGCCTGTCTCCCCCTCGAACCTGCTCCTGCGAAATCCCGGTGTGTCCTGCAGCCAGCAACCTCGAAAACCCCGGAGGATCTGCCTGCCTTCAACTACAAAGACTTTGTCTCCCGTGAACACCGGATTTGTTCATCTGCAACCTCTGGCTCCGGCTGGACACCGCGGTTCTGCCCCACTCTGCACCCGCCGTCCACGGCCCGAGCTCGAGTGGGCAAACACCACGAGGAGGACCCCCCGGCGATCCTGACCCGAGATCCGGCGACTCCTGACCTGCCTCAAGCCTCCAGCCGACGCCTGCAGCCTAAATCCAGAAGGTCCCCCCAACGCGACCAGGAGCTGGTAAGAAGATCCGACCCCAAAAGGCACCCCTGCACCCAACGTCCCACGGCCTTGGGTGCCCAAACCGACATGCCTAACCAACCCCTAACTTCCCAACTTACCTCTCGAAGTGGTGGTGTCACCCAGAAGACCTTCGTCCCCAAGCCTGCAGTGCCTTTGCAAGCCGGAGGTTCCTCATTGAAAACAACAGGGCGCCCGAGGTCAAAACAGCACCCTGCATCCGGCCGCCCTAGTGCCTCTGAGGGTGCACCTTTGGTGCTACTTTGTTTCCCCATTTGCCCTGAGCTATAGTCTAGGAGCTTTGCTCCCACAACCAAGTGGTCTGCTTGCCAGCAGTCACCAACCGGAGGCCCCCTATCCCTCATTGGATAACATTGGGCCTCAGCACTCTGCACCCGGCCGCCCTAGTGCCGCTGAGGGTGCAACTAGAGTGCATCCTTGACCCTGGAGGACCCCTGAGTCTACCCCCAGAACCTCAACTCCCACTACCAAATACTTACCTCAAAACCGATAACACTATTTTCCTCCATAGGATAACATTCACTGTTTATCTTGGAAAAGTTTCTAAGTGTGGAGTTTGAAAACCTTAAGAAATTCTTTAAAATTGCACTAACTAACAAAAACGATTTTACTTACCTGCTGGCAGGAAATGTCCCAGAGTAGTATCCAGGTACACTACTCTGAGTAAGAAAAGTATTCTCAAAAGTAACTTACCTGTAATTTTACTGAAAAGCCCATTTAAGTCTATGTACTGTATTTACAAAGTATTGCATTTCTCTGAAACCATACTGTAAGTCAAAACAAAGTGCATGTACAATTTCAATTCAAATTGTTTAAAACTGCATTACTACTGTAAAGTATTTATTGCTTACCTGTGCCAGGCTTGCTTGGTTCTAGAAAATAAAATAACTAAAAGAATATTTTCATACAAAAACAATTGATCTGAAGTTCAGTCTTTGAGTGTGTGAATTCATTTGCTGACTGAGCGTGTACAACAAATGCTTAACACTGTCCTCTGATACTGCCTTACTGCTCGACCACACTACCACAAATAGAGAGTGAGTTGCTATCTAACTTTACCTCTGCCTACCTTTGGGGTTCCATTGGACTCTGTGCACACTATACCTCACTTTGGTATGGTATATATAGAGCCAGCTTCCTACATTGGTGGATCAACGGTGGGATATACAACTTTGCATTTGTTGGACTACCTGGTTACCACCTGATCACACGACAGAACTCTTAAATTGTCTTTAGAATTCTGATTTTTCAAATTGGCATTTTTTTGTGCAAAATTACTAAAAGTCTTGTTAGGGCGACCTCCTCTCAGCCTTCCAAGAAATGAAGAGTCGGTAACGCAGTAGAGAATACAAACCAAAATTCTTTATTGTAAATTGCGCTGCAACGGAGTCCAGTCTGACCAGCCTCCTAAGATGCTACAGAGGGACTGACTTCCAAACATTTGTTATCAGCGGCGTAGCTAGGGGGGGGGGGCGGGGGGGGCGGTCCGCCCCAGCCGGCAATATTTTGAGGGCGGCGGCCGCGCGGCACTGGCCCTTGGCGGCGGCCTTTATAATTTATTTTGGGACACTCACTGACACTACTGTCAGTCAGTGTACCCAAATAAATTATAAAGGCCGCCGCAACGGGCCAGTGCCGCGCTGCCGCCGTTTGAAGTGCAAGCGCTGCGCACCTGCTTGCAAAGCGCAAATGCTGCCTGCAGCGCACGCACCACCACCTAGCTTAGTGGTGGTGCGGTGCGCGACGTACCTCCTCGTTTGTGGTTGTCTGTGGGTCCGTCAATCTTGTAGCGTGCGAGCGCTACCAATGACGGCCCTGGGCATCATTTTTGGCCAGCCCTCGCGCTGAGAACGTAGCAGTGACGCGTCACGCGCTCCACCACTACCCGCTCTCGTGAGGAGTCGAGTCTGGGGCAGTGGCAGTGCTGGGAGATTTGCTGCTGCAGCAGAAGAGAACCAACCCCTACATAGAGACCCTGGCTGCCACCACTGTGGACGACTGGAGGCTGAGTGAGGTAAGAGGGAGGTTAAACGGGTTTCAGAGGGGAGGAAAGGATCTTTGGTGAGTGGCAGTTCACAAGTCCTATAAAAAGAAGTGGGGGGGTCAGAACTTATTTTCAAGGGCAAGATTTAGGCAGTAAAGTGAAAGATGGTCTGGACACTTTTAAATATACCCCCATGAGTTTGGATGGGCATTCCTAGAAGTGGGCACTTGTCCATTCAGTATCGCATGGCAGATAAACATCACAGGACAGCAACATTTGTGGGCAATGGAAGGAGGGCAAGTCAAGGCTTCTCAATGGCTTTAGTCCTCCCTCCGTTGCACACAAGTCCTAAAACGAGACAGACAAGCCACGGTAACTAATACCTCTTAGGAGCAATTAGCTAGAAAAAATCTCTCTGGGACGCTTTCATGTGCTGCTTTATACCACCCTCTTACCTTTTCTAGGAGCAGTAAATGACATGCGGTACTCGGTTTATTTCATAGTGATGTACCAAGGGTACATTTTCCTCCACCTGCGAGCGTGGTTGGGTGAGAGGGGCAGCCGTAGCGTGACAAGAATTAAGTTCACCTTTTTCTGAGGTAGGAAAGGATGACTAAGCATTCGGCACAGCGCACTTTGTAACTGACATCTGTGAGGTAGACGAGGAAGGTCATGTGTTGTGGAACAAGAACTCATTCACAGAGTGATGCTGAGTCACGGAGAGAGGTGGATTCTAAAGAGGGTTTGCAGACACTTAAACCAAGGATGAGGGCAGCCCCGGTGGGTGCCGCAGGACCCAGGTAAGGTCGTGAGAGGCAGGGGGGGTGGGGGGTTCGTGTCATCGTGGGTTTGAACCACACCAGAAGCGCAACTAGAGCCAAATTTCGGGAGGGGGGCTACTAAAAATTTCGGGGGGGGGGGGGGCTGATTCTTCCAGCAATAGTCAGAGTGGAGATGCAGGGGCTCTAAGAAGGGGTGAAAACACAACAAAGCCTCGTTAGCAAGTAAATGGTCTTTTAAAGACCTGTGAAGTACTCGGGTGCGGCTGTGTGTGTGCTCGGGAAGCTGTCTCCGCCGGGCTGACATACACGACGGGGGTGCTGAAGCCCTTTCAGCCCAATGGGCGTTGCACGCCTGAACCACACCCCATTGTTCATGTCGAAAAAGAAGGAAAAGAGAGTGAAAAATCACAAGTAGTTCGGCGGTCCAAATCCTGGAGAGCAGACAAATCGTCTCTAATGAAATGTAAGTGTCCTCTGCCTCCTTGTCCAAGGGAGATGGTCAGGGTGACTTTTCTAGTGAGATCTTGTAAATGTAACCAGATCACCACACCCTAAAACCAGTTCTCTACAATCGCAGCTTACGCCTAGAGGAGTAGGTGTTCGTACCACAGAAGCTGGGCACGTGATGGGGTAGGTGGCTTGAATATGACCAGAGGACAGGGGTCCTGCACCAGCTGTGATGTCATGGATGAGATGTCATGGATGGGACAGGTAAGGAACAGGGGACAGAGGTCCTGCACGTGCTGTGATGTCATAAGTGAGATGTCATGGACAGGGCGGACAGGGGACAAGGGTCCTGCACAAGCTGTGATGTTATGAGTGAGATGTCACGGACAGGGTAGTAGAACTGATGTAAGTTTTGGGTTTCCTTCTGCTTTTCCTTCAGCGGCGTAGCTAGGTGGGGGCGGTCCGCCCCAGGCGGCACTATTTTGGGGGCGGCAGCCGTGCGGCACTGGCCCGTGGCAGCGGCCTTTATAATTTATTTGGGGACACTCACTGACACTACTGTCAGTCACTTCATTAGTGTCAGTGTCCCCAAATAAATTATAAAGGCCGCCGCAACGGGCCACCAGTGCCGCGCGGCCCCCGTTTGAAGTGCAAGCGCATCGGCTTGCAAATGCTGCCTGCAGCGCACGCACCACAGCCTGTATTGTATTGTATTGCACAGCTAGGGCAGTGGGACTTCATGATGCACCCCTTAGCTTTGCTTCTTTGTAATAGGAGCATTCTGTGCTAAATGCAGTTCACCAAGAACGTGATAACAAAGGCTTTTATCCGGAGAATTACGGTAATCCCTGCTCCATGATGTTGAGCTAAGACTAGGGAGCCTTTTAGCCATTTGAAGGTCCTTATTTTCATTTCTTTACAGTCTCCTGCTGAACTTCCATCTATCGTACCCTAACCCAACCCTCTTTCACTTCTATACAGTTTCTCCTCTCAACAATTCATTGTCTTTCTTTGACCTTCACCTCTTACCTAGTGTTCCATTTGTCTTTTCACATAATCCCAAGCCTCTTTTGACTCTGTTTTTATCTTACATTCACCACTCTTTTCCTCACATCTATCTCTTTCAGTTTCCTTTCACCTTAAAATCTTCCCCTTTGCACCAGTTTCCCATTCCGGTGTGTCCTATACCTCACTCTTTCATTCTCTCAGAGAATTTCACTCAGTTACAGCTCAGATGCTCTTCTACCTATCTTCTTCCGTCACCTTCATGCTTCACAGTGCTCCACTCCATTCACCATTAAGTCCAACTCTTAATCTCTTCTTGCCTATATCTCAAATGCATCTTTACGAGTCTAATTTTCTCATTTCTATTTCTTCCAATTTCCTCACGCTATGCAACTTTTATCCTCTTTCTCTCACTTTCTTTCACTTCCATCTCCTTTGGTTTTACCTCTCAAGTGCAACTAGAACTTGCATTCTATCACATTCCTGTTTTCCTCTCACTTCCACCTTTTATTTTCTCACATTCGTTGTTTTCTAGACACCCTCTCGTCCCCTTAGTACCCCTTCACTCCTCTAATTGCTTTCTCTTTGTTCTCTTCTCATCTCCAGTTGTCTCTCGTATCGTATTATAGGACGATGTGTTTCTTGTGCGAGTAAGAATGCGCACAATACCAGGCAGAGATGTTCTGGACACGCAGATTTAGGTAGTGCAAGTATCACTGTGAAATACCTATTTATTAATCTCCTGACATCTTCTTGATTTGTTGCTTTTCAGTAGCAGGCTCTCATGGCCTCTTGTGTGCTTGTTTGGTAATTTAATGCCTGCCAGTCAGCTATTATGATCTCACACATTTGTTTTTATTAGGTATTTCATGAGTGCATTTAAGCCCATTATGAGATTTAACAAATTAGATTTTGCTTTGGGGTTGTGCTAAAAAGTGGCGCAATCCCGATGCAAAATCTGGGCCTCAACTAATTTTAATTTTTTTTTTAAAACCCTGCCACAAAGAAATTGGCAACAAGGAGAAGCATGTCAGTAGATCTTTTATGCTTAATTGGTTACAAAGTCGGCATTTTCTAATATTTTTATAGGGTTAAGACATCTGCTACAGAGGTGCCCAGTAACTATCAGGGAATAATAATTGGTGAGATAGCCCTGGAGGTTAAAGTATTTCTTGGAGAAATTTCTGTTTTGTGTAGTCCCAGATCTGACTCAAAGTAGTACAGAAGGTTAATGTGCCTGCAAAGCACTTCATGTTATATGCAGATGACAGATCTTTTTTTTATGTAGCTAGGTAAGTGGGTTACTGCTTTGACAACAGATCCTTTTGTTAATTTGAGTTCATAAATAGTAAGCCTTTTAATATAGCACAGTGAGCTACGTAGGATATGTGACTGCTACACCTTTTACAGTCCTGCCAAGTATCACCCATCAGGCGTGACACTAACGCATTTCAGTGTGGTGATCCGCATCACCGCACTGAAATGCATTGTCACGCATTTGCATAGTACCTCAGCCTCCCTAGCGCTGCCTAAACTATATCATGGAGTGAAAGTGTGGCAGCTGGCAGCGCGCCCTACCTGACGTCGTGCGCGCGCTGTTCCTGCTGCAGACTTGGGTCTTGCAGCAGAGTTGATGCTGCTTAGGCTGGCTGCGCAATGCAACAATGTTTCATTTTGATTTCCGCGTCGCGGCTCTCACACAGCCTGACGTCGCGGTAGTGCCCAGGCCAGTCTGATACATTTATTAGTCTGGCGCCGAGGGGGGATGTCACGTCCTGCTTGAGAGGGCGGGTGTTTGTTTTGCGAGGAAGCGGCTTGGGCTGGCTACTGGTGTGCTGGCGCCGCCGCAATCTTAGCTTTTGCAGCACTGCCCGGGCCGCTATCGCATGCTGTCCTACGGTGAATTCAATTATTCAACACCTTGCTCAGCTTCATGTCATGGAGTCAGTGACCGTCAGTTGCAGTGGCCACCGAGGACAACCTGTCACTGATTGGATAATAGCAGACTTCAGGACAGCCGGCCCCTGGACTAAGGATGCGGGTGGTAAACCTGAACTGCCACGGTGACTAACTTGCAGTCCGCTTGCTTAGCAGAGTTGCTGCCTGCAAAAGAGTCAAAGTAAGTACCAGCCACCGGAGTGTGTGCGTGCTTATTCGAACCAGCGAAAACAGTACTTGTGTTTGGATGTGTTTTTTCAATGATTGGCAGGTTTGCTTGTAAGTGTCTTAGCGGGACGCGTGAAAGATTGCGAGAATGTTCTGTACATTCGTCATAGAACGTCCGCTTCATGCTCCCTCGCTGTTCTATCACAAGGAGCTCCTGTTGTGCACGGATCCTTTCTTGGATGGTTTTTTTCGCACCCTGCTGAGATTGTGGTGAGTGTGTTATTCAAGTCTCAAACGGATATCAAGTGCACCCATAAGAAACAGCAGTTTATGTTCTGAGATAGTTTTGAGCCAGTCATTGTTGCGGTGTTACGAGTGAAACTACTGGCAGCAAAATGTTACATGCTTTTGGCTAAAACACCATTCTGGCTGGAAACGTCAACCTGGCAACTGTGGTCTAAACTGCAGAGGTGGGTAAAAGTAAAGGCCTGTAACTCTTTTTGTAATAATAAATGTGGAAATCCTAATCCAAAGATTAATCACGGCGTGTGTGCCATCAGGGCTGAGCATAATGTTTAACACAGAGCTGGCTCGTCACCTTCCTCAAAAGAAAGTGTTCTGGAAAAGTCAGGTCAGTGAGACTATACTATCAGCCTAGCTGTGGCCTAAAAGAGTGCCTCCCACGCTCCGCTTTCTAATGCAGCCCTGCTTACAGCTCGTGGTCGGCGTCAATCGAGTGACTCTGCAGCTGATTATAATAAATTATGAACGCCGTCTAGAGTGCTTTATCTATTTTCTGCAATTTTGACTGCAGTCTGATAAATTAGTTGTTTAACAACTATTTCTTATGCTTTGAAGCAGTTAACTTAAACATTCTCGTTGCTCTAATGAGTGTAATTTCTGATATTTATATGTTTTCCCTCCTCTTCATTGCTTTATTTTGCTCGCAAGCAAGTATCACTCATAGTCGCTGAAATGTCACTCATAATTTCACTGAAATTATGAAAATGTCACACATAGCAATCTGAAACCTTGGCAGCTATGCTTTTAACCCTCACTGACTCTCATGCAACACATCTTGTACACTGATTTACACGCTTGCATGATTTATTTTCAATCTGTATGTTATGTAAATCGCTCTGACACCCTGCATTGGGATGTGTAGCGTTATAAAAGAAAGTAAAATAGTGCTATTTAAATTGTGTGTAAATACTGGGACAGACCAACAGATCTGAGAAACTTACAGTTCATGCACTTACATAAAGGGACCTAACAAAGTCAAAAGCATGCCTCTCTTAAGTACCTGTGCAGAGATAACAAGCTGTGTGCTTTTGTTTCCCTCCATTGTATTTACATTTAAGTGTGAGGTTCCAGGCCACTCGATCAAAAGGAGGCCTAATGGCACCTTAACTTGGCCTTTATCTTTGGTCCAGCTGGAGATGAAGATAAAAAAGCCCCCCTCGCTGCCTGCACGTTGCTGCTGGGAATGAAAAGCAGAGGTGCTGCTGAACGTGACTAGGAGTCTGAAAATGACACCGGGACAAGTTCAGCATATTTCTGTGGGGCCCAACTTCTTGGCAGGGTGGAAGGCGTTCACCCTGTGAAAATAGTGGGTGGACGCTGTGCACCCCGGACTTGTGCCCTGGTTGGTGTCTTTCAGTGGCTGCATGGTTGTTTCAGTCCGAGTCCTGGCGATTCACAAATAGAAACTTACCTAGACTTTTACTGGCACATCTACTAATGTAACAGACAGGCTAAAACCCTGAGTAGGAACCGAATGGCTATCTGTACATCATCCTAAGTAGTAGTTAATGCAAAATTAATTCACACAACCTTTTGGATTTTGGAGTGTATTTTTATCCAAGGCGAGGGGTTAGTCGACCGGTGGCTCTGACAATTTCTTTTGGTCATAGAAGTCAAGGTGTATGAAAGAATGACAAGGTCTCAGATTGTTTTTTTACTTCATATATTGTGGCTCTTTCATGTAGAGATTTTCATTGAGACAAGTAATTTCTAACCAGTGGCCGAAGTGGGGGGGAAAATGTAAGGGAAACGTGGGCAGAGAATGAGAGGGCGGGAATTACCTGAGGATTGGGTAAGTAGGCGGAGTAAGAGGTGTGGCCAGAAAGGGCAAAACATCACAATTTTTAGTATTTGTTTGGCATTTCACTGGCCAGTTAAAGCTTATTACGTTATTTAATTCAACCAATAGATACACATGTTTATTTAAGGTTTAATATGAGTTATTGACTTTAAAATACATTCACAAAGTGGGCTACGTTTCCAAACACCATGAATGATTGCCATGGCCCTCAGGCTGTGGGGAAACAGCAGGAGCTAAATTATATCTATGCCCGCAAGCACTGCACTGCTCACAAAATGTACCTCGCCGGCGAGTCACCGCGTTCTGACAGCTGGGACGTGATGTGACGCCCCCCTCCGTATGGTAATCAATGTACAGGATGTGTCAGATAACAGGACAGTGAGGGTTACAAGGTGTAGGAGTCGCATGCCCTTCATAGCTCACTGTATTTTATTGCAATTTAAACGGAGCAGATTACAAGCTAACATTTTAAAATGGATGTATTTATCCGTTATTCTTTTTATTATGAATATCTTCCTTTTTCTTATTCTTTCAAGCTTAGTTAAGATGAAGCGAATAAAAGAAAGTGGTGCAGCCTTTAGAAAAAGAAAAAGGCTAGAGAGGAAGAATTAAAAAGTATGAAGGTGCACTACTGAAATACCTCAGTCGCGAAACAGAAACTACTAGTACTACTACTGTTACTGAAGCAATTTCCGATTCTGAATTCAAACCATCATCAAAGTCAAGTGATTCTTCAACTTCAACAAGTGATAAGGCGTGTAACAGACAAGAAATTCCAGCTGTTGACTTAAAAGATGTTGGTCTTTGGCCAAGTAAGATTAAGGATGACACACGTATCTTACTGGTAGGACAAGGGGCGTCTGTGGTTCAACATCTAGATTCTGATTTTGGTGAAGTGATTCGTGAGGGTTCTTCAATCAAAGGCCGAACCAGAAAACTTACACGTGAGTGGTTTTTTTCAAACTCTGCTAAATAATGAAAAAAAATTGAGGTCGTGGTTGGTGTACTCTCCTTCCAAGAAAGCTCTTTACTGCTTTTGTTGCAGACTATTTGCAGACAGAAGTCATTCAAATTTTGATTCTGCAGATGGATTCAACACGTGGTGGAAACTCAATCCTAAAATTTTTGATCATGGATCTAGTGTGGCCCATGTTCGATGTTTCACACAATGGAAGGAGTTGGAAATTAGAATCCGATGTGGAGCAACAATTGATAAAAAGGCACAAGAACAAGTTGAAAACGAAGTAAAGAAGTGGAGGGAGATACTTTCAAGATTATTGGATATCATTAGATTCATAGCTAAACAAAATTTGGCTTTGTGGGGTCACCGAGAAGGAATTCATTGCAAGACTGATGATGAACCTGAATCAACAGGAAATAGAGGACATTTTTTAGAATTAGTTCATTTGTTGGCGAAATACGATCCAGTGCTACGTGAGCATACTGTAAGAATTAAGCTGGGAAAAAGTATGCTAAATCCTATATGTCGCCTACTATTCAGAATGAGTTTATAGAAATTTTAGGAGAAAAAGTAAGAAGCAAAGTTATCGAGCAAGTGAAAGAGCAAAGTATTTTTCTATGATATTCGACAGCACCCCTGATATTTCTCATAAGGATCAGACGAGCCAAGTTTTATGCTACGTTATGATCAATGGAAATAAAGTGATGGTTGTGGAATCATTTGTCGATTTCATTGAAACAAAAGGTAAAACCGCTGAGAATATTTCAACTATGATTTTGCAGAATTTAGAAAACAACGGAATTGATTTTCAAAATTGTAGAGGACAAGCCTATGATAATGCTGCTGTGACGGCTGGTCAACATACTGGCGTTCAAAGACGCATCAGGGAAATTAATGGAAAAGCAGAATTTGTCGCATGTACAAATCACTCGCTGAATTTGGCTGGTTTACATGCAGCTTCTGTTGCTGTGAATTCTGTTACCTTTTTTGGAACTGTGGAGCGTTTGTTCACGTTTTTTTCTTCCTCGACCCATTGCTGGAATATTCTGACTTCAGTCACTGGTCAAAGTGTCAAGCGTGTAGTAGAAACTCAGTGGAGTGCACGGGAAGATGCTGTGAGTGTCGTAAAAAAGAATTACTCAAAAATCTTAAGTGCTGTAGAACGTTTAACTGGTGAAGAAGAAAATAGAGTTACCAGGTCAGATGCTGGTGTGCTGCTTGTTGCTTTACAATCTTGTTCCTTCCTGTGCTTTCTTGGCCTGTGGGAATCCGTCCTTCTAGAAATTAATGACACTCAGGTCTACCTCCAAACCAAAGGATTGAATATACAACAATGTGACATAAAACTCAATGCTTTAAAAGCATTTTTAACTGAAAATAGGTGTGAATTAGTTAACAATTCAGTAGCTTACGCCAAAGAAATTTGTGATGATCTTGGGATAGTCATGGATCGTCGGTGTAGAAAGAAGAAACTAATGGCAGGTGAAGAATCACGAGATGCTGAATTGTCATACGAAACTGAGTTGAGGAGAGAAATGTTTTCTTCATTGGACAGAGTGATCCAAGAAATCACCACGAGATTTCAACAACTTCATGTTCTAGCTGAAAAATATGCCTTCCTTACTCCATCGAATCTTTTGAATGATAAATACGAATGTCAACTAAATCATTATCATGATGACATTAATAAGGAAGAGTTCCTCGTTGAGAGAAAAAGACTTCAGAGTTTTATTTCTGTTGCTGCTACGCAACACGAAACGGAGACATGGAAGGACAGTCCCCTTGAACTTTTGCAGTTTATTGTAAAATACAGCCTCGAGAACTCAGTTCCAAATATTGTAATACCACTGCGAATTTTCCTCACAATTGCTGTAAGTGTTGCTGGTTGTGAGAGGAGTTTTTCTAAACTGAAATTGATTAAGAATTACCTAAGATCTACAATGAGTGCCTTACGTTTAAGAAATCTTGCCATACTGTCTATAGAACAGCAACTGAGTGATGAAGTAGACTTCGACGATGTCATCGATGATTTTGCTAATAGAAAAGCAAGAAAAATAACATTTTAGAATGTTGGAATTAAAGTTTTACTTGAAAAATAAACATAGTGTTTTCATTTACTTTCCTATACATCATTTTGACTTTTTGTCGTATTTTTGGTGTGTATTAAGAGGGGCGGCAAACTAAAACAATAGTTTTTATATTATTACAAGACCTAAAATTAATGTCATATTAACCTTTGTGTTTTTTTCAGTGAATTTACTATAATGAATTCATGTCTGTCTCCCTCCCCCCCTCACCGTTCTTGTGCAGGGGGCCCTCCCACCCGGGCCCTCCCACCCTGTTTGGGGTACAGATTCTGAGGTGGGCATGCGGGACCCCAGGCCTCTCATCTGGGAAGAGGCCAGAGCGGTTTTTGGCACCGAACGACAGGTTATCGATAAAGATCTGATTGACTGTCCTAATCCTCCGCAGTTAAACGATCGATGTCCCCTCCGCTCCCCTCCCCTCACACACCAGGGGCTGAAGGTGACCCCCACCCGGCAGTGTGCGAGCCTTGCCGCTCCGTACTAGACACATTATTATGATTTTACTGTTTTTGCGGACTTTTAACACTATTGGTTTCCATGAAAGTAATGTGAAAACAAAATCGCAAAAAAATGTAATGTTTCTTGTTTCTTCTGATTATTCACGGAGTGCCGCAGCGCCGGATCAGTTTGTCCCGGGCCTTGTATAGGGTTGAACATGTTCCCATGGCCCCTACAGCTGTGTTTAAGGATTGTGATGATAATGTGTCGCCCCTCCCTGTATTTTAGCTTTGAGCCCCCTCGGCAGGCTGTGCACCGTGTGTATGCTGAGGCTGCTCTGAAGGAGAGATGCACTATTACAAGCTGGCTTTGGGTCCCAAGAGCACACGTCTTTTCATTCCCAGGGAGTTGGTTGCTGCTACTTAGAAGTAATGACAGGGCTCGACCCCTGGTTGTTGCCTTTGGGCCACCAGAACGGGCTTTGTATCTGGTCTGTGTTGGCAAGGTTGTGGAGCTGACTGACCCCTTTGTGCTGACTTTAGTTCTAAGGGCACACAGTGAGTCCTTCCCTGTGAATAAGTAATTTGCTGTTTTTGAAAGATAAAGAATCACAGGCTTCGGCACTGTTAAGTTGGTTTTGGGTCCCCAGAGCACATCACGTTTGTGCACGTCCACACTGCTTTAATGGGGGATCACGTTTGGTCATTTAATGTCAGTTGTAGATGAAGGATCCCCGAACAGTGTCATGTATGTGCATGTTTGCAATGTGCTGAGGGGATTACCAGGTAATCGTTCACGCAGCTCTCTGATGGATGTCACATGCGGTTTTTCTGGACCGTGTCATGTATGTGCATGTAACTTGCATGATCGAGGAAACTATTAGCGGCGATACTACGTGTCTCTCGGACCTCTTTGAAGTGCTCGCCGACCTTTTTCCCCAGCACCGCCCCCCCCCCCCTTCTGGGGCAATAAATCTGAGGGATAGCCCCGGGCGCCACAAGCTCTAGCTACGCCTCTGTTATCATAGAATAAACCTTCCAACACTTCTTGAAAACCCCGCCCCTCATGGAAAAGTACTGCTTGGGCACAGAGGCTGACAAAGGAGGCACTGAGAGATGAGCTAACACCTGCAGTATGGGTACATGTTATCAGACTTCCAAGGCCGTCTTACTCGATCTCAGCTCTCTCTAGTGTGGGAACATAGCTATGTCCGATGATAGGAATGCAGGGCTGAATAGACTATTCTCTTCGCACCTCTGGGTTCCGACCTTGGATGAGATATGAGAATCTTTCTGAACAGCAGCTTCTGCTGAGGCAAGCAGAGAGCGGGGGCACAGAGGCTGGGTATTGCTCACAGCGTAACATGGTGAGTGCAAGAGAAAAATGGCGTCTCAGATGCTAATTTAGGACTACCCTTCTCTACAGTAGCCGGGCACATGCACAATAGAAATCACGATTATATGACATAGCTACATGAATGCTAACACAGCATAGCATATATCATGGAAGACGGGGGGAAACAGGTCAATTCTAACAGACCCTCCTTTTAGCATTCATTTCTAAGTCTTTATTGGTGCTATCAGGTCAGGGTCTTTACAATTCTAATGGGAGGGAAGGCAGAATAGCATATATGCATATCAGTGAATCGTTGGGGCAGTCATTAACAATATAGAACAGACACATATATCAATATTCAAAAATGCCTTCATCGATCGCCATTAAATCTTGAACAGCCTGTACCAACATGACAGACTTTTTATCCCTTTGTCCTTGAACTACAGGCGTGGGTGTTAGCTTCTGCATACAATAAGAGCAACAGGCAGGAAGACATTGGATGCACAGGCAACAGGTGAATATTGAACCGGCAATGGCCACTAGAAATAGGAGTATTTTCCCGCCCCATGTCGTTAACAGCCTCCAGAACCACCCAGATAAGGACCATGCACCATTCTCCTGATGGATGTCAGATGCTAATCTATGTAACTTTTGTATAGCTGCATATACATTTGGGGCGTGATCTGGTATATATACACAGCAACTACTTCCGATGACACGACAGGCCCCACCCCGGTCAGCAAGGATGACGTCTAACACCATCCTATTTTGAAGGGCAACAAGTCTTGTGGCCTGAAGCTCAGCTGTGATGTTGGTCAGTATTCCTGCAGTAGTGTTAATGACTCCTGCCACCACCCTTGTGAGTCTGCGTATGCTTCGGCTGTTGTGCATGGGGCCCCAAAAGGGCAAAATACCCTTCATGGCGTCTGTAAATTGCTGCAAGGTGGTGTCAGTCTGATCAATATCCTGTGTGTCAAGAACCCTCTTTACTCAAGTCAAGTACACACTCCTGCGTTGTAATCTGTGATCTCTAGGGTAATTGGAAGGTGCAATATACACAGGGGGCTGTGAAAGGCAGCGAGTCTTCTAAGACACTCAATGCTGCCCGGTGCAGGGTTCCACCTCTAATTCACTTTGGGTTCGCTATCAAAATAATGAGGCAAGGCGCTGGAAACTGGAAGACAAGAAGAAGGTTTATTTCTCATGAGGAGATCGCGTCAACTGAGACACCGGGATGTCTCAGTGAGGTGTTCTGCTGGCAATGCTTTTGGCTCTTCCTTTTATACAGGTTTTACACAATGTATTTGTTTCATTTATCATGGTTACAAGCTTGGAGTCTCCGCCCGGGCAGGTTGTCACACAAGCCCGACATTGTTTCATCAACATGGTTACACAAGCCCAACATTAACTCTCCTCCCGCCCGGGTCAAAAACAGACAATTTAATTGCAGCTGGACCTTGCTTCAGGGTCTAAAAGCGAGTGAGACCGGCCAGATCTAAGAGTCCGTTCTGTTGATAAAAACAGGTCCCATTGTTGGCTAAAACAAGTCTTGCTGTGTGCAGTGCAATAAACCATGTTTGCAAGAGTCTGTTTGGGGTTTGTAACCTGTCTGTGCAGGGATGAGAGGAAAGACGAGTTTGAGGCAGCAGGTGATGTTGATGTTTGTCGTGGAGATAGTTTATAGCCCCCAGCACACATATCAGGTTTGGTCAGAGAGTCAGAAGGCTGAGAGGACAGGGTGAAATGAAGGTGACCAACAGAGTACAAAATGGCTGTGGTCAATCAGAATGACTGTAGTTTATGTGCACGTAGGAACTTTCATCAGACAAGATGGCGCAGAATGTTCATGATTGTTGTTTTGTTCTTAACAGTCGCCCCTTTGAACATAACTAGCCAGCTTGTCAGTCTATTTCGATCTCCATAATGTCCTGTATCTCTTGATCATACATTACTCTCATTTTTGTTAGCTGAGTGTCCATAGTCTTAGGGTGCAAGGTAGTTATGCAAAGATAACACAAAGGTGGTATACAGTGTATACCCAAACAACAACCACATATTGTCAATACTGGGACCAAGAGAATCATTGATATTTTCCAACCCCACTCCTTCAACGTGCCCCAAAGCCAACTTCCAATTGGCCAAGTCTCTGATCCTTGATGAATTTCTGGAGATAGTCTATGGAGATGTTCGATTGCTTCATAGACAGAAGGTGAATTATCAGGCTGCGTCGAGGAACTGTGATGAGGCAGAGTCTGTTTGATCAATGTCTTTAGAACGCTTTTCTTGATGATGCTCTGCAGGGGCTGTGTAGGTTGGTGGTAGAACAAAGGCGATGTAGCACGTGCCCCCTAGTTTCCTGGGAGCCAGGTGTAGGCTTTGGTTCCACAAACAAAGTACATATTGGGTGATGCAACAAGCGCTGGGGGTTGGCAGTGTTCAAAGTCCTTACAATGTTACAAGTGCTGTGACCCACATTCTTAGTCCCACGGCCTTCAATGCATACAAGGCCTGAGACGTTCACCACAGTGAGGCCACAGTCAGTGTTGCAGCAGTTCTTTTCTTCAGGTAGGAAAATGTGGCTTTGACAGGATTATTGAACACTTGTATTTCCACTCGTTCTTTGGAGGGGACATTCATTGGGAATGTCGTATTGGAGGTGTGAGGGCAAAAGGGAGCTGCTGTTCTTCCTGTTTGGTTTAGCCAGGACTCGTTGTAGAACTGAGCGATTGTCCCATCGGAAGTGGCATTGTCTTTGTAACTTTCTTGTGGGAGCATCATCCAGGAAAGGCAAGATCCATGAACAGAAAAGGGTGGAGGGATGAAAGGGATGGAATGATCAGTGGCATGTGGTAGCAGCCCACAGACCCAACAGTTAGTGGCAAGATTGTGCTGGTGCAGCATCTGTACGAAAGAATTATTCCAGAATTCTTTGCGTCGTTCTCGGAGATGTGGCGGTAGTGATACCAGGTAGTGTTCTTTCTTTGTGATTGGTTGCATGGTTGGTGACAATGTTCTGTATGCAGGTGCATTCTTTTCAATGATCCAGAGTGTGACCATTAGCAGGAGGCAGGTGAGAAATGCAGCTACAAGTGCAATTGTCTTTGTACTGTGCAGTTCAAAAGTCTTGGTGTCTTTGCGGTGGCTTTGCAGGTGTTCCGTTTCTTCCATCATCTTCGAGGAGCTCACCAACTGTTAGGACCACAGACTTTTGTCTGGTGTTTTTCCTGGTAGCGTTGTTTGGCTGTGCTACCGATCTGAGACTCTGACTCAGTTAGTGGCCTGGTTGTTGGAGCTCCCCTTTTCGTCGATCTTAGGTTGTACCCTTTCCTGGATGGCACCGTGGGGTCGGAAAATTCTGATAGTTCAAGGGTGTCTTCTTGTGGGTAGCAACTCAGAGCTGGTCGGTCTCTCGCGAGTACTTCCTCTTGCACCTCCACCCCTTCACAGGTTGCCAGGGTTGGAGGGACTCGTTTGCAATGGAGCGTGCAGTCAGTTTCATTTTATTTCCACTCGGAGGGCAGTTCGGGTGGTGCTCAGGACTTGCCAGGGGCCCGTCCACCTAGGCTCCAGATTCTTCGTTATCAAACATGGTCGCCTGGCTTTATTTCATGTCCTGGGCCCCTGGATACGTCAGGCAAGGCTTGCTGCACCTGTTGGTGGATAATTGTTAGCTCGTTTGTCAATTTATGCAAGTAATCTGCGTAGTTCTGTCTCCTGCCGTGGCTTGGGCAGTAACGTCTGCTAGTGCATTTCCCTGTCCAATGAGATCAGTCACTTTCCTATGTGCTTGGCATTTTATCACTGCTAACTTCTTGGGGAGGAGGACTGCTTGCGTCAAGGCGGAGACTAAATCTCCATGCAGGATGGGTGTACCGTGTGAAGTCAGGAACCCTCTTTCTTTCCATAAGATTCCAAAATGGTGAACCACCCTGAAGGCATATTGGCTGTCGGTGTATATGTTAACTGTCGTGTCAGTCGCTAAGATCGGTCGGGACAAAGGGTTGGTGGAGGGCGTACCGTCAAATCCTATTGAGGTCACATGTGAGCCTGACAAGGGTGCCCTTGAAATCAGTCGTTTGGATAGTGCACTACGTGTTGCTCCCGTGTCTACCAGAAATGGCGACTTTGTGCCCAGGACCTCAGCGGTAACATAAGGGCCTTGCTGATCAACATAGAGCTTGACTGGATCCCTCCCTTGCCCCTGGCTGTCCTATGCAAAGTCGTACGTATTGTCATAATCTGTCTGTTGGTACTGATTCTGTTTGGGATGGTCAAATGTGTTCACTCTTCCTGGCCTTTCCTTGCTTGCTTCACTCGTGTACCCTCTCCCACGTCCTCTTCCTCTCTGTCCACTTGCTATTTCCCTCGCCCCTCTGCCCCTACCAGCTCCTAACAAAGCCGGGCATTGGGTTTTCCAGTGTCCATATTCTTTGCAAAATGCACATTGATCCTGTCCTAGGTCTTGGCGTCCTACATATGATGTCGATGAATTGTTACTAGGTGGCTGTACTCTAGGGGTATTCTGCTGGTATCCTCCCTATATTGCTCCCTTCCTGTATTCGCCCCCTGGAGTTGTGCTACCATTACCCTTTCCTTCAAGTCCTTCTTTTTCCTTTCTGTAGCCCTGTCATTTTCGTTTTTCTGATGCTCATAGTACTGGGCCATTTGGAGAATGGCCGCCGGTTTAGATGCTGCCCAACTACTTTCGCTGGCTTGTAATTTCT
This sequence comes from Calotriton arnoldi, assembly GCA_963921515.1. NCBI lineage: Eukaryota > Metazoa > Chordata > Amphibia > Caudata > Salamandridae > Calotriton > Calotriton arnoldi. The sequence continues at coordinate 4,122,274 of CAWUFW010000277.1, forward strand.
GGGATACATCTGGCAGTAGTCCTTTGACATAGTTCTGCACAAATAAGTGGTGTCCGGTTGCGGTGGACATGTCTTGTCCACTGTAATCGGAGAACACTGTTTCAAATCTGGAGAAATACTCTGAGACATCCTCTTGTGGTTTCTGGCGGCACGCGGTTACTATGGACCTGTCTATCTTTTTCTCTGGGATCAGCGTTTTCACTTTCTGCACTATTTTGTCAGGGAGGTCCAATATTGCTTTAACCGGTTTTTGACCAGGGTTCCGCTGTTTATCTAGTGTGTTAAGTTGTTCCCAGGTATGACCAAGCAGTTCGGTATGGTCTATTTTCCTAATCTGTTTCCACACATCTGCTGGCAAACATAACCCGAAGAACAAGTCTATGTCGGCAAGTGTCATTATTGTTGATCCCAGAGCGGTACCTAGCTCGGTGTAAAAGGCGGTGGGGTTCTTTCGTAGAATCCGGTAGAGGTTTACGGAACGTCAAAATGTCCTGTCTGTCCCATGGTTGATACACCCAATTGTAGACCACCCTTCCTCTAGCGTCTTGATGGTTTATATCGTCATTAGTCCCTTGTCCTCTAGGAGGTACCCAGTAAGGGGCAGCTTCTTTTATAGGCATCATGCTATCTGTTTTTTCCACTGGGGGTCCTGCTACCTTAGTTGTCCTGTCCCTATCTATCTGTCCTTGTTCTATGAGGTGCCGCAATACTTCTAGTGTGGATGAAAATAGTTCTGCAACATCGTTGTCGTCTTCATCTCCGGTGTCTACCTTCCTATAGAGAGCCACTAGCCGCTCGGGCCCTACATCTTGGTACTTCTCTTCATATGCAGTAAGAGTGTGGTAACAGAGACGTACAATAAAGTATCGTTTGCGGTTTTCAACATAGGAGTCGCATATGTCAGTTACGTATTCTTCTGTTTCTTTCCTATCTATGAGGGTTTTAACTATTTTATCAATGCCTGCTCGCTCATTTTTACTTAATCGCGGGACCCTGGGCGCTCCTGTTTCTTTTGATCCTACCTCTACTACTGTATCCTTTGATGAGGCATTTGGTGTGGGTGACTCGGTGGGAGCAGAGGCGGTGAGACTGAGGCGATCGTGCCATCTCCAGCTATACTTTGGTGGTCCTGTCGTTGTACTACGGGATGAGTAGGGGCGTAAGGGGGTGGCATGTATATGATTGGGGGACCTAACAATAAATCATCATCTACCCTTTGTTTTGCTGGTAACTCGGGGTAAAGAGTTAAGGGCGTTCTAACAGGGCATTGACCTGATATTTTTGATTCCTGTTCCTTTTTATCGATTTCCTTTTCTTTTAGTTTTTCTTCTAATCTTTTACAGGCTTGGTAAGCTGATTTTCGCGTTTCTTTATCTTGTCTAGCTTCGTCCCTTTTCTTTCTTTGAGCTGCCTCTTTTCGCCATAAGCCAAAACTGTCAAACATGGCTGGTCTAGTTTTCTTTTTGTGGAGAGCTAATTCTAACATTTCTATTTTAGCGGGATGGAAAGATCCCGTCAGTGGCCACTGATTTACCCGGTCCTTCCTAGTGTATTTATGCCATAGTTTGCTATAAGCTACGCTGGCTAATCCATACTTTACGTACATGTCCTTGTTAGGGGTGCCTTCCGGCGGTGCCGGCTGACTGACCTCTAACAAACGGTCTGGTCCAAAACAATTACAATCAAACAATCTAGAGAAAACAGGCATGACGTATTTATCGGTCAAAATGAATATCTCAATCAATTAATTTAGACAAAAAGTCTGCACTACCTGTCCTTCGCTGTCTGCAAAGAGAGAATATTCCTATTCTTTGTTGTTTGCAAGCAGGGAAATGTCGCAAATAACTCGATATCAAAAAAGGAATACTAGTATTTCAATCAAACTATTCAATCAATCAATCAATCAATTTAAGTCGTTTTTTCACGACCTTATCCGGACCGTATGGACAGTTCTTAGTCTTCCCCTTCCAGCGCCTGGTTGTCCTCTCACTCCAACAATCAATGCGGCGTTCCTCTAAGGTCCCAGTCAGGACCGCAGGTCACTCGAGAGAGGTCCGTTCGGAACAGGTGAAGTTCAGTCGATCGGCAGCCAGACAAGGGTCTTCTCAGGCAGGTATACCCCAATCGTTTAGTTGTTCACTCCGTCGTTAGGACCTCTCTACCGGACCCGTGCGTCGTGATGGGCCCCACGTTGGGCGCCAATTTGTGAAAGGCAGCGAGTCTTCTAAGACCCTCAATGCTGCCCGGTGCAGGGTTCCACCTCTAATTCACTTTGGGTTCGCTATCAAAATAATGAGGCAAGGCGCTGGAAACTGGAAGACAAGAAGAAGGTTTATTTCTCATGAGGAGATCGCGTCAACTGAGACACCGGGATGTCTCAGTGAGGTGTTCTGCTGGCAATGCTTTTGGCTCTTCCTTTTATACAGGTTTTACACAATGTATTTGTTTCATTTATCATGGTTACAAGCTTGGAGTCTCCGCCCCGGGCAGGTTGTCACACAAGCCCGACATTGTTTCATCAACATGGTTACACAAGCCCAACATTAACTCTCCTCCCACCCGGGTCAAAAACAGACAATTTAATTGCAGCTGGACCTTGCTTCAGGGTCTAAAAACGAGTGAGACCGGCCAGATCTAAGAGTCCGTTCTGTTGATAAAAACAGGTCCCATTGTTGGCTAAAACAAGTCTTGCTGTGTGCAGTGCAATAAACCATGTTTGCAAGAGTCTGTTTGGGGTTTGTAACCTGTCTGTGCAGGGATGAGAGGAAAGACGAGTTTGAGGCAGCAGGTGATGTTGATGTTTGTCGTGGAGATAGTTTATAGCCCCCAGCACACATATCAGGTTTGGTCAGAGAGTCAGAAGGCTGAGAGGACAGGGTGAAATGAAGGTGACCAACAGAGTACAAAATGGCTGTGGTCAATCAGAATGACTGTAGTTTATGTGCACGTAGGAACTTTCATCAGACAAGATGGCGCAGAATGTTCATGATTGTTGTTTTGTTCTTAACAGGGCAAGAGGAAGGACACATAGCACACCCCAGACCACCCCCTAGGAAGCCATATGTTGGCCTGGGACCCGCAGACGAAATGCACATTGTGGGGCGGAAGCAATGGGGGACTACTGGTGGTATTCAAATCATAAGTGTAATTACAGATACTCTCTCCCACCGGGACCTTCCCAAACCCTCGGACACAAAAACTGGTGATGGCGTTAATCACTGGCACCGGCATAGCCTTATCTTGAGTAATATTACGTAACTGAAAGGACCGGAAATATTCAGTGACATTAAAATCTTGAAAATCGGTCATTTCTTCGCAAAGCCATGTTACATTTTTCTGTCTTTCATACACATTCATGCATGCTGCGGGATGAAGTGTAACAGCTGCCCCATTCTTCCCCGGAGTGTACCCTTGGTGTGTTGCTATATAACCCAGTACAGTCTCATAATCAAGGTACGTCATATTAATAGCATCTGAATGATAATGGAGATATACCATAGTGAACAACTGGAACCAGGCTTCACAGCTGGCTAGATGGGAGAGGGGAAAAGACAACAACAGATCATTTTTGTGCATCACCGAGGGGAGTAAACCACAAACACAACAATCAGTGATATTAGTTGTATGGTGGGCCTAGTGGAGCATTTGGAGAAAGACGTTATCTACATATGTCTGCCTATGCCTTTCCTTATGCGGGGCTAAAGTGACAAAGACGTGCTTGGAGGGAACCGTAGTTGTTACAATCAGGGTGTGTACAGGATGTCTTTCTTCTAAAAGCCAGAGGATACCTAACACTGCCACCAAAGCTATAAAAACTATTACCAGGAACACCATCTTAGTCTTAGTGGGCCAGCTCGACCAAAGGGGGCTATGTTGGTCAGGACGACGCCCCGCTAACGGCTGTTCCTCTTCCATAACTATACGACCAAAGGGGTACATTTTCACCTATAAACTATCAGGGGAGAGTCCGTGCTATGGAGCCAGGTATACGGGGGAAAAAGAAAAATAGTCTCTTAATGTCTATTCATCGGTGGTGCTAATGAGCACTTCAAGGGAAAAAAACAAAAAATAGTCTCTCTGAGTCTTCCAACGGTGGTGCTAATGAGCACGTCGCGGTGGGGCTGCACGATCACAACCCTTGCTGTCTCTTCGCTCAGGATAGGGCGACTTCCCTCCTTGGAAAGCACCCCCCACTTATCCTGTCCAATGTCTCAGACCATGCACCAATCTCTCTATCCCTAAACTATTGTTGGTACCATAGGCAGAGTACACGAACCCTATTTCTTCTTGCAGATGTCCAATCCTACTAACCTGACTGTCCCTCGGGTGCACTGTCCCTCCGCCGGGAACGCAAATTGTATCGAGCCACTCCTGGCACTGACTCGTCTCGGAAAAGGACCTTAAACTTAGTGGAGTCAATGGACTGAGACTCCTGTTCCAGTGAACCAGATGGAGGAGATACCTGGGCAGCCTTTATTTCCGGAGGCACTGCCTCGTTCAAAGCAGCATCATTCTTCTCTTCCGTCTGTGCCCAGGTCAGCCGGGCGTCAGAAAAGGGGATAAAACGAAGGACCTTCTCCGTCTCGTTGTCCCCAACCCCCTCGCGGACCCACTGGTCGTAGGGAAGAGGGAGTGGGACCCGTTTGCAGTGAGAAGTATGGATCCAGTTCTTCCGTCCCTCCACCTTCACAGCTGTCCTTGTGGCGAGGAGGACCAGTAGGGGCCCCCTCCACCGTGGCTCCAAGCACCCTTGCCTCTGAAAGTTACGGACCAGCACATACGTTAAGGGCTGGATCCCGCGCCCTGGCCCCTCAGGTATTGGTGGCAGTGCCTCGTGAACCTGTTGATGAATAGAACGCAAATTTTTAGTTAGCTCATAAAGGTAATCGACAAGCAATGGGTAGTCAATATCAGAGAAATGGCGCGGGCGGGGTACACCCCAGACATTCGCGGGGCGGCCAAAGACCACCTTGTGTGGGGATAACCCCGTTCTGGAATGCGCTGTCACTCTAGTGGACAATAGGGCAAGGAGTAGTGCATCCAGCCATTGCAACCTTGTGCTCTCCCTGATCTTAGCCATCTTCAACTTGAGAGTACCATTGTACTTCTCGACTAAACCAGCCGACTGGGTGTGGTTTGCTGCATGGAACTTTTGCTTGATATGCAGGCCGTCGCATACCAGCTGATTCACCTTTGCATTAAAGTGACTTCCGTTGTCACTCCAAATCAAACGGGGCAAGCCGAAGCGCGGGAAAAACTCCTTCAATAGGACTTTCGCGGTTGCCATGGCTGTGTTCTCTTTAGTGGGGTAAGCCTCAATCCATTTGCTGAATGCACAAACGACCACCAGCACGTACTTCAAGTTGTTAACTCGTTCCATTTTGATGTAATCCATTTGGAGAACCTCGAAAGGGAAAGAGGGGGGTGCAAAATTACCAGGAGGTGTAGAGGTGCCCTTCCATGGATTATGTATCAGACAAACCATGCAATTCTTCACTAGATTGGCCGCTACCTTCGGCATGTTATTATGGCGCCATACGGGGTCCAATAGCTTACATATCCCCCGTGTGCTAATGTGAGCTGGACCATGAGCCATCGTAACTACAGGTAGTACATATGCATCTGGTAACATCCATCTCTGCTTTTCCAATTTATCGGTCCAGCTCCCTTCCTCATCTAGGCGCCCCGTACTCTCCTGCCACGTTGCGAGCTCCTCAACTGTTGCCTCACTTTGAATCTCCTTCACATTCTCTAATGTGTCCTCAAACATCCCACCCTCAGGTACCCATCGAGCTGGCCCTGCCACGAACATCCTCTTCATCTTAGACCTAGCTGTCTCTTTAGCTGTTTGGTCTGCAAACGCATTCCCCCTCCCCACATCATCAGTGATCGCTTTATGGGCGCTACACTTCACTATCGCCAATCTTTTGGGAAGCGCTAGGGCTGACAGGAGCCTATGTATCAGAGGGCCATGCTGTATCCTTGCGCTGTGTGAGGTCAGGAATCCCCTCTCGGCCCAGATCCGCCCAAAATTATGGGCAACTCCAAACGCATATTGACTGTCAGTATAAATATTGACAGCCAATCCCTCACCTAACTCACACGCTCGCAAGAGGGCAACAAGCTCCGCAGCTTGTGCCGATTGGTAAGGAACACGTGATGTCTCAACTACAGTGCGCAGCGTAGTAATGGCATACGCTGCAGTGGTGGTGCCATCTGACAGCTTAAAACAAGAGCCATCGACATATAGTTCCCCTTGTGGGTCAGATAAGGGAACGTCAGTCAGGTCTACCCGTCCCTTTGTCTCTTCTTCCGTCCGGTATAGACAATCATGGACGTCTGTGTACCCATTGTCCGAAGGGAGGGGGTAGTAACGTGGCCGGATCCAGAGTGGCACATCGTTTAATCGTAATGTGTGGTGCAAACAATGTCAATTCATAACCAGTCAGAAGAGCACCTGTGAGGTGCTGCGTCTTTGTCTTATTCAAAAGCGTGTCCACAGCATGGGATACCATTACTGTGAGGTCAGTATTGAGGACGAGCCCTGCCGATTGTCGTATAGAGACAGCCACGGCCACGGCAGTTCTTAAACAGCTCGGGAGGGCTCTGGCGACAGTGTCAAGAAGAGCAGAGAAATAAACACATGGGCTCTGCTTACCTCCAAAGGCCTGTGTTAACACCGAAAGCGCACACCCAGCTGTCTCATGTACATACAACACGAAAGGCTTCTGGTAGTCAGGCGTACCAAGCACAGGCCCAGAGCAAAGCGCAACCTTTAATTGCTCAAAAGCTTCCTGGCATTCATGCATCCAAGGTAAAGGCTCATGCACATCTTTAGTGGTTAGATAAAGAAGGGGTTTCGTTAGTAAGGAGTAACCGGGAATCCAGTGGCGGCAATACGAGATGATGCCTATAAAAGCACGCACGTCCTTCTGAGTCTTGGGGATGGGCATCTTAACAATGGCATCAACTCGTTCAGGTGTTAGCCTCCTACCCTCCTTCAACAGTAGGTGACCAAGGTAGGTGACCTCCTGTCGACAATATTGAAATTTGGAAAGGGACACTTTATGGCCATGCTGTGCCAAATGTAACAGCAATTTTAACGTGGCTGCCTTGCAACCCTCTTCAGTATCGGAGGCTACCAACAGGTCGTCCACATACTGCAATAATACGTTACCTGGAGGAAGAGAGAGGGAATCCAACTGACCTTCCAGGGCTTGACTATATATGCTAGGGCTTTCAATATACCCCTGAGGAGCACGACAGAATTGAAAACTCCGGCCCGCTATATTAAATCCAAAAAGGTACCGGCTATTAGGGTGAATTGGGATGCTAAAGAAAGCATTTTTCAAATCAATCACAGAAAAGAATTTTGCCGTGGAGGGAATCATTGTCAAAAGAGCTGTGATATCAGGGACCACCGGGAACTGAAGGACAACTATTTTGTTGACCTCTCGCAAATCAATTACAAAACAATAGACATTAGGATGCGCAGCAGCCGAGTCAGAGGGTGTCTTTTTGAGGTTGGGAAGAATAGGGTTGTTACACACTGTAGGAAGGTGGAATCTGACTGCATGGTTGCCCCCACTTTTTTCCTGGTGTTTTGCTGGTTTTTGACTTAGTTTGGCTGGGATCCTGCTATTCAGGACCCCAGCCTATCTGCTTTCCCCTTAAATTGATTGCATGTACTTTAGGTACACTCCAGATTGGATTCTGGGATACCCTTATACGTCCCTAGTATATGGTATACTATGTACCCAGGGCATAGGTACCCCAGAGGCCTCCCAGGGGCTACAGCGTGTATTATGCCACCCCTGAGAGGCCATCCAAAATGACACAACAGGTCTGCTACAGCAGCCTGTGTAAGGTGGTGTATGCACCCCTTACTGAGATATAGGTTCCCTATATCTCTCCATATCACTGCACATGTAAACCTATCAGTCACCCCTATGGCAGGCCTTAACAATCTTGAAGGGAGGGTGCTGGGTTTCATGTGAGAGGGTGCCCATGCATGAGCAGGGCCCCTCTGCATCTTTCGGAATCTTCATTCCAGGGATGTCTGTGATGCAGCGAACCATATACTCTTAAGTGCATTATAACTTCCCGGTAAATGCTAACTTGAGAATGGTTGCATGGAAACATGTCGTGTTTGGTGTCAAACACCTTGGAATCATACCTCCATCCCAGTAACTGGGGTGGGAGGTATGATTCCACCCTACTAGAGGGAGAAACATGGCACCACCGATACACCCGGTACCAGCTTAACAGAACCCTGGCATCACAAAATGGATGCTGCAGCCACAGACACGAGTCTGCCCTCCTGCTGCTGGACGAAACTCCGGCAGGGGAGGCCTGGACAATAGGTTTCCTGTCACAGGGAGGTGTGACCACCTCCCAGACAGGCTTTAGTGTATTGGGGCTGGGTGGGTGCACTCCAAGAGTGCTTTGAAGTCTACACTGGGGGCACATTTGGTGTCCCTGTGCATAGTCCAGCTCAAACCGGTTGCAGGGGCTACCAGCCCCTGCTCTGCCGTGAAACTGGACAAAGGAAATGGGTGTAGCCACCCCTCTTTCCTGACCCTCCCATAGCTGGGTCCCCAGAGTTTGTCCCACCCCTTCCTTGGGTATAAAGTAGGAACCCCTGACTACAGGACTTTAGATTTACCTGGACGAAACTCTGCTACAGAATCCCAGAACTTCAACTATCTACACGACGTTGGATGACCGAAGAATCTCCCTTGGAGTAAAGGAGTTACTCCCCTGCTTGGCAGGCACCAAAGACGCATCTGTCCGGTTGGCATCTCCGAAGCTCCTGAGGACGCCGAAGAATAATGCCACACAGGAGGTGGGTTCCCATGGTCTCTGAGGTCGATCTGTGTGCTCAGCAAGTCTGAGGCCTGTATCCCTCATGGAGACCGTGCAACCCGAACCCCTGGACACCCCGACCATTTGCAGAAGCATCAGCTTTGAGGCGACCTCTGAGGCTGAGCTTTGGGCTACTTGTAGCCCTGACCCCGAGCAGCAATTCCACCGAAGATTGCCAGCCTACACTCCACGAGTGTTCCGTGAGCTGGCCCTTTGTGTTTTCTCTCGAGGTCCCTTCACGATCCCTGGTCCATCGACTGGTGGGTCCCTGTGAAGGCAACACTAAGATTTATTGGGCTACCCTGGTTGCTCCAGACGTGCCCTGACTCTCCATCGCTTGGGGAGTCCCCCGGACCTTGCTGGTCCGCACCAAAGCATCTTTACTCTTCCTGCATGTGTTGCTGTTGCCAAGGGTTGTTGGGTTCAATCCGAGCACCGACACCCCAGCACTCGACATCCTTCGTGGGACAGCTCGAATCCGGCTCCTGGTCATCCTCGACGTCTCCTGGACCCCGTGGCTGCAGAGTCAAGCTTCACCTCTTCGCACCTGAAGCACCCAACATCGGTGGGCATTTGATTGCTCCGCTCCTGGTCACGTGAAGTGACCCAGACTTTGTCCCCTCTGCTTTCAGGTTCTTCACATCTTCGATCCAGGCTTGGATCACCCCGGACACTTTTCTTCTTCACGGCAGCAGCACTTTGCAGCAGATCGCCATTGAAATCAACAACGATTCCCGACACCATTTGCCACTTATGCACCCGGCTCCCCTGGGTGAGGTAACTCGAGTACTACGGTGCTCCCGTGGGTGTTGGCCCTAGAACCCCTTAAGTCTAAAGGGGTTTGCTCAAAGTCCTCTCCTAAGTGTCCTTTTGCTTTAAAATTCCAACCGAGACTTTCCTCATAGAATCCTACGGCTCTCGTGGCTGTGTTCTCACACTGCACACGTCCCCCGTGGGTCTCCTGTGTCACTACCTTGGGTGGTTCCTTGGGGTCCCAGCGATTCTACGTGCTATAGGCACTGTGTCTAGTCAAGTCGTGGTTCTTATACCACTTTCTTAGTATATGGTTTGGTCTCCCCCTGGAGCCCACTGTGTATTGTGCTATTTACTGTCGTTTTAGTACTGTGATATTGTGTATCTTGGACTCTAATCTCATAAAGAGATTAGTAGTGAGTGTTTAGAAATAAATACATATATTTTATATATACCTGGTGTGGTTCTCCTTTCATTTGGTCATTCAAGAGGTTATAATCTGGTAAACCAAGCTGCTTTACACTCCTTCAAGTCTTAGCCTGAAGGCTGCTCTCCATAGCTACCACTAGGATAGCTTTCAATAAAGGTTGTCTTTAAACCTATCATCAATAAGGGTAGTTTGGACTGGTGCAAGGTGCCCACTATAACTAGTGGACAGCATATGCCAGGCCAACTTCTCACATTGGTGTGCAGCGGTTGGATTCAAGCTTGCTATTGCTTTACCAGATAATCTCTTTGAGTGACTAACTGAAAACCACTATAGGTACATATAAATCAAGTTTAGAATACAGTAAGTTCTACTGAACTTAGAGTTGTGTGTCAAGGGCTTAGCACACCCTTTCTACAACTCAAGGAGAGTTTAGTAGGCCCCACTAGAGTAGGTAGGTGCATACACAACTCCACACTAGTCATGTCTTCAAGGGCAGAAGTCAGTGGACCTCTCCCAACTAAGTATGACCAGGTCTCATACCAAGAATTGAGGACTATGTGTGCCTCTAGGAAATTGAAGACTGGGAAAAGCCCAACCACACAACATCTCATAAAGTTGTTGCTGGCAGATGACCTCAGAAAGACCCGAGGGTCTGATGAGGTTGGCAGAGTGGGTGGGACAGCAGAAGAGGAAAGGCCAGGGAGTGAAAACCTCAATGACCAGGACTCTGATGCTGGCCAGGAGGATCAAAATGATTCTAACCTGGAAAATCCAATTCTTCCTGAAGGTGAAGAAGGAGGCCCTAGTGGGTCTCTCTTTACTCCACCTGGAAGGGTTAACAGTTTGCCAAGAAGATCGAGATCTCCTTCACTGGAGTCTAATCATTCTGGTAGAACTGTAGGGAGCTCTATTTCTTATAGGACCTCTGCTTCTCATAAAAGGGAGTCCTCTTATGAGAAGAATTGCCAACTGCTTGAGTTTGAGAGAGCTAAGCTCAGAATCAAGAGAGAGCAATTGGCCTTAGATAGGGAATCCCTGGAGCTTCAGAAAGCTTCTCAGAAGTTGGGGCTAGAGCCCTATGGTGGCAGCAACAGTGTCCCTAGGAGTAGAGAAGATACTCATCACCATAGGAACCTGAACAAGATTGTCCCTCCCTACCAGAGTGGGGATGACATCCACAAATGGATAACTGCCCTTGAGAGGGCCTGTAAGGTACAGAGGGTCCCTCAGGAGTAGTGGGCAGCAATCTTGTGGCTCTCCTTTGCAGACAAAGGTAGAGACAAGCTCCTCACTGTAAGAGAAGAGGATGCTGATAATTACAAAGTCCTGAAGAGTCCTCTGATTGATGGGTTTGGCCTAACCACTGAACAATACAGGTTAAAGTTCAGAGACACCCAAAAGGCACAGACTCAGGACTGGGTTGACTTTGTAGATTGTGCTACTAAGGCTCTGGAAGGTTGGATACATGGCAGCAAGGTGCATGACTTTTTAGGATTGTACAATTTGATTATGAGGGAGCAGATCCTTAATAATTGTCAAAACCAGCTTTTACACCAGTACCTGGTGGACTCTGATCTGACCTCTCCCCAAGAATTGGGAAAGAAGGCAGACAAATGGGTCAGAACCAGAGTAAAGCCAAAGAATCAGGGTGGTGACCAGAAGAAAGATTCTTTAAAAAACCAAGAGAAAGGTGGGGATAAATCAAAAGACAAATCCCCTACAGGGCCCCAAAAGTCCTCTCCTGGGGGTGGGTCCCAAACTCCTTCCTCCCCTGAAAAGAAACCTTATTGCCATAACTGTAAGAAGCCTGGCCACTGGAAAAATGACCCCAGTTGCTCCAAGACTGGCAATAAGGAAAATGTTCCTCCCAGCAATACTACCACTCCTCCTGGTACTACAAGTAGTAATCCCCCAGGTGGTAGTAATGCCCCCAAAAAGTTAGGTGGGTTGGTATGGGGAACTGAGGTGGACCCCAGCTTATCAAGGTCCTCCTCACAGGCCTCCTTAGTCTGTGATGGTGGCATGGGATTTGCCACTTTTACTATGAGTCCCAATACTTTGGGCAAGTACAGACAGGAGCCCCTAATCAATGGTCAGAAGGCGTTGGCATTCAGGGACACAGGGGCTAGTGTCACCATGGTGACAGGGAAACTAGTCCCCCTCAACAGCTTTTACCTGAGTTAAAGTACCAGGTGACCAACATTGATAGTATCAGAACAGATCATCCCATGGCCATAGTCAATCTCAGCTGGGGAGGGGTCACTGGCCCAAAGAGAGTGGCAGTGTCCCCAAACTTGCCTGTAGATTGCCTGTTGGGCAATGATCTAGAAGTTTCAGCCTGGGCTGAAGTTGAATACCAGGCCCATTTAAAAATGTTGGGCCTCTCTGAGAAGGTTGGTGGGGCTGTTAGGGCCTCAGCCCCATCCCAGGCAAATCTTGGAGAAGTGGAGCCTGAAAGAATGGCCCACTCTACTCCCCAAGAGAACAGAAGGGTTGAAGAAAAGTCTTCTTCCCCCAGACTATAGGTAAGGGTCAGCTTCCTCAGGGAACTGATCCTACCCCTAGTGAAGGAACTGCCCCAGAGGTGGTCAGGCCTGGCCTGGCAACACCCCTGATGGCAGGGGACCCTTCCAAGGTGGTACCCAGTCTGGAGCAGGTAACCTGCCCCTCTCTACCCTCCCTCTGTCAGCCCAGGGCTGCAGAGGTCAGGGAGGTCAGTGGACCCCTAAGGGCTCCCTGTCCAGAGGAACCCCCTCATCCACAGATTAGGGGCACCCAGTCTTGTAGCCCTAGCCAGGTGAAAATTCCTCAGCACACTGAGGGATCCCTCTTACCATTGTGTAGGGACCTCTCCCAGATGGACTCTGTTGGGCAAAGGCAAACCTGGGACCAAGTGGTTCCAAACCTACCATGTCCCTCCATTGTTCCAACCAAAGGGACCCAACCCCCAGCTGTAGGCTGCCAGAGGTTGACCCTTAGGGCCAGATACAACTCAGTCATGGAAAGAAAGGCCTCCATGGTGACCAGTGATCTGAGGAAGCTGAGACCAACTTTATTAGGGCCTCACTTCTCCACTCAGACACCCCACCAGCCTTTTACTTTGCCAAAACACACTACAGGTAGTAATTCCAAATGGTGGAGATCATCCAATACCCTTGGGGTTAGGAATTGCTTAGTGGACTATAAGACGGGGGTAACCATGCTAGTGCAGGTTCTTCCTTATATGGCCACTTAGTCAATAAAGGCTCAACTGGACAAGGTTAGCCTTATCTCCTTTCGTTTGGGGGGGTGGGGGTTATGTAGGAAGGTGGAATCTGACTGCATGGTTGTCCCCACTTTTTTCCTGGTGTTTTGCTGGTTTTCGACTTAGTTTGGCTGGGATCCTGCTATTCAGGACCCCAGCCTATCTGCTTTCCCCTTAAATTGATTGCATGTACTTTAGGTACACTCCAGATTGGATTCTGGTGTACCCTTATAAGTCCCTAGTATATGGTATACTATGTACCCAGTGCATAGGTACCCCAGAGGCCTCCCAGGGGCTGCAGCATGTATTATGCCACCCCTGAGAGGCCATCCAAAATGACACAACAGGTCTGCTACAGCAGCCTGTGTAAGGTGGTGAATGCACCCCTTACTGAGATATAGGTTCCCTATATCTCTCCATATCACTGCACATGTAAACCTATCAGTCACCCCTATGGCAGGCCTTAACAATCCTGAAGGCAGGGTGCTGGGTTTCATGTGAGAGGGTGCCATGCATGAGCAGGGCCCCTCTGCAGCTTTCGGAATCTTCATTCCGGGGTTGTCTGTGATGCAGCCAACCATATACTCTTAAGTGCATTATAACCTCCCGGTAAATGCTAACTTGAGAATGGCTGCATGGAAACATGTCGTGTTTGTTGTCAAACACCTTGGAATCATACCTCCACCCCAGTAACTGGGGTGGGAGGTATGATTCCACCCTACTAGAGGGAGAAACATGGCACCACCGGTACACCCGGTACCAGCTTAACAGAACCCTGGCATCACAAAATGGATGCTGCAGCCACAGACACAAGTCTGCCCTCCTGCTGCTGGACGAAACTCCGGCAGGGGAGGCCTGGACAATAGGTTTCCTGTCACAGGGAGGTGTGACCACCTCCCAGACAGGCTTTAGTGTATTGGGGCTGGGTGGGTGCACTCCAAGAGTGCTTTGAAGTCTGCACTGGGGGCACATTTGGTGTCCCTGTGCATAGACCAGCTCAAACTGGTTGCAGGGGCTACCAGCCCCTGCTCTGGTGCGAAACTGGACAAAGGAAATGGGTGTAGCCACCCCTCTTTCCTGACCCTCCCATAGGTGGGTCCCCAGAGTTTGTCCCACCCCTTCCTTGGGTATAAAGTAGGAACCCCTGACTACAGGACTTTAGATTTACCTGGACGAAACTCTGCTACAGAATCCCAGAACTTCAACTATCTACACGACGTTGGATGACCGAAGAATCTCCCTTGGAGTAAAGGAGTTACTCCCCTGCTTGGCAGGCCCCAAAGACGCATCTGTCCGGTTGGCATCTCCGAATCTCCTGAGGACTCCGAAGAATTATGCCACACAGGAGGTGGGTTCCCATGGTCTCTGAGGTCGATCTGTGTGCTCAGCAAGTCTGAGGCCTGTATCCCTCGTGGAGACCGTGCAACCCGAACCCCTGGACACCGCGACCATTTGCAGAAGCATCAGCTTTGAGGCGACCTCTGAGGCTGAACTTTGGGTTACTTATAGCCCTGACCCCGAGCAGCAATTCCACCGAAGATTGCCAGCCTACACTCCACGAGTGTACCATGAGCTGGCCCTTTGTGTTTTCTCTCGAGGTCCCTTCACGATCCCTGGTCCGTTGACTGGTGGGTCCCTGTGAAGGCAACACTAAGATTTATTGGGCTACCCTGGTTGCTCCAGACGTGCCCTGACTCTCCATCGCTTGGGGAGTCCCCCGGACCTTGCTGGTCCGCACCAAAGCATCTTTACTCTTCCTGCGTGGGTTGCTGTTGCCAAGGCTTGTTGGGTTCAATCCGAGCACCGACACCCCAGCACTCGACATCCTTCGTGGGACAGCTCGAATCCAGCTCCTGGTCATCCTCGACGTCTCCTGGACCCCGTGGCTGCAGAGTCAAGCTTCACCTCTTCGCACCTGAAGCACCCGACATCGGTGGGCATTTGATTGCTCCGCTCCTGGTCACGTGAAGTGACCCAGACTTTGTCCCCTCTGCTTTCAGGATCTTCACATCTTCGATCCAGGCTTGGAATCACCCCGAACACTTTTCTTCTTCACGGCAGCAGCACTTTGCAGCAGATCGCCAATTGAAATCAACGACGATTCCCGACACCATTTGCCACCTATGCACCCGGCTCCCCTGAGTGAGGTAACTCGAGTAGTACTTTGCTCCCGTGGGTGTTGGTCCTAGAACCCCTTAAGTCTAAAGGGGTTTGCTCAAAGTCCTCTCCTAAATGTCCTTTTGCTTTAAAATTCCAACCGCGACTTTCCTCATAGAATCCTACGGCTCTCGTGGCTGTGTTCTCATACTGCACACGTCCCCCGTGGGTCTCCTGTGTCACTACCTTGGGTGGTTCCTTGGGGTCCCAGCGATTCTACGTGCTATAGGCACTGTGTCTAGTCAAGTCGTGGTTCTTATACCACTTTCTTAGTATATGGTTTGGTCTCCCCCTGGAGCCCACTGTGTATTGTGCTATTTACTGTCGTTTTAATACTGTGATATTATGTATCTTGGACTCTAATCTCATAAAGAGATTAGTAGTGAGTGTTTAGAAATAAATACATATAGTTTTATATATACCTGGTGTGGTTCTCCTTTCATTTGGTCATTCAAGAGGTTATAATCTGGTAAACCAAGCTGCTTTACACTCCTTCAAGACTTAGCCTGAAGGCTGCTCTCCATAGCTACCACTAGGATAGCTTTCAATAAAGGTTGTCTTTAAACCTATCATCAATAAGGGTCGTTTGGACTGGTGCAAGGTGCCCACTATAACTAGTGGACAGCATATGCCAGGCCAACTTCTCACATTGGTGTGCAGCGGTTGGATTCAAGCTTGCTATTGCTTTACCAGATAATCTCTTTGAGTGACTAACTGAAAACCACTATAGAGTACATATAAATCAAGTTTAGAATACAGTAAGTTCTACTGAACTTAGAGTTGTGTGTCAAGGGCTTAGCACACCCTTTCTACAACTCAAGAGCGTTTAGTAGGTCCCACTAGAGTAGGTAGGTGCATACACCACTCCACACTAGTCATGTCTTCAAGGGCAGAAGTCAGTGGACCTCTCCCAACTAAGTATGACCAGGTCTCATACCAAGAATTGAGGACTATGTGTGCCTCTAGGAAATTGAAGACTGGGAAAAGCCCAACCACACAACATCTCATAAAGTTGTTGCTGGCAGATGACCTCAGAAAGACCCGAGGGTCTGATGAGGTGGGCAGAGTGGGTGGGACAGCAGAAGAGGAAAGGCCAGGGAGTGAAAACCTCAATGACCAGGACTCTGATGCTGGCTAGGAGGATCAAAATGATTCTAATCTGGAAAATTAAATTCTTCCTGAAGGTGAAGAAGGAGGCCATAGTGCGTCTCTCTTTACTCCACCTGGAAGGGTTAACAGTTTGCCAAGAAGATCGAGATCTCCTTCACTGGAGTCTAATCATTCTGGTAGAACTGTAGGGAGCTCTATTTCTTATAGGACCTCTGCTTCTCATAAAAGGGAGTCCTCTTATGAGAAGAATTGCCAACTGCTTGAGTTTGAGAGAGCTAAGCTCAGAATCAAGAGAGAGCAATTGGCCTTAGATAGGGAATCCCTGGAGCTTCAGAAAGCTTCTCAGAAGTTGGGGCTAGAGCCCTATGGTGGCAGCAACAGTGTCCCTAGGAGTAGAGAAGATACTCATCACCATAGGAACCTGAACAAGATTGTCCCTCCCTACCAGAGTGGGGATGACATCCACAAATGGATAACTGCCCTTGAGAGGGCCTGTAAGGTACAAAGGGTCCCTCAGGAGCAGTGGGCAGCAATCTTGTGGCTCTCCTTTGCAGACAAAGGTAGAGACAAGCTCCTCACTGTAAGAGAAGAGGATGCTGATAATTACAAAGTCCTGAAGAGTCCTCTGATTGATGGGTTTGGCCTAACCACTGAACAATACAGGTTAAAGTTCAGAGACACCCAAAAGGCACAGACTCAGGACTGGGTTGACTTTGTAGATTGTGCTACTAAGGCTCTGGAAGGTTGGATACATGGCAGCAAGGTGCATGACTTTTTAGGATTGTACAATTTGATTATGAGGGAGCAGATCCTTAATAATTGTCAAAACCAGCTTTTACACCAGTACCTGGTGGACTCTGATCTGACCTCTCCCCAAGAATTGGGAAAGAAGGCAGACAAATGGGTCAGAACCAGAGTAAAGCCAAAGAATCAGGGTGGTGACCAGAAGAAAGATTCTTTCAAAAACCAAGAGAAAGGTGGGGATAAATCAAAAGACAAATCCCCTACAGGGCCCCAAAAGTCCTCTCCTGGGGTGGGTCCCAAACTCCTTCCTCCCCTGAAAAGAAACCTTATTGCCATAACTGTAAGAAGCCTGGCCACTGGAAAAATGACCCCAGTTGCTCCAAGACTGGCAATAAGGAAAATGTTCCTCCCAGCAATACTACCACTCCTCCTGGTACTACAAGTAGTAATCCCCCAGGTGGTAGTAATGCCCCCAAAAAGTTAGGTGGGTTGGTATGGGGAACTGAGGTGGACCCCAGCTTATCAAGGTCCTCCTCACAGACCTCCTTAGTCTGTGATGGTGGCATGGGATTTGCCACTTTTACTATGAGTCCCAATACTTTGGGCAAGTACAGACAGGAGCCCCTAATCAATGGTCAGAAGGCGTTGGCATTCAGGGACACAGGGGCTAGTGTCACCATGGTGACAGGGAAACTAGTCCCCCCTCAACAGCTTTTACCTGAGTTCAAGTACCAGGTGACCAACATTGATGGTATCAGAACAGATCATCCCATGGCCATAGTCAATCTCAGCTGGGGAGGGGTCACTGGCCCAAAGAGAGTGGCAGTGTCCCCAAACTTGCCTGTAGATTGCCTGTTGGGCAATGATTTAGAAGTTTCAGCCTGGGCTGAAGTTGAATACCAGGCCCATTTAAAAATGTTGGGCCTCTCTGAGAAGGTTGGTGGGGCTGTTAGGGCCTCAGCCCCATCCCAGGGAAATTTTGGAGAAGTGGAGCCTGAAAGAATGGCCCACTCTACTCCCCAAGAGAGCAGAAGGGTTGAAGAAAAGTCTTCTTCCCCCCAGATTATAGGTAAGGGTCAGCTTCCTCAGAGAACTGATCCTACCCCTAGTGAAGGAACTGCCCCAGAGGTGGTCAGGCCTGGCCTGGCAACACCCCTGATGGCAGGGGACCCTTCCAAGGTGGTACCCAGTCTGGAGCAGGTAACCTGCCCCTCTCTACCCTCCCTCTGTCAGCCCAGGGCTGCAGAGGTCAGGGAGGTCAGTGGACCCCTAAGGGCTCCCTGTCCAGAGGAACCCCCTCATCCACAGATTAGGGGCACCCAGTCTAGTAGCCCTAGCCAGGTGAAAATTCCTCAGCACACTGAGGGATCCCTCTTACCATTGTGTAGGGACCTCTCCCAGATGGACTCTGTTGGGCAAAGGCAAACCTGGGACCAAGTGGTTCGAAACCTACCTTGTCCCTCCATTGTTCCAACCAAAGGGACCCAACCCCCAGCTGTAGGCTGCCAGAGGTTGACCCTTAGGGCCAGATACAACTCAGTCATGGAAAGAAAGGCCTCCATGGTGACCAGTGATCTGAGGAAGCTGAGACCAACTTTATTAGGGCCTCACTTCTCCACTCAGACACCCCACCAGCCTTTTACTTTGCCAAAACACACTACAGGTAGTAATTCCAAATGGTGGAGATCATCCAATACCCTTGGGGTTAGGAATTGCTTAGTGGACTATAAGACAGGGGGTAACCATGCTAGTGCAGGTTATTCCTTATATGGCCACTTAGTCAATAAAGGCTCAACTGGACAAGGTTAGCCTTATCTCCTTTCGTTTGGGGGGGGGGGGTTATGTAGGAAGGTGGAATCTGACTGCATGGTTGCCCCCACTTTTTTCCTGGTGTTCTGCTGGTTTTCGACTTAGTTTGGCTGGGATCCTGCTATTCAGGACCCCAGCCTATCTGCTTTCCCCTTAAATTGATTGCATGTACTTTAGGTACACTCCAGATTGGATTCTGGGGTACCCTTATAAGTCCCTAGTATATGGTATACTATGTACCCAGGGCATAGGTACCCCAGAGGCCTCCCAGGGGCTGCAGCATGTATTATGCCACCCCTGAGAGGCCATCCAAAATGACACAACAGGTCTGCTACAGCAGCCTGTGTAAGGTGGTGTATGCACCCCTTACTGAGATATAGGTTCCCTATATCTCTCCATATCACTGCACATGTAAACCTATCAGTCACCCCTATGGCAGGCCTTAACAATCCTGAAGGCAGGGTGCTGGGTTTCATGTGAGAGGGTGCCCATGCATGAGCAGGGCCCCTCTGCAGCTTTCAGAATCTTCATTCCGGGGTTGTCTGTGATGCAGCCAACCATATACTCTTAAGTGCATTATAACCTCCCGGTAAATGCTAACTTGAGAATGGCTGCATGGAAACATGTCGTGTTTGGTGTCAAACACCTTGGAATCATACCTCCACCCCAGTAACTGGGGTGGGAGGTATGATTCCACCCTACTAGAGGGAGAAACATGGCACCACCGGTACACCCGGTACCAGCTTAACAGAACCCTGGCATCACAAAATGGATGCTGCAGCCACAGACACAAGTCTGCCCTCCTGCTGCTGGACGAAACTCCGGAAGGGAGGCCTGGACAATAGGTTTCCTGTCACAGGGAGGTGTGACCACCTCCCAGACAGGCTTTAGTGTATTGGGGCTGGGTGGGTGCACTCCAAGAGTGCTTTGAAGTCTGCCCTGGGGGCACATTTGGTGTCCCTGTGCATAGTCCAGCTCAAACTGGTTGCAGGGGCTACCAGCCACTGATCTGGCGCGAAACTGGACAAAGGAAATGGGTGTAGCCACCCCTCTTTCCTGACCCTCCCATAGGTGGGTCCCCAGAGTTTGTCCCGCCCCTTCCTTGGGTATAAAGTAGGAACCCCTGACTACAGGACTTTAGATTTACCTGGACGAAACTCTGCTACAGAATCCCAGAACTTCAACTATCTACACGACGTTGGATGACCGAAGAATCTCCCTTGGAGTAAAGGAGTTACTCCCCTGCTTGGCAGGCACCAAAGACGCATCTGTCCGGTTGGCATCTCCGAAGCTCCTGAGGACTCCGAAGAATTTTGCCACACAGGAGTTGGGTTCCCATGGTCTCTGAGGTCGATCTGTGTGCTCAGCAAGTCTGAGGCCTGTATCCCTTGTGGAGACCGTGCAACCCGAACCCCTGGACACCGCGACCATTTGCAGAAGCATCAGCTTTGAGGCGACCTCTGAGGCTGAGCTTTGGGTTACTTGTAGCCCTGACCCCGAGCAGCAATTCCACCGAAGATTGCCAGCCTACACTCCACGAGTGTTCCGTGAGCTGGCCCTTTGTTTTTTCTCTCGAGGTCCCTTCACGATCCCTGGTCCGTCGACTGGTGGGTCCCTGTGAAGGCAACACTAAGATTTATTGGGCTACCCTCGTTGCTCCAGACGTGCCCTGACTCTCCATCGCTTGGGGAGTCCCCCGGATCTTGCTGGTCTGCACCAAAGCATCTGTACTCTTCCTGCGTGGGTTGCTGTTGCCAAGGCTTGTTGGGTTCAATCCGAGCACCGACACCCCAGCACTCGAGATCCTTCGTGGGACAGCTCGAATCCGGCTCCTGGTTGTCCTCGACGTCTCCTGGACCCCGTGGCTGCAGAGTCAAGCTTCACCTCTTTGCACCTGAAGCACCCGACATCGGTGGGCATTTGATTGCTCCGCTCCTGGGCACATGAAGTGACCCAGACTTTGTCCCCTCTGCTTTCAGGTTCTTCACATCTTTGATCCAGGCTTGGATCACCCCGGACACTTTTCTTCTTCACGGCAGCAGCACTTTGCAGCAGATCGCCATTGAAATCAACGACGATTCCCGACACCATTTGCCACCTATGCACCCGGCTCCCCTGGGTGAGGTAACTCGAGTATTACGGTGTGCCCGTGGGTGTTGGCCCTAGAACCCCTTAGGTCTAAAGGGGTTTGCTCAAAGTCCTCTCCTAAGTGTCCTTTTGCTTTAAAATTCCAACCGCGACTTTCCTCATAGAATCCTACGGCGCTCGCGGCTGTGTTCTCACACTGCACACGTCCGCCGTGGGTCTCCTGTGTCACTACCTTGGGTGGCTCCTTGGGGTCCCAGCGATTCTACGTGCTCTAGGCACTGTGTCTAGTCAAGTCGTGGTTCTTATACCACTTTCTTAGTATATGGTTTGGTCTCCCCCTGGAGCCCACTGTGTATTGTGCTATTTACTGTCGTTTTAATACTGTGATATTGTGAATCTTGGACTCTAATCTCATAAAGAGATTAGTAGTGAGTGTTTAGAAATAAATACATATATTTTATATATACCTGGTGTGGTTCTCCTTTCATTTGGTCATTCAAGAGGTTATAATCTGGTAAACCAAGCTGCTTTACACTCCTTCAAGACTTAGCCTGAAGGCTGCTCTCCATAGCTACCACTAGGATAGCTTTCAATAAAGGTTGTCTTTAAACCTATCATCAATAAGGGTCGTTTGGACTGGTGCAAGGTGACCACTATAACTAGTGGACAGCATATGCCAGGCCAACTTCTCATACACACATTCGCAACTGTCTCTTCAACCACCCCTGATTTGATCAAATCCTGTATAATCTGCAACAAAGCCCGTTCTCCCGCCTGCGGTATTTTGTACTGGGGAATACGAGGTATCACAGCATTGTCTTTTATCGTAATAGATATTGGCGGTATCTGCAACAACCTCACATCCGTATCTCCAGTTGCCCACAACGTGGGCGGCACATCTTTGAATTCAGCAGAAAGCGGTGCGTCTTTCGAAAAACACTGTTTGGTACTGGCCACATCGGGTCCTATTGTCATATAAACACCATCCGGAGAACATGAAATCGTAGCATGCAACTTCTTCAGTAAATCTAGTCCCATGAGATTTTCACCACAGTTCGCAGTCAACAGAAAGGACAAGTCCACAGTAAAAGGGACAATAGTTAAAGCAAGAGGTTCAGAGATGGGGCTCACAACCGGTATGCCTGAAAACCCTACCAAAACGGTGTTATGGCCAGACAGAGCTGCCCCGGGGACCAATGAACGAGAAACAGAGCTATTCATTGCACCTGTGTCCACCAAAAACGTTTTAGCCGAACCTTGCAGATCCGCCGTGACATAAGGACCACGCTGATCTACAGGTATTGAAACAGGTCCCTCACCCTGTCCCTGGCTGTCCTAGTTATAGGACATCCCTGACGCCTCGTCCAAATCATAATCATTGTGATAGTACTGCCTTCCCCGGGGATCATCAAAATAGTTCTGATCTGATCGACTCCCCCAAGGATACCCCACCCTGTGTCTCATCGCGACCGCATTCACCACGTCCCCGTCCACCGGCACCCCGACCCCTGGGGGCGGCAACCTTCTGCAACAAGTCCAGGCACTCACTCCTCCAATGCCCCTCTCTCTTACAATACTCGCACTGATTCGGCCCCACGGAACTACTCCCTCTGCCTGTGTTACGTACCAAGACTCGACCGCTGTCCACTCCTCAAACCCACCAACGCGGAGGGACTTCTGGGAGAAGGCCGCCGTCCTTCACCGAAAGATGCAGGCGGGCTGGAGACACGAAACCTTCGGATGCTATGAAGCCACCGGAGCAACAGAACTACAGCTCCCAGCAGCCTGTGCGGTGTGGGGCGCGCGCACCGGAAGTGACGCGGCATAGGCTTCCTGTCGGCTACGTAAGCCGGAGCCGGGGAGAGAAACGCCGCAGATTATCCTGTGATGTTCGCAGAGCCAGACCAAAGGATTCCTCAATGCCCGGTGGGGTAAGGGTGTCAGTGACACCACCCAGAGCATTTTTTTCTTCTACCGCCGATATTAGCTGCCAAGTGCACCGCGTTTGAATAACGGAACGTGCTCGTTCTTTCTATAGTGAAGAAACAAGATTCTTTTGCCAAGCACTAAGTAGCAACCCCGTGGTTTCTACTGAGTTCCCTATACTACATTGCCAAGACTTTCTACATATACCAGGTGGTATGTTATCCTCATATCTAATGAGCTTATGCACAACAAGGAATGGTTGCATTTGTTATTTGTTTAGTTCGCTATAAAAAGCTGTCCTGGATACTCAGATACTCGTTGGTATATATGTTGTAAGTGTGTGTCTTTTGTTTGTCTTCTAGCAGGGGGAACAGTGAGAGGTAGCTGAAGTAAGCCTATTCCTTCCTCCCTTGTGAGGCCCAAGCACACACCTCTACTGGTGGGTACTATAACTCACAAATCGCAGTGTCTAAGTTCTAGAAGAGTTTATGAGATATTGCCTAAATTTATGTTTGTTTGTTCGCAGTTCATACGCCTGAGTATTGTGTAATTCCTTCTAAGCCTTAGAAGACAAGGTAGCCAAGAGAAGGTCTTTGACGAATACTAAATCGTCCTTCTAACTTGCGTCTGCCAGAACTTGTTATTTTGCTTTACAGGTAGACCTGTTTAAGATATTATTGTAAACTGCTAGGTGATATGTTCTTGGCTGTTTAAGTGGCGTGTAACTTTAATTAACCTTTCTTTTCACAGGTCTCCCTCCCCGCTGTTCCCATCCTTTCCTTCCCCCGATTGACCCCCTTAATCTTCCGTGCCCTCATGGCAATTCGGAATTGAGGTTGTCAATAGGTGGACCCCATTGAGCAACGAACCAATCCTGAGAGGCCTCCGAGGGACCGTGACAGAATAATCTGCCTAAAAGATAATATACCTCTCCCGGTCGGTTCGTTGTTTACTATGGCCACCCTAGAGGACGTGCTAGCCACGTTATGTACCCTACAACAAGAAATAACAGCTTCCAGGGCTGAGACAGCAGCCTTACAAGACACAGTGGATAGGCTACAGAGAAACCCCTTTGATGCTCAGTTAGGTTGAGGCACCGGAGGGAGCCCCTTTCAGTTTGGGAGTCCCTCGTTTCACACACCAATGACGATAGAGTTACCCACGCCCATACCCTTGGCGGCTCCTGAGCGCTTCCATGGAGAGGCATCCAAGGTGCAGGTTTTCATGACACAGGTTTTACTGCATTTTTCCTGTAGACCCAAGGCCTATCCCACGAACCAGGCTAGGGTAGCCTTTATGATTTCTTACTTAACGGGGGATGCGGCTCAATGGGCGGTGCCCTTTGTACGTAGAGATGACCCACTGTTGTACGACTGGGATGAGTTTAGGAAGGAGTTTGAGACTGTGTTCGATCATAGAGCAGCCTCATTCTCGGCGGACAGAGATCTGTTAGAACTCAAGCAGGGCAACAGGGATTTGGTAGTGTACATCAATACTTTCCAAAGGCTAGTGACCGAAACACAGTGGCCTGAAGAAAAAAGGGCTGCCCTGTTTTACCAAGGGCTGAAGGACGAAATGAAGGACGTTTAAGCTCAAATCGATCCTCAGCCTTCTACTTGTGTAGATCTTATCAATCTCACACTGCGATTGGATTATCGCATGGGGGAACGCAGGGGGGATCGGAAGAGGGTGGAACGACCGCCCATGCGGTTTGACAAGAGTAGAGGTACAGGGGGGTCGTCTGGATCTCCCGTTGAGCCTATGGATATAGGTGCAGTGCGAGCCCCACTGACCCAAGCAGAGAGAGAGACGAGACGACGAAACGGTCTGTGCATGTATTGCGGCAAAAAGGGACATTTCGTAAAGGAGTGTTTAGCCAAACCATGTACAAACCCCGGGGTAAAAAGACCACCAGGGTCAACCCTGATAGCCCACAGGAAAACTAACAAACTCAAGGAGACCAGAAGGGGGATCCTTGGGTGGTGTGAACATCCCTTCCCTTACAAAGAAGGCTGAGTTGTCTTCCGAACACTTTTTTCTCTCCGTCCGATTAATGACCCATAAGGGATGGCAAAACATAGAAGCCATGCTTGATTCTGGAGCCACAGGGCTCTTCATGGACGTCTGTATGGCCAGAAGGCTATGCCTAGGGTGATTGCTAAAGACAGCCCCGAAGAGGTATTGGCTGTCGATGGGAGGGAATTGAGTACAGGTCCTATAAGATTCCAAACAGATAACCTAGAAATGTGTTGTGGGAGCGGACATACGGAATGGTTGCGTATCAACATTATACAGGCTCCACAGTACGGGGTTATTTTGGGTCTTCCTTGGTTGAGGTTGCATAACCCGGTTATCGATTGGGAAGCAAAATCAGTGAGCTTTAGTAGTTCATGGTGTAAGTAACATTGCTTCCCCGAAGAGGCGAATCCAGTGACCAGTTTAGTTACGCTACATCAGGTGGCAACAGCTGCTGAAACTGATGTCAAACTACCCCTGTGGTATCTAGACTACCAAGATGTATTCTGTGAGAAACAAGCGGATACCTTACCCCCTCATAGGCATTATGACTGCCAGATTGATTTATTGCCCGGAGCGGTAATTCCTTGTGGGAGACTGTATGCCTTAACTGAAGCAGAGAATACCCATTTGCGAGAATACCTGGATAAGTACCTAGAGAACGGATTTATACGCCCCTCAAGGTCGCCTGCGGCCTCTCCTCTCTTTTTCATACCGAAAGCGAATGGAGAAAGAAGAGCCTGCATAGACTTTAGAGCCTTAAACAATATTACTATAAAAAACAGATATCCCTTGCCTCTGATACCTGTTCTTCTTGAACAGGTTAAAACAGCTACCATTACACTCGACTAGACTTGAAAGGGGCATACCATTTGGTACGCGTACGAGAGGGCGATGAGTGGAAGACCGCCTTCCGTACGAGATATGGGCTATATGAGTACACGGTGATGCCATTCGGACTGTGTAATGCCCCCGCAGCATTTCAATATTTTGTTAACGAGATGCTGCGGGAGTTTTTGGACAGATTCGTGGTGGCATATATCGATGATATTCTGATTTACTCTTCCACAGTCAAGGAACACCGTTCACATGTTTGTCAGGTGTTTCAAGCACTACGGCAGCACGGACTATACTGTAAACTCAGTAAATGTGAGTTTCATGTGAACAAGGTCGAGTTCCTGGGAGTTATGCTGTCGCCCACAGGCCAGGAAATGTCTGAGAGAAGGATACTGGCAGTAAAAGAATGGCCACAACCAACTACCGTAAGAGACATACAATGCTTTCTTGGTTTTGCGAATTTTTATCGCAGATTTATAAACCATTTTTCAAACACAGTAGCTCCGATAACCAAGCTGTTAAAGAAAAACGAGCCATTCATCTGGACAAAAGAAGCTGAGAAGTCCTTCCAAAGCCTGAAAAGGGCCTTTGTTACTGCCCCCATTTTGGCTCACCCTGACCCAGAAAGCCCTTATGTGGTAGAGGCGGACGCCTCTGATGTGGCAGTAGGAGCCATACTGTCGCAAAGACATAAAACCACGGGCCAGCTACATCCTATAGCCTACATGTCACGGAAACTGAACCAGGCGGAGCTAAGGTACACCATAGCCGAAAAGGAGCTGCTGGCCATAAAGGAAGCCTTCAGCGATTGGAGACACCTATTGATGGGAGCCAAACATGTGGTGACCGTATATACGGATCACCGCAACTTACAGTTTATGCGGTCCACTAGAATGTTGTCTCCACGTCAATTGAGATGGATGCTTTTCTTCTCGGAATTTCACTATATAGTAACGTATAGACCCGGAGCAGAAAACAAAAAAACGGATGCGTTGTCCCGGCAGGAAACCCCCTCAGAAAAAAGGATAGAACAACAACATTCTATTTTGGACCCACAAAAAGTCATAGGACTGATTCACACAGATACCTTCCTACAAAAAGTAGCTCAGGGGGTAAAAAATCGCTATTGGAGGAAATGGCTTAAGGACCACGCCCAATGGTCATTGACCAACGGACTTCCAATGAAGAACAAACAACTGCTGGTACCGAATAAGGCCTTACGTAAAGAGGTTTTTCAGTGGTGTCACAGTACTCACAGCGCAGGACACAATGGTATTAAGAAAACCCTCGACAGGATCTATCGACAATTTTTGTGGCCTTCTGTGGTAAAAGACACAACAGACATGATACACAGATGTGAAACGTGTACAAGCCAAAACAGACCATGGAAAACCCCAAGGCTTACTACAACCACTTCCAACTCCTTTGATCCCTTGGGAAACCATTTCCTTGGACTTTATAGTGGGACTACCAAAGGACAAGGGCTGTACCGCCATTCTAGTGGTGGTGGACAGTCTCACAAAAATGGGGCATTTCATCGCCTGTGCACAAGAACCCACCTCTGGACAACTGGCCAAGCTGTTGATGCAGCACGTAATCAGGTTACATGGTCTTCCAACCAATATTGTTTCTGATAGGGGCCCTCAGTTTACAGCCCGGTTTTGGAAGGCATGGTGTACCGCTTTGCATATGAAGTCTTCTAAGTCAACCAGTTTCCACCCGCAGTCAGACGGACAGACCGAGAGACTGAACCAAACCCTCAAACAGTACCAGAGAAGTTACGTTGAGGAAAATTCCGATGCTTGGGTGGAACTGCTATGTCTGGCAGAAGTAGCCTACAACAGCGCAAAACATCAATCTACGCAAATAGCTCCTTTTTATAGCAACCATGGGTTTCACCCCCGATTCATACCATTGATTCATCCAGCGTCCAACCAAGAGGTGCCAGAAGCACAATCTAGAACAAGTCACATTCAAAAGACTTTGAAGAAAACCTACAAGAACCTGAAAGAAGCTAAGGGAACCTATAAAGCAAGGGCCGATAAACATCGCAAACCAAATCCTGCTTATAAAGTGGGGGATGTGGTATGGTTATCAACCAAAAACATCCGGTTCCGCAAGTACAGCGTTTTTAATCCCAAGTTCATCGGTCCTTACAAAATAAAAAAGGTGATCTCGCCTCTTGCAATGCTACTGGCACTTCCAAAATCCCTGAAAATACACCCTGTGTTCCATGTTTCCCATCTGAAGCCCTCTTACACACCCATAAAAAAGAGACCGTCTCCTATATGGATCGACAACAAACCGGAGTATGAGGTTCGGGCAATCTTGGATTCCAAGATGAGGGGATCCAGGGTCTGGTATCTTGTATCCTGGAAGGGCTATGGAATGGAAGAAAATTCGTGGGAGCCAGCAGCTGGGATGCATGCTCCGAAATGCATCCAGTCATTCCATGCAAAATATCCCAACAAACCTGGTTCGTGTAAGCGGTCTTCGGAAGAGGGATGTGCTGTTAGGTACCAAGACTCGACCGCTGTCCACTCCTCAAACCCACCAACTCGGAGGGACTTCTGGGAGAAGGCCGCCGTCCTTCACCGAAAGATGCAGGCGGGCTGGAGACACGAAATCTTTGGATGCTATGACGGCACCGGAGCAACAGAACTACAGCTCCCAGCAGCCTGTGCGGTGTGGGGCGCGCGCACCGGAAGTGACGCGGCCTAGGCTTCCTGTCGGCTACGTAAGCCGGGGAGAGAAACGCCGCAGATTATCCTGTGATGTTCGCAGAGCCAGACCGAAGGATTCCTCAATGCCCGGTGGGGTAAGGGTGTCAGTGACACCACCCAGAGCATTTATTTCTTCTACCGCCGATATTAGCTGCCAAGTGCACCGCGTTTGAATAACGGAACGTGCTCGTTCTTTCTATAGTGAAGAAACCCGATTCTTTTGCCAAACACTATGTAGCAACCCCGTGGTTTCTACTGAGTTCCCTATACTACATTGCCAAGACTTTCTACATATACCAGGTGGTATATTATCCTCATATCTAATGAGCTTATGCACAACAAGGAATGGTTGCATTTGTTATTTGTTAAGTTCGCTATAAAAAGCTATCCTGGAAACTCAGATACTCGTTGGTATATATGTTGTAAGTGTGTGTCTTTTGTTCGTCTTCTAGCAGGGGGAACGGTGAGAGGTAGCTGAAGTAAGCCTATTCCTTCCTCCCTTGTGAGGCCCAAGCACACACCTCTACTGGTGGGTACTATAACTCACAAATCGCAGTGTCTAAGCTTTAGAAGAGTTTATGAGATATTGCCTAAATTTATGTTTGTTTGTTCGCAGTTCATACCCCTGAGTATTGTGTAATTCCTTCTAAGCCTTAGAAGACAAGGTAGCCAAGAGAAGGTCTTTGATGAATACTAAATCGTCCTTCTAACTTGCGTCTGCCAGAACTTGTTATTTTGCTTTACAGGTAGACATGGTTAAGATATTATTGTAAACCGCTAGGTGATATGTTCTTGGCTGTTTAAGTGCCGTGTAACTTTAATTAACCTTTCTTTTCACAGGTCTCCCTCCCCGCTGTTCCCATCCTTTCCTTCCCCCGATTGACCCCCTTAATCTTCCGTGCCCTCATGGCAATTCGGAATTGAGGTTGTCAATAGGTGGACCCCATTGAGCAACGAACCAATACTGAGAGGCCTCCGAGGGACCGTGACAGCCTGCACCACATGATCGCTGAGCGGGACCACTACCATGTCCACTACCGGACCCTCTTGCTGCCTGTTGCATCAGTACTTTTGTCTTCAACTCCTTATTTTTCTTCTCTACCTTCTCCTTCTCCTCATTCTCCCTATGCTCGTAGTACTGGGCCATACTCAGTATCACTGAAGGGGAGGATGTAGTTCATGTGCTCTCAGAAGCCTGCAACCGAGCAGCTATCTCTGGAAGCAAATTTGTTACAAATCTGTTAACAAACAACCTGACGCCGCCCTCCACTGACAAATCCTGTCCACTAAAATCCAAAAACACCCCTTCAAACCGAGTGAAAAAATCTGACACACTTTCGTCCTTCTTCTGTCGATATGCCGCTAACTTGTCCCAATCTACTCGTCTGGGGGGGTGAGAGAATGCATGTAAGTAATGATACGACCCGGCAAAGCTAGTATCTCAGCCCTAGGCTTTTTGCCAGGCTTTCGCTCATTATCCCACGCCCTAATCGCATTCCAAGTGCCACCTAACTCCGCAACATCATCCTGCGTGTGTACCTGCCGCCATATATCCACCGGTACCAACAACCCGAAAAACCTCTCAACATCGGCCAGGGTCATCACCGTCGATGAAGCGGCCTCTGTTAATTTTTTATAATATGCTGTGGGATTTTTCCTAGGGTCCGGGAGCTGACTTTTGAGGGCAAGTACCTCACTTCTTTTCCATGGAGTGTAAACCCATTGCTCCTGAAAGCGAGCCTCTACCCGTAGCTGGACTATAATATCGTGCGCATTTCGCCGTTCTGGGATCTCGGGATGAAAAACAGGATGGACCTCCCTCATTGGAAATTGGGACACTGTCGTCGGCGTCTTCTGTTGCAACCTGCCCCTGTACTCAATCATCGTCGCCACATTGCTGAAAACATCGTACATGGTCTCGAATGTCGTAAATTATCTGGGGTGCTACACCACCAAAACACTGCTCCCACAACCCTATCAATGTAGCCAACATGTGCTTGAGGGCATGCAGCTGCACAAACGGCTCGAAATCCTTCAACACACCCCACACATCCTCTACACTGTAGATCGGACTCCGCGCCCATTGCGCAGCATGATTAACGACCATCTGCTTTTCCTCATTCCCCACATCAGATCGAATCAGCACCCGTCCCATTCATTCCCGTGCCGCAGCCCAAGTCCCCTCATCCATTCCACGCACCGGTGTTCCAGCTCCTAACGAAGCCGGGGACGAGATGTCCGGGAAGGACACAATAGATGAAGGAGCAGGCACCAATGTGAGTAAGGACTGTGTTGAAGGTGTGAGAGAAGGGGGAGAAACAGGAGCGGGGACAGCAGATACGGCGGGAGGGCCCACAGCTACTGCACTCGCAGCTTGCGAAGCCGAGGGGGACACAGGCGAGGCTGTAGCAGTAGCAGCAGGACCAGAGACAGCAGAGCCAGATAGAGAAACAAGAGGAGCAGCAGGCTGAGATGCTGGAACAACAGGGTATATCCTTTGCGGGGCATAGGGAGGCGGGGGCCTAGCGTCCAAAAGTTCATCCACAAATTTATCCCCCTCCTCCCGAGCAACATAGGACTTATCACATGGTAGTCAGAACTTCCTATCAGCACTCTCGATACCCTTTTCTACTTTATCCCTATCATAGGCTATCACTTTCTGAGTGATTGTTTGCATTTTCCCTCTCCGGGCCTCCTTCTCTGCCCGCATACGTTGCTGCCTAGCTTCCTTTTGCCATACCTGAAGAGAATCAAACATTGACTGCCTACTTCTCCTGGCAAATAATTTATCTTGCAGATAATTCAATTTCTGCTCATCAAAAGTACCTGTTGGTGGCCACTGAAGCTCGACATTGTCCCTTGTATATTTGTGCCATAATGTACTAAACATAATAGGGCCAAGGCCGTGCTTCATGTACATGTCAAAATTCGGGGTGCCTTCCGGATGCGCAGGTTGTCTCTCTTCCAACCGAGCCTCCGCCAAGCAACAGCGGCACCCCACACACCACAATTTACTTAAACAAGGCATCTTAATAACAGACACATACACCATTCGCACAAACTGAACGACACACCAAACAAAGGCAAGACAAAACCAGACAGTCCGTAGACTGTACCAAAACAGGACAGTACGTAGACTGTACCAAAATAAGACAGTCCCTAGACTGTACCAAAACAAGACAGTCCGAAGATTGTACCAAAACAAGATAGTCCGAAGACTGTACCAAAACAAGACAGTTCGAAGACTGTACCAAAACAAGACAGTCCGAAGACTGTACCAAAACAAGAAGGCAGGCTCTAGCCCCAGGCCTTTTCAAGAGTAAACCAAATTCAGCAGGTGGCCCGGCAGAGTGTTCGCAACACTCTGTACCTCAAGGGTCCACAGACCCACCAAGTTCAAACAAGCCAAGAATGGTCCTCAGACCATATTCAAAATACAAAGAGACAAGACAAACTCACCTGGTGCACACAGGTCGAGCAAAGTTATTCTCCACTGCCGACTCTTCGGACCAAACGGTCAGATCCAAGGGTTTTGCCTTTTCAGGACCCCAGCCGAGATGACCACTAGACGAGGAGCCGCCCGATCAGACAGGCGGGGCAGCCGCGAGAACCAAGCTTGGTCGTGTGGGGATCCCCGATCCGCCCATCCAACCAGACGCAACCCCGACCTCTACAACCCGACTACGGGCGAGATGGGTCACCTGGTGGGGTCCCTGTTCGGGCACCAACTGAAGGAAGTGACCCGATTAGGGCCCCCCGGGTCACTCGCGACCTCCTCTCAGCCTTCCAAGAAATGAAGAGTCGGTAACGCAGTAGAGAATACAAACCAAAGTTCTTTATTGTAAATTGCGCTGCAGCGGAGTCCAGTCTGACCAGCCTCCTAAGATGCTACCGAGGGACTGACTTCCAAACATTTGGTATCATAGAATAAACCTTCCAACACCTCTCGAAAACCGCGCCCCTCATGGAAAAGTACTGCTTGGGCACAGAGGCTGACAAAGGAGGCACTGAGAGATGAGCTAACACCTGCAGTATGGGTACATGTTATCAGACTTCCAAGGCCGTCTTACTCGATCTCAGCTCTCTCTAGTGTGGGAACATAGCTATGTCCGATGATAGGAATGCAGGGCTGAATAGACTATTCTCTTCGCACCTCTGGGTTCCGACCTTGGATGAGAT
Organism: Calotriton arnoldi; assembly: GCA_963921515.1. Taxonomy (NCBI): domain Eukaryota; kingdom Metazoa; phylum Chordata; class Amphibia; order Caudata; family Salamandridae; genus Calotriton; species Calotriton arnoldi. The sequence continues at coordinate 4,155,155 of CAWUFW010000277.1, forward strand.
ATGAGAACCTTTCTGAACAGCAGCTTCTGCTGAGGCAAGCAGAGAGCGCGGGCACAGAGGCTGGGGATTGCTCACAGCGTTACATGGCGAGTGCAAGAGAAAAATGGCGTCTCAGATGCTAACTTAGGCCTACCCTTCTCTACAGTAGCCGGGCACATGCACAATAGAAATCATGATTATATGACATAGCTACATGAATGCTAACACAGCATAGCATATATAATGGAAGACGGGGGGGGAAACAGGTCAATTCTAACAAAGTCCCTTTAGAATTTTAGAAAACTAAAAGTCACTTTAGCTAGGTTTAGAGGGGTTAGAAGTTTTTTTAACAATGTCTCAAAACAAGAACGCAGATGTTAGTGAGAATAACCATAATGCCATAGAGGACATGGTTGAGGAGCTCGACCTCACCCCTTACCTTCACTTGTCTTTCAAGGAGGTAAGGTCCCTATGCAAACTTAAAAACATAACCATGGGGTCCCATCCCACCAAACAAAAGCTCCAGGAGCTGTTGGCTGAGTATGCTAAGGACCACCCATCTGAAAATGGTGAAGACCAGTCAGATGAGGAAGGAGGGGAAGGGGATGACCTGGTAGATCAACCCCCTCCACTTCCTAGGGAGAAAAGGGTTCAAGTACCCTTGACTCCAAGAATCAACCTCTCAGTACCTAGATCCCACACAGGTGGGTCAGGCACTACTGAGGACATTGAGGAAAGCCTCAAAGAGGAGGACATCCTGCTAGCCAGGCTGACCAAAAGATGAGACCTAGAGACCAGACTCCTGGCTCTAGAAAAAGAAAGAGCAGAGATGAGCCTAGGACCCATCAATGGTGGCAGTAATTTACTAAATAAGGATAAAGAGCAATCTTATGATCCTAAAATCCCCAAAGGGATTGTCCCTAAATATGAAGAGAGTGATGATATCACAAAATGGTTCACAGCCTTTGAGAGGGCTTGTGAAGCCAGAAGAGTGAAGAAAACTCACTGGGGGGCACTCCTTTGGGAACTGTTCTCTGGTAAGTGCAGAGACAGACTTCTGACCCTTAGTGGGGCAGATGCTGGGTCTTATGACCTCATGAAGAGAACTCTGATTGAGGGATTTGGACTCACAACTGATGAGTATAGAATTAGATTCAGGGGGGCTCAGAAAACCCAGAGTCAGCCCTGGGTGGAATTTGTAGACTACTCAGTTAAGACACTAGATGGCTGGTTGACTGGAAGGAAAGTGCAAGATTATGATGGTCTTTATAATTTGTTTATGAAAAACACATATTAAGTAATTGCATTGATGAAAAGTTGCATCAGTATCTGGTAGACCTGGGTCCAATTTCTCCCCAAGAATTGGGAAAGAAGGCGGACCATTGGGTCAAGACAAGGGTAACTAGGACGTCCACTGGGGGTGAACAAAAGAAAGGGGTTACAAACCCTCCACAGAGTTAAGACAGTGAGCCTCTAAAAGATAAAAGTAAGGAGTCCCAGGTAGCCCCCCCAAAAACCTGACCAGGAGGGAGGGCCCAAAGACATCTCACAAACTAAAACTGGGTACCAAGGTAAGAATTGGAATCCCAACAAGGTATGGTGTCACAACTGCCAAAAGGCAGGACACCACACCAAGGACCCTAGCTGTCCTAAAAAAATTACAGCCCCTAGTGTAGCTCCAGGGGTTGCCAGTGTAGCTTTAGAGGGTGATTCCTCAGATGAGGAAGCCCTCATAGCCTTCAACTGGAAAATTGGCCCACAAGGTGAGTTCGAGATTCCAGAGGGGAGCAGACACTTCCACCACCTACTGGTGAATGGAATCCCAGCCCTTGCCCTGAGAGATACCTGTGCCAGTCACACTGTGGTGCATGACAGGTTGGTTCTCTCAAACCAGTATGTCCCAGGGGAAACAAAAAGAGTAAGGACTGTCCCAGGGGGTGTCACTGTTAGGCCTGTGGCTGTAGTGCTCCTAGAAATAGCTGGGTCCCTTAGATGGAGAAAGGTGGTAGTCAGTAAAGACCTCCCCCTTGATTGTCTCCTTGGGAATGACCACCCAGAGGCTGGTCTGAGCCAAAGAGAGGTACTGGTCCAATGCCAGACCTCACCCAAGAAACCTGGGGGGGCTCACCCTGCAGTTAGTGCAGCTAAGCCCCAAAAGAAAAAGAAGAAACAGTGTAGGAAAGGTGGGCAACTGTTAGCCACAGTTCCAGTGGGCCAGGGAGATTCTATCCGAGTAAGGGAGAACTCCAAAATTGGCACTGGTGAAGTCCCCCCTAGCCAACAAAAAGACCTGACTACTCAGGCAACTGTCCAGCCTGAATTGGTGGCCCCTCAGCTGGCAGAACAGAGGGTGGAAGAAGGGTGTTCACTACCAAGTGTAGTGACCCCCCATCCTAAAACAGCAGACAGGTCCCCCAAACCCAAAGAAGCCTGTAAGTTAGCTACTCCACCTACCAGTGAAGAGCTAAAGGTGTGGTACTGGGCACTGATAGCTGTCAGTAGCCTCTGCTGGGTGTTAGCCTTCATGGCAGCACTGTCCTTGGCATGGTGGCCTAGCCCCCTGCCAAATAGCAAGTTAGGCCCTCTGACCCTATTGGTCATGGTGGGGTTGCTAAAGCTGTGGGTGACCTCTGTGGGTAAGCTGGGCTTTGCCCTAGCTAAGTTAGAATTTGCAGAGGAAGGCACCTCTGAACGCAACCTAAAAAGATGGGGTAAAGAGCTAGGAAAGGAGCATTGGGAATTAGGTCCTGAAACTGTTGAGGCAGGCCAGCTCCCCAAAGGGACTGACCTGGACAGAAGGATGTAAGGCAGAGTAGGCCCTGCAACTTTCAAACCACTTCCTCTACTCTTCCTCGCCTGAAAGACTAGGAAGACTCTCCCAGCTTTGGCTGAATCTCCTGGCCTTTGGGCTGGGGGAGGCTTGTGTAGGAAAGTGGGTTTCTGTTGCAGTAACCCCCCACGTTTTGCCAGACTACTGATGCACTTTGACTTGATGTGCCCTGGGTCCCTGCCAATCAGGTTCCCAGGGCCTGTGTTCTTTCCCCAAAACTAACCCAATTGGCATCTCTGGCCACAGGTCAGTCCCTGGTAAATGGTACCACAGGTACCCAGGGCACTGTGACCAGGGAAGACCTCTAAGGGCTGCAGCACTTATTGTGCCACCCTTAGAGGCCCTGTACCTTTACACACACACACTGCCTTTGCAGGCTGCTTGTTTTGGTGCAGAACAAAGTGAAGAGTCGACATGGCACACATTCCTGTGTGCCATGCCTACAACCCACTGCCCTGGCATAGATCAGTCACCCCTCTAGCTGGGTGCACTATACCAGTGGTGAGGGTACAGGTGCATGAGCCCTGTACCCCTACAGTGTCTAAGTCTATTCTTAGGCATTGTAAGTACAGTGCTGCCATTAAGAGTATATGGTGCTGGGAGTTTGTCATTACGAACTCCACAGCACCATAATGGCTACACTGAAAACTGAGAAGTTTGGTATCAAACTTCTCAGCACATTAAACCCACACTGATGCCAGTGTGGGATTTAATGAAAAATGCACACAGAGGGCATCTTAGAGATGCCCCCTGAAAACTAACCTACCACTAGTGTCCAGGCTGAGTGGCTGCTTTCAGCTCCCACCACCAGACATGTTTCTGGACCCCTGGGTCGAGAGCCTGCTGCTCTCTGGAGCCTGAAACAATGCACATCCTGGGACGAGGTGCCAAGCCTCCTCCCCAGGATGGGCAGGAGTTCACTTGAAGGGAAGCTTCAAAGGCTTGCCGCCTTTGTGAGCTTCCCCCAGGCCACTTGCTGCTTTCAGCAACTGGTCCCCACTGGTTCTGACCCCCACTTTGGGTGGGAGAACCGGCGGGAAAAACAAGTGAGGGAGAGAGGTGTGCCCACCTCTGCCAACTCTACCCCTCAGGTGGGGGAGGCGAGGTGAAACACATCTCTCAGTCCCTGCCATCTTGCAGATGGGGGGACTCAGCCAACCAGGGACTGGCTCATGCCCCCCTCCCACTGGAGGGTGGCATAATAGGGGGTGTACCCAACCCAGGGAAGGGACCCATTGGTCCCTGCCTTTTACCTACCTGTCACACCCCTAAATCTAGTATTTAGGGGCACCCCTGAACCTTGCTTCCTCAGACAAGAAGAAACTACAAGAAGAAGAAGAAGAAAGACCGAACAGCCGTGCAGCAGCTAACAAGAGGAAGACGCCCACTGACTTGGCCCCAGCCCTACCGGCCTGTCTCCCCCTTGAATCTGCTCCTGCGAAATCCCGGTGTGTCCTGCAGCCAGCAATCTCGAAAACCCCGGAGGACCTGCCTGCCTTCAACCACAAAGACTTTGTCTCCCGTGAACACTGGATTTGTTCATCTGCAACCTCTGGCTCCGGCCGGACACCGCGGATCCGCCCCACTCTGCACCCGCCGTCCACGGCCCGAGCTCGAGTGGGCAAACACCACGAGGAAGTCCCCCCGGCGATCCTGACCCGAGATCCGGTGACTTCTGACCTGCCTCAAGCCTCCAGCCGACGCCTGCAGCCTAAATCCGGAAGGTCCCCCCAACCGCAACCAGGAGCTGGTAAGAAGATCCGACCCCAAAAGGCACCCCTGCACCCGACGCCCCACGGCCTTGGGTGCCCAAACCGACGGTGCCTAGCCAACCCCTAACTTCCCAACTTACCTCTCGAAGTGGTGGTCGCACCCAGAAGACCTTCGTCCCCAAGCCTACAGTGCCTTTGCAAACCGGAGGTTCCTCATTGAAAACAACAGGGCGCCTTATGTCGAAACAGCACCCTGCACCCGGCGCCCTGAGGGTGCACCTTTGGTACTACTTTGTTTCCCCATTTGCCCTGAGCTAAAGTCCAGGAGCTTTGCTCCCACAACCAAGTGGCCTGCTTGCCAGCCAGCAGTCACCAACCAAAGGCCCCCTATCCCCCATTGGATAACATTGGGCCTCAGCACTCTGCACCCGGCCGCCCTAGTGCCGCTGAGGGTGTAACTAGAGTGCATCCTTGACCCTGGGGGACCCCTGAGTCTACCCCCAGAACCTCAACTCCCACTACCAAATACTTACCTCAAAACCGATAACACTATTTTCCTCCATAGGATAACATTGACTGTTTACTTGGAAAAGTTTCTAAGTGTGGAGTTTGAAAACCTTAAGAAATTCTTTAAAATTGCACTAACTAACAAAAACGATTTTACTTACCTGTTTGCAGGAAATGTCCCAGAGTAGTATCCAGATATACTACTCTGAGTAAGAAAAAGTAATCTCAAAAGTAACTTACCTGTAATTTTACTGAAAAGCCCATTCAAGTCTATGTACTGTATTTACAAAGTATTGCATTTCTCTGAAACCATACTGTAAGTCAAAACAAAGTGCATATACAATTTCAATTCAAACTGTTTAAAACTGCATTACTACTGTAAAGTGTTTATTGCTTACCTGTGCCAGGCTTGCTTGGTTCTAGAAAATAAAATAACTAAAAGAATATTTTCATACAAAAACAATTGGTCTGAAGTTCAGTCTTTGAGTGTGTGAATTCATTTGCTGACTGAGCGTGTACAACAAATGCTTAACACTGTCCTCTGATACTGCCTTTCTGCTCGACCACACTACCACAAATAGAGAGTGAGGTGCTATCTAACTTTACCTCTGCCTACCTTTGGGGTTCCACTGCACTCTGTGCACACTATACCTCACTTTGGTATAGTATATACAGAGTCAGCTTCCTACACAAGGGCACTAGTGCCCCTCCATTTCTGGTGCTTTCCAGCAGTTTTAAGGTCTTCTTAAAGTTTCTTGTTGCTCAAATGGGTGTAATTTCTGATATTTATATGTTTCCCTCATCTTCATTGCTTGATTTTGCTCGTGAGAAAGTGTCACTCATAGTCGTTGAATGTCACTCATAATTGCACTGAAATTATGGAAATGTCACACGCAAGCAATCTGAAACCTTGGAAGCTATGCATGGGAGACTACTGTGAGATGAGGGAGACTTTCCATGAATGTCAATAAAGGTCACCAGTGACAGCAGCTTCTATCCCTAGCGTGTCCCATGCAGCCCCTGGTGCTCCCCTTGTAACCCCTGAGATTTAAAAGTAGTGCCAGGAACAAAACAAAAAGGGGCGCTAATGAGTCCTGTTTACTTTCTACTGCCCCACCCGAACTGGAACATTTTAATGTATTAGACTTTGCAACAATTTTCTAAAATTAATTATTTTTAAAAACAGACATTCTGAAATGCAATACACAAACTAATGAATTAAAATGATGCTGTCATGCAGAGGTGTTACAAACATCTGCCCCCAAGGTGCTGGTTACCACTGTTTAGTGTTGCCCTTTTGATGCAAAAGCAAAGAACATTTTCTAAAGCAGGAGGCAGGCAGGGTTGGATAGACCACCATGCTCCGCATGGCCTTACAAGGAAGGTAAAGAGTCATTCCTAGGTGTGGCCAATAACCCACCAACATAGACAATGCATTCTCACTTTCTCTGCTGCCTGGAGATGAAAGAAATTCCAGCAAGACAAATCTCTGAGGGCTTCACTGCAAGTCCCATGGTAATCCTTATGGGGCCAGTAACAGCAGTTACTAGCCTGATTGGGGGTACAAGATTCATGGTAACTCCAAAGAGCTGGTGCATTTGGCCTAGAAATTTCAGCCACTGATAATAGCTGAAATGACTGGGTGAAACTTCGTATAGAAACGGGGAATTGCCTGGGTAATAGGGAGCTATATTCCTGATTTGCTGCATAATTCCTCATTTCTGAAGGTACCATCAGTCTACACCTCGTAATGCCCAGAAATTAGATCTAGCCCACGGAGTTAACCACACCTCTGTAATTCTGAGGTGCAGGGAGCCATCATCATAATGCTCCTAGTCTATGGCTTGCCTTTCATGTGTGGGGGGGGTGCGTTGAGTGCAACAAACCCAGACCCTTCAGCAGGGTGTCCCTGAGATGGTTGACATCTTTCCCCAGACCACAGTACCTTCTGCGGATGTCAAACTTTTAATTTCTTGGAGTAGTAAGAGATGACACAGGAGCAAGAGTGAGCGGAGATAAAAACTAGGAACGGCGGAGGTAAGAGAGGAGCTATTGAAGAAACAGCCTAACAGAGGAAGATGGAATCTGGAAGATTGATGTCAGAGAATGTTTGAGGCAGGTGGAGCGGTGGGGGAGATATAGCAGATGATTAGAGAGGGCGTACCAAAAAATAGCTATATTTAGTTGTCAAAGATAAGGGGGAAGATTGTATGGGCGCAAACAGAGAACTCACGACCTGCTGGTCTAATGGAAATGGGGATGACGGTAATAATGAGAGAGGTGGAATCGAGGGGGAAACTGGGAAAGATGAAGGTTAACGTGAGAAGCAAATTAGAGTGATGAAGTTGGAAGTAAGAGGCATATTCTCGACTCAAATGAGAGTAAAGGGCTTGCAGAGAAAGGAAAAAGAAGAGAGAGAACCTGTTTGATACAGAGATCAGAGAAGGAGAGGGAGGTATGTTGGAAATATGTGAACAATAGTAATGGGAAGTGGTATTGAGGGGGAACAGGTAATGGAACTGTGAGAATACGAGAGAGAGTTGATTACAACAAAGGTGCGGTTAAGAGGTGAACTGGGAGAGGAGAACGCATCACGGGGTGATATAGAAAAACTGTTAAAGTGATGAGTATGACATGAAAAGTTGGAGGTTAGAGGAAGATGGGGAAGGGGAAGGAAGGCTATAAAAAGATAGCAGCTATGTAGGTGAAATGGATTGTGAGGCAGTGCTGTGAGAGGTAGAGATGGTTAATTGAAGAGACATGGGAACTATTTTATTCATTTTGCAGTAGTTTATACCTTTAGTGGTGTACTTCCTGTGACATCACCAGGGTCAAAGGTCACATGGCATCACTACTGGGAAGACATCAAAGGTCATATGATGTGACTTCCAGTGATGTCACTGGGGTCAAAGGACATGTGATGTCACTTCCGCTACCGCTGGCATTCTGGTGAATCGACGTCCATTGGTAACTACAGAAAGTAATCATCTCGTAGCGTCCCGTTCATCTTCTGTTTCTGCCATTGACAGCCTTACCCTTAAAACCATAGTAGCAAGGACAGTGCCATGGGATGTCACTTCCTGTGATGTCACTGGAGTCAGAGGCATGCAATGTCACTTCCGCTACCCCTGGCATTCTGGTGAATTGACGTCCATGCGTGTAATCAGCAAAATTCCAAAATAAAAATGCATACATACATACATACATACATGATGAAACTTTGGGTCAGCCCTCTTGGTCCTATGGTCTTTTCAGCTGTCTTTTACATTTTATTCCTGCATACTACAGCATACAGAAATGAGTCAAGACCACCTCAGCTGGTGGCCCTCGTGCACTCTGTGTGACAGCATTTTGTCTGAGCGTATGTGCACATCCGTCTAAAAAGAAGATTGCTTTAGTGTCACAGCTAGTGGAACAATCTTTTAATTAGCCAGTTCCTTTTTTTCCTTTCATTATCCTTGTGTGTTTCAACTATGTCGTCAAATTACAGTAATTCAAAACCAACAGTACCTTTTTTGTGCCTCTAAGAATCACGTTTTCCTGTGATGTGCATTAAAACCAATAAGGGTTTGTACTTGTTCTACGTACACATGCCTGCTTGGGAAAAACCGTATGGTTTGTGAAAATTATATGCAATGGTTACTTTTATTGCAAACACATGGCTACCACAATGTTTTTGTTCCTTATTTTTAATTTTGTGACATAGGCTTGCAAAAATAAACACTGCACAAGCTTGTCAGGCGAAACCTATTGGCTTTGCCAATGCTTGTTTTTCTGTGGATCCCAGTTATGTTTTAAAACCTGTCATCAGTTTCCATTTTACCCTTTTTTCACACTAAAGCCCTCTTTATGAGTGGCCCGGTAAAATGTTTTCATTTTCCCCACCCCTTGGGTTTCCAGTACTGGGGGTAACAGGAAATCAGGGGTTGGTGAATCCACAAGTTACAAGTTGGATCCTGAAGGTTCACTAAGAAAAAAGGAATTACAAGGGGAATCAGTCATACAGGTGTGAATCCTCTGGTAGTTCCACATATTGAGCCCAGAGCTTTCGGCTGCTTTTAGCTTTGAGGTCTGTCGTGTTCTGGCAGGTCTCATTATTCTGATGGGGCTAGTAACTGCTGTCAACAGCCCCATCGGAATTAAGAGGCCACTTTTAATGAGGGCCGAAGTGACCCCTCTTTCAATTAGCCCTCTAAAGCACAAGTGTACATTTCATAATTATACCTTACATTTCTAAAGAGCAAATAATTTAAGATTGAAAGTATCATACCTTACAGCCCCATTATGACTAGCATGAGCCGCTAAGGCAAATGGCACAGGAATATTATTGTTTGTCTACCACAAGGGTTTTAGCCGCTTGGTGCGGCGGTTTGAAAGAGTGGGCGGGGCCGCGTCGGCCAACGGACATGCGCAGCACTAGCGAGGTAGTGCTTGCGACGGCCGTTGGCCGACGGAAGCACGGAAGGGGTTAAAGAGTGCATAGTCATCTTACACTATCTTTGAAGCACATTTTGCAAGAGATTGATACCTTTCTGGAAGGTCTTGATGACATTGCCATTTTTAGTCCTGACTAGTCCTGACATTTTGAGAATTTGGCTGAAGTGTTACAGAGGATATCCATTGTAGGCCTACTGTTGAAGTTGAGAAATATTCTTTGGTTTGAAAGAGGTGAAGATTTTGTTTTATAACTCTTTTTATTGAAACATCGCTCAGCATACAGTGCGTACAGGAATGACATGGAAGCGAACATTCAGTATACGTTTCTGTTAAAGCAGCCAGTAGCAAAAGGAAATCATGGTTGTACATTTGAAATGGAGCCTTTATGGCCAATGACATTGAGTAGTTCACAGAGTAGAAGACTTCTAAACAACGGTGCCCCTCCTTGCCTCCCCAGCTCCACCCCCCATATTCAGAACCCTCGAACGTTGCGCCAGCTATCCCACACTTTTTCCCACTTCTTCGGGCAGCCCCTGCTTTGATAGACCACTTACTCCACTCGTTGGCACCAGTCTAAATCGAACTCCCTGTCTTCTATTCGAGGGGGAGGCACTGCTCCCCGGGTCCGTGCAATAATGCATTTAGCCACCCCGCTGAAACCACCAGCCAGATCTTCTGATATTTTGGCCAGGACGCCTCCCATGTTATAGTCAAAAGGAGCCATTTTGCGCCTAGGGGAACCTCCAGGGCTGAGGTGAAGAATGTTGACCACTTTTTTGGATCTGGTGAACTGAAGACACATTCCTTGGTTTGGTGTGGACCTACAGGAACCTTGTTTATGACTTAAGCCCCATAGCAGCACCTCACTTACAACTGCTGCTGAGGTCTTCTCTCTAGGTCATGTGCAATGTCTCTGGTGGTTTTTGTCATTTACCACCTATGTCCCCAGGTTTTAAGTACTGTTGCTCTGCATATGGCTAGACAAGACTCCCTCTGTAGTTGTGATTCCTCTGTGGTAGCTTGGCAAGTAGTAAAGCCTTATGTCAGTTTATTAAATCTATATTTTATAGTTTCAAGAGTCAAATAGTTTCTCATAAGCAAATGGCATAGCAGACCTGACCCAAAGCTCCATGCAAGAGGAGCTTAATTCCCTGCCTTTCCATAGAAACTAAGCAACTCTTGTTAAACCTATTCATACTCCCTCTAGACAGCCAAAGGATGCAGCAATTCTTACAGAGAGGAGGGATTCAGGATGAACTCTATCAGGAGCACTTCTTGTTCTGAATTAAAAGGAAATCTACCTTGGGCACAAAAAAAAGGCCTAGTCTAAAAAAACAGATTGTCTGGAAAAGTCTAGAGAAACTGAGTGTAGCATGGATTTGTGGGTTTCTTGGAATTCATGGGCAAACAGAAGGCTCCAATATGTCATCCTTCATATGGCAGCTCAGAGCCAAAAAGGTATAGTGGGGGTCGGAGTCGTGAATACAGAATAGTGCCTGCAGCAGAGGTGGTGCATCGTTCCCCCTTCAAGCTGTTTGATGTGTGAGGAGTGTGTACCTCACAACCAAAACGCTCTTATAGAGAGTACTACAGCTCGTTCCTGTATAACCTCTCGGTTATAGTGCTCTTCTTGATGAACGCCCTTAAGACTTAATTTTCTCTAAATCTGTACAATTGTATCATTAATTTAGCAATATTCCACCCCCCTATTGTCCCTTTTTCCGCCTGTATTATTTGTTTCCTTCTTAGTTTTTACACTTTTTCAACATTACGCTTTTGTTTTGTATCTAGATTTGCGCTCTATAAGTCACATCGATACATACAAACATAGATACATACCATGGGAACTAAATCTCGGTAAAGACATGGGGAGCCAATTTCAGCCAAAAGGAATGGTACAGAATTGGTAGAGAAAATCTTGGGTAGAAAATCTCAGCACCTGAGCTACCAGCCATCTCCAAAGCACCATACCCCCGGTATCGCTCTCCTAAGGATGTTAATCAGTCTGATCTACTGTGCATGTTGTGGTTGAGCCCAGCAAGGTTTCCACACTCATGACTAGGTATAACTTCCTCTTTTCCTCTTGCAGTCTTGGGCTAGCATTTAAAGCAGCTTATACCTTGGTGTACCAGGGACTTGGATATGTGTGAACAGAATTCTGCTGCAAGAGCCCATATAGAAGATGGAAAGCATTCAGCCTGGCAAATTGGCTGAACAGTTTCAGCGCTCCGTCCATCATCTCCTTGTGTTTGTTTTGAACAGTGGTCAGCTACACATACTTAATGCCAAAGAGTAATTTTCAAGGCAAGATGAGATTCTAGGACGAACAACATATCCTCTGACTAGTCAACAGGAACAACTTAAACTACTTGAAGTATCTTTAAAGCCATGTTCAAGAGTCTGTCACTGGAAGCCTTCAGACCTGAATAAAAGAAACCAAACCTGCCCCTCAAAGAGATCATGCCGTACGCTAGACATTTAAATTACTCAAAGGTTATTCAAAAAGTTTATGGGTGAAAGGGGATCTCTTTCACTTTGAGGGGCAAGGCTGTTATAATCTGCAGCAAACCTACCCTTAACCGTCAACTGTATCATCAAACCAATCAGCGTGTTATTCCCTCCTTCTCGGTCCCTGCCATGAATCTCTCTGATGGTCATGTTGATGGATAATACATACAATAACCGATAAAGCTATCACTTCCCGCTTAACTACATGCAACATAAACGTGGTTGTTGTGTTTCAATTTGTTTTTAAAGCAAGTAGCAGCATGTATTGTGCTGTGGAATGTTAGGAACTTTGTGGTCTATTCTTGAAAGAATTAAGGCCTCAGTTTAGAGTTTGGTGGACAGGGTACTCTGTCCCCTGCCTGCCAAACCCTCAGTCCATCCGCCTCATTTAGAGACAAGTGCACCTTAAGTATTCCTCAATGGACGGTGGCCAAGATGGCGGCAAGAGCGGTCGCAGAGCTTTAAGCTCCGCTCTGTGTTCGCCGTAATAATCCTGATTTCTCCTTGCCTGGCCCGATATCCTGCATCAAAAAGACATCGGATACCCAGCTACACCACCCCAACCTGGTTCGAGGCTCCCGGAGGATCCACGGGGCCGCTGTGGGCTGCAGTGCCTGATTGCGAGGGCGGAGCGCCGCCGCTGTTGCGGCCTGAGACTATTGGGCGCGATTGAGGCAACTTGGCGAGAGCCGCTGCCCGACCCTGCCGGACCTTGCCGGTTCCGGCGCTTTCGGCCGTTGGGGACTGGGGCCATCGGAAACTGAGGCGGAGCATCTGCGACCTCCGGCTGGCAGTGATCGTGCAGCTGGGGCCATCGAGAAGCAGGGAGAGGCTGGCGGCGGCTGGCCCTGAGGCAGAGCAACTATCGGAGACAGCGTAGACCTACCGCACTACTGTAGACCCCCTCCTGCAGAGCGGTGAGTGCGTGCCTGGGCCCTTGTTCCTCATCGGATGCGGGCGGAGGGGCCGTGAGCCAAGGCTGACTCCCTGGGCCTTCGCCTGTTGGCTCACGGGCCACCATCTTGTGCCGAGCGCAGACCTGCCGGCGGTCGGGCCTGATGCCTGCGGCGGCCTACCCTGGGCCCGGGGCAGCTGGTGAGAGCCTGATTCATCACTGAGGGACTTCTCCTGTACGAGGTGAGAGCGCGTCTGGCCCCACCTCCCCCTGAGTGACTTTTTGGGAGTGAGCGGGGTGCGGGGAGACCGGGAACCCCCCCTTGAGTGAATATCGGCGGGCGGTGTGCCCCACCTGGTGAACTGTTGACCGCCCACAACGCGCAGGGACGGACACCTGTGAAATAATACATAGTCCTATCGGCTGCTGTTGGAGAGGCCTACGGGGCGCGTCCGGGCCCTGCATTCCCAGCCTGGCTTGCACGACTCCACCTGCGCCACACGGAGGCCCCCATCTGAGACCCTTGGCTATCCCTCACTCCCCACGGGACGCATAACTTTGCGATTGGCCTGCTGCTCCCCACAGACGACAAAATGGGTAAACCCAGAACGGAGCGGCCACAGACGCTGCCACCGGAGGTGGAACCAGCATCCTCGGAATCCAGAAGTGCGGACTCCTCACGATCCCCCTGCTCAGGGGGATCGTAGCGATCACTCCCATCGCTTTGATTAATTGCTAGAGGCGATACTAGACATTAAAATCACCCTCGGAACAAAGATTGACTCCCTCAGCATCAATATGGGGTACCTACGGGAGGATCACAAGAAACTGAAAGGCCGGATGGATGATACGGAGTCCGCCTTAGCATCGTTAAGACCCACTGTAAAGGAGACGGCCACCCAACTGCAAACCCTCCAACAAGAGGTAGATTTCCTCAGGGCGCGTGTGGAGGATCAGGAGGGGCGCTCGCGCCGCAATAATGTGCGCCTTGTGGGACTTCCTGAGCGGGCGGAAGGCCCCAACATGGAGCTCTACCTGGAAGAGTGGCTCTCACGAGACGTCCTGCAGGGCAAGATGTCGAAGTTTTTCTCCATTGAGCGGGTGCACAGAGTGCCAGGGGGTCCCCCCGCCCGGGTGCTTTCCCCAGACCGGTGGTGGCTAGGTTCTTCAACTACCGTGACAGGGACCACGTGCTGCAGGTCACCCGTGTCAGGGGTCCCTGGCAAGTCGACAAAGCCACAGTTCACATCTATCCAGACTATATCCTGGCTGTACAACGTCGCCGCTCCTCATATCTAGCGGTCAAGAAATGTCTGAGAGATCATGAGATACAATATTCTCTCCAATTCCCGGCACGTCTCCGCATCCGCCATGGAGAGGGCACGGTTTTCTGCAATACCCCCGACGAGGCATGGACATGGATCGATCAACAGGGCCTGGCTCATGACCCACCCATGCCGTCGAAGAGCCCCCCTCCGACATGGACAACAGTTGAATCACGCAGGGGCCGGGCGGTGGACGACCACGTCGTCCGACTAAAGCGCAGCTGGCTCAGGAACGAGCACAAGCCATTAAGTCGGTGGTGCATTTGGGATCTTCTGATTCTTCACCTCGACAGGACTCAGACTCTGACATTATCATGGACCAAACACTACCTATCACGGCCTCGCAACTTGAGGCGTTGTCGGGGGACGGCCCGGCCCTTACCCCGCAAACGGCGAATGCACTGGGTTGATACCTCCGGACTTTGAGATGTTTTCTACTAGAGTGACCAGCCAGTCGACAAATGCTCACTGACTGCCAGCCTGAGCCATGGGAGGCGACAAGGTTGATACGAGCAGATTTTGCAGCATCCTCCCCAACGAGCGATAAGTAGCTGATATAGCAAACATTTGCATTTACTTTTTTGTTCTATGCTATAATCATTGTTTTGATTGACCCGCAATATAGTGCGAATGGCCCATTGCCCATTGGCAAACAGGCCTGGGGTGGGGAGTTGGAAACCTCTGATTTTTATGTTTTTCTCTTTGTGTGTCTGCAGACGATGGGGTTTGAAACTGAGCTACATATGGGCCCTATTTCATAGGGGTGGTGGGGCGCGAGAGGGGGGGCGCACTACATATCGTCTTTATACTCTACGACCATGCCGATGGCGCTTGGGGATTATTCTTTACTAACCTGGAATGTGAGGGGGCTAGCGGGGTGTGCTAAGAGACACAAAGTATACCAATACCTACGCAGTCACAGGATTACATTTGCGCTGTTGCAAGAAACGCACCTCACGGCCATAACACTAGCGTCGCTTCGCAAGCGATGGAGGGGCATGGTTTTGGGCACGACGTACTCTCTATATGCACGGGGAGCGCTCATATGGGTTGCACCGGGGACTCCACTGCAAATTACGCACTCCATGGTGGACACACAGGGCCGCTTCGTTACCATGGAGGATCTTCTAAATGGGTCTCCCCTGGCGCTGGTCTCCCTATATGCCCCGAACACAGGGCAGTCCAACTTTTTGCAAACACTCACACCTTCCTTGCTGGCAGATCCAACAGCCCCAACGTATTGGAGTGGCGATTTCAACGGAGTGCGGACCTTGACTTGGACCGTTCCCGCCCCCCTCTCCTGGGCGCGCAATCTATTAAGCTGGCACAACACATGTCGGACTGGGTGTCCAATATGCAGGTACATGATGCATGGCGCAGGCTGCATCCCCAGATGCGCATTTACTCACATTATTCGGCACTGCATGACCTATACACTCGGATAGACACGGTGTTTAGTTCTGATAATGCCCTCCGCAGTGTATTACACGCTGACTATTTAGCGCGTACGCTATCTGACCACGCTCCGTTACAATTGATCCTGGCCTGGGGCGAGCGGCGCCCAGAGATCTCGACCTGGTGCCTACCTGGCGCCGCGCTCACTGATCCCTCCTACCAAGCCGCCCTCCTGGCCTCTATCACCTCCTATTTTACGGATAACGAGGGCACTGCCTCATCGACAGAAGTGGAGTGGGAGGCCTTTAAATCTATCCTCCGAGGACATGCTATTAAGACCACGTACGGTGCACGCAAAACACTGACCGCTGCGCTCCGCACGCACGAGTTAGCGATACAAGACTGTGAGCAGCGTATCCCGACTGATCCTCAGACTGGCCCCTTGCTTGCCCAAGCTCGCCTGGCATATAGAAACACGATGGATGACCTTTGCACGCTCGATTATAAAACGTACTCAGCACGGAGACACAGGGAGGGGGACAAGTCGGGGAGACTGCTGGCGTAGCTGCTGAGAGCTGAAACAGCTCAGCCCCCTATCACCGCCATATACACGCCAGCTGGGACCCTGGTGAACACACAAGAAGCCATTAACCAATCGTTCTATGACTACTATACAACGCTATATGCTGCCCCGACCATACAGGACCCCACCCCCATTCAGGATTTTTTTGCCGAAATACCACTTCTGCAGGTCACGCCAGCTCATTACGATGCCCTGGAAGACCCCATTGTGCTCGATGAGGTCACGGACGAAACTGGACAGCTGTCATCGGGCAAGACGCCAGGGACAGATGGGTGGCCGGGCCGAGATCCTCTTCAACTGGCTTCATATCGCCCTTTGTCGATGTTGAATGTCGACTATAAGGTTCTAGGGAAATTACTGGCAAATAGACTGATCACTGTTGTTCCCCTGTTAGTCCACGAGGACCAAAATGGCTGTATACCTGGGTGCAATACGGGTCTGAACCTGCGGCGGCTGTTTACATTGTTGGATTGGGCACAGAGCCAGGCGGACGCGCCTTGGATCGCCTCTTTAGATATAGAGAAGGCATTCGACACTTTAAGTTGGGCATATCTTGAGGCGGTACTAGTGAGATTCGGCATTGGTCCCAATTTCTTGCGGTGGATACGACTGCTGTACTTCAAACCACAGGCTAGGGTAAAGATAGGCCACACTTTCTCGCCGCTTCTCTCAATAGCGAGGGGCACACGCCAGGGCAGCCCCTTATCACCGATTCTTTTTGCCCTGGCCATGGAGCCACTGGCGTGCAAACTGCGACAACGAGTTATGGACTGGGGCCTGCAGGTTGATCGGCGATGGCACATAGTGTCACTATACGCGGACGATGCGTTAATATACCTACGCGTCAGGGCAGCGATACTGCAATTAATTATGGATCTTCTAAATCAGCATGCGAGTGTCTCCGGGCTCCAGGTTAACTGGGCCAAATCGGTGGTGTTCCCAATGTCGCCAATGACACCGGCACAGAGGCTGTTGGCACCAGACACACCACTGACGTGGGCGTTTGATACTTTCCGATACCTGGGGGTCCAGATTTATCATCTGGGGACAGATACCGTGGATGGGAACCTTGGCCGGGCGATAGCACGTGCCCGATCGACTCTCCCATTCTGGCTGAACCTACCCCTGTCACCTATGGGCCGAGTGGCCATTTCAAAGATGTTAGTTCTGCCCCGCCTCCTTATTTCTTTTATACACTCCCCTACCGTCTGCCTCGGAGAATCTTTCGTGAACTGGAATCATTACTGGTTTCACTGATTTGGGGAGCCTCAATGGCCAGAGTGGCTCTACATAAATTATATCTTCCGTTGTCGGAAGGCGGCCTGGGCGCTCCAAATTATGAGCGATATTATGCAGCAGCTCAATTACAATGGCCAATGAGGTGGCTTGCCAAAAGCAACCTCGCTAAAATGACCACGGGAGCCACGACTTGGGATCTCCCGACATTACTGGAATGGCTGTCGGGTACGACCACTGCGACCCAGAAACAGCGAGGCAACATATTAATGACGGCAGCCAGACGGCACTGGTCCAGATATGTAATGCCCAAGGCCCGCCCGGCGCCATACGCAGGGCCGTTTCTACCATTAGGCAAGCCTAGGCGGCCGCCTAGGGCGGCAAAAGGGGGAGGGCGGCAAAAAACATGAGTTTGGGTATCCCTTGAGTGAACAGCCGCCTAGTCTTGCCTAATGGTTGAAACGGCCCTGCCCCTTGAGTGAACGGCCTTCGACCTCGAAAGCACATTTGGGTAGCCTTCTAAAATTCGACGTGACGTGATGTTACGTCACGTTCGGCGCCACGGGCAGGGGACGTGCGCGCCCGCTCTCCACCCGATCGGAGTTGGACCTCTCTTCTCGCCTCGTGGTCACCTGCAACGCTCACCCCCAAGGCAGCGACGCACCGGGCACCCAGACTACAGGCGAGGAGAAGATCCCCCGAGGGCTGGAGGAGGGAGATGGAGGGCTGAGGCAAAGTGAAAGCTGGAGAAGCACTGAGGGCAGGAGGAGGAGGGGGGATGAGGCAAAGTGAAGGCTGTAGAAGCACTGAGGGCACGATGGAGGGTAGGGAGGGCTGAGAAACAGCGAAGGCTGGAGAAGCACTGAGGGCAGGAGGATGAGGGAGGAGGGGGGAGGGAGGGTTGAGGCAAAGTGAACGTTGGAGAAGCACTGAGTGCAGGAGGAGGAGGTGGCGGGCTAAGGCAACGTGAAGGCTGCAGAAGCGCTGAGGGCTGGAGGAGGAGGAGGGGGACGGATGGGGAGGCAGGGTGAAGGCTGGAGAAGCGCTGAGGGAAGGAGGGTGTAGGGGGGGCTGAGGCAAAGTGAAGGTTGGAGATGCACTAAGGGCAGGCGGAGGAGGGGGAAGGGATGGGAAGGCAGGCTGAAGGCTGGAGAAGCGCCGAGGGACGGAGGAGGATGGCGGTTGGGGTGGGCTGGGGAAAAGTGAGGGTTGAAGAAGCACTGAGGGCAGGACGAGGGGAAGTAGGCTGAGGCAAAGTGAAGGTTGGAGAAGTGCTGAGGGCAGGCTGAGGAGGGGGTATGGGGAGGCAGAGAGAAGGCTGGAGAAGCGCTGAGGGAAAGAGGATGAGGGGGAGGGCTCATGAAAGTGAAGGCTGGAGAAGCCCTGAGGGCAGGAGGATGAGGGGGAGGAAGGGCTGAGGAAACGTGAAGGCTGGAGAAGCGCTGAGGGAAAGAGGGGGAGGGGGGCTGAGGCAAAGTGAAGCCTGGAGAAGCGCTGAGGGCCAGAAGAGGAGGGGGAGGGAGGGCTGAGGCAAAGTGAAGCCTGGAGAAGCTCTGAGGGCGGAAGGGGGGCTGAGGTAAAGTGAATGATGGAGAAGCACTGAGAGCAGGAGGATGAGGGGGTGGGAGGGCTGAGGCACAGTGAATGAAGGCTGCTGATGTCCTGAGGGAAGGAATGATGAAGGGGAGGGCTAAGGCAAAGTGAAGGATGGAGACGTACTGAGGGCAGGAGGATGAGGGGGAGGGAGGGCTGAGGAAATGTGAAGGATGGAGATGCGCTGAGGGCAGGAGGATCGGGGGAGGGCTGAGGCAAAGAGAAGCCTGGAGAAGCGCTGAGGGCAGCAGGAGGAAGGGGAGGCAGGGCTGAGGCAATGTGAAGTCTGGGGAAGCTCTGAGGGCAGGAGGGGAGGGAGAGGGAGGGCTGAGGCAAAGTGAAGGATGGAGAAGCACTGAGAATAGGAGGATGAGGGGGAAGGGAGGGCTGAGAAAAAGTGAAGGCTGGAGAAGCGCTGACGGAAGGAGGATGGGAGGGAGGGCTGAGGGACAGTGAAGCCTGGAGAAGCGCTGAGGGCAGGACGAGGAGGGGGCGGGAGGGCTGAGGCACAGTGAATGAAGGCTGGTGAAGTGCTGATTAACTGGACACTTATTTCTATTTCCTTTTTGGGGTGTGTTCCAACTCAAGTTCGTCCTTCAGTCTTCACCAGTCAGTTTTACGAGCGTATTTGGTGATGAATTATTATTGAATCACGTCCAAGTGTTAGATTTTTGCAGACTTGGCTGCTTGTTAGACAATATTAACTGGTTGAATTCACTCCTAGTACTTGGTAACCAAGAGAGGTGGGCTGAAGAATAAATTAACTTAAATGAAATTAACTAGCAGGGATGACAGGGGGAGAGAGTGATGGTAGTAAAAGGGAGGGGGCGGCATTTTTCAATTCTCGCCTAGGGCGGCAAAACACCTAGAAACGGCCCTGGCCATACGCTCCCAACCTGCCCTTAGAGCTCCTTCCTGGCCCATACTCCTGTCATGGTCGGCCGGAACTGGGGATGTGGAGAGAGAGTGGGTTGGATACGTGGGGCGACATGTGTTGCAGACTCGCAACTATTAACGTTTGAGGGCTTGGTAGACACATACGGGGTCCCGCGGGGTTCCTTTTTACTGTATGCATTGTTGACGTGCCAATCCCGGCAAGTGTGGGATAATGACCAAACAGAACCTGTCGCATCGCATCTACTACAAACACTGCTCACACACGGCAGCGGGTGCTGCCGTAACAGCCATATACACCTCCATCAGATTGGACGACCCGCCCGCATTGGCGGCACTGCGGGGACACTGGCGTGGGCGAACTGTCCACCACCCTTACAGACAAACAGTAGCAACAGTGCCTAAACCACCCGAAGATTATTTCGACCAACGCTAGTCTAAAGTACACCCAGTTCAATTACTTGCACCACACGTACCTCTCCCCCCACAGATTGGCACGCATGTTTCCTACAGCCATAGACACATGCCCCAGATGTCACGACCAAGGAGCAGCATTCACACACATGGTATGGAATTGCAATGTTATCTCAACATTCTGGTCTGAGGTAGCCACTGTGCTTACGGAGACAACGGGCACGCGGGTGGCGGTGGAACCCCTACACTTTTTATTGGGAGTCACGAGACGTAGCTTGTCTTGCAAGAGCCTGAACAAATTCCTAGACCTCGCTCTAGGCCTGGCCAAACGTAAGATTGCTATGGCCTGGAAAGCACAATTGGGCCCCAATGTAAACGCATGGATGCATGACCTTCGTAGGGCATTGGTTTCTGAACACACAAATCAGTTGGAGACTATGGCACGGGCGTCAGCGCCTCCACGACAGATCCCTACACAATGGCGGGAGTACATGACCGTGATTGAGACCAAATTATCTGGGCATCCCCCTCCCTCCTAGATTCGTTCCAATTGTCCGTCCTTCCTCCTGTCGCCTTCCTGCTTCTCCCGACCCTCACCCCGGCGCCCCCCCTACCCTTGTCTTATACATTAGTGCATGACCTAACCCGTCCCTGCACCCACGCATATGTTACTCATTGCTCAATTTATCTGCTAGACGCACCCGCGACTGCGATTCTACGAAGATATCAGTTCTAATATTTTTGTTTTTCCTTTTTCTCTTCCTTTTATCCTTTATTCTCTCATTCTCTTCTTCCTGTTTCTCATATGTCCCCCCCTTCTTTTTTTTTTTTTCCCCTGTGTTTTTTTCACTTATGTTCGAACTTATCTTGCAGTTGTATGTAACTCACGGGGTAGGAGTTTTGGGGAACGATAGTTAATTCATTATTTGCTAATCCTGATTTAATTGGTCTTTTTTATCTTCTAAATGAGTGTTTCCTTATGTCCTCACCACTGCCATTTCAATTTATAGCTATTGTATAATGACAATGCCAGATTGAATCAACATGCAAAAGTTCTTGATGTTACTTTCTTGAAATTAATAAAAATCATTTATTAAAAAAAAGTATTCCTCAATGGACCCTGTTGGCTCCATTGATGGGATACTTGCACCAACAGCTCAACCAGTGGCGTAAAAAAAAGCCCCCATGATGTGTGGGGCTCCAAGGGCCCCCCTCAGCAAAAGTGATAGGTGGTGGGCTGGGGAGGAGGCCTCCATGTACTTTGCAGCGGGCCCCCTCAAGTTTAGTTACGCCACTGAGCTTAACAAAGTAATGTGCTCCACCATCCCAACGGACACTACTCGGTCTGCTAAACTCTAGATCAGGCCCTCATATTTTAACTATTGTATGGAATGTAGGATGTGCTTCTATGGTTACCCCCACTTTTTGCTTGATGTGATGCTGTTTTTGACTAGTCTGACTGGGATCCTGCTAATCAGGACCCCAGTCTATCAGCTTTCTCCTTAAACTGTTGTGTTCAGTACTTAGGTACACCCCAGATTGGATACTGGGGTACCCTTGTCAGTCCCTAGTATATGGTACCCATGTACCCAGGGCATAGGTACCCCAGAGGTCTCCCATGGGCTGAAGCATGTATTATGCCACCCATGAGAGGCCATGCAAAATGGAACTACAAGCCTGCCATTGCAGCCTGTGTAAGTTGGTGCTTACACCACTTACTAAAGATATAGGTTTACTATATCTAAGGGTCACTGCACTTAAAACCAATAAGTCACCCCTATAGCAGGCCTTTACAATCCTGAAGGCAGTGTGCTTGGTTCTAAGTGAGAGGGTGCCCTTGCATGAGCAGGACACCCCTGCAGCCTACGAAGTCCATTCTCCTGGGATGTCAGTGAAGCAGCCATATACTATATAGAGGGGCACCGCGTAATTACGCGATGACCATCTCGAAAACGACTACAACGAATCCTATTTTTTTAGTAGCAAACATGTTGGAATCATACCCCCACACCGTAAACTGGCTGCAAGAGCCCTCCGTTAGGCCCTCAGTGTTCCAAGTGCCAACCTTCTAGACCCGGACAGCATAAAATGGTTGCTGCCGACCAGAGAAACATTTTTGCCCTCCTGCTGCTGAGCCAAGCTCAAGCAGAGGAAGGTGGAACAATAGGCATCCTGTCACAGGGAGGTGTGACCACCTCCCAGACAGGATTTAGTGTATTAAGACCGGGTGTGTGCGCTTGCCAGCACCAGAAAGTCTGCATGAGGGGCACATTGGGTGTCCCTGTGCATTGTCCAGTTCAAACCATTCCTGGGAGCCGTTGGCTTCCGCTCTAGCGCGAAACCGGACAAAGGACATGGGAGTAACCTCCCCCCTGTCCAGACCCTCCCCTGGGAGAGTCCCCTGAATCTTCCCAACCCTTTCCCTAGGGTACTTAAGGGCTTACCTGGGTGTAGGTCCCTAGATTCGTTGTGGGATAAGATTCAGGTCAGACGCCACTGCACTTCTACCGTCTGGGCACTCTGGACTTCGCTGGACTTCGTTTGGGCCTGACTTTGTCTCCCTTTCAGTCTGCTGCATCGTCTGTGCCTGTGCAACATACAGGAACCTTCCAAGGCCTGTGAAGCATCAAAGACACATGAAGTAATCTCCCTTGGAGTGAAGGAGTCACTCCCCTGCATTTCCAGGCACTGCAACTAAGTCGACCGTTCCGCAGCTCCCGAGGCCTGCCCTGCCCTCTCACCAAGTTTGAGGCCAGTATCCCTCGTGGGGGTTGCAATAACCGAACCCCTGTGCACCGCGTCCAACTTGCAGTTGCAAAGGCTTGTTGGCTTCTTAGCAAGAAGATCTTCGGGCTCCAAGTAGCCCCAACCTCGAGCACCTCCAGTGACCTGAGTCTTCAGCCACACCGTATCGTGTGCATCATGGCCTGCATCTTTTGGTGAGCTGCTTGAGGTACTCTTGCGACTCCAGTGCCTCCGGCCTGTGGGTCCACTTGAGGGTCACACTTGTTTCTTTTGGGCTCCCCTGATTGCTCGGGCCTGACCTGACTCCCCTGCCTTTGGTGAATCCCCTGGACCTTGCTGGTCCCAACTTTGCACCTTCTCGACTTCCTGCGTGGGTTGCATTTGCCAAGGCTTGTTGGTGTTCCCGCTGGACACCGACCCCTCAGCACTCAACATCCTTCGTGGGACAGCTCCTACCCGGGTCCTGGTCTTCCTCAGCATCGCCTGGTTCTCACAGCTGCAGAGTCAAGGTCATCGTCGTCTTCCCTGAAGCATTTGTCTTCCAAGTCTCCTGGTCACTCCTGAGTGACATAGACTCTGTCCCCTCTGCTTTCAGGTACTCCTCTTCAAGAACCCATGTTTGGATTCCTACAGACACTTTCTCATCTTCCAGCTGTGGCATTTTCCTGAGGTCCTCCATTGGGTTTGACTGCGGTTTCCAACACCACTTCACATGCATGCACCAGGCTTCCCTGGTGTAGGTAACGTGGGTACTAGGGTATCCACGGTTGGGGTGGCTCTCCAACCTTCTGTCTTCCAAGGGGTTCTTCCAGGGTCCACTGGGAAGGGTCCTTAATCTTTAAAAATCCAACTGCGACTTGCACACAGACTTGTACGGAGCCCGCGGTTGTGTTCACACACTGCACACGCTCTCAGTGGGGTCCCTATCTACTTACCTTGGGTGGTTCTGTGGGTCCCCAGCAATTCTACGTCCTCTCGACATCGTCCTGACTCGAGTCGTGGTTCTTATACCACTTTCTTAATATATGGTTTGGTCCCCCCCCGGGCCCTCTGTGTATTTCGTGCTAATTACTGTATTTCTTGCTAAAGTATTGTGTGCATTGTGTTTATCTCCGTGTGGGAGATACTTGAACATACTAGAGAGTATTCTATAATAAATACATATTTTTATAAATACTTGGTGTGGGTCTTTTCACTTAATCTATACTATAAGATTGCATTCTGGTAAAACAAGCTGCTTTACACTCCTTCTGGACCAACCTGAAGTCTGCTTTCCACAGCTACCCCTCAGAGATCTTTGTAAGGTTGTCTAATACCTCTTAAATCACTTATAAGGGTTGTCTGGACTGGTGCAGGGTGCCCACTTACATTAGTGGACATCATATACCAGGCCAGCTTCTCACAACTATATTACATGAAATGCTCAATGGGATACACAATTGTATCTAAATTATGCATTTGTGAATGGGGCTCTCTAAAAAATGACCACATTTCTTGAAAATGTGTCTACTTTGTTGTGCGTAAAAACATACTGGCAAGTAATATTGGGTCAGTTGAACCCTAGTGCATATGTTACAGAATGCCATATATTGAACTGTCTGATAATTATTTCATTTATATCCTGACATATATCCAAACATGAGTCATGTATATAAACAACATTGTCCCAGCACAATGCAGAAATCACATACTTCTGCTTGTATCAAAAAAGGCAGACATTGGCCTATAGCCAGATCTGCTCAGGTTATCAGTCAGATGACAAATCACATGCTGTAAGATTGCTTGCTTATATATTTCTCAATGAAATTGAGGTTCATCATTAAGTTGGCAAAGCTTTAGTGAGTCTGTGAAAGCTCATTCATTATTGGCGTCAACAACACATGCGTTTCTTTTTAACATCTACAATTTAAGGGAAATATTTATTTCTCTTTCTTTTCTCAATAAACAGTCCAATAAACCAAACTTGTGTTTCTACGCTTGTTTACTCAACCATCTAAAGTCCATGCCGGCCTCATCTATCGATGCCATGTTAAACTGTCTCTCTACTAAACATAGTGCCCTCTACAAACTACTGACACTGGTGTTTAAGACTAACCATCACATATCACCAGATAACCTTAAGGACTCCATAGTCTGCTAGACTTATAACCAATACCTAAGATCCACTAATCAAAATCTCCTAGTTTCAAACCAACCTCCATGACTTGCATCTAGGTTCTGCTCGCTTTATCTCTTATTGCTGCTCCACTGGGTATCACGTCCACCTGACGTCAGAGCTTGCACCCCACTTCTGTACTTTTAAACTGCTTTAAAGAGTTATCTGGAAGAGAAGAGAGAATATTACCCAAGTCTTCCCTCTGACATTCTATTATATTACTGTCTGTGTATCTTATTAGACTTATGGAGTTATTTAGAGTTTGCCGGAGGAGATACTGTGTCACAAACATGATGGATGTCCCATCGGCCATATTATAAGTACATTGTAGCCTGTGGCACTTGTAGTATGCAGACAGGATATCCGCCACGTTTTGATGGAGTATCCTTTCTCCCTAACTCTAAATGAGGTGCTTTGGCATGTTTGCCAAATATTTGCCTTCATTGTTAACGCTCATGCAAATTGCCTTTGATACCCTTGTTTCTGATCACTATGCGGTCTAAGTCAACCACCACAATTGCCTTTGTCTAATGTCCCGTCAATATCCTGATGTAAGCATTTCTGATTGAAATGCTTTTGTTGTCAATAAATAGTTTTAACCATCCAGTTGTCTCCGAATTTGCAATAGGCGACCCAGGGCCACAACAATAGCCTCTTAGTTTATTTTCATTGATAAGTTCAATGTGGCAAACTTATGTTTTTACATTTGCTTTGGTTTGATGGAAATTATCCATCAAGTTGACTCCAAATTTAAATTCAATCTCCCAGTAAAAGCCACCAAAGGCAAGATGTGTGTTGCAAAATCTTTATCACTACGTAAGGGCATTATATCCAGAGAATCCTACCCTACCTCCAGAAACCATCAGATAAGTATATTCAATATGTTGATTCTCTTGTAAGGAAAGTTAACAGCTGGCAAGAGCCGACCTACCGAAGTGAAGCCCCAACCTCTGTGAGATTGGCTACTGCCCTCGCATCCAAAGCAATGGGGTGAATGGCAGTCGTGGGAGCAATTGTAGTCCATTTGCTGAGGGCTTTTTCCTGCATCCCTGTGGGGAGACCTACCTACTGGCTCTTCCTGTTAAATATGCACCCAGTGGCGGGTTGCTGGGTGCTTTGCCTATCCTACTGCATGCAACATGTGTGAATAGAATGTGTGTTGTGCATGTGGGTGTTTTCCCATTAACCTAGTGAATGCTGGTGTTGATTTCTGGGCCTGTAAATGGTCTAAAGTGACTTGGGAAGACTCAAGCAGGTTCTGGAAAATAACAGCTTGATCCTGGATCATGATGTAAGTAATGCTAGTATCCAAGTGGATAGCTGGCTGAGGGAGGCCCTTGACCAGATTTCCCCCTGGTCAAACAAGCTACTCTGAGACAAAAGCCCTCTGCTGGGTGGTTTAATGATGAACTTTTTATGGCAAAGAAAAATTGCAAGAGGCTTGAGCGTCTCCGGCGCAAAAACTATGACCCTTGTTGTAAAGCGAATTACAAACTGGCTTTAAAAACATATCACCAGCATATTGTTCAGTCGCAGTGTACATATTATTCGCAGAAGATTTCTCCTTCTTACACCTCGTTGCCTGAAGTTTTTCAGACTGTAAAACCTCTCATGTCACTAACCTCTGTGACACCCTCTTCTCTGCCTTCTGAAGGAGAGAACATTTACTTCTCTTTTCCTATAGAAGCCAGGTGTCACCCACAGCTGGAGATACGGGGTGACTCACCAATCAATAGCATTAAACTAGAACAATTTCGCCCAATTTCATCCATAGAACTGACTTCTCTCTGCTCTACTGTTAAATCTGGCTCTCCTTAATCTCTACCACCATTTTGTAGCAGGGCTGCAAGGTTATCCAACCTGCTGATTGTGAAGTGATTAATCTCTCCTTGTCTTCTGGGCATGTTCCACAACAATGGAAACATGCCATGGTGGTTCCTCTGCTAAAAAAGCCGGTATTGGACCCGCGCAAGCCTGACAATTATCAACCCAAATTATTGCTACCTCTTTTCGGCAAACTAGCTGAAAAGCATGTGAACAGACAATTTTCTAGTTATTTGTAAGATAATATGATCCTGCATAGAACTCAATCAGGTTTCTGTCTGACCTATAGCACAGTCAGCTCTATTGCTTGCCTCTGAATCTGCAAGGCAGATTATGGATGAAGGTACTACGGCAGCCATTCTTAGGCTCGACCTCAGGTCCCTATTTGACACTGTATCCTATAGTATTTTAAATAAGCGACTATGGCCAGTGGCATTGGCGGCAATGCACTGCTGTGGCTGAGCTCCTTTCTGTAGGAACGTACTTTTCAGGTGAAACAAAAGCCATGTCAATCATCGACTCATTCCTTGCAGCAAGGAGTGTCTCACGGTTTATCACTGAGTCCGACGCTTTTTAATGTTTATGTCTGCCCTCTGGCCGAGGTTATTGAGCAGCATGGTTTTACCATCATTGCATATGCCGATGACACTCAGCTTATCATCACCCTGTCTCACAGCAGTGGGCAAGTGGCTTCCTCACTATGGGCCTGTCTATCAGACGTTGCTGCGTGGATTGACCACAACTGTCTAAAGTTGAACACTGGAAAAATGGAGGTTCTGGTAGTAGGTAAGCACCTTAACATCTGGTCCAATGCCTGGTGGCCTGATAACTTTGGCCCTCTACCATCTCCCAAGACTAAGGTGAAGAACCTGGGCATCTGGTTTGATGAGAACCTCTCTTTCTTTTGATGCCCAAACTACTGCCCTTACAGGAAAGTGTTTTGGGATGTTGAGATCTTTGAAAAAGGTTCTCCATCTTCTCCAACAGTCTGCTCAGAAAAGAGTGATCCAGGCTCTGGTTATATCCCGATTGGACTACTGCAATGTTCTTTATTTGGGTGTCACTCAAACTTGATTGAACAGGCTTCAACGGGTGCAGAATGCAGCAGCTCGGACACTGCTTGGCCTTCCAAGAAGAGCTTCTATCATCACTGCACTGAAGAAGCTACACTGGCTGCTGATGAAACAGAGAAGCTCTTTCAAGGCTCTCTGTTATTGCTATTAAGCATTGTCCAGTCAAAGCCCGGCCTATCTACAGAATATGATTACCTCCTACTTTCCAACAAAATTTTTTAGGTCGGCTGCTGCTAAATTGGCCATGGTTCCAAGATTCAAAAAAGCTAGAATCGGTGGTTGTGCTTTTAGCTACTTGGCCCTTAAAATCTAGAACTTGTTACCGGTAGAACTCCGGCTTGCCCCCTCCGAGGGGATCTATAGGGAAAAACTGAAAACCTGGTTGTTTGGATCTAGCTAGTACCCTTCAATGTGCAATCCGGGTATCTATAACAAGCTTCCTAGTGCTGGGACGCTTCATTAGAAGTAGCCATGCACTTTACAAGTGTTTTTTTTGTTATTATTATTATTATTATTATTTGAGAATCAGCATGCATGTATGCACTCAAGGGGGTTTTCCCTTCAGCCTGTCCTTTATCCATAGTGGACATGAGAGCTGCTCTGTACCCTGTCTCCAGAGCCATTCTAGGGGGTTCAGGATTCCCATCCTATTCCTGTGTGTAATTTGCCTGCTGGAGTATAAGCCAGCCATCCCACATGATGCTGGATATCTCCTTGCACTAGAAGCCTGCTCTTGCGCATTTCTTGGCTTGGCTCAGATCAACATCCATAGCTTGACCAGTTCAAACGTGCCTGTTCTTGGATTTCCTTTTTCAGAATTGCAGGAAAAGAGAATTCAAAAAGGAAAACGCACTTTTGCATGACTAGGAGAAGATATTGAACAAGGCACCCCTTTGGTTGGCTTAGGCTTCACGTTCTGGCCACTTCAAGTTAGAAACGTGTACATCATCTGGACTTCAAGGAGACTCTATGAATCAGTCCTGAGCAGACACGTTGCCAGAGACACAATCTCTGCATGGTCTGTGTCTTCCCATCAGGGTGGGCGCAAGCCTGGATTCCTGTATACTCTGGTGCTGTGACCAGCGGAAGAAGAGAAGCTGCACCTCCCTGCAAGGAGAGTCACTGCCGTGTCAACAGGAAGTTCTGGCAAGGCCACGCGGACTGAAGGGCCTGCATGCAGGAAGTCTCAAGGACCTGACGGACAGGAGGTACCTCTTACGGATTTGATCTGATTTATTCTGACAGCACTTTTACCCCATGGGGGGCTTCTTGGCGCTAGAGATCATTCTAGAGATCAGCTAGGTTCTGAGACATGTCATGAATAACTCATAATCTCTTGCAGAGCCTTGCACTCTCACTAGGCTATGGCATAATGTCGGTGGCTGGCAGCTGGTATTTGAATGAGGAGGTTCATGTATTTCCCTATATCCTTAAATGAGGAACCTACTGGCCATCACGGCAAAATCTGATCAGTCTTTCATAACTTCCTTCTCTTTCCTCTGAATGCTTTTGTTTTGTGGTGTGTGTAGAGTGTGTTTTGTGGTAACAGTCCTGCTGGTGCCTTTTTTGCGGTGCCTGGGTGCTGTTCATGCTTGTAACCTGACAGACCTATTTTTCTCTTCTAGGATTGCTTTTCTGTGTTTAGTTTTATTCTTATAATGTCCAAAGGCTGCCCAGCAAAAAACACATGGTGTGTGAGCAGTGCTCTGTATCTACCTCACTTACCAGCTTCCTGTTAATG